>CM042696.1:26532845-27732845 GCA_023614405.1 Avena insularis | reverse complement strand
GGGATAGCGACCAATAATTGTTCAGGGAATAAAATGAGCATTGCAAATAGTTTGGGGGGAAAATGTGAACTTTTTCATTCAATTACAGTTGTTACTTTTCAGTCCCTCGCTCTAACTGTATTCTCTTCAGAATCAGTTATTTTACCATGTAGGAACTGCAAATTAGTAGTAACTGGTAAGCGATAATCAAGTGTCACCATCTCAGCAATGCACAGCTACAAAACTACTGACTATACCGGGCAGAGACATCGGAACAATAGATAAGTTGTCCTGGACACGGCCGTCAATTAAGTGGCACACTATTATGCACACTAACTAAAATGAGCCAGCATATCTTTATATAAACTTAGTTTGTATGACATGGTAGATATCATTTTGCAAAAAATGACTTAGCTACGTAAAGCTGATTTACTGTGTCGCCCTTTCTTAGGGGACTGTTGTACCCTTTCAGGTTTTAATACAACATGGTGTTTATTTAAACAATAAAAAAACATAGCCTACATAGTCAATCCACTTCATCCTTAATTCCGCTATGCATAATCCAATATTTTTTTTAATTAAGCTAGTAGCCCAAGTTATCAGCTTAATTGACGGCCAATAATTGTTCAGGGGATAAAATGAGCATTGCAAATAGTTTGGGGGGAAAATGTGAACTTTTTCATTCAATTACAGTTGTTACTTTTCAGTCCCTCGCTCTAACTGTATTCTCTTCAGAATCAGTTATTTTACCATGTAGGAACTGCAAATTAGTAGTAACTGGTAAGCGATAATCAAGTGTCACCATCTCAGCAATGCACAGCTACAAAACTACTGACTATACCGGGCAGAAACATCGGAACAATAGATAAGTTGTCCTGGACACGGCCGTCAATTAAGTGGCACACTATTATGCACACTAACTAAAATGAGCCAGCATATCTTTATATAAACTTAGTTTGTATGACATGGTAGATATCATTTTGCAAAAAATGACTTAGCTACGTAAAGCTGATTTACTGTGTCGCCCTTTCTTAGGGGACTGTTGTACCCTTTCAGGTTTTAATACAACATGGTGTTTATTTAAACAATAAAAAAACATAGCCTACATAGTCAATCCACTTCATCCTTAATTCCGCTATGCATAATCCAGTATTTTTTTTAATTAAGCTAGTAGCCCAAGTTATCACATTGTTCATGCAATACCATGATTTATCATTTTACCACACTTGGTCACCGACTTTAACGAACCGGGTGTATTTCATTATGTGTGAGCTTAAAGACAGGTAAAAACACACATTTTCAATCATGATTATCATACACATCAGTTAAAGTCAAAGAAACATTCCAACTAGGCTTGTTCTACACTACATATTAGTCCAGAAGTCTAAGCTTGTTCTATACATTAGTTTCAGATGCCAAACACATTTCAACTAGGATTGTTCTACACATTAGTTCCACAAGTCTTCAGTACTCATACAAGTGTCTAGTACCATGTAATACTATATCTATTAGTTTCAGAACATTGCATACTATATACTCGTATTATACCCTATTTGACAAGCAGTCAATGTGCCACCGGCAATTTATCGAACACCTTACAGGAAAATACTAGACCCCGCCAAACAATACAGCGACACGAGAATGCAAAGACAAACCCAAAAATGGATAGGATGGTAAGGCGGAAGGATAGGTAGTGCAGCATAGAGCTATCCGTGGGCTTGCTCAGGCATGTGAAGACGTGAGACTGTTGCCGGCAGGAGATGCTCCAGTGCCTACTTCTGGAGCATATCTGCAGCGACTCCTAACCGTCAAGGCTGCTGGAGCGATGTGTGAGTGGCACAGGATTGGATTTCGGGATTGGTAAGTGATGATCGGAGGAGGAGGAGGAGGAGGGGGGGGGGGGGGGGGGGGGGAAGAAGGGGGCGTAGCACCCGCAAGTACAGTTGTTAATTTTCAGTCCCTCGCTCATACTGGGTTCGATAATCAAGTGTCACTATCAAACTACTAATTATCCTGAGCAAAAACACCGGAACAAAAGCTACGTTCTCCTGGAGACGGCCGTCAGTTATGTGGCACTCTCAGTTGCACACACTAACCAAAATGAGCCAGCATATCTTTTATTAGCTAAGTTTGCATATCATGGTAGGTAACAGTTTGCAACAAATGACTTAGCTGTGAACACTTGCCGAAAGGCAGCGACATGCCAAAAGATGAAATAAGTCGCTGCTATCAGTTTGTAGTACATTCAGACAATACACATGACACATTGCTTCCTATCTAGAGGTGTTGTAATGGTCCTAAAATTCTTTAAACAAATAAATCAAAAGGAGAGGAGAGGGAGTCATCTCGCTGCTATCTAGAGGTGGCAGGCAAAGTGGGTGAGAAGAAGTTGGTGGACAGCTCTTGTTGGTAGATGCGCTGTGTCGTTGATGTCAACACTGACACCTAGGTTGCACAGCATGGAGCTATGGGCAGGCTTGCACCCACGGTGGGCTTCGATGTGCTGGACTGAGAAGAGGGAAGAGGAGACCAGGCACACACAGGTCGGTGAAGGCCTTCTCCTCAAGCACATCTGCTAGCAGCTCTCAGATAACATCACCATCAAGTCCACTGGGAGCGAATTTCTCATGGTCAGGAATTGGAGCAAGGTGTGGGCACAGGATTGTATTTGGGGATCTGTCAGGGATGAAAGCATGTGGAGGGGAGGGAGGAGAGACAGGAGGGGGCAGGAAAAACGTGACTTAGCCCACACATATGCAAAACCAGGGTTAGGTCCATGCCATTAAAACCATCCCCAAAACCAGACAGAGGAAAATGCTTCGGTAACTATACTTTGGGGGGTTAAGAATGACCAAAAAATTGTTTAGGAATAAATTCAGCATCACAAATTGTTTAGATACAAAAAATGGACGCTTTCCATTCAACCATAGTTGTTCATTTTTTTTTGACCCCTTGCTCGTACTGTGTTCTATTCAGAATCAATTACCTTACCATGTTGGAACTGCAAACCTGTAGCAACTAGTAAGCGATAATTAAGTGTCACCATCTCTAAATCTCAGCTATGCACAGCTACAGAACTAATTATCCTGAGCAAAAAAATCGGGAGAATAGCTAAGTTGTCCTAGAGATGGCAGTCAGTTAAGTGACACTCTCTGTTCCGCACACTAGCTAAAAATGAGCTAGCATATCTTTATCTTCACTTAGTTTCCATGTCATGGTAAATATCATTTTGCAATGAGTTAGCTGTATTTTGGCACTGGTTGCCCTTAAACACATGACAAAGGGCATCTACTTAAGTTGATTTACTATGCTGACCTTTCTTTGGGGACTGTTGAACCCTTTCAGGTTTTAATACAACATGGTGTTTATTCAAACAATAAAAAAAAAAGTGCTACACAGTAAATCAACTTCATCATTAATTGCGCTATGTATAAGCCAAACAATAGTTTACTTAAGCTAGTAGCCTATTTTATCACATTGTTCTTCATACAGAATACCCTGATTTATCACTTTACCTAACTGTGTGACCGACTTTATCAAACTGGGTGCATTTCATTGCGTGTGAGCTTAAACAAAAGCCAAAACACACATTTTGAACTAGGATTGCTACACACATTAGTTTCAGCAGTCACACATTTCGACTAGGCTTGTTATGCACATTAGTTTCAAAAGCTAGACACACATTTCGACTAGGCTTATCCTACACTTTAGTTTCAGAAGCCACGGTATATCTGCACTCGTAATACTAGTATCTACTGTAGTACCATGTAATACTGTATGTACTAGTTTCAGAACAATGTAGAAGTATCTCCCACTGTATTACAGTATTGCACACCCTATTCGATATGCAGTCAAAGCGCCACCGGTAATTCATCAAACACATTGCAGGCAGATGCTAGACCTCACAAAACGAAGCAGTGGCATTGTGGGGGGAAGCAAAGACAAACCCGAGAACGGATAGGAAGGTGAGGCGGACAGGGTGGAGCCGCATCCAGTACCCGGCTGGGATGGCCCCGCGCAGCTCGAGCACGGGCAGCGTGGCGAGCGTGAAGACGACGGCGTCGTCGGGCCAGCCGAGCCTCCGCAGCGACGCCGCCACCCGCAGCCCGAACCTGGATGCCCTGATGGAGTCCTCCGCCACCGCCTCCGCCGCCGCAAGGGCCGCGCCGCAGCCGAGCAGCGCGGCGGAGCCCAGGACCGCGCCCAGCGCCAGCCGCGTCGCCAGAGGCCCCCACTCCGTCGCCTTGTCCCCGCCGCCTTGCGACAGCGCCACACCACGAGCGGCTCTCGCGATGGGAACGCGGGCGGCGCGAGACACGCGCACGAGCTGCGGGGTCCGCGGAGGAGGGGAAACGGGAGCCCACAGGCGGTTGGCGGGCGCGGGGGCCGCCAGGAGGGGCCTCCGTCTCCACGATGCTGGTGGGCGAAGAGAGGGCGCGGCGAGAAGCGAGGCCGCCATCGCCATTCGGATCGAGTCTCCTGTCCCGCTCGCGGCCGCGGATTGGATTAACTCGGCTTGGATGTTGGTTGGATCGATTGGGACGGCGGTTACGAGGCGAGCAGGAGTGGGCGGAGGAGAGCCCGAGGCCAGTGGCGCGCCATGGGAGTTTGGCTTGTGGTACGCGAGCGGAAAACAGGGGCTGTTCTGGCTCGAGTGGTACTTCTGAGAGGTGGGGCCGCGAGGATACGTGGGACCACCTGTCGACGTCCGGGAGGATAATTCCCCAAATTCCCGTTCCCCTGCATGACAGTCTCCAAAATAGCTCATACTCTCGCTTATGCTTCAAACCTCTAGCTTTTGCTACAAAACATCTCGATTTTACTACAGTGCAGCAAAAATGGTTCAGCTTACAAAAACAAATATAAAAAAACTGCCCTCGCCGGGAGGATTATTTTAGACAAGTTTGAGCCATCTCCCGTCGAGGATGAAGGAGTATCGGCTTCCTCCCCTCCCTCCTCGCCGCCACCAGGACGCGGCGGCGGAAAAGCCGCTCAGCGTCGGTGACGACAGGCCCCCTCATCTCTCCCTGGTTCGCTAGATCTCGGCGCGGGCCGAACTCGACGACTGGGGGCGACGCGCGTGCACCGGGCGCCGCTAGGGCGTGGAGGGATGTGTCGGTGGTTGGTGTCGTGCTCGGGGCCGGTGGCTGCTGGACCGGGCGACGAGGGTCGAGGTCAGCGATGGCCGTGGGCAGCGGTGGTTCGGTCGGCGTTGAGGTGGCGCTCTCTGGCAGTCTAGCTCTCCTCTAGATGGTGCAGCGGTGGCGTTGGGCGGCGGGATTGCTGCAGCGACGGGGGTTCCTGCATGGCGGCGCACCGACTCGGGCCCTGATCTGGACCTGCCACGGGCCAGGAGGGCCTGGCCTGGGGTGGTCTATTACGGGCGGCGACGAGGCTCCCCGCCTGATGAGGGGAGG
The DNA here is from genome assembly GCA_023614405.1 of Avena insularis. Classification (NCBI taxonomy): domain Eukaryota; kingdom Viridiplantae; phylum Streptophyta; class Magnoliopsida; order Poales; family Poaceae; genus Avena; species Avena insularis. The sequence goes on along the minus strand of CM042696.1, from coordinate 27,727,449 downwards.
ATAGCTACTACTCCTGATATTTTGCCACCTCCTTATGTTCTAAAGCTTGGACAATTCTACTTTGAAGTGCCTCCTAAAGATGAGGTGAAGCCCAACTTTCGGACACCTCCAATGATGTTTCATGTTGGCCAAAGAGATAGTCCGAAGATATTTAGTTGTTTTATTTTCATTAAGTTTGGTTTAGATTTCTATTTTTAGTTTTGGTTTTATTTGTGTGTGATGGTTTTGGGCCTTTCCAAAATCAAGTGTGTTTGGCCATTTGGGCTTTTAGTTTAGCATAGGGCCTAGCCTAGCCAAAGTAGCGTTGGAGTCATCCTATAAAGGGTTCTGGTAGCCGTTATTGTAATTCAGACTTGTTATTTTCGAGCTAAAAGAGACACTAGAAAAGTCTTAATGTTTGGGGGCGCATATCGTTGTGATTGCTTGCTGATCTTCAAGGTCTGATATGCTATGCATGTGAGTTGATTTTGGATCAATTCTAAAGTGGGGAATTGAAGAGAGATCAGTTTGATCTATTTCAGATTGAGTTCTCTTTCTATCATGTTGATTCTATCGATCGTCGTGAAAGATCAGATCTAAACCCTTTCGGATCACGTTGATCCGTATCATCTTGGTATCAGATTTGTCGGGTTTCTCACGACGATTTTCTACTGAGATTTATCATCTACTGATTTTCCGATCTACAAGATATTTGGCTTTTAGATCCGATATTTGGCTTACGTCCAGAATAGAAAGAAGAAGGAAAAGCATAATACATGATCGGTTTCTAGTCTTTCACGTGCATACCCTATTCAAGTTTATCCTGGTCCTTGTGCAGCTGAAGCTCTGCCATTGTATTGTTTCTCTTGGAGATCGAATCTGATTTGTTTTTTTAGTCTTAACTGGTTTTGGTCTTCACGATCCAAGGAAGACGCATACTTCCTCCGTTTTAAAATATAAGATGTTTTAGGTTTGTGAAAAAAAATATTTAGACTTTTTTAATGTGTAGATTTACTTTAAACCTGAGTGAACCTACGTATTAAAAGAAGTTTAGATACATTTGTTTCGTAAAACTAAAACATATTATATTTTAAAACAGAGGGAGTACTAAGGAGATTGGATCGGTCTTATTGTGTGCGTGGTATCCAGGCTAGAATATACTAGTAGTTGGATACGCTCGATTGGATCGACACCTGTGTGTCTGTCTGCTTTCTCTGAGTCGTGGTACTGCTGGATTTACGATTCGTTTCAGCTGGCTATTGATTTCTGTCCGAGGCTCACACGATTTACGATCAACCTTAATACGGTGCTAATCCAGTTTGTGTTGGAGTTCGCCTGTGATAATTCCAGGAAGGTCCGGTCTGACTTCTGAGTTGTTTTTGCTCCAGCCATCCTACGCGTCGGGACACGGAGGCCGTCCGCGATCGGTTACTGTATTCGCGACATACTATCTGCTGTCGTCGGAACGCAGACAACGTCTGTCCTTTAGCGTGGTTCTGCCTGATTTTTTCCGTGCGAGTGTTGAAGATGGCTAGTTCCATCGTTGCTGAAAATTTTACCGCTAAGGCTCCTACAGTTCTGAAACCTAAGGAGGTTGCTCTTTGGATCTATGCAGATGGTCTCCTTGACAATGTTCGTGTTGGTTTTGACAACACCTGCGTGAATATCAAAGACTGTGCGGATGCTTTGGAGGAGAGGTTGAACACCAAATTGGAGGCCATCACTTCTAGGCTCGATGCGCTGACGGATACCCTCATTAATCCGCCGGTGCGAGCTGAGCCCCCACATGCTGCTCCATTACGGGATGCGCCGCCACCAAGAGATGGTTATTTTGACGCTCGTGCTCGACGTCCTATGGCATCAGCACATGGAGGTATCAATGCTGATCTCGAAGACGATGTTGCATACTTACCACAACAACGCCATGTTGAGGCTCGTCCTGCAACCGCTTTTCGTTGTGTTTTGCCTGCTGACCGAGATCATATTGGTCATGCTGCACGTGTTCCATTGGATGATGGTTTTGGACGTGTTAAAATTTCCATACCATCGTTCTCTGGCGCATGCAGTCTTGAGGATTATTTGAAGTGGGAGATGCGCTTGAGTCATATTTTTGCAACCCACCATTATATTGAGGAGAAGAAGCTTCAACTTGCTGTCATCGAGTTCTCCGGTTATGTACTGATTTGGTGGAGCCAAATTTTGCGTATGCCAAATCGCCCAACATCGTGGAGGGGAATGACAGAACTCATGTGACGTCGCTTTGTTCCTGAACATTATAAGAGAGACATGCACAATAAATTGCAGCAGCTCACTCAAGGTATGAAATCCGTGGATGAGTATTATAAAGAGATGGAGTTGTTGATGATACGTAGAGAAACAAGGGAGGACCCGAAAGCCACAATGTCTTGGTTCTTTAATGGGTTGAATCTTGAGGTGAAGGATCGTGTAGAGATGGTTACCTACTATGATCTTCAGGATCTTGTGCACCAGGTTGAGCGTGCAGATCAATAGCTCAAACGACGCCAAGCCGCATCCCCTGCAAATTCATGGCGTGGTTCTAGTGCTAAGCTCACACCTTCTACACGTTCCCACCATGTTTCCTATACTGAGGTGCCAAAATCTGGAGTGTCGAAAGCTACATCTAGTACAGAGTCCACGACGCATATTGAGTGTTTTACTTGTGGAGGCCGAGAACATATGAGGCGTGATTTCCCTAATTAAAAAAGGGTGATGCTCACACAAGATGGCTATGTTTCTGCTAGTGACGATGACAAGGTTGCTGCTCCATCTAGTGATGAGTCTGAGGAACATGATAGCATTAATGTGTATCCTGAGGATACTGCTCCTAATTGCACTAACTTGATAGTGCAACGTGTGCCAGAAGATCGCATAGAAGGGCAAGGAAAGCACTGGAATATTTTTCAGACTCAATGCATAGTCAAGAACACCACTTGCAAGCTGATTATTGATGGTGGCAGCTACACCAATATTATTAGCAAGAGCTTGGTGGATTCTCTTTCATTACCTACATGGAAACACCCGCAACCACATTGTGTTGAGTGGTTGTATAATTCAGGAAAGCTAAAGGTAACACAAAAGGTGCGCCTGAAATTTTCAGTAGGTAATTATGAAGACACGGTGGTCTGTGATGTGTTGCCTATAGAAGCATGTCATGTGCTGCTAGGACGACTATGGCAATTTGATAAGCGTTCCACTCATGAGGAAGATCCAATGTTTATTCCTTATGGCACGACGAAAAGCATCATGTGTTGCAGCCTATGCTTGACAAGGATATCAAAGTGGAAGTGCTTGTTGAGAAGAAGAAAGTCCAATACATTAAGGCAAAACCGAGGACGGTTTCCAGTCAAGTTGGGGGGGGATGATGATGGGAGGATAGCTACTACTCCTGATATTTTGCCACCTCCTTATGTTCTAAAGCTTGGACAATTCTGCTTTGAAGTGCCTCCTAAAGATGAGGTGAAGCCCAACTTTCGGACACCTCCAATGATGTTTCATGTTGGCCAAAGAGATGCGTCCGAAGATATTTAGTTGCTTTATTTTCATTAAGTTTGGTTCAGGTTTCTATTTTCAGTTTTGGTTTCATTTGTGTGTGATAGTTTTGGGCCTATCCAAAATCAAGTGTGTTTGCCCATTTGGGCTTTTAGTTTGGCATGGGGCCTAGACCAGCCAAAGTAGCATTGGAGTCACCCTATAAAGGGTTCCTGGTAGCCGTCATTGTAATTCAGACTTATTATTTTCGAGCTAAAAGAGACACCAGAAAAGTCCAAATGTTTGGGGGCGCATATCGTTGTGCTTGCTTGTTGATATTCAAGGTATGATATTGTACGATGCGTGGGAGTTGATTTTGGATCAGTTCCAACGTGGGGAATTGAAGAGAGATCGGTTTGATCTATTTCAGATTGAGTTCTTTTTCTATCTTGCTGATTCTATCAATCGTCGTGAAAGATCGGGCCTAAACCCTTTCAGATCACGTTGATCCGTATCACCGCCCGTGGAGCTCCTGGAGGTGGTGATGGCCGTCTCGGGGCCCTCTGGGCTTCGGTGTGTGACTGGGCTAGATCTGGGCTAGGCGAGCTTAGATCTGACAACAACCTTGCCTCAGTGGGCCTGAGCTGGTGTTCTAGAGGGTGTCGTGGCTGCGCAGTGGTAGGATTGTCGGGATGGCGACCGGTGGTTCTCCTTAGACCGGTGGAGGTCCAGTTGGACCGGGTGAGCATGATGGCGACGGCGCTGCTGCTTGGCTAGGGGATTTGCGGCGAGGCAGATCCACTGGTGGATGATGAAGTAGGGGGTAACACTGGGGTTGGCAATGATAGTGACACCCTTGCTGCAATGCGGCGGCAGGGCTTCACGGACCCATTCGGGATCAGCCGGACCAGGGAGGGTCTGGTTTGCCCTGCTGCTGCATCTGGTTGGCTATCGCCTTCCGGCAGCGGAGGTAGTTCCCTCCTGCGCGTTGATGTTCTGTCACCCGTGCCGAAGTCTCTCCATTTTTGTTCTTACCATCCCCTCATCATGGGTCACGGTGAGACGATGGTGGTGACTACAAGACCATGGTGGCGTGTGTTGCTGGGCGGCAAACTTGGTGGAGCAATACAAAGCGTCCGTGACTATGGTCTTTTGAGGGGTCGGGAAAAATCCTTGTATGTCTTGACACCGACGCGGTGACGCCTGTGGGTGTCATCGTCCTTCTTGAAGGGCGTCGGGTGTATCTCTTCCCTACCTCTCGTAGTGTATCAGGGGAAACCCTAGGACTAGTCCGGGCAGCAGCGTCGTTGTCGTCGCTTTCCCTCTTGGGGTGCTGCTTGGTACGTGACGCTTCAGACCGCAATGAGCATGGTGGAATTCTTCGGAGGGTGTAGCAGTGGCGGGTCATTACTGTTGTCGGCTTTGTTTTCTCTTATTTTTCTTCTTTGTTTTTCTTTTGGGAGTTGTACTGTCTGGCCCAGCAGCGGTTTCAGTCGGTTGCTATATTAATATAGCTAGTCGAAAGCCTATTTCGAGGAGAAGGAGAACTCGACTGAGATGTTGTAGCAAACAAAATGTGTTACCAAAGCAAAAAACCGATCTCACCGAAGATATTCTTGGAGACGTCGCCGGAGATTCTCGCCAGAGACGTCGTAGCAAACATTTTGTACTATTTTAGCAAAACTATAGAATTGTTGTAGCAAAAATATAGAATTGTTGTAGCAAAACTATAAAGCAAAAAGATAGTTATAATAGGAAAAACATACTTCGCCGGAGACCTAGTTGCCAAAATTTTATAGCATTGTAGCAAAACTACATAATGTTTGTAACAAAAAAATTCAGTTTTAGCATCGCCGTCAACCGTACGTAGCAAAAACCTGGCTCCACTTGTAGCATTGCCGTCAGCCCCACGTAGCAAAAATCGACATCACTTGTAGCTTTGTCGGGCGGCCGTACGGCGCATCGCCTGCGCCCCTAAGAGCAGCTCGCAACACCCAACTCCAGCACGTGTGCGCCAACCGTCGTCCTTGTAGCTGTCGAGGACTTCGCACCACCGTCATGGTTTCACAACAGCTTCTCCCTCTGCAGCGTCAGCACTCCACAACAACGGCGCATGGCGGCAGAGAGAGGCTGGGAGAGGGCCGGCAACGGCGTGAAAGAAGAGGGCCAGCGGCGGGCGAGAAGAGGGTCAGCGCCCGGCGGCACGAGCTCCCTCGCGTCTAGCTGCCATGAGATGTCTGGGCTCGGGAGTTGATTAGAAGGGAACAGATGAGATGCGCAGACCCACACGTCGTAAGCGGAGAGGAGCGAGCGATCCGGGAATGGAAAAAAACGATCTCTCGGATGATACATATCATTTTCCTTTTTTTAATTAGAAAAGTATAATCGTATGCTGACATACTACATTAACTAACATGAACACGGTTGTAGCCTTGTACTCATCTCTATCTCTACTACTTATAAAAGAGCAAACAAGAACTTTGCTAAACGTATCCCGACTATCAGATCAGGCCCACTAACAGTTAGAGTAGTTAGCCTAAATAGATGTCGGTGTGCGTTTAGCAAATAACAACGTCAGGCGGATTACTCATCCAGAGGAGCAATACGAAGCCCCGCCCCGCATCCTGCGATCGCTAAGGAAACGTAAAAAAAAAAATGAAACTGACAACTCCCACAATCCCCTAGCCCGGGTCACCGGCCTGGACGCCGCCCTCACGGACGACGCCAGCTGCAGCGTTCCTGAACGGCTCCCTAGCCGTGTCCCTCACCCTGATCGCTGGCTGTCTTGGCCTAGACGACGCCCTCGCCGCAACCCTCTCCCTGATCAATGGCCGTGTCAGCCTAGACAGCGCCCCCTCCGCAACCCTCACCCTGATCAATGGCCGTCTCGGCCTAGACGGCGCCTTCGCCAACAACACAGATGCCTTCGCCGTGTTCCTGGATGGCTCCCTCTCGCGGACTCTCTAGACCGTCGTCTACATGTCCTTGGTCGCTCGCTCCACCGTCCTCACTGCTGCAACATCGTCGCCATCCTGTAACAAAAGTGCCCAGGTGTCAACATAATTTCTCTTATGATAATGACAATGACAATTTAAACCTTCTTGATATTTACTGACCAACTGAAATGTGTACCTATCTTCTGAATTTATCTTGTTTCGCTGACCAACTAGAATGTGTACCTATCTTCTGAATTTATTTGGTTTCTTTAAGTCTTTGTTTAGTAGAGTGCCTGGGCTACTTTTTTTATTCATGAAAAATGTGGTGAAAATAAAGCTTCTGCGATCAATCGAGTCAACGATCATGTTATGTACCTACATTTGCTGGACCTATAATCATATTTAGCTATAGATGGCATATCTTCTGATTAATTTGAACATTCCAGGAGAAAGCAGCGCCTAATGTCTTAAACCACTTTCTCCCGAAAAAATGTGTTAAACCACTTCCTTTCATTATCATCACAAGTCAACCATTCTGAGCCAACAAGTAATTCGATAGACTAAAAATAAAAAATTGTATGTATAAAAGATGTCAGGAGGAGGCATGGTTACATGAAGCACATTTTCTAATGGTACGCACCTTGATAGTGGCATTTATCATCTAGCCATTTACCCATAAAATGTTATGGTTGATGTACAGACAATTTCTTAACGGTTCCATAAACTAAGTCGTAGTGTTAAGGTTGCGGGACACTTATAATTAGCACGTATGCCTACACCTGGGAATGCAAGGTGCTAGACCAAATACTAAACCAATAGAGATACCAAGAACACCTGGATCAAAATGAAAAGACAAAAGCTGGGGAAACATAGAAAGTGGGTACCTCTCGAGCTGGCGGTAGTTGTCAAAGCGGTGTTGCTTGGCAGATTACTCCTCGCTGACGGTATGATGGGTGCTATGCAAGGGTGCATCACTAGAAACGATGAGCATGTCAAGGAGGTGGCGGCGCAGACGCCCAAGACAACTGCATGCAAGAAGATGCATACTAACATCAATCTTCTGGGTGAACCATAGTTTACATAAGAAAATCTACATGCAGTCATGCACATAAGATATTTGATACGAAATTTTCATTTTGTGAACTAAACATAACAGTTATTATAGCATGATTTGTTGCAAACAAACTATAAAATACTGCATTATGCAATTCCTGAACTACAATCTATCATTTTTCGAAATAAAGGGGAGAGGCTGAGGACCTTGTTTCAAGAAAGTTGTAGAATAGAACGAGCAAAATGTTATACACAATTCATACCTAATAAGATATAAATAAAGCCACATACATTACAGACTGAGAAAAACCTACTGACTTGTATCAGGCATGAGACTATATGTCACACTATCCATGTGTTTGTTGATTTAATGACATGCAAATTCATATGATAGGAACAAGGTTTTGGTATGTCATCTCCAAGTCGCGCTAGGAAATGCACCCCATTTCAGCTTCGACTAAGAGGAAAAAGTAAAGTTCCAGTAGCAGCTTCAACTACAGAATAACATAATTAGCTAATGACAGAAATGACCATGCATATTGTTCTCATGAATCTCATCTCAGATATTCAGAAATGACCATATATGTATGATCTACATGTGTTTTTTCAGCTACAATACTGATATTTACATGCATCACCATCCTTGCAAGAGTGCTATAAAAGATAGTTCAGTTTTTGTGGTGCATAGAAAACTTAAACAAACTGATGCTTACTTGAGCTTTAACCTGCAAATGACTGCGCATGAATCTCCAGTAAAGGCAAACCTTACCATTCATAAGCTCAATATTGCATGTTTTTTCTGTTCAAAATATAGTGTGGATGATGATATAAACTAGCAGCTGAACAATTATCATGGGACATTACAACATAATAAATCAAGGTTTCAACTGGTCAGGTATGCATGATGTTTTCCTTATTTTGTTTTTGATTTACTTATTTCATTGAAATGCAATCACATGCTCTGTACAGTTAGCAGGCTATTCGATGCAAATACACTCTTCACTTCTTCGTTAACCTGTATGGGGCTATTCCCTTAAGCAGTGAGTAAAACTTTGGAACCAATGTCTTCAGCTAACTACAATAAATGAAAAAAAATCTCAGCTTTACACGATTACTAATTGGGTTATAGTTTCGAGATTGAAAGTAAACCAGTTAGGTTTTTGCAAACAACTGAAGGAACTCAGATAGTCCAAAAGTCTTACTCCCTCCATTTCCGTAGATCCTCTCTATTGTAAATTTGGGAAAAAATGACATAAATCATAAATTGCATCCATTGCTATCAAACTGTAGCTACTATAACATAAACTATGGAATATTATGAGCTGAATCGAGATGAGAGGGGCGACAAATTACCAGTCTAGAGCGAGGTGGAGTGGGGGCATCGACCGAGCATGCCATACTCGTACAGCAACAGTAGAAGGCCGACTGTATTTCTCCAACATGCGATGGCTGCGGCCATGAATCCGGTGGAGAAGAGGGCCATGAATCCGGTGGAGAAGAGGCCCACGCCTATGCATCCACCTCCGTGCTTCCGCAAATCCGGTGGGGAGGTGTCGCAGGAGCTTGTCGGGACAGTGGGAAGACAGGTGAGCGAGCGCATGAACTCGCCGGGGCTGTGTGGAGCCAGGTGAGGGAGCCCTTGAACTCACTATCGTCGGAGCGGCCAGGAGACGGGGAGGGATGCAGGACCTGAAGGAAATATGCCCTGAGAGGCAATAATAAAGTTGTTATTATATATTCCTTATACATGATAGATGTTTATTTTACATGCTAGGAATGTATTGATTCGGAAACATCAATACATGTGTGTTTAATAAACAAAAAGGGTTCCTAGTCATGCCTCTCTTATAAACTAGCTTGTTGATTAACAGGATGATCAAGGTTTCCTGATCATGGATATTGGATGTTGTTAATAACAAGGTCACACCATTGGTGGAATGATGTGATGAACATTCATCCGAAATATAGCATTACGATCAAGTCATTATGTTTATATTGCTATAACATCATACGAAGTAATCTTTATCCTTAGACCATGAGATCATGTTAATTGCTGACACCGGAAGAGTATCTTGATAACATCAAACGTCACACCGTAACAGGGTGACTATAAAGATGGGTTCAGTACTACGAAGGTGTTGTGTTGAGGCTCATGGATCAAGAGTGGAATTTGTCAATCCAGATGACGGATAGATATACTCTGGGCCCTCTCGGTGATATCACATTAGGATAGCTTGCAAGCAAGTGATGTGATCACTAGAATGTTATATCACGGGAACGAGAAAAGAGTGCATGTCGGTAACGAGATCAAACTAGGTATGGAGATACCGATGATCGAATCTCGGACATGTAATATATCAAGAGCCAAAGGGATTTAGTTATAAGCGTTAAAGGTTCTCACGATCACAGGAGTCATCGTTGAATGTGTAGGAGTCGATGGATCTCTGTGTCCGCTGCTGATTATTGATCGAAGAAGGGTCTCGATCATGTCTGCATTATTCACGAACCGTAGGGTGACACACTTAAGAGTTACCGAACACCATTTTGGAGCACATATATTTCAGACGAAAGAATTGCAAAGCGCAGGAATTGTTTCAATAGAAACCGGAAATTGTTTCGGGTGAAATTGCAGAAGGTGGTTCTGCATGTGATATTGAAATATTGCAAGGGCTATATGTGAATGTTTGTTAATTAAAGTAATTAACAAAATTCTGAATAAATTTAATAAAAAGAGTTTTATTAAATGAGAGAGCATTAAATTTGGAGAAATTTAATGCATTTAAAGTGGAGACTTTAAAAGGGAATGTGAAGAGGCATTTTAATGTGGGGGGGGTACCACCACATGAATGGGGAGGTGAGGGTCACCCCCATGCGCCGGCCATGGAGAGAGGGGGCACCCCCCCTCCTCCTATAAAAGGCCACCCATTCCCTCCTTCATCCACACACCTCCTTGTGAAGGATCTCTCTCCCCCTCTAGAATTATTCCCCCTTGGTCTCGGATTAGCGAGATACATGTTCCCGGTGGCATTTCGTCTGGAAGGAGTTGCTGCTTCCGCTGGATCGCTGGAGCGATGAGGTGGAGGTTGTCCGGTGGCTTGAACGTGTGTGCGAGTGCGGATGCGCTGCTGAGTTGTGGCGCTCGGACTTCCTCACGATCTTGAGATCGGCAAGTGTACGACTACATCAACCAGAAGTTCCTACTTGTTAACAAATCTCGTTGTCTACGAGGGTAAGTTCTCGTTGGATGTATGTCCACCCGTTGCTTTGTACCTAGTAGATAGATCTTGGCGTGTAGTTCACACCGTAGGAAATTTTTTGTTTTCTATGCTGCGGACCCAACAGTGGTATCAGAGCCTGATCTATGCGTAGGTGCTTAGCACGGGTAGTACACATATGGTTGATATGTGGGCAATGATGATCATGTTATTGCATCTTCTATGTATTTTGGATATTGGTGGCATAGTGGGATGAAGCGGTCCGGACCAACCTTACATGTCATCGTACATGAGACCGGTTCCACGACTGACATGCAACTTGTTTTGCATAAGTGACTGGCGGGTGTCTGTCTCTCCTACTATAGTCAATATCTGATTTACAACGAGTTGCTAATAACTTAGTTATCCTCGTTGTGGTTCATGTTCGTAGGTGAGAACGGTTCTATCTCCGAAAGCCCTAAGCCACGTAAAACTTGCAATTGATAAATTAGAGGCGTCTAGTTTAGATCGTTGTTGGGCTAGTGTATTGATATGGTATTGTTGTAAGTAGATGTATGGTAGATACTCTTACAACACAGTCAACGTGTAAGTTCCATAGACCTTGGCCTTACACACAAAGGAATGATAGAGATCATACCATGATGCAAGTCATAGAGATCAAATTCATGGACCATATCATCTCACTTTACACATTAGATGTTAGCATCTTATACTGCTAGTTTGGCGTGTTTGGTAGCATTATAAGATGATCCCTCATTTAGATATCAAGATAAAAATGTGTTCTTCCTTAAGTATGCACTGTTTTATGGATCGTGTTTCGAGACATCACGTGATGATCGGGTGTACTCGAATCTACGCTTTCATAGGAACGGGTGTAAGACAGTTTTACACACGCGAATACTAAGGTTCTTACTTGGCGAGCCTAGCATGTACAGACATGGCCTCGGAACACGGACCGAAAGGTTAAGCATGAGTCATATGGTTGATATGATGCCCATATAGATGCTCGCCTTTGAAGCTATATCAACTCACGTGATGATCGGACTTGATATAGTGGATTTGGTTCATGTAATCACCAAAAGGACACGAGGGATGTCGTTTTTGAGTGGGAGTTCATTAGTAATTTGGATTAGTTGAACTCAATCTATCATAAACTTAGTCTAAATAAACTTTACAAATTCTGTTGTAGATGGCACCACCTGCTTTTAATTTCAATGTGTTCATGGAGAAAGAGAAACTTGCTGCGAATGGTAGCAACTTCACCAACTGGGCTATGAATTTGAGGATTCTCCTCACTGCTGCACAAAAGCAATATGTGCTAGATGCGCCGCTAGGCCCCCCACCAGCTCATGATGCCCCTGACGAGGAAAAGAATGTCTATGTGACTCGTCAGGAGAACCACAACTTAGTTCATTGCGGCATACTGTATGGGCTAGAGCCAGAACTTCGAAAGCGTTTCGAAAATGGTAATGCCTTTGATACCATGGGAGAATTGAAAATGATTTTCGATACCCATGCTGCCGTAGAGAGTTATAATGCTACAGAAAAGTTCTTTAGCTGCATGATGGAGGAAAACAGCTCCGTCAGTGAGCACGTACTCAAAATGTCTGGGGCCGATAAGCTTGTGTCCTTGGGAATAACGATTCCCATTGACTTAGGCATACATCGTGTTCTCCAATCTCTGCCACCTAGCTACAAGAGCTTCGTGATGAACTATAATATGCAGGGCATGAAGAAGTCTCTTCCCGAGCTTCTGGCAATGCTTAAGACTGCAGAAGTGGAGATTAGGAAAGAACAGCAAGTGTTGATGATCAATAGGACCACCGGTTTCAAGAAGGATAAGAAAGGCAAGCACAAGGGAAAGAAGGGTGGCAAGTCTGTTGCCACGCCTGAAAAGAAACCCCGGGTTGGCCCTAAGTCTGACATCGAGTGCTACTATTGCAAAGGGACTGGCCATTGGAAGCGCAACTGCCCCAAGTATTTGACGAACAAGAAGTCCAGCAAGGCAAACAAAGGTATATGTGATATACATGTTATTGATGTGTACTTGACTAGTACTCGCAGTAGCACCTGGGTATTTAATATCGGATCGGTTGCTAATATATGTAACTCGGTTCAGGGGCTACGGAACAAGCGACAACTAGCAAGGGATGAGGTCAGGATGCGGGTCGGCAATGGATCAAGAGTTGATGTGATCGCCGTCAGGACGCTACCTCTCCATTTGCCATAGGGATTAGTTATAAACCTAAATAATTATTATTTGGTGCCTGCACTGAGCATGAACATTGTATCTGGATCGTGTTTGATGCAAAGTGGTCATTCCTTTAAATCTGAAAACAATGGTTATTTGATTTATAAGAATGATATCTTTTATGGTCATGCACCTATGTTGAATGGTTTATTTCTATTGTATCTCGATAATAATATTACGCACATTCATAATGTTAATGCTAAAAAGATTAAACTTGATGATGATATGTCTACATATATGTGGCACTGCCGTCTAGGTCATATTGGCGTTAAACGCATGAAGAAACTCCATTCTGATGGACTTTTGGAATCACTTGATTTTGAATCATTTGATATATATGAGCCATGCCTTATGGGCAAGATGACTAGAACGCCGTTTTCCAGTTCAATGGAACGAGCGACAGATCTATTGGAAATCATACATACTGATGTGTGTGGACCAATGAGTGTGTCGGCGCGAGGTGGATATCGTTATTTTGTTACTTTCACGGATGATTTGAGTAGATATGGGTATATCTATTTGATGAAACACAAGTCTGAAACTTTTGAAAAGTTCAAGGAATTTCAGAATGAAGTGGAAAATCATCGTAATAGAAAGATCAAATTTCTACGGTCTGACCGTGGAGGAGAGTATCTAAGTTACGAGTTTAGCACACACATGAAAGAGTGTGGAATAGTTTCACAACTCACGCCTGCCCGAACACCATAACATAATGGTGTGTTGGAGCGTCGTAATCGTACCTTATTGGATATGGTTCGATCTATGATGTCTCTGACTGACTTACCTCTGTCATTTTGGGGTTATGCACTAGAAACAGCTGCATTCACTTTAAATCGGGCACCATCTAAATCCGTTGAAACGACACCGTATGAATTATGGTTTGGAAACAAACCTAAGCTGTCATTTCTTAAGGTTTGGGGATGCGATGTTTATGTGAATAAACTTCAACCAGATATAATCGAACCCAAAGCGGAAAAATGCGTCTTCATAGGATATCCTAAGGAAACAATTGGGTATACGTTCTATCACAGATCCGAGGGCAAGGTTTTTGTTTCCAAGAATGGATCCTTTCTTGAGAAGGAGTTTCTCACGAAAGGTGTGAGCAGTCGGAAGGTAGAACTCGAAGAGGTTATTAAACCTTCTCTTCATGGAATGGCGAGTGGCGCAGCACCAGAAGTTGTTTCGGAGTTGACTTCACCTGATGAAGAGAGAGCTAATGATAATGATCATGAAACTCCGAAAGAGGACACTACCGAACCTCGCAAGTCAAGCAGGACACGTGCAGCTCCTAAACTGTACGACAATCCTGTTGTGAATTTCATGGTTGATGAAATGGATGACCCTGCGACGTATGAAGAAGCGATGATGAGCCCGGATTCCAACAAATGGCTAGAAGCCATGAAATCCGAGATGGAATCCATGTACAAGAACCAAGTTTGGAACTTGGTGGACTTACCTCACGACCGAAAGGCCGTGGAGAATAAATGGATTTTTAAAAGGAAAACTGATGCTGATGGTAATGTGACTATCTATAAGGCTCGACTTGTCGCAAAGGGGTTTCGACAAATTCAAGGAGTTGACTGCGATGAGACATTCTCTCCCGTAGCGATGCTTAAGTCAGTTAGGATTATGTTAGCAATTGCTGCATATTTTGATTATGAAATATGGCAGATGGATGTGAAAACTGCGTTCCTGAATGGTAAGATTGAAGAAAAGTTGTATATGATACAACCTAAGGGTTTTGTCGATCCTAAGGATGCTAATAAGGTGTGCAAACTTCAGCGATCCATCTATGGACTGAAGCAAGCATCACGAAGTTGGAATCTCCGCTTTGATGAGGTGATCAAAGAGTTTGGATTTGTCCAAACTTATGGAGAGGCTTGTATTTACAAGAAAGTGAGTGGGAGCAATGTGGCATTTCTGATATTATATGTGGATGGCATATTATTGATTGGAAATGATATAGATCTTTTAAACAGTGTTAAAAGTTATCTAAACAGCAAATTTTCGATGAAAGACCTTGGTGAAGCATCATATATATTAGGCATTAAAATCTATAGAGATAGATCAAGGCGCCTAATTGGGCTATCGCAGAGTACATACCTTGATAAGATATTAAAAAAGTTTAATATGGACGAAAGTAAGAAGGGGTTCTTACCTATGTTGCAAGGCAAGACATTGAGTAAGACTCAAAGTCCGGCTACGGCGGAAGAAAGAGAGATCATGGATACGATCCCCTATGCCTCGTCCATAGGCTCTATTATGTATGCCATGCTATGTACAAGACCGGATGTGGCACATGCTATTAGTTTGACTAGTAGGTACCAATCTGATCCAGGTTCTAACATCGATAGCGGTAAAGAACATCCTCAAGTACTTAAGAAGAACTAAGGATATGTTTCTTATATACGGAGGTGAAGAAGAGCTAGTCGCTAAGTGTTATATCGATGCTAGCTTTGACACCGATCCGGATGACTCTAAGTCTCAATCAGGATACGTATTTCTCTTGAACGGAGCATCAGTTAGTTGGAGGAGTTCCAAACAACCTGTGGTGGCTGGATCAACAACGGAGGCGGAATATGTTGCTGCTTCAGAAGCGGCGCAGGAAGCAGTTTGGATGAAAGAGTTCATTACGGAACTGGGTGTGGTTCCCAATGCGTTGGACCCGATGGTAATCCATTGTGACAACAATGGAGCCATAGCCAACGCAAAGGAACCAAGGTCTCACAAGAATTCCAAACATATTAAGCGCCGATTTCACTCCATCCGTGAGCATGTCAAGGATGGAGATATAAAGATTTGTAAAGTACACACGGACCTAAATGTAGCAGATCCGTTGACTAAAGTTCTCCCAAGGGAAAAACATGATCAACACCAGAACTCCATGGGTGTTAGATTTATCACTATGTGAACTAGATTATTGTCTCTAGTGCAAGTGGGAGACTGAAGGAAATATGCCCTGAGAGGCAATAATAAAGTTGTTATTATATATTCCTTATACATGATAGATGCTTATTTTATAGGCTAGAAATGTATTGATTCGGAAACATCAATACATGTGTGTTTAATAAACAAAAAGGGTTCCTAGTCATGCCTCTCTTATAGACTAGCTTGTTGATTAACAGGATGATCAAGGTTTCCTGATCATGGACATTGGATGTTGTTAATAACAAGGTCACACCATTGGTGGAATGATGTGATGAACATTCATCCGAAGTATAGCATTACGATCAAGTCATTATGTTTATATTGCTATAACATCATACGAAGTAATCTTTATCCTTATACCATAAGATCATGTTAATTGCTGACACCAGAAGAGTATCTTGATAACATCAAACGTCACACTGTAACAGGGTGACTATAAAGATGGGTTCAGTACTACGAAGGTATTATGTTGAGGCTCATGGATCAAGAGTGTAATTTGTCAATCCAGATGATAGATAGATATACTTTGGGCCCTCTCGGTGATATCACATTAGGATAGCTTGCAAGCAAGTGATGTGATCACTAGAATGTTATATCACGGGAACGAGAAAAGAGTGCATGTCGGTAACGAGATCAAACTAGGTATGGAGATACCGATGATCGAATCTCGGACATGTAATATATCGAGAGACAAGGGGATTTAGTTACAAGCATTAAAGGTTCTCACGATCACAGAAGTCATCGTTGAATGTGTAGGAGTCAGTACGGATCTCTAGGTCCTGCTGCTGATTATTGATCGGAGAAGGGTCTCGATCATGTCTGCATTATTCACGAACCGTAGGGTGGCATACTTAAGAGTTACCGGACACCATTTTGGAGCACATATGTTTCAGACGAAAGAATTGCAAAGCGCAGGAATTGTTTCAATAGCGCAGGAATTGTTTCAATAGAAACCGGAAATTGTTTCGGATGAAATTGCAGAAGGTGGTTCTGCATGTGATATTGAAATATTGCAAGGGGCTATATGTGAATGTTTGTTAATTAAAGTAATTAACAAAATTCTGAATAAATTTAATAAAAGAGTTTTATTAAATGAGAGAGCATTAAATTTGGAGAAATTTAATGCATTTAAAGTGGAGACTTTAAAAGGGAATGTGAAGAGGCATTTTAATGTGTGTGTGGGGGGGGGGGGGGTTACCACCACATGAATGGGGGAGGTGAGGGGTCACCCCCCCATGCGCCGGCCATGGAGAGAGGGGGCACCCCCCTCCTCCTATAAAAGGCCACCCATTCACTCCTTCATTCACACACCTCCTTGTGAAGGATCTCTCTCCCCCTCTAGAATTATTCCCCCATGGTCTCGGATTAGCGAGATACATGTTCCCGGTGGCATTTCGTCTGGAAGGAGTTGCTGCTTCCGCTGGATCGCTGGAGCGAGGAGGTGGAGGTTGTCCGGTGGCTTGAACGTGTGTGCGAGTGCGGATGCGCTGCTGAGTTGCGGCGCTCGGACTTCCTCACGATCTTGAGATCGGCAAGTGTACGACTACATCAACCACGAGTTCCTACTCGTTAACAAAGCTCGTTGTCTATGAGGGTAAGTTCTCGTTGGATGTATGTCCACCCGTTGCTTTGTACCTAGTAGATAGATCTTGACGTGTAGTTCACACCATAGGAAAATTTTTGTTTTCTGTGCTGCGGACCCAACCGGACCTTGCTGGAGCAGCGGGGATGCATGGAGGGGCGCAGGACCTCGACGGGGAGGTGAGTAGGCAGGTCAGCGGCGCTGCAACAGGTGAGGGGAGCGGGCGGGTGGTCTCCGGTGGTGGAGGAGACAGAGGGAGGAAGAGAATGAGGAGAGTGAGAGGCAGAAGAAGATGGGGGTCGAGACTGTCGAGTACTCGGTCCGTTTTTGGGTTTCCTGTAGGGGTTTTTTTTTGGCGTGTTAAAATGTGGCAGCATATCATGTGAATCCGATCTACATCATGTACCGGTGTATCCATTCCATTCAGCCACGCGCATGGAAATCTGGTGAGTTAGCTTATTCTTCGTTTATTCCATTCAACAAAGAAGAACCGACTACATTGTCAAAAAAAGAAGAATCGACTACAGTTCAAAAAAAAAAAAAAGAATCAACTACAAAAATCGTTGCCCCGAGAATGCGGAGTGGTACAACAGACTTACTTCAACTAACACAATAAGTTTTGATATTTAAAGATTCACAATATTGTTGTTCAGACTTTGCTAGCTGCTCTCTGTCGTACGTTGGTTCAGACTATCTGAATTAGTTCATAATTTGAACGACTTCCATGATTTGCAATATTGGAAATAAGATCTGAAAGGTCTGATGTAAGACAAAGAAATGGAGGGGATATAGACCTGCAGCTCGTGCTTCAAACCTGGATTGAATTGTAATATTTTTGTAACTAATTGTAACATAATTTTGTGCCTTGACGAACAAAAACTATACATAAAATAAATTCGTTAAAAATAAATTTAATTTAAAATGTAGACTTACTAGTAGGTTATAGAGTAGTATAGAATTGTGATGATTGCCGCTCACTTTATAAACAAAAAAAAATGATATTTACTGGAAAAAACTTACTTACTACATAATTTAGGTCTTGTTATGTGTCATTTTCAGTTCCTATAGGTTGAATTTTGGTATGACCGTACTTCCTCCGTTTCAAAATATAAGATGTTTTAGCTTTTGTAAAGGCCCGGTGTACTCCCCCGTTTCAAAATATAAGATGTTTTAGCTTTTGTGACTTCACAAAAACTAAAACATCTTATATTTTGAAAATGAGTATATTGTAAAAAGAACTCGGTAGTGCAATCTGAGGTTCGTTCGAGCCAATTCAATTTTTATTTTGTTGTTTGTATGTCTCAAGGAGATCGAGCGCATATGGAGTCTCACTGGTTAGTGCTAGTGAGTGAGACCCTCCTCCTTCCCCGTTGAAGATACCTAAGGTGTTTCTGCACACCTGTTTTTTTTTTTCGAGAGTACGCCAATGACGTACTTTATCTTTATAGAAGGCGAAAGTTTGAGTATAAGAACGCTCTCACTCGTTGCGAACAACAGGTGTAGCACAACCTCCACTTCAGCTAGTCCGAAGACAGCCACCACAAACACAACAAAAATAACAAAGAGCTTGTCCTAAGCTAAGTAACAAAGCCGCATCTCGACCTAAGCTGGTTGCATCCTAAGACCAAACGCTTCAAAGGACTCTCCTTGTTGACGCATCATCCATCAAAAAGAGTAGATGACGGGACTTGGTCGGGTTCGAGAAGGGGCCTCATCTTGGACTCGTCGATGAAGGCATGCATTGCGCCCATGGAGATCACCCTAGGACAATTGCGGGCACCGGAGGAGGTCAACATGGAGCCTCCACGCTGAGTCTCCAAACGCGATGCTCCCAACAGAGTGACGACGCCGAAAACGCCACCATCGCGCCGATCCAGCTCCGGACCTAGGCTTTCGCCCGGATACCTCTACCAAACCGGAGCGAGAGCGAGAGAAGTGTCAGCTCACCTCGGCGACGTCTCCAAGGAGGGGAACGACACTCAGGCGCTGTCGGCGGCAGCAAAGGCAGCAATACTTTTGTCCGCCGAGCACATCCCTCCTCCCGCATTGGAATGGGGCAGATGTCCAAGTTGTTCACACCGCCGCTATAGCAGCACTTCACCATCGAAGCCAAAGTGTCGTGGACCTCCCGTGAAATGACGAAACGGGAGCACTCCACCTTCCCGTAGCCCGCGCCTTGCTTCCACCTCTAGCTCGAAAGAGATCTCGTTGCCGTAGCTATCATCTCTTGATAGCAGCACAACAACCGCAATCCTCAGGCCTAGATCAAGCCCGGAAGGGCCCAGATCAGGGTCACGCTGCCAGCGTTCGGCCCGCCCACGTCACTCCTCTACAGCCTCTGCCGCCTCCAGGAGCCCAGCGCCAGGGAAAACGCTGCAGCTAGTGCCACGAGTACCTCCACTCTGCTCCACCTTCATGGCCTCGCCGACCCGTGTTGCAGCAGAGGGCTGTGTCGCCACCTCCGACACCTGCGCTGCCCACCGGCCTGCCCACAGACCCTCCTGGTTGTGCTCCTCCTGCCCATCTCCCCGTGCACCGCCACCTCTCTATGCCGCTCCACCACCTCGTGCCGCCCCAGCTGCCGTTCGTCCCCGCGCGAGGAAGACCAGGTGAAGCTCGCCCAAGCCTGCCTATTGCCTTTGACAGCCAGGCACCGCCACCACCGCCAGCGCCGGTGGCGGCAGCGGCAGCGGCCAGGGATGGCCTAGGTGGGGATCTTTTGGGTCTAGGGTTTCTCCCTTCGGGGTCGCCCACGCGTGCGACTCGGGAGGGGCAATTCGTCCTTTTCAGAGAACCCTACCATACCAAACTCTTCCTGCACACATGTCATGGTCCATGTCCGGTTATTACAGTTGTGGCTCCCCTGGGTTTCATGTAGAAAGAAGGCCTTATTGGAGCATCGATGCCTCGTCCCAACATCTTGGTTAGCAGGGATAAGGTAGGCGACATGAGAAGGATGAGTAACAAGAGAGATGGAACAGAGCCGGCTATGCCAGAAGTGTGGATGTCAGTGTAGCATTTTCTTCTTCCTTCCCTGGCGAAGTTTCCTAAGGCCTTGTTCGATTGATCCCACCCCGCCGGGATCTCAGTCCAAACCCCGTGGGTCAGCTGGGATCAACCTGCCCGGGGATTTGGCCCCGCCCACGCTCTTTGATGTGTTCGGTTACACCCGCCACGTGTTGTATCCCTGTCAAATCCCTCCCCAACCCGTCCTTTTCATCGGGGAAAAAACAATCGACTCCCTCCACGTGGGATCTAACCTGAATCGGTACAGCAAAAAAGGAATCGCAGCGTCCCCCACCTTTCCTCTCGTGATTGAGAGGTGACGGCGGCAGAGGGAAGCAGGGACGAAGGGATCAACGGCGTCACAAGTAACCTGTTGAAGGTGGTTGTGTGCCTCCTCCTTTCTCCACCTGTGTCGGCATTAGTCGGGGGCGTCTTCAGGTGAAGCGGAGCGGCGACGCGAGCTCTACAGCGACCTAGACGTGCAGCGGCGCGAGCTAGGCGACCACTGTAGCTACCTGTGACCGGTGTCCCCCTCCTCTCCAAAGGCGGCCCGCAGGGCAGTAAATCACTCCTCTTCATTCCCCTCTCATCACCCCTAAACTATGAATTATTATAGTTTTTTGGTTGGTTTCGTTCTTTTCTTGGATATGAGAGTTCAACAAAATGTATAAAATGCTTTTGCCATGCTATCAGATTAGTGCCACAATTTTCTTGTTCTCCCCTGGTGATTTTTTGTATTCTCATTGATATAGTTTTGATTGGTCAATTTCAGCAATGTTGCTGACGCAAAATGGAATAACAATGAAGAGTTTGTGCCACTAATTATTAATTTGAGAATTGCAGTGCAAAATTACTATAGAATCATCTTGCAAAACCTGCCCTGTTGTGGTCAATTTGCTACGAAACTTGGTATACATGAAGGCTCAGATAAGTTCTGTTAGAAGTCCATGTCTTAATGCAAAAAAATGAGCCAATCAAATATAACTAGGTACTACTTTTCCGTTAGGTATTATGGCCTTTCACCACCGGCATACTACAAGTGAGATGCTTATTTGTCTGAAAGTCACATGTATTGTTATTGTTGGTAGGACTGATTTGTAGTAGTTTTTCAGTAGGTACTGATATGTTAATGTATCATGTATATACACAACAAAGAATTGAAGTAATGACAGACTTACAGAGAATTAATTCTCCCTTCCCCTCTGAACCTTTCCTCCGGTGGACTTCTCGTTGTCGACTCCTTGTGAGCTGCAACAGTTACCTTGCTCTGTTATATAAATGTTCTTTGTTTATACGCAAAATAGTTGGATATGCTTTACTTGCTTTTTGTTGTCAAAACTCGTGAGCAAAGTTCTTATTACTAGATGAATTGCATACTGATAATGGGTTGTGCTGATTTTCAAGCGAGAGCTGAGATGTGGTCTGTTTTCTAAAAGGAATGTTTGTTTTGAATTAGAGCTTGTACAACCTTACAATAACTAGATTCCTATTGGAAATTTTCCAGGATGTTGCTGAAGCACACAACATCGAAGGGGTTAGGGTGAGCACGCACCCTAGCGGAGCTCCCTGGCCGGTGTGGCGGCGCCCGGCCTGCCGAAGGGGTTAGGGCGAACGCACACCTTGGCGGAGCTCCTTCATGCGGAGAAGCAACGTCGATTGGGTTGCGATGCTGCGAGTCGGCATGGCGGCGGTGAGTCCGTGCGTTGAGCGGCAAAGTGGTGGAACATCGATGTGGGTAGGAAGCTGCGAGGTGGTGTGGCACGCTGGCCCGTGGTGGCGCGCGGGCCTGATCTAGCCCCTGGCCTAGGCCTAGAGGGGTTGCAGCCATGGTGCGGCGAGAGACGACGTTGAGTAAAATTTGTGTTTATTATGCCTAAATGTTTCAACAAAGCAATATGTTGTTGTACGTGCAGAAACGATCTTGCATTAAAGTAGCTCCTGGGCATTAGCTGATGTTCCCTGGTGAGTAACCGAGTAAGCCAAAGTCGTGCAGGGGTCACACGGGGTTTAAGGAACTGGATTAATGGGGTTCGGGTTACGTGAGGGGATCACTCAAATCCTCGGAGGGTTTGTTCCACCCGGGGATTGTTTCTGCAGGAACCGAACAAAGCCTCCACTATGCATTTTTATGGCCCATGCATAATAGCTAGAGTCAGCGACCGCCGACTTTATTTTTTAAGGAATGACTTATTGGAGTTTCAACACCCCATCTTCAACATCTCGCGTTTAATCCAGCGCGCTGGAGCCGGCGCATCAAATTTAGCGCGCATTGCCGCTTTCTCTAGGTGTGACAAAGTTTTTCCCGCGCACGATATTTTCGACCGGTTGCCCGTGCTAAGTCAGCGGTTTTTACCCCGCGCGCATTTTAGGGCTTCTGTTGGTGATGCTCTTAGTCGGTCACTTGATAAAAAAAAGCAGCTAAGGACCTTCCTCTCTTTGTACTACTAGCATATTTGGATTTATTTTTTTAATTTTCTTAAGTAATGGATAGAGAGGTGCTCAAATCTTGAAATTAAAAAATTATTATCTCAATGGAACTAAAAATTTTATTTGAATGGAATGAAAAAATCAACTTCTTTATCATTGATTGTGGTTAAGTTTTTTGCCATCAAAATATGTACCAAAAAGGGGCAAACTATTACGCCGCACCTTACCTCTACGCGGCACTAAATTTTGCGCGGACTCTTAATCTACTGAGGCACATCCGCCTACTGCCGAGGGAATAGGTCACACGGCGAATCCTATGTGCCGCAAGAAAAAAAATCTCTGCCTGTGCAGTATTCTCGACACAGTTATTCCTGACCGTCGTTTTTATTTGCCGTCATAGCACGACCGCAACAACGAGACATGTAGCTCGGCGTTTAAAAATGCCAGCACTGGCCTGTACTGTTGCAGTGAATGGCTTCGTGTAGTACCACAACTCCCTCTAGGATGAGACGCCCATGCATGAAAGTCTTTGAGTTGGTCGGATAACTTTTGTGGTGAACTCTTGTATGATTGGTACAAATTTCCGTGAAAATCTTGAGGCTAGCGTTTAGTAGACATACAAGGTGATACTGCTGAATTTGAACTGCACTCTCTGTTGTAGGAAAAAGTGTGGTAACTCTGAAATTCGGGTGGAACAGGGGTAACTGCTCTTGCTGATAAAAGAACGTGGGGGCGTGGGGTGGTGGGGAGAGGGTGGCGGATAGCATACAACCTTTTAAGCATGAGTGTTAGGAATTTTATCTTAGTTATTACTAACAAATCCTGATCCTCGAGAATAAATAGAACTCAAATTCGTGTTTCTGAGGACTAGAACTCAGGTGTTCGATATCAGCCTTAATAAACATGAGGTAATCCTGAACGAGAAGATGTGAAATCAATGTGGCTTTATAACTCACTCCGATAATGCGAACATATGTCCTGCAAATCTTTTCTATCTCTTCAGGTACACTTCACGTCAGTTAATTAGCTTCCACAGTGCCAATTCATTTGTAACAATACATTGAGATGCAATTGCCATATGGATGAAGAACTTAAGGAAGAAACAATGTGTCATTTGGTCATTTTTTACAAATCAATCACAGCTCCGAGGTGCCATGCCAACAAGCCCCAGATCCATTCATCATGACAACTATGTTTGTTTGGTTCCATGGTTCATACATATTCCATTATATGAACTCTGAAACCAGACATGATTCTCCTATACCCATTCAAACATTGTGTATGTGGCAATTAGACACATTAATCAAAGTGACTCACCGGAAATCCAACGGCTGAACATAGCGAGACATCTCTCTGGTTGATACTCTGGTGCAGTGTGTCCACCACCCTATATTTAAATTAAGCAATAAGTGTTAGGAGTACTATAAAAACTACGTGCAGTTATATAGTCTATTGGATAGACAACTCTTATGTTTTCAATTGGGTAAAATGCCCAACTGACTAGTATATGACAATTTTCTTATCTCATTGTGATATAATTTTTGGATTTCAAATTTCAGTGGTCTCAGAAATGAAGAAAAATATAGATATGGTGTTACCTTTATGGTAGCGAATGTCAGGTTATTTGTGTATCTTATGGTGAATCTGCAATTATATAATATTTCCAAACATAAGTGCAATTATATAAACCAGTTCATATAGTCTAATAAAAAATCCAATAACAAGGAATGAAACTAATAAATCATTGTGTGTCCCACAAAAATACTCACCCAACAGACTGGCCATCAAGATGCCAAGCTCTCCATTGATTAACAACACTGAAGCTGAGTGATCGCACCCAAGATTGTGTACCCAAAAATGGTACAACGGCATCATGGTCTCCACTGTACAAGGAACATAGATGAGAGGTTGAGAAAGTATATGGCAACCTGATAATTGGAGATGTACATCAGAGCATATCCTATATTGTGTTGTTGTATGTGTGCTATTACAACTTTGCGGAACTGTCGCTTGCATAGGTAATATAGCAGCTTTTCAATACAACAACAAGAACCAAGCATTTTGTACCAAAATTTTTGGGGTAGGCTAGATATTAAACCGAAATAGAAACTAGTGAAATGTGCAAGTCAAGCAAGAAGTAGTGAAAAATGCAAGTCAAGCATAAACTAGTGGAAAGTGCAAGTAAAAGAGCAAAATATTAAATCAATGTTAGGGCACATGGATTGTTGATTTCCATGCAGCCCTATCGAAAGCTAAATCTTTATATACATTCCAGCCCTTTAGGTCCCTTTTAACTGCCTCCTCCCATGTCAGATCTGGTCACCATCTACCCTCTTTGCATTATCAATACCCCTTAAGATCGCACTATTAACCGGTGATTCTGGTGGCCTCTATTGGACATGCCCAGACCACCTTAATCTATAATCTATATTGGACAAGCTTCTCTTCATTTTGCATCGCCCCTACCCTATCGTGTATCACTTCATTCCTAATCTGACCTTTTCTTGTTTGGCCACACATCCACCTTAGCATACACATCTCTGTGACACTCATTTGTTAGATGTGTTGCCTCTTGGTGAGCAACATTCGGCTCCATAAAGCATGATAGGTCTGATAGCCGTCCTATAAAACTTACCTTTTAGCTTTTGTGGGACCTTCTAGACTAACCCTGGATTCTAGATGCTTGCCGCCACTTCATCCACCCTACCATGATCTTGTGGCTAACATCCTCATTAATACCACCATTGCTCTACAACATTAATCCCAAGTATCGAAAGATGTCCCTCTTGGGCATTACTTGCCCTCCTAGACTAACCTTGGTGTCCTCGCATCTAGCGCTAAGTCGCATCACATAAACCCCTTGGATTCCAAGGTCAGCCTCCACAACTCTCCACAACTCCAGTTTCCTATTGACTTTCTTACCCTACTCTCATCTACTAGTACCACATCATTAGGAAAAAACATACACCAAGAAATATCTCCTTGCGTGTCCTTAGTGATATCATCTATCACCAAGTCAAAAATGTGTGGACTCAAAGCTGAACCTTGATGTAGTCCTATAGTAATCGGGAAGGTATCAGTCTTGCTATCTCCTCCAAGAACACTTTTCACAACATTAATGTACATACCTTTGATGAGGGAAATGTACTTTGTTGGGACTTTGCAAATTTTCAATAATATATTAAATATTTATGATAGGGTTTTTAAAATCTTACTGGTATTTACCTATATACCAAGGCACGATAACCTTTTGTTGTCATGTTATGGTGGTACATTATGCTGCTCTTGATGTCCCATGAATAAGGTAGATCTCCATCATGGCATCTCACCCATTCTTCCTTGGTCCCTTAAGTTACCGGGGTATAGAGATATATAAGAGTAGTTCGATATAAAAATAGGCTATATTTTTTTCCTATAGAGAAAATAAACAATTACCTTCCTTATCCCGAGTGTTTCCCTAGTGACGTTGTTGTTAGCCCAGAAATATGACAGGTAGTTACCAAAGGTCTGTAGATGGAAAATAATTGAACATGATTTTGAAATGCTTTTAATAATAAAGAAACATCTTATGAGTATCTTTATGTCTATTTTTTTGCGAATTGTATTTGGGATTTCTCGAAGTAGAAGGTTTGCTACTATTTCCATTAGTATTATAAAATACTAGAAGCAAAACATGGTACAAAAAAGAGATGCTAGAAACTCACATAAAAACATAACACCCGACAATCTTTGCTACTAAACGACAAATGATAAATATTCAGAACTAAACCTAAACATACGAGGGAGCATATATCTTCACAACTATAACTGCTGAGATCACAAATTCCTAATCAAGTATCGCTTTTTGGACAGTGATTGTCCAACATTAGTTCATAGCATGGAATGTACTGTGTGAGAAAATTAGTAATGTTCATCCCAATGCTGAGAAATATGTACTTGCACTGAATATTCATCAATCTAGGACTTCTACAATCAGCTCCATGTATATAAAAGGCTTCAGTTACATAAGGGATTTCGTTGTTGCATTAGGCACATTCTGAAGTTAGGGGACCCCTTTAAATGTCAAGATTTTTCTGACAGGTACCTTTTTAGAGGGGTTCTTGTAACCAAACACAACTTAGCAAAACAGAAATAGAACGGTGTAAAGCTATGTGTTTTTTTGTAAACATGAGGAGACTATACAATACCATTCTCTTGATTGTAATTTACATAATTGAATTAGCTTGTTGTTCGATTGGGATTTGATTTAACACTTGTTCGTTATTTTTCTCATACATTTGTGATTCTTTTAGCAATGATGTTTTTAGATAAAATGACTCTTTTGGGTGTGCTCCCACCCATGGTAGGCTATGTCTATTGGCTGGCTGTTGTTGTAGTGTCCGGACCATTCACAACACACGATGGCGGGTAGCAACAGAGGCGGAGCCAGCTCACGCACGGAGCCTGGGCAAAGAGCATAAGCAAAAGACTACATACCGGCATACAGCAACGGCAACCAGCTTTTGCCCAGTATGTATCACTGTTAAGCACCTTGCTTATGCTAATTGCTAGTGGAGTGATGCCGGACGAGCCCGGGCAGCCGCCCCGGGTCGCCGGGAGCTGGCTCCGCCCATGGGTAGCAACAAGCTTGAGTAAGTTTCCGAGGGATTTATGTCCTCACATATAGCTTTTTAATATCCGAATTCTCAGTCTATTGGTTTCTTGTTGTTTTTTTGGGCTTTAGTTTAAGACTTTTTGAACCTTGTCATAATTAGCGTTGTGCAAAGACAGGAGGGTTACTCTTCCATTATCCAAAAAGGAGACCACAACTGATATATTTATATTGTAGTAAGAAAATCACAACCGATGATATATTTAATTATACTTAATTAGATCACCACTAGATGAACTTCATAAGTGTCCCTAAGGAGAGATCACAGACAATAAATCAATATAAATGTACCTAAAAGAACATCACAAACGATATATCTACTAAATTGTATTATGTGCATAAACATATCATAGCCTATAGGTCATTGTACATGCATAAATATTATCTAGTCATGTGACTATGGCTGATTCTTTTTACTAGTCGACAAAAATCAAGCGATGAATGGAGTAAATTAAGATGGACTTACATGGCAATCCATTGGAGGACGAGGTGGTGGACGTTTCAATGCTCCAGTTTCCTCCTTTAGCATCTTTCTTTCTGAGGTCTGATCGTTTGGTCGAGGAGACACATAAGCGCACTTCTTATACAAAATGTGTGGATGGGAGATTTCATCGTACAACTGCAGGGGAACATCAATTAGTTGTTACAAGAATAGCTAGACGACATATTAAGGTCAGAGCATCTATAGCAGATACCCCATCCCGTGGTACTGCAAAACGTGGATGCGGTGTACTGCAAAATACTTTTTTGTCCGAAAAATATCGACGCAAAACACGGATACGGTGTACTGCAAAATACTTTTTTGTCCGAAAATATCGACGCGGAACAGATACCTCATATGCATACCACAAAATAAAATATACCCACGAATATTCCATCGTCTTCTTCGTAGACACGCGGATGTGGATCAGGTATGACGTGTGCCCGCCACTGCTTCGAGCAGACGCCCTGATTTACGCTGCCGTCGGCCAGAAACGTGCAGCCGCGGCCTGCTGCTTATTGCCCATGCTCTCTGCTTGCTTGCTCGCTGCTTTTGGTTGCTGCGCGCGCTTGGCTTCTGCTTGCCGGGCGTGCGTGTGTGCTTGGCTAGCCGCTTGGCCGTCTCCGTCTGGATTCGCCTCTGCTTGGATGCTTGTTGTTTGCTTGCGTGTTAGCTGCTTGCGACCCGCAGCTCTGGCGATCGACTTTTGACGGTGGCGGCGATGGCGGGATAGCCAAAACTGACCTCCGGTGGTGGCGGCAGCGACGAGTACGGAGACACTGTAAATGAATATTCCTTCCCGCCAATCTTCTTTTCGTTTGTAGTAAACTGCATTGGGAGCTCTTTATATGGAAAATATGCAGTACGGAAGCACCCATTTGCGTTGAACCGTAATTTTTTTTCTGGCGCAGTACAGTTTACGATATCTAAAAAACCACTTTTTTCGCGTCGTATCGCAAACTGACGGTTATTTTGCGGGACGGGGCCGGATGCGGTATCTGCTAGTTCTTGTGCAAGTGTTGAATGTCATGGTCAAGACAGGAATCAAGTATCGTTCTTTTTTCACTGAATTTATACACCCACAGAAAGGGGTGAAGTCAAAGTAGTTGTATCCTTACTCGGTTGAACTTGTCCATAGCTTGAGCGCAAAGCATATTCTTGGGGTTGAAATAATCTCCCGTCGGGCAGTGCTCTTTTATCGTCTTGAAATAATGGCACGTGAGGGAATAGTTAGCTGCAGGTCAGTAGGTGATTGAGCAAGAGTTGGGAGCGCGTATAATTAATCACCTCATAGAGCTGATCTGAAATAACTCCGACTCCATGAAGAAATGGCACTCTTGATTCATGATCAATGGCTTCCCCTGTACCCGGATTGCCTACCAGATAGCCCTGACCATGTTTTGATCACAGCACAGACTGCTCTTGTTAGATTTAGATTACTATGGCAGTCAAAGCTTTTTGTAACATTAATACCTGCAAGTGAGTGGATTAGGGTGAAAAAAATGGAGTACCTTTAGATTGATTAACGGGCTCAATCCAGCTTCAATATCTGAAATAAAACAGCATAGTGTTGAAGTATGAATAGACTATCCACCCCTCCAAAGGAGTCACCGTAGTGCTGTGTTACCTTCCGAGATCTTGTGTGCGATGAATGGAACGAGCTTTCCACCGTACGAGTCTCCTCCGACGTAGAAAGGATTTGTGAGGTAATCCGGATGCTCAGTGAACCACTGATTGAACAAGATGAGCACGAAAATGGTAATTAACTAGCCAACCGATCAGAACTGTTTGCTCTTTCTCCGGACAAGTAGGTAGCAGCAGATAAAAGTAGACTTTGCTCGGATATACATAGGCGAATTGGACTTTGGAGATTAGTGAGGCAGTATCTAATTTCAGAAATTCGCAGCAACGGCAGGCTTGATGTCCTTGGTGAGAAATGTTTTTTTCCTTGACGACGTACCTTGGTGAGGAACTTTTTGAGATGCAGGGAAGAAGAGACATCTCCAACTTGATAGCCTTGGGGGTTCCTGGAGAAGGAAAACCCTGCGCCGACCGGCGAATCGACGAACAGGACACTGGCAACCTTGGTCCAGGAGTAGGGGTTTCACCGCAGGCGTGGCACGGTCCCGTTGTTGTAGTAGGGCTCTATGATGAATTTCAACGGGCCTGCAGACAA
Source organism: Avena insularis (assembly GCA_023614405.1). Lineage (NCBI taxonomy): Eukaryota > Viridiplantae > Streptophyta > Magnoliopsida > Poales > Poaceae > Avena > Avena insularis. Next base: position 27,697,275 of record CM042696.1, on the reverse strand, counting down.
GAGAGTGCATCACTGAGTACCAGTGCCTGCTGAATACTACTGAACTTGACAAAAGGCGAGACAGAGGTTCTTCGGGGTGTCAGGGAGCTAGTTGCTGGCCTATCTCGAAGAAGAGCGCGCTGAGCACGGTGCAGCGGTCGCCGCCGGTGAGCCAGAGGAGGACCGGGTCGCGGCGCGGGTCGCCCTCCGACTGGATGAAGTAGTAGAAGAGCTCCGCGCCGTTCTCCTCGTCCACGGTCACGTACCTGCCAAGCGAAGCTGGTAGCTGGTGAGTGAACAGGAACGCGAGGATGGATGTATCGAATGGTTGAGGAGGAATAATGCGAAGCGTACCCGGTCTCGAGGCGGAATGGGAGGGCGCCGTGGAAGCCCGGAAGGGTGGTGACCAGCGTCGGAGCCGCCTCGGCCTCGGTGGAGACGAAACGAAGGAGAGCGGGGAAGAAGCAGAGCAGGAGGAAGACGAGAGGGAGGCTGAGGCGCGGGGGCGCCTGAGACGATTGCGCCTCCATGCTTTCCCGATGAAAATCCCCCTACCCTCCCCTGCTCGGAGTTCGGACGTCAGATGCGCAGAGTCAGCACAGCTCGGGTCTTTTCCCGTGTTTTCCCTTCCCGCGTGACGTGAGGGACGCCGATGGGATTGATGAACGCACCGACGACGAGCGGGGCTGACGTGTGACCTTGTATGACTCCACACACGGACAAACCTTTGCCGAGAAAACAAATACGTACCGAGGAGAACTAGCCGTTGTTGGATGGTTTGGAGGACGGTGGTACCCTTAGACCATCACAGTTTAAACCTCAGTTTTGATGGTTTGGTGTCTGCGCTTATTGATTCTCCTGCACAGTTATATACGCATACTCCTTTCAGTCCATATTAACGTTCTTAACTTTGTTTAGATATGAATGAATCTAGTTTAAATACTTAACTAGATACATTCAAATTTAGATAAAGTAACGAACATTAATATGGACCGGAGAGAGTACCGTTTACGAGCTTATAGCAAATAAAAAGCTAGGAACCATCGTTCAAAAAATAATTGTTTAAATGTGATCTCTCTAAACCAGTACCAAGAAGTATCAAATGTAGCTGTAGAAGATGTGGCAAAAAAATCCGCCATCTTTCATGGTATCAATTACCTCAGAATTATTAGATTGAATAATGATTTTGTTGTATCCTACTTCCCATGTTTCAAAATATCAGATGTTTTAGTTTCATGAAACTAATGTATCTATAGTGTAGGTTCGGAGAGGTTTAGATTGAACCTACACACTAAAAGAGGTCTAGATACATTCACTTCACAACGCTAAAACATTTTACATTTTAAAACAAAGGGAGTAAAACCCAAGCCAAGCTCGGACTTCATGTACTAGCAGATAAGCTTCTTCAAGGAAAAAAAGTGAATTTTCTTGCATTTCGCAGCTATGGATTTTCCGAGAGAATCTCAAGCTATCACTCCCGTGTCTCTCCCGACATGGATTTTGCGAGAGAAAGAGCCCAGGTTTAGAGTCATACTTGTTGAGCTCGTAGACATGGAGTTGTTAGCTAAAACTATCACTTTTCCTGCAAAATTCTGGAAATATATCACTTTACAATTTCACTGAAAAATCTATCATATTTGGAGTCAGTTTTCTCAAATTGCACTAAACTCGGTCTGACCGCGAATTAACACGGAAACTGACAAGGCTGGCCCACCTGTAGTGCTGACGTGGCGACTCTAGACGGCGGCCGACACGCCGTTGACGGCAGGTGCGGGACCTACCACTTGACGCTTGGGTAAGCTGTCCTAACGCGTTAGGTTTTTCAGTTAGGCGTCTTATTTATGGATTTCATGTGTTAACTGTTATAAATTATAGAAGTAGATGGGTGTTTCATCAAATTGACAACTAGGCAGCAAATTCTAGCTGCAACTGGGAGAGATGAAAACAACATCTTTCCCATTGTTTTTGGTGTAGTTGACAAGGAAGATAATGCTAGCTGAATTTGGTTCCTAACTCAACTTAGGTATTGCATTGCAGAATCTAGAAAATTTGGTAACTACACCAATATCTCTGACAGGCAGAAGGTTAGCATAATTCCTAATTGTAGTTGTTCTTGCTGCTTAGTACTAGGAGAATCTTTGTGTGTTTACTGCTGATGCTTACTTTTAATTGCCTCCCAAATTCACTTGTTTAGGTCCTACTAAAAGCAATTTCACAGCCTAGTAGGCAGGACTACATTGAATCATCTGGTACTAACAATATTGCCATAGATCAAGTTAGTGCTCCTAGGCTACCTAGACGTACTCCAACACCTACTGCTACAGCTACTCCAGTTCCTAGTGCTCCAGCTACTATTGCACCAAGAAGGACTTTAGTTCCTAGTGCTCCAGCAACAACAGGTACTCCAGTAGCAAGAAGGCTCCCTACTCCAGCTACTAGTGCACCAAGTCCCAGGCCTTTCTCAGCACCAAGGCCAGTTTCTGCTTCAACTAATGCTACCAGCACCATAGTATCCATCAGGATAATCAAGCCTACCCACAAGATGAAAGGTTACCCTAGTGCTGACAAACATGGCAGCTATAGAAAGAAGGGTGAGAAGCCAATGACTAATAGTTCAGATGTTGCAGAGTAATTCATGTTAATGTTTGCAAAACACTGAGTGCAAGTGTATTCTTGCTGGACCTATCTATATATGTTGTTCTATGTGTGTTATGTGTGTTGGACCTATCTATTTGTGTTGTTGGACCATTCTTGGTGTGTAACTCTATAAGACATATTAAGTTGATATAAGTGTGAGACTATGTTGATTCTCCTCTCATGGTATGTGTCATCTTAGTTTATAGCCTTTTAAAATGGTATATGCCATCTTGGTTTACATACTTTCAAACCAAGTCTTGGGGTGTACTTTTATTTCAAATCCAAGACACATGCAACTGAAATTTATTAAGCATTTCAAATTAAAACATACAATAGGAATTTCTCAACCAAAGGATTCTAAGTACAATTACACAAATTGTTCGACAACAAACATTACAGTAATAAAATGTTCCAACTAAAGGATCACTTATCATACAACTAAAAGATCACTCATCGGACAACTAAAGGATCACTCATCACAGATACCTTTGATTTTCTTCAGCTTTACTTTGTTCACATCACTTGCCTGGAACATTTCATATATGGTATATATGCTCTAGCTTCTTGTTTTCTTCCTTCTGGGCAACTCTTTCTGCCTCCCACTTCTTCTTCTTTTCTAGCAGGGCATCTCTTTTAGCCTCTAGCTTCATCAGCCTGGGATTTTAGCACATTCTTCAGTTCTTCTTTTGCATTCTTCAGCACCTCAACTTCATGCTCCAAAGCTTGTATGTGCTTATGCTCCTGCAACTCACTACTCCTTCTCTCATACCTCTCAAGAATCCTAGCACTATTGCTCTCATCATACATTGACCATAGTTTTCCTAGTGCATTATTGAGAGTGTCAGACCATTCTTTATCTATCCAAGACTAGAATCCACAGTTCATTGCTTGCTACAAATTAAGCAAAACAATTTGGTATAAGCACAACCAACATGATACATGGGTATAAGCATCTGTATAAGCATAAATAACATGATAAATGGGTACCTAATTCATTTATTTATCTAGTAGTACCTGTTAGTTCCTAATTCAAAAGTGAGCTAAATAACATGATAAGTTGTATGCACTAAATAAAGTAGTTTTACCAATGAGTAGTTTTAGCAGCAAACTGGCTGAGGTACACTAAACTAATTCAGTGGATTAAGTTATATGAACTCAAAAATGATTCATTGGTACTAACAAATTCATATACTCAAAAAGGTCAACTAAACTAATTCAGTGGAAGTAATAGAGTCAGATACTCAAGATGGATGAAGTAAAAATAATATTACTTATATTTTCAATCTGACACATGTAGAATCTTCTCCTAGTGTTTTTCCCTTCAAAGGCTACGCATTTGCGCGGCTCTAGTTTGTGCATGTCAAAGAGCTCATCGCAGCCCACGGCTATCCCGCAAAATGTCGGGTAATCAATCATATTAGGAGCATAGTTGAGGTCCATGAGGTCCTAACCGAACAAGAAATCGACTTTAGTCTACCTAGTTTGACCTTAAACGTTGATATGAAAAGCAATCTTGATGCTTGTGTTGGACTCTTTATAATTGTTTTTCCGAGAATTTTCAGAATTGTTTTTTCTTTTTTCATATCAAAACATGAGTTGGTGACCTTTTCATGCGATATACTCCGTTCACATTGTTTCCAAACATAAACGCAATTTCTATTCCGACATTGACCTCAATATAGCTTATCGCCAGGTCATACGACAGTCGCACGATCTCCATCAGACGCCTCATACAACATAACCAAAAGATAGTTATCACCTATGGTGGCTAACGCTCTTAGTCCCGTGCTCTTGTTGGGGTTCACATATGCAAAAACAAAACAAAAAATTCGCCCTACATGAACAACCAAGATCTATCCATGTAGAAACTAACATGATTAGATCTATATATCATACCAACATTGATGCGGAAGAGAACGCATTGAAGATGAATGAGTCGATCCCCACAGCTAGGTGTATCCCTGCTAGCCGCGAGGAGAATGTCCACTCGATGCAAGGATCAAGTGGACGATCCCTCGGTGGATTGCACATGTCCAGTCCAACTATCCGTCAACTTCCACCATCCAGAAGTCGACATTGATGGCGCTAGTCCCACATCCTTTCGGCGCTTCTACTATGGGCGTTAAGAGAGAGAGAGAGATTCGACGCATGGAGGAGATTTTGTGTTGTGTGTAGAAGTGCCCCCATGGGTGGTATATATAGGAGGGAGGGGGAGGGGCGTGCCGCCTAGGGTTCCTCCCTAGGTCGATGGCAAGGTGGTGCTAGAAGGTGGCGCCTCCCCTCTGTTGGCAAGTCTACGATCTCCCAATCAATGGGAGATCATCCCCTTCCATAATTAGAAGATCCCCCAACTTGGTAATCAAGTAAGATCAACACTTTCCTCAAATAAAAGATGTGATCAGAACCTTCCATAAATAGATATGTGATTGGGTCCCTTCCATATTATGCAAGCGCATAAGTATGGAAAGGGTAGGTGGAAGCCCCTGGCCCCATGCGCCAACCCTAGGGGGGTTGGCCGCCGGACATGGGTGGGCCTAAGTGGCCCATGCGCCACCCTAGGGTGGGCCTACCCCCTCTCGTCCAATCCTCCACCAGAACCACTTCTTATGGTCTATTTCTCCTTCGGTTTCTCTCTGACGAACCCGATACCTCGAACTTATATATTCTAACACCTTTTTGAAAGCTCTTCGACATATTTACCATCTCATGATGATTATGATAAACCTCGGAATCAACACCGATGACTTCGGAACAACTTTCCTAAATTAGTTTATGTCACCAGAACTATTCTGATTCCTCTCCTAAGTGACTCAACAAATCCCAAAACTATTCAAGTGTGTATGGATACCATTCTATTAAACTCTCTCACCTACCTACTATGTAGGTGACTAGCACAACTTTATTGTTAGATCTTAAGTATGTGACCCATTTGGGTTCGCTAGTTAGTAGACATGATACTGAAGACCTTCGGATCAATAACCAACAATGGAGCCTCAACGCACATGATGGTTCCCACTTCACTACGTGAAGATCGCATCGACTGAACCCATTCATTACACATATACTAGTCCTTCCACTTTGCGATATTCGTGTGACAATCCGAGGTGAGATATTGCTATCCTCGTGAATCAACTCTTGATAACTATATTAGTTATGCTCGTTGTGATTTCACTCTCTTCAACTCATACCCATTTTCCGATGTCCTTTATGATCTCATCATAACTATGTCTGCACAGATGATTGCATGACATCATAATACCTAGTGGGCCTAAAGAATATCTCTCCATCATCAAGAGGAGCAAGATCCCACTTTGTGGAACTATCCAAGTCCCCAAACATACTTTTGTGACACCTTGGAATTGCCGGTATGGCCACCTTTGTAGGTGGGGTTGGGACAAATCCAGGGACAATCCTTCTAGCATTAGGGTACTTGATATTCTCATGGTATTAAGGATTTATGCGGAAAATGGATTTAATCCACTACATATTTATAATCCAAACTTGGAGTGCTCTGTTGTTTCTGCTAACATTTTAGGAAAAACTACTGAAAGATCACATATGTCGCCTAGAGGGGGGTGAATAGGCAGTTTACCTATGTGCACCAACAACTTATGCTAAGCAATACAAGCAACTATGTGATATCAAGATATAGACTTCAAGCACGAAGGCTATCCCAAGTGGCCCATGCGATGTTTTACCGAGTTCCTCCAAACAATGGAGTACGTCTCGTTTGGAGAGGGGGTGGTTTCAAACCACCAATGCCACAAAAGGACTCCCTTGTTCTCATGTGAATCTCACCCCAATGGGATCGATCCATACTTCCACTATCGATGCACTTGTCGATGTCAATCCAAAACCTATCACAAGATTGGGGCACTTCTCCACAACTCAATTGGAGGCTCCCAACAAACAAGCTTGTGGAAATCTCCACAACTTAATTGGAGGCTCCAAGAAATCCATAAACTTGCAATACAACTAAACCATCCAGGGTTCCAAGAACCCAAGAGTAAAAATCTTCTCAACTTTCACCCAATCGAATCCTCACCGAGAACTCACATCGATGCACCAAATGCAATGGCAAGAACACAAGAAGTGTTCAAATACTTATCTCCCAAATTCCACCAAAGCTACAAAATCTTATGGGAGAATAAGAGAGGAAGAACAATGGAGGAAATCCACAAAAGACTCCAAGATCTAGACCCCTTGATGTTCCCCTCACTTAGAGAAGAGATTGATTGGTGGAGTTGCAGATCTAGATCCCCTCTCTCTTTTTACTCAAGAAGATGCAAGAATAATTGGAGGGATTGAGAGATAGCAAGCTTCAAGAGGTCAACAATGGTGGGAGAAAACTTGCAAGAGAGCTTAGGAACCATTAGGGAAGAAGGGCCCCTTAAATAGGTCCATAGAAATCCAACTGTTAGGCCTAGGAATTACCTGGTCCGGAGTATTTGGTGTACCCAAGCCAAACGGGGACAAACTAGATGCTAGTCTGTACGCGGTCCGAAGATAGACCAGAGATTTAGTTTGTAGTCTCTGATCTTACAAAAACTGGCAAAAAGACCAATACAAAAACAACCATAACTTTTGCATCCGGACTCTAATTTTGATGATCTTGGGCTCCTTTAAAGAGGACAATAAGCTATACAAGATCATACATAAAACCATCATAGTCCAGAAAGGTAGGATAGAACCAAATGACGAAAGGTTTGACCTCTCTCAAAAAGACGAACCGGTAAAAACTCAAACATCTAAAATGCAATAGAGAATGCATATGAAATTTGTTTTCGACGAACTTGAGCTTGTCATGGAGATTAACACAAGCTCTAAATCCTCACATGAGTAAGAACCAAATAATAGAAGGTTTACGTATCTCTAAAAGACAAACCGGTAAAACCTCCAATATCAAAAACGCAATAGAGAATGCATATGAAATATGTTTTCGATGAACCAAGAGCTTATTATAAATATTACCACAAGATCTAGAACCTCACATGGATAAGATCCAAATAACAACCAAGAAATATGATGCTAAGAATGAAAAGGTTCGAGCTCTCTCCGAAAGATATGATCGAGTTACTCACTCGAGTGCCCCTCTTGATAGTATGGTTATCTATCCTATAAACCGGTATCCCCAACAAACACCATGAGACCGGTAATAAAGAAACCCTATCAAGATCATACCTTTGCCTTGCGCATATTCCACTTGATCTTGATGTTGACGATCTTCTACACCTCAAGATGGAACACCTTTCTTGATTTCTCTTCCACGCACTCGCTTGATTAAGACTTGCAACTTGCTCCCCCATACACCATGGGTAAACCTCTTATTTGACCTTGTCTTCATCGATCCATGATCACCGAGGATGGCAAGCTTCAAGAATGAGATCTTCCAGATATGGCGTATCTTTAGCTTGCACATCATTTCTTCTAACTCCATTTGGATGATGTCTTGAAAATACACATGAGGAACTCTATCTTCTTCTTCAAGACACCCTTGATCTTCTTTTCTTTATTCTTCTTCTTCTTCTTCATTTCTTCTACCTTGAAGCCAACACATGCTCCAAGTGATGCCAATGGACAATTCCTACAAGTGCAACTTGATACAAGCATTAGTCCATATAGATTGTCATTAGTTAACAAAACCACACATGGGGGCCCACATGCTCTTTCCACTACAACCATTGATTGACATTATCAATGTCTCTATATTCTTTCAAGCATGACTTTCCATTTTGAGATATTTCCAAATCATCACTGACATGGCTTAAGTCTCATAAATATTTTATCTCTGATAGGAATCTTTCAAATGATTTCTCACACCATTAGAAAGTTATACTCCCACTTACTTTTTGATCTTTTCTGAAATGACACGGGTTATGTTTTATTTAAACTATTCGAAATATCCATACTTTATCAGAAAATTTTCATACTTTATCGGAACAATTTCAGGTTTGTGTCTAAAACATAATCCTAAAGATTATTCTAATGTCCTTTTGCCATATCTCATAGACAATTGATTTACATAATATCCATACCGAACATTTTATTCAACTTATTGAATTTCTTTCTCAAAAATTGAGACTTTAAGGAATACACATTCATCATGTTATGTTCCAAAGATATGAATGGTTACTTTTCCTTTTGAATGGACTCTCCTAAAATCAAACTTTGGATCATTCACGGTTTTATATCAGATATTACGACTTTAAGTCAAATTTTGAACTTTAATTCCTTAATCATTATTTTGTAACATGCATATTGATTATCCGAGTAATTATTTCACATTTTGCATTCTTCAGGCTTGTCACTTTAAATAATTCTAAATTATTTCTCGGCCACTCTGATCTCCCACTTGATGTAGTGAAAAACATTTCTCTAAGCAACAACCTCTTTGTTTTATAGTGGGAATAAACCATTCAAACTTCCTTTGAATATTCTACAAAATAAATTCATTTGTCATTTAGTTTGATCTTAATTCTTGTAAAATCTTTAATTAAGCATCAAAGCAATTTATTAGAAATTAACTCATTGGATTTCTTCAATATCATAACTCGCATGACTTTATTTCTATAGATATAGAAAAACTTCAAAAATTGTAAGCAAGATATTTAATTATATATTGTGGTCTTTTCCAAACAACGCTTTCTTCAAGGCTCATAGTTGACACATTCATGTCACTACATGATTTTTCTGCAAGTATTTGTTTACACATACTCTTGTGTTATTTTAATATTTGCATAATTATAAAACTCCTTTTGCAATTACTATGATGTATTATTACATTTCTTTTAACCACTAGCAATTCAACTTGTATGGATTAAACAATTTAGTTACGAAAATTGTCAAAAAAAAAACAATTTAGTTATGAAAAGAATTACTTAGTCTTGAATTTATTTGAACACTTTCAAATTATTTCAGAATATTACTCCATTGAATTTGCTCATAGCCATTCAATCATTAGTAAAATTCACTAATTATTTTCTTTGCCATCCATCTTTACAAGTTCATTGAACTTTATACATCTAATGTATCTTCTCAATTAACTTAGCAATTTCATTCACAACTTTTGTAAACAATGAATTAATCATTTTTACATTGGAAAATTCCAATATGTACAAGAGAATTTGATTTTCATAATTCTATCTTAAATATAACTAGTGTATACAATTCACAAGTCATATGGCACCTACACCCATAGTGTTGAGCTCATAACATTTCACCATAGCAATATTTGAAAGTAAAGACATTCATTCAAGCACCAAGATAATTAAGATAACGGCATTTGAAGAGACACAAATCCATTACACACTTTCCCAAATAATTTGAGCAACCATTGTTCAACACTTTAAGAAAATCCGTTTCTAAAACGAAAAGCAAAATAAACTTTTATTCCGTTCAAGTGTCATATTGGGTCTTGACCTTGAGCGCTTCATCTCCAGGCACCGGGACCGGCAAAGCAACCACCATACCGATGTATTCTCAGCGGCTCACTTCTCTCCCGCCTTCCTCTCCTTGGATTTATCCTGCATCATATGCCAATTTATTAATATCTCATATTAAAGAATACCAGTGACCGGCATGTGGTGGTCGAGATTGTTACCTTCTGTTTCTAAACCATTAATAGCAACTTTCCAAGCAAAGGTTCTGACCTTAGGTGGTAAGTTGGAGCTCCATATGTGGCACTGAGAAAGAGAATGTCGCACATGCCCTGTTCTGATGCCCACATGCATACCAACTTTGGTCAGCCATGAGGGAGGTTTGGCAGCTGCCGTGTGATGCCGATCTACAAATTCAGACGCAGAACTAGTTCAGGTCACTCCTCATGTCTGTACCAGAGTCGATGACAGATGCCCTCATGCTCGTTACTTGGAGTGCGTGGTACGCGCGGAATGAAGCTACACACGATAAGCCAATTCCTTCGACCGAGGCGTTGAGGCGATTCCTTTGCAGCTATGTGAAAGATCTTCATGGTCTAAAGGATGCTTCAATTGACGAAATGATTAAGGGGAAAAGCCTCATGGTGTCTCAAGGCTTATGTAACGAGCATCGGATACCTCCTGCTTCACCCCCACATAAGAAGTGGGAAGCACCGGTCTAGGGCTGGGTTAAACTGAATTTTAATGGCTCGTTTAAGCCAAGAGGACGGCTCTGCGGGCACGGGCATGATTCTGCGGGGCACTAATGGTGATATTATATTCTTGGTTTGCCGTCGACTGTTCTATTGTGAAGATCCCTTTGTTAGAATATGGGTACATATACGTATATGAGATAGACTAGTACTTTAAGATCATCTTATACTCCAAGTCTATCTACCCCTTGTAACTCTATATATATTCTCACAAGAGTCAAATTAATACAACGAAATATTAGGGATTTCATAAAATTCTACATGGTATCAGAGCGGTTAGCCTCACAGAGCCGGTCATATGATCCTCTCTACTTCTGCAACGCGCGCCGCCTCCGGGGAGATCAATCTCCTCTCCTTGGGGCGTGGCACCCGATCGAAATTAAAGATTAGATCGGTTCTTTAGATTCAATTTTTCCGTTCATAGATTAGATCTAGTTATCCACAAATAAATTCCCTACATCTACGTGACCCAACATTCCGGCGAAGATCCAATGCAATTTCCATGGCGGCGGTGCACGACTACTTGCTACTTCAGCGAACCCCGGCCAACACGATCGTCGCTCCCAGGCTCATGGCTTCAAGCGGCATCGATCTGAGGCTTCAGGAGGGCTTCACAAATTCATGCGCACACGCGGGACGAAAGGCTTCTGCAGCAGCAGCCGTCACGCGGACGTGGAGCCAGGCGCCTGCACCTCATGCACATCGTTACATGCAGAAACGCCATGCACTGAGATGCAAACCAGGTTGTAAATTAATTTCCGTCCTCACGTCGCATGCAACAGCTCAGGCTTCATCCTAATCCGCGTGATGTGGTCACCAAACGGAGCGCCGCTGCATCACCCGATACAATACACGGGCGTCGTCAGGCCGCCTTGGCCATACCTATCTACTCCGCATCGAGCCGAACTACATCGATCTAAACATCTACATCAAGCTATATGACTACACCAAGATCTTTGTCGAGCACATCCACGGAGAAGCGACATCAATATCATCCACACGTCAGGCCGGTGTGGGACACGACTTTGACGGATTCTCACGTGTAGGACGGCATCGACACCATCGTCGCTACAAGAGACGCCTTCAAGCGATGCTCTACGTCATGCCTACTGCGACATCGTCGACAACATTATCGCCAAGGTATACATCAACGTGGTCTTTATCAACATCTTGGTCAACACACACCGCCGCCGCCGCTATACCCCGTCCACATGATGAACATACAACTACGACGCCCTCTGACAGTACAACTGCAAGGCACGACGACAACATGGCCGCGTCCATGACCCCGACGACGGCGTGGCCGCGTCCACGACACCACGACTACATCAACAAACCGGCATCACAATTGTGATGCCCCTACGACTGCGCATACGGTTCTGGCAAAACCGTGTGTGCTTGGTGGGTTTCTCCGGTCCTGGCAAAACCGGTGGTCTCACTTATGACCGCGTCCAAGAGACGCCCCGATGGTACCTCCATAAGGTGCAAAACGTTCACAACCGCAGCTTCAACAACAACAACAACAACAACAACAACAACAACAACAACAACAAAACACGCAATTTTTTGCGCCTCCGGCAATGGCGGCCACACAACATACGACGACTACGACATCGACCACACCCACCTCGACCACGGCTACATCACGATCGGCTACCTCGACATCGACATCAAGAACAACATCTACAACAATTTAAAAACTTCAGTCAACAGCGTCTGCGTCGTCACTTGCGTTCACGCCACTCCCGATGTGACTGCGGGAGGGAAGAGAGGCACCAGAAGGGGACGCAGTCACCGCCCCTAGGTGCCAGCCATGATCATGTCCACACAGGTGACGATGATAAGGAGGTGAAGACGACGGAAGCGCAAGACTTCAAATCCAGTCGCAAGCGTCCGCTTCACTCCCGCTACGACTGAGGGGGATGTTAGAATATGGATACATATACGTATATGAGATAGACTATGATTCTAAGATCATCTTGTACTCCAAGTCTACCTTGTTAAATAGTCTAGCCTGTATATATCTCTGTCTATACGTGTTGTAGATGTACTCTGATCATTATATATATTGGAAAGACATGAGGGTTGTTTCACCTCACACAAACCCTAAACTACTTTTATCTTGGTATCAGAGCCTGCGCCCGCCGCGAGCCCTTCTCCGCGACGCGCGCGCGATCCGATCAGCGCGCTCCCTTCGCGCCGCCGCAAGCCACGACCACAGCATCGCCATGACGGAGTCCGCCCTCGCGACGTCGGGTGTCGGCGCCCTCGCCTCATCCTCGTCGTCCTCCGCTCCCGCCGTGATCTCCCTCTCGGCCTCCATCCGCCTCGATCACGGCAACTTCATGTTGTGGAAGGGCCTCCTCCTGCCCAATCTCTCCGGCGCCGGTCTCCACGATCACCTTGATGCGACCAAGGCTGCGCCGGCGAAGGAGATCACTGTTGGAATTATGCCCTAGAGGCAATAATAAAGATGTTATTATTATAATTCTTGTTCATGATAAAGTTTATATTCCATGCTAGAATTGTATTAAGCGGAAACATTAATACTTGTGTGGTTTGTGAACAACACCGTGTCCCTAGTACGCCTCTATGGACTAGCTCATTGATCAATGATGGTTAAGGTTTCCTAACCATAGACATGAGTTGTCAATTGATAATGAGATCATATCATTGGGAGAATGATATGGTGGACAGACCCAAACTAAGCGAAGCAATTAGATCGTATCATTGTGTTCATCTTTGCGAAGCTTTTCCTATGTCAAATATTGTATTCCTTAGACCATGAGATAATACAACTCCCTGGTATCGGAAGAAAGCTTTGAGGTCATCAAACGTCATCCTATGAGAGGGTGATCATAAAGGTGTCTCTCAGGTGATCGGAAAGTATCTGTTGGGTTGTATGTATCGAGATGGGATTTGTCCCTCCCAAGTCGGAGAGATATACTTGGGCCCACTCGGTAATCGATATCAACACCGCTTGCAAGCATGTGGTTAAGGAGTTAATCACAAAGTGATATCGGATTACGGAACGAGTAAAGTACTTGCTGTGAACGAGATTGAACTAGGTATGACGGTACCGACGATCGAATCTCGGGCAAGTAAAATATCGCGAGACGAAGGGAATATATATATGGGATTGATTGAATCCTGGCATCGTGGTTCATCCGATATGATCATCGATGAATGTGTGGGAGTCAATATGGGTGCCTGCACCCGCTGTTGATTATTGATAGAAAATCATGTCGCATACTCTCGAACCCGAGGTCACACTTAACGTGTCTCGACGCTAGGATAGATTGGATACTTGGTTTATGAATTTTTGTTCGGAGTCTCGGATGGGATCCGGGACATCACGACAGGTTCCGGAGTGGTCCAGAGAATAAGATTCATATAAGGCAGTGCAGTTTTTGGAGTTCGAAATTGTTTCGGATTAATCGGTATTGTACCGGAAGCTTCTAGAACCTTCCGGAAGGGGGCCAACGTGGTCCCACCTTCCGGGAGGGGGCATGGGCCTATGAGGGAGTGTCCTGGCCGCATTGGGCCAGGGGCACAAGGCCCCATAGGGCCCAGCCGATCCTAGATAAGTTTAAACTCGTTTAAACTAGAGATAGGATTTCTAGATAAGGGAGAGTTTAAATTGTTTAAACTAGAGATAGGATTTCTAGATAAGGGAGAGTTTAAATTGTTTAAACTAGAGATAGGCTTGGAGGATGGGCAAGGGCTGGCCGCACCCCCCCTCTATATATAGAGGGTTGGTGCGCCCCCTCCCCCCAACCTACACATCTCCCTCCAAGCCCTAGTAGCCCTGCTGCCTTCCTCTCTCCCTCCTGACTGTTTGTGGGCGAAGCCCTGCTGCAGAAATTCTCCACCATATACACCGCGCTGTCGTGTTGTAGATCCAATCTATCTCTCCACCCTACTTGCTGGTCCGAGGAAGGAGGAGACGTCGAGGTGCCACACGTGTGCATCTCACGGAGGCACCGCCACTTGTGGTGCTGGATCGGATCGGATCGCGAGGAGGAGAAGCGAGTACGACTACATCACCCACGTTCCGACGAACGTTCCGCTGTGCGAATCTTCAAGGGTATGAAGATCTAATCCAATCTCTCTCGTTGTTTGCATCTCCTAGATTAGATCTTGGCTTTCCCTCTGTTCGCTTCCGTAGAAAATTTTGATTTACTATGCTGCGAACCCCTTCAGTGGTATCAGAGCTAGATCTATGCGTAGATGTGTTTCACGAGTAGAACGCAACATGGTTGTTGCGGGCGTTGATGTTTTCTGTTGCAAGCCTCTTGTTTGTGTTCTTCTTATGACGCGGGATAGTGAGATTGAAGCGGTCCAGGCCAACCTTACGCGACGTCGCTCGCGAGACCGGCTCCGCACTTGACGTGTGGCTTGTTCCACACATGCGGCTGGTGGATGTCAGTTTCTCTCACTATAGTTGTCATGGGATTAACACCGGAGTTTGGCAACCATAATATCACCGTTGTGGATTTCCGTAGGTAAGAATCGTTCTTAGCATCTACTCCCATAAGCCACGGAAAAAATGCAACAACAAAGTAGAGGCGTCTAACTTGTTTTTGCAGGGAGTGTTTTCTGTGATATGGTATGGCCCAAGATGTGATGTGTATATTGTATGCGATGATCATGTTTTGTAATGTTTCACGACTTGCATGTCGATGAGTACACAACCGGCAGGAGCCATATGGTTGTCTTTATAGTTGTGTATGACCTGCGAGTCAACTTCTTATACGCCATGTAATAGCTTTACTTTATCGCTAAGTAGTTAGCAATAGTTGTAGTTGCTATTCGTGGTGGAGGCAATCATGGTGAAGTGATGGAGATCATGCCGGAACGCACAAGATGGAGATCATTGCGTGAAGATTGGCTATACCATGTCACATAAAGTTATATGCATGTGATGTTTATCCTTTTATGTATCTTATCATGCTTAGATCGCGACGGTAGCATTATAAGATGATTCCTCACTTAAAGATCAAGATAAAAACTGTGTTCTCCCCAAGTATGCACCGTTGCGAAAGTTAAATGGTCCAAGCATCACGTGATGATCGGGTGCTATAGACTCTACTCTCACATACAACGGGTGCAAGCCAGTTTTGCACACGCGGAAATACTTGGGTCTAACTTGACGAGCCTAGCATGTACAGACATGGCCTCGGAACACATGAACCGAAAGGTTAAGCATGAGTCATATGAATGATATGATCGACACTTCGTTGTCCACCATTGAAACCACATCTCTTCTCGTGAAGATCGGATTAGGTGTGGTGAATTTGGATCATGTTCACTAAACAACTTGAGGGATGTTGAATTTAGTGGGAGTTCATCTAGTAATTTGATTAAAAGTTGAACTAGTTATCATGAACATAGTCTAATTTGTACTTGCAAATATTGTAGATCACATGGCTAAGTCCAACTTCAACTTCAACGTTTTTGCTGAGAAAGAAAAGCTTAAGAACAATGGGTCTAACTTCACCAACTGGTTTCACAATCTGAGAATCATTCTCTCTGGCGGTCAAAAGGACTATGTCCTTGAGAAAGCGTTAGGTAACCCCCTGCTGCAACTGCGCCGGCTGATGAGAAAGCTGTCTATCAGTCGTGCAAAGATGATTATGGTGTGATTAAGAGCACCATGTTGTTTGCTATGGAACCGGAACTTCAAAATCGTTTTGAAAACTATCCCGGGCCCTTTGAGATTCTCGAAGAGCTGAAAACCATGTTTCAGACTCAGGCCCGTTCTGAGAGATATGAGATCTCCGAGAAGTTCTTTAACTGCAAGATGGAGGAAGGGAGTTCCGTTAGTGAGCACGCCATTAAGATGTCGGGCTACACTCAACGCCTTGAGCAACTGGACTGCAAGATTCCAGAGGAGCTCAAGATTGACAGGGTTCTGCAATCACTCCCTCCCAGCTACAAAAGTTTTGTAGTGACTCATAATCAGATTGGTTCCACTGATACGATCACCGAGCTCTTCGCAAAGCTGAAGGCTGCGAAGGTGGACATCAAGAAGGATAATCATGTGTTGATGGTCAACAAGCCCTCCTTTAAGAAAGGTAAAGGTGCAAAGAAGCCCTTCAAGAAAAGCGGCGGCAAGCGCGTTGCCCCTGCTGAGAAGAAGCTCAAGTCTGGTCCTAAGCCGGACACTGAGTGCTTCTATTGCAAGGACAAGGGTCACTGAAAGCGCAACTGTCCGAAGTACTTAGCGGACAAGAAGGCTGGCACCATCAAAGGTATATTTGATATACATGTTATTGATGTTTTCCTTACTAGCCCTCATTGTAGTGCCTGGGTATTTGATACCGGTTCAGTTGCTAATATTTGTAACTCAAAGCAGAGCTGCGGAATAGGCGGCTAGCGAGGGATGAGGTGACGATCTGGCGTTGGCAACGGATCAAGAGTTGATGTGATGGCCGTCAAGACGCTCTCCTTAGTTTTACCTTCGATTAGTTTTAAACCTTAATAAATGTTATTATGTGCCTGCGTTGAGCATGAACATTATTTCTGGATCGTGTTTATTGCAAGACGGTTATTCATTTAAATCGGAGAATAATGGTTGTTCTATTTATATGAGTAACATCTTTTATGGTCATGCACCTCTTGTGAGTGGTTTATTTCTTCTAAATCTCGAACGGGATGAAACACACATCCATAACATTGAGGCTAAGAGATGCAAAGTAGATAGTGATAATACTACTTATTTGTGGCACTATCGTCTAGGTCATATTGGTGTAAAGCGTATGAAGAAACTCCATTCTGATGGACTATTGGAGTCTCTTGATTTTGAATCATTTGACACATGCGAACCATGCCTCATGGGCAAGATGATCAAAACCCCGTTCTCCGGTATGATGGAGCGAGCAACGGACTTGTTGGAAATCATACATACCGATGTATGCGGACCGATGAGTGTTTCGACACGCGGTGGATATCGCTATTTTCTCACTTTTACCGATGACTTAAGTAGATATGGGTATATCTATTTAATGAAACATAAATCTGAAACGTTTGAAAAGTTCAAAGAATTTCAGAATGAAGTGGAGAACCATCGTAACAGAAAGATTAAGTTTCTACGATCCGATCGTGGGGGCGAATATTTGAGTTATGATTTTCTCACGCATCTGAAAGCAAGTGGAATCGTTTCACAACTCACGCCACCCGGAACACCACAGCGCAATGGTGTGTCTGAACGCCGGAATCGAACCCTATTAGATATGGTCCGATCGATGATGTCTCTTCTTGGTTTGTTATCATTTTGGGGTTATGCATTAGAAACTGCTGCATTCACTTTAAATAGGGCTCCATCTAAATCCGTTGAGACGACACCGTATGAACTATGGTTTGGTGCTAAACCTAAGTTGTCATTTCTTAAAGTTTGGGGATCTGAAGCTTCGTCAAGAAGTTGATGCCGGACAAGCTCGAACCCAAAGCGGAGAAATGCGTCTTCATAGGATACCCTAAGGAAACTATTGGGTATACCTTCTATCACAGAACCGAAGGCAAAGTGTTTGTCGCAAAGAACGGTTCCTTTCTTGAGAAGGAGTTTCTCTCGAAAGAAGTGAGTGGGAGGAAGGTAGAGCTAGACGAGGTTATTGAACCTTCTCTTGAATTGGAGAGTAAGCGCAGCACCTGAAATTGTTCCAAAGGTCACTTTGCACCAACAATAGAGGAAGCTAATGACAAGGATCATGAAGCTTTGGACGATGCTGCTACTGAAAGTCGCAAGTCAACAAGGTCGCGTGCCCCTCCTGAGTGGTACGGCAACCCTGTCTTGACTGTCTTGTTAGTAGAAGACAGCGAACCTACGAACTATGAGGAAGCGATGATGAGCCCAGACTAGAAATGGCTAGAAGCCATGAAATCCAATTGGGATCCATGAGCGAAAACCAAGTATGGACTTTGGTGGACCCTCCTAGCGACCAAAAGGCCGTTGAGTGCAAATGGATCTTCAAGAAGAAAACGGACGCGGATGGTAATGTTACCATCTATAAAGCACGGCTTGTTGCGAAAGGTTTTCGACAAGTTCAAGGTGTTGACTACGATGAGACTTTCTCTCCCGTAGCGATGTTTAAGTCCATTCGGATT
Organism: Avena insularis; assembly: GCA_023614405.1. NCBI lineage: Eukaryota > Viridiplantae > Streptophyta > Magnoliopsida > Poales > Poaceae > Avena > Avena insularis. The sequence continues at coordinate 27,678,425 of CM042696.1, read as the reverse complement.
TTATTAGCAATTGCTGCGTTTCATGATTATGAAATATGGCAGATGGATGTCAAGACTGCTTTCCTCAATGGCAACATTGATGAAGAGTTGTATATGATGCAACCCGAAGGTTTTGTCGATCCTAAGGATGCTGATAAAGTATGCAAACTTCAGCGTTCCATTTATGGACTGAAGCAAGCATCTCGGAGTTGGAACCTTTGTTTTGATCAAGTGATCAAGAGCTTTGGATTTGTTCCAAATTGCTACGAAGCTTGCATCTACAAGAAAGTGAGTGGGAGCTCGGTGACATTTCTGGTACTATAAGTGGATGACATATTGATTATTGGAAATGACATCAACATGCTTAACGATGTGAAGAGTTATTTGAACAAGTGTTTTTCACTGAAAGACCTAGGTGAAGCTGCTTATATATTGGGCATCAAAATCTATAGAGATACATGAGAGGCTCGATAGCTTTAAGCGGTACATACCTAGACAAAGTTCTGAAAAGGTTCGAATGAATAAGGCATTGAAAGGTTCGGTGCCTATGTTGTCGAGTAAGATATTGAGCAAGGCTCGGTGTCCATACTGATAAATGATAGGAAGCTATGAGCAAAGTGCCTTATGCCTCGGCCATAGGTTCCATCATGTATGCCATCTTTGTGTACTAGACGGATGTGTCCAATGCTCTTAGTTTGATGAGCAGATATTAAAGTGATCCGAGTGGAACCTTTGGACAGCGTGAAGAACATCCTAAGGTACCTAAATAGGACTAAAAAATGTTCTTAGTCTATGGGGGTGATGAACGGCATGTCGTAAAAGGTTACGTCGATGCTAGTTTCGACACCGACAAGGATGATTCTAAATCTCGACGGGATACGTGTATATTTTGAATGGAGGAGCTGTGAGCTGGAGAAGTGCAAGCAAAGCGTGATCGCGGGATCTACAAGAGAAGCGGAATACATGGCTGCCGAAGCGTCAAGTGAAGGAGTTTGGATCAGAAACTTCATCACTGAGCTTGGCGTGGTTCCAAGTGCATTGGACCCACTGGAGATATTGTGTGACAACACTGGCGCCATAGCACTCGCTAAGGAACCAAGATATCATCCAAAGACCAAGAATATCAACCGCAAGTTTCATATAATCCGAGATTATATAGCAGATGGAGATCTAAAGATCAGCAAAGTACATACAGATCTGAATGTCGCAGATCCATTGACTAAACCTCTTCCACGTGTAAAACATGATCAGCACCTCAGTGCCATGGGTGTGAGATTGTTGCCAAAAGTAAACTAGATTATTGACTCTAGTGCAAGTGGGAGACTGTTGGAATTATGCCCTAGAGGCAATAATAAAGATGTTATTATTATAAGTCTTGTTCATGATAAAGTTTATATTCCATGCTAGAATTGTATTAAGCGGAAACATTAATACTTGTGTGGTTTGTGAACAACACCGTGTCCCTAGTACGCCTCTATGGACTAGCTCATTGATCAATGATGGTTAAGGTTTCCTAACCATAGACATGAGTTGTCAATTGATAATGAGATCATATCATTGGGAGAATGATATGGTGGGAGACAAACTAAGCGAAGCAATTAGATCGTATCATTGTGTTCATCTTTGCGAAGCTTTTCCTATGTCAAATATTGTATTCCTTAGACCATGAGATAATACAACTCCCTGGTATCGGAAGAAAGCTTTGAGGTCATCAAACGTCATCCTATGAGAGGGTGATCATAAAGGTGTCTCTCGGTGATCGGAAAGTATCATTGGGTTGTATGTATCGAGATGGGATTTGTCCCTCCCAAGTCGGAGAGATATACTTGGGCCCACTCGGTGTCGATATCAACACCGCTTGCAAGCATGTGGTTAAGGAGTTAATCACAAAGTGATATCGGATTACGAACGAGTAAAGTACTTCTTTGTGAGCGAGATTGAACTAGGTATGATGCCAGTCGACGATCGAATCTCGGGCAAGTAAAATATCGCGAGACGAAGGAATATATATATGGGATTGATTGAATCCTGGCATCGTGGTTCATCCGATATGATCATCGATGAATGTGTGGGAGTCAATATGGGTGCCTGACCCGCTGTTGATTATTGATAGAAAATCATGTCGCATACTCTCGAACCGCGGTCACACACTTAACGTGTCTCGGCGCTAGGATAGATTGGATACTTGGTTTATGAATTTTTGTTGAGTCTCGGATGGGATCCGGGACATCACGAGAGGTTCCAGAGTGGTCCGGAGAATAAGATTCATATAAGGCGTGCAGTTTTGGAGTTGAATTGTTCCGGATTAATGGTATTGTAGGAAGCTTCTAGAACCTTCCGGAAGGGGGCCAACGTGGTCCCACCTTCCGGGAGGGGGCATGGGCCTATGAGGGAGTGTCCTGGCCGCATTGGGCCAAGGGCACAAGGCCCCATAGGGCCCAGCCGATCCTAGATAAGTTTAAACTCGTTTAAACTAGAGATAGGATTTCTAGATAAGGGAGAGTTTAAATTGTTTAAACTAGAGATAGGATTTCTAGATAAGGGAGAGTTTAAATTGTTTAAACTAGAGATAGGCTTGGAGGATGGGCAAGGGCTGGCCGCACCCCCCTCTATATATAGAGGCTGGTGCGCCTCCCCCAACCGACACAGCTCCCTCCAAGCCCAAGTAGCCCTGTGCCTTCCTCTCTCCCTCCCATTTGTTTGTGGGAAGCCTGCAGAAATTCTCCACCATATACACCACGCCGTCGTGTTGTAGATCCAATCTATCTCTCCACCCTACTTGCTGGTCCGAGGAAGGAGGAGACGTCGAGGTGCCGCACGTGTGCATCTCACGGAGGCACCGCCACTTGTGGTGCTGGATCGGATCGGATCGCGAGGAGGAGAAGCGAGTACGACTACATCACCCACGTTCCGATGAACGTTCCGCTGTTCGAATCTTCAAGGGTATGAAGATCTAATCCAATCTCTCTCGTTGTTTGCATCTCCTAGATTAGATCTTGGCTTTCCCTCTGTTCGCTTCCGTAGAAAATTTTGATTTACTATGCTGCGAAACCCTTCAATCACCACATGAGAAGGCGACAAGGCGGTGGCTATTCCCAACGCCGCCTACCACCATTGGTGGACTCAAGACTAGAAGGTCCTAGGGTTTCTTCTCGGCGCCATGGAGCCAACGATTGCATGCCAGCTGATCGGCTGCAAGACGGCCGCCGAAGCGTGGACCTCAGTCCATGACATGTTTGGCGCCCACAGCCGCGCCAACATTCGCCATATTCGCCGTCAACTCCAGAGCCTACGGAAGGAGGACAAGCCCGCATCGGAGTATATGCACATGATGAAATCCCTTGCAGACACCATGGCCGCCGCTAGATCTCCTATCAGCAAGGACGAAATCGTTGACTACATCATCACCGGGCTCGGCTCCGCGTTCAACTCCATCGCGGCATCGCTTACCGTCGGCAACCAGTCCGTGACCTACAACGATTTCTACGCGCACATCCTCTCTTACGAGGCACTCTAGGCGGCGCAAGCACAAGCCGAGGGATGGACCTCGTCAGCCAACGCCGCCGCGTGTCCTGCGCCTCCCTCCGGCTATCGCCCTCGCATGCCTGAGTTCAACCAGGCGCCACCAGCTCAGGGCGGCACCGGTGGATATCGCCCTCCAGGCAACAACTACCACCACGGTTGCGGTGGCGGCAACCCCTACGGGGGCAACAACCCCTACGACAGCAACAACTCCTTCGGAGGAGGCAACAACACTTACGGTGGTGACAACCGTAATGGAGGCAACGGTGACGGCGGTGGCCGCAATGGCGGTGGTGGTGGCCGCAATGGAGGAGGAGGTCGCCAGCGTAGGCGACCACGATGTGGCTACTACGGGTACTGGGGGCACCTTGCCCTCGACTGTCGTCGTGTAGCGGAGGACTACCGCAACAACAACCATCGCTCCGGCAACTCTGCCTCAACGAGTGGTGGCGACAACCGCAACTGGCATCTAGACTCCGGCGCCACCGATCATCTGACCAGTGAACTTGAGCGCCTTCAGTTCTACGAGCGATATGGTGGCAAGGATCAAGTGCAAGTGGCTAATGGTTCAGGTTTGTCAATTTCGCATATTGGTTATTCGAATCTAGCCGGTTCATCACTTCACCTAAAAAATATTCTACATGTTCCCCATATTAGCAAACATCTCCTTTCTGTTTTTCGCCTTGTTTCCGATAATGACGTGTTTGTTGAATTTCACCGTCATGCTTTCTTTGTTAAGGACAAGGCCACGAGGAGAATCATCCTTCGAGGTAGATGTCGTGGAGGGCTCTACCCTATTCCATTTGCCAAAGCATCGAATGTCAAGGTCACCACATCACAGTGGCATCAGCGTCTTGGTCATCCTTCCAATAATGTAGTTCAGTCTATTATTAGAACAAATGAGTTTTCTTGTTCCTCGTCAGACAATTTATCCCTTGTGTGTGATGCTTGCCAGCGTGCTAAAAGTCATCAGTTGCCTTATTCATTGTCATCTCATGTTACTACTATGCCTCTTGAGTTGATCCATACTGATGTTTGGGGTCCCGCTCGTGCGTCATCGGGGGATACAAATACTACGTTAGCTTTGTGGATGACCACTCTCGTTTTTGCTGGATTTATCTCCTTAAAAATAAGTCTGATGTTGAGCAAGTTTTTTATACTTTCCAGACTCACGTTGAGCGACTCTTGAACGCCAAGATAAAGGCTGTCCAATCTGATTGGGGTGGCGAGTACCATCGTCTTCACCAGTATTTTCAGCGCACGGGCATCTCACACCATGTGTCCTGTCCTCATACATCTCAACAGAATGGCATCGCTGAGCGTAAGCACCGACACTTGGTTGAAACAGGCCTTGCCTTGCTCGCCCATTCTTCACTTCCTCTTCACTATTGGGATGAAGCGTTCCTCACGGCGTACTACCTAATCAATCGTATGCCCACGCCCGTGCTCAAGAACGAGACGCAGCTTTTTCGACTCCTTCAAGTCCAGCCAAACTATTCATCTCTTCGCATCTTTAGATGCGCGTGCTGGCCCAGCCTTCGCAAATATAACTCTCACAAGCTAGATTTTCGCTCTAAGATGTGTGTCTTTCTCGGGTATAGTCCGATGCACAAGGGGTATAAATGCTTGGATAAATCCACGGGGCGTATCTATATTTCCCGTGATGTAGTCTTTGACGAAACAGTGTTCCCCTTTGCAACACCCGGAGTCTCCATTGACGTGTCCACTTTAGAACAATCCATCACTTTTCCTTCTGATGAACCGGTTACGAATACACCGATGCGAAATTATGACCTGACATTATTATCCACTAATCCTCCTGTGTTAGATGTTGTTTTACCCCAGGAATCTTCGGTGCCCATCCGTGCGAGCGACGCCACACTCCCGTCACCAAGCAGCACTCCGCCCGCGTCGATGATCGACGTGCATGGTGCATCCATGCATGGCACGCCGCACCGTGCGGCCTCCACCTTGCCCGCCTCCGGCCCAACTTCACCTGAGGCCGGCCCAGCTCCTCGTGTGGCTCCTGCCACCCAAGCAACGGCGGTGCAACAGGGGCAGCCCATGCCGCCCTCTGCCGATTCTTCGGCCGCGGCACCCTCGGCTGCTCCCCCGTCTGGAGCTACTGATCACGCGCATGCGATGGTGACACGTGCACGCGACAACACCAGGAAGGAAAAGGTCTATACCGACGGGACAGTTCGGTACGATTCACGTCACCGAGCGTTCTTTGCTGCACCGACGTCTCATCGGGATGCACTGCAGGAGCCCGCCTGGTCTGCGGCTATGGCCGAAGAGTTCGCTGCTCTCACTCAGACCGGCTGGACGCTGGTCCCGAGACCACCCGGAGTCAATATTGTTGGAAGCAAATGGATTTTTAAAACCAAGCATCGCCCAGATGGCAGCATTGATAAACATAAAGCCCGTTTGGTTGCGCGCGGTTTCACTCAGCAGCATGGGATCGACTATGGTGACACGTTCAATCCAGTCGTGAAACCTGCAATTGTGCGTCTTGTGCTCTCACTTGCAGTCTCTCGTGGTTGGAGCCTTCGACAGGTAGATGTCAGTAATGCATTCCTTCATGGTTTCTTGACTGAGGACGTTTATATGCAGCAGCCGCCAGGTTTTGAGGATGCCAGATGTCCCTCACATGTGTGCAAGCTCCAGAGGTCTATTTATGGTTTGAAGCAGTCACCCGCGCCTGGTACGCTCGTTTGAGTCAGCTTCTTTACCAACTTGGTTTCTCCTCGTCGAAGGCCGATACTTCCTTGTTTGTTTTCTCTCGGGATGGCATTCAGATTTATATGTTGGTATATGTGGATGACATTGTTCTTGCTGGCTCTACTTCTGAGGCTGTTGATCGTTTGGTACATGCTCTTGCTGTTGTGTTCCCGATTGAGGATATGGGTAAGCTGGATTATTTTCTCGGATTGGAAGCATCTTACAATTCAGGGGGCATGACATTGACTCAGCGGAAGTATACACTTGATCTTCTTCATAAAGTCAACATGGAGAATTGTAATTCAGCTCCCACTCCTTTGGCGACGTCAAAAACCCTGGCCCATGATGCAGGTGCTGTACTTAGTACCGATGATGCCTTCCAGTACCGCAACATTGTTGGAGGCTTACAGTATCTTACCCTTACTTGCCCAGATATCTCATTTGCTGTGAATAAAGTGTGCCAATATCTCTCCCAGCCCACTGAAATTCATTGGGAAGCAGTAAAGCGAATTTTGCGATATGTTAAAGGGACTCTCCAGGTTGGCTTGCAGATTCGGAGATCCCCATCATCAGTCATTAGCATTTTCACTGATGCAGATTGGGCTGGTTGTGTTGATGATCGTCGCTCCACAGGTGGATTCGTCGTGTTTGTTGGATCAAACATCATTTCTTGGAGTTCGAAGAAACAGCCAACGGTCTCGAGATCTAGCACCGAGGCTGAGTACAAAGCCTTGGCAAATGGCGCAGCAGAAGCAATGTGGGTTGATTCTCTTCTTAAGGAGCTTGGTGTGACACAGCAGCGGCCTCCCATACTGTGGTGCGACAGCCTTGGGGCTACATATCTGACGGCTAATCCAGTTTTCCATGCTCGCATGAAACACATTGAGGTAGATTTCCACTTTGTGCGAGAACGAGTAGCAACGGGTCTATTGGATGTCAGATTCATTTCCACTAATAATCAACTGGCTGATGTTTTCATTAAACCAGCTACTAGACAGATGCTAGACAGATTTAAGACCAATCTCAACCTAGTTAGTAGAGGTTTAGATTGAGGGTGTGTGTTAAATAGTCTAGCCTGTGTATATCTCTGTCTATACGTGTTGTACATGTACTCTGATCATTATATATATTGGAAAGACGTGAGGGCTGTTTCACCTCACGCAAACCCTAAACTACTTTTATCTTACCTACCCCTTGTAACTCTATATATATCCTCACAAGGGTCAAATTAATACAACGAAATATTAGGGATTCAATATTTTTCACACCCTTGGAGGCGGAGCTAGAAGCATGCAAGGAGGGACTGCAGCTGTCTTTGGAATGGAGCCAGCTACCAATTCAGGTGGATACAGACTGCATCCAAATCCTTGTTGATGTGAAGTCTAAAGAGAGAGACTTATTGTGACTGACATATCTGATAGAAATAAAAACTCTCGCTAGGAATGAGAGAATTCAGGCTTTTGTAAAAGTTAATCGTACGCAGAACATGGTTAGCCACTCCCTCACGAATTTTTCTAGAACTGTTTGGTTAGGCTCAGGTCCAGAGGTTTCTATTCAGGCATGTAATCTCGAACATCGTGTAACCATGTCTGTTTAATATATTTCACTTTTACCCAAAAAAAAATTAAACACTTCAAAAGAGAATTCTAGATAGAATTTTCAATAATTTTATATAACTTTCGTACCTCTTTTCTCGGACTTTTCGGAGTGTAGTCCGGACTATCCAGGGTGTAGTCTAGATTTTTCAGAGAGTAGATAGGACTATCCAGAGTGTAGTGTTGAACCATCTCATGATTCATTGCTTCTTGCATAGCAGCCAATATAGTGACAATCTCACTGAACTTCTTGTTCTTCCCGGTCCGAAGTACATTCAAGACGATCTTATCATAAGATGTTTGTAGTGAACTAAGCAGGACTCAGGTTGCTGATCTCTCAGATATAATCCATTCACTCTCATCAAACTTGTGAACATGATCAATGATCCTTATCACGTGTTCACCTAAGGGAGAGTTTTCAGCCAACTTGCATTTGTGCATGGACTCGAGAATCTCCATCTGAAAACCTTTTGGCATCCTGAAACGAGATTCCAAGTTCCTAATAATGTGGTATGGGAGATTGCTCATGAAACTCTCACGCATACTAATATCCATGCATGCCAGCATCACGGTTTTCACCTCAGCTTCGTCAGCCAGCTTAATGGCAGCAAAAGCATCTGGTTCGTCCTCTATTGAACCGTACAGAGGAATTTTTAGAACATATTATTTCTTGGTCCTCCTAAGGACCATCCTCAGAGTTTGGTTCCAGTCCGAAAAATTGCGACCATCTCCAGCCAACTTTTCTTGTCGAAGCATCATGTTAATGTCAAATTTATCAAAGTGGTCCATCTACTCTACAAGGTCAAAGACAAGTTTATGAGACGAATGTTCAAAATATTATTTCACTAGGTGAACTAAACATTTTAGTTATTTAACTGATCACTCCCACTAAGTTCATTATTCCTCAATTAATACAACTAAGTTATTCAAGATCCGAGGAGGAAGTACACCATTGATGTGGCATCAGTGATGGCATATAATTCATATGGTAGGCGACCTTGCCAATTGCATCGTTCATGTAACTCTCGTTCATCTTTCGACGGGTTTGTTCCGATCTCATGACTATCAATAATTATAAATAAATAATCAAACCAATATTTAACATCTACTTACATATTATTCAAACCCCCTGGCTATGGAACTCCTTCCATCCCACCCCGGACATCCTCTGGACTTTCTGAAACCCTTCTGATTTTCTCTCTTTCTATTCTTTGGTGATTCTGCCGATACCAAAACAATCTTCGAGCATCATCAAGCCCTTAAGTGTGATACCCCATGGTTTGGGAACACTCTAGACATGGCTGAGACCTCTCTCGAGCCAATGATCATCAGCGGGACCTGGATGCCCATGATGACCCCTGTGCATTCCATGAAACTTTTGTCGCTGAACCATGAACATCGTGTCATATTCATTTTGTATCTTTGATACTTGTATTGTCCGGGATCTGATCAATGACATCACCATGTCATGTTCAATCTTGTTACCGACAAATGCCATTTAACTCGTTCCGACAAGTGATATCCCCATAATCAAATCACACGTTGTGCAGCTATTGGATATAACTTCTCCGAGTGGCCCCTCGAGTATCTTTCTGTCATGTAGATGGACAAATCCCTCTCTTGACACATGGTGCCTCTACATGTTTCTCCGAATACCTGAATGCACCTTTATGATCACCGTTTAACCGAGTGACATTTGATGCTATCTAAGTATTCTCGGGTGACAGTGATTGATATGGTCTCAAGGTCCGAGAAATGGGACACTAGGTCTTTTCTAATCATCGTAAGTTGAACTTCGTGGCATGATCGGGTCATGATGCTTAGGTTGGGTATAGCTCATCATCTCATTCTCGTAATGAGGTGACTCCATTGTCAACCGGCATAAATGCCACATGATCAGGAAACCTTGATCATCTGTTAACCAATAAACTAGTGACTAGAAATTCATCGGGAACTCCTGGTTGTTTATATATCACACGTGTATTGACATTTTATTTTAGTACAGTTATAGCATGATATAAAACTTAATCATAAACTTTATGAAATATGATAATAATCCATATTATTATTTGTTTCTAGGGCATATTTCCAACAGCACCATCAACCCTATTTGTCATATCGAAGCTGCATGGGGTCACCTGGGTACGATTTGTCATGTTTGTGACGCATACGAATTAGCGCTTCATATGGCTATATAGCTAGATTGTCTTGATGTACTAAAATAAAATTTCAATACACGTGTGATATATAAACAACCAGGAGTTCCCGGTGAATCTCTAGTCACTAGCTTATTGGTCAACAGATGATCAAGGTTTCCTGATCATGTGGCATTTATGAAGATTGACATGTTGTCAATCAGTAAATATTGGTTTGATCATTTATTTATAATTATTTAATAAAAGAAAAAATGAATTAAAAGGTCAAATACCTAATTGGGCCAAAATCTCTAGGGAAAAGGGCCCATGAGGGAAAAGACCAAAGGGAGGAGAGAGGGGGTGGTCGGCTGGGCCAAGGGACCTCGGGTGGGGCCCACTTGGGCGCTAGCCAGCGGTGGCAAGCCCCTCTCCTCTCTCCTTTGTTTAGTCCCACATGACTAAGATAATTAGCTGTGGGGTGGTTTTTCCCCTATATAAAGAGAGGTATCTTGAGAAAATGAACACAATCAATAAAGGTTACCTCTCTTTTGGGGAGACCTCTAGTTGATTTTCTCTCTCTCCCGTGACCGCGGTCCGAAGTCTGGACTATGCAAGCAGGACTTCTTCACCGCGGAGCGCCGTCGTGCTGCGGGATTCAGATCTAGAAGGTCTACTTCCGCAACTATTTCTAGATCGGAGGAGCGGGAGTCATCGCCAAGCACCAGACGTGTCTAACTCCCTCGAAGGTGCAACACTTGGGGCACTAGAAGTCGCAGGAGCGGCAGGACTTCAACATGACCCCGAGGTCGGCGTTGGTACGACTACATCAACCACGCTCTCCCGAGCGTTGACAACATTTTTTGGTCTTCAAGGGTAAGTTCGCAAAAATCCCCTCCCATTACTATATTACTAATAGATAGATCCTGGCAGTAGGGTTCTCGATGTAGGAAAATTTATTGTTTTCGGGCCTGAACCCCTACAGGTGCCACACTAGGAAGAACACTACTACTTGGTACCTTAGTGAGGACACACCTTATAATCGACTAAGGACAAACAAAGTGAAAGTAAGAAAAAAAGATAAACAAATCATAGGCAATTCATGATTCAGTGATATGGTATAATCTTTTCTTCTTCTTCATTGATGTAGTAGACGAATCTTTCCACCCATCTGCAAAACTCTTTATTCACACATATCGAACGTATTATATGTGCATGGCAAGACACCGGGATCTCCACCAAGTGATCATCGCTCTTTTGATCTCCACAGGAACTACTAAAGCTATCAGTTATAGCAAGTAAAGTAAATGCATTACAAAACACGACATACAAGTCATAAAAAACAAGAACTTGGCTCCAGCCATAATGTCGTAGCATGATACACATATCATGATATAACATTACATATTATAGCATCTCATACAAAATCTCATTGATGACGAAGACTATATCACATCATATGCACATCCTACAAAAACAAGTTAGATGACTCTACTCGTTGTCTTTGCAATTTTTATGTCATTATGGGTTTCACTAAACTGTTGAACATAACTATGCACAAAGTGATAATATGTTCAAGTTGCTATTTCACATATGGGTGATGGAAGTAAGAGAGAACTTTGTAATCTCGTTGCCCCATCTAGACTACGCCTCTACGCATGACCACCAGCGGACGAATCGCTATCCCTTTTCAGAACCCCGCTCCTCGATCAAGACTATGTAGTGACCAAAACTACTGCATCACATCTTTGATATGTCAACTGTATATGCTCAGGAGAAACTGGAAGGATCACGGATAGCCAAAAGTTTGTAAATCAGCACCATACCATCAAAGTTGTAAGCGAAAAATCAAGGAAAACAACTAGAACATCAAATCGTCAACATATACATCTAGATCGAAACATCTACTCACGGATATGCTCTGATACAACTATTGTGTTCGCACATGAAAGAACAATAAATATTCGCCCTACACGAACAACCAAGAACTATCCATGCATACACTAATGGGATAGGATCTAGAAACCATACCAACGTTGATGCGGAACAGAACGTCAGACGGTATAGAAGAAGAATGATTTGATCCCTGCAGCGAGGTGTATTCGTCATAGCTGCGAGGAGAATGTCCACTCGATGCTAGGATCAAATGGAGGATCCCTCCATGGATTGCACGCGTCCAGTCCAACGATCTGTCAGCGTTCCATCGTCCAGAGCTCAACGTTGATGGTGCTAGTCCCCAGCCTTCCTGGCACTTCTACTATGGTAGAGAGAGAGATCTGACGCACGGAGGAGATTTTGTGGTGCGTGTACAAGTACTCTCCATGGGGCATCACATCTCACAAATCCCCTACATCTCCCACATCCAAGGGAATTACTCACATATGAGAGAAGAACGGATCATCGATATAATCAAATAAAGGGAATTCGTCTTTATATTACCGTGGATATCCACAAGAATAGAAAAATATCCAAAACAATTCAAGATGGGAAGAAACAATATCAAACCCTAGTCTTGCAAGGTGAAGATCCCTCTCTCTCTCAAGTACAAGTAGTGGCTATGGGGGTGTATTGGTTAGGAGGTCGAAGATCGTGGAGCGGGATGAAGAACATCTTCCCCTTCTTCTCTGGATCTCCTCTTTCTCCCTTCTGGATGGTATGACGGCTGATGCGTTGTGTTTTCGTCCCTGGTCCCTTTATGGAAGTTGTCCCTTTTGACAAGACAGAGGCGGCGGCAACTATACAACGGTAACTATATGGCCGGAAAATATTCCCGCCGTATAGTTGCTCGTTAAAGCTTCTGTATGCGCCCCTCGAGTGCTTCCAAAGAGAGACTTGCTTGTTTTCTTCAGAATATTGTGTTTCTCTAGTTAAAACCTTCGGTTGACATTCAGAACCTGAAACACACATTAAAAACTAATTTTTCTTTGCTACCGAAGTATTAGCGTTAGGTAAAGCTAGAAAACGATCAAATCTGGAAGAAAACAATCAATAAAATCCATCAAAAATGTGTCGAATCTCACAGCTATCACGAGTCACGGTGGGTATACCCTGAAAGTATATCCCCAACATGGATACCATTCTGGACAACTCTCTCACCTACGTATCATGTAGGTGACAAGCAAAGGTTGACCATTAGAACTTAAGTGTGTGACCCATTCAGGTTTGGTGGTAAGTAGACATGACACCAAATACCTTCAGATCAATAACCAACAGCGGAGCCTGAACGCCCATGATGTTTCCCACTTCACTATGCAAAGATCACATCGAGTGAACCTGTTCATTATACATATACTAATCCTTACGCTTCGCAATATCTGTGTCACAATCCGAAGCGAGATATTGGTATCCTCATGAATCAACTCTTCATCACTATACCGGTTATACTCGTTATGATTTCACCCTCTTTAACTCGTATATGCATTCCGGTGTCCTTCATGATCTCTTCATAATTGTGTCTAGACAAACGATATGTGACATCATAATACCGAGTGGGCCTAGGACCCAGAGAATATCTCTCCACCATCAAGAGGAGGGATATCCCACTTGTTGAACTATGCAAGTTCCTTGACATACTTTCGTGCTCATCTCGGAATCGTCGATATGGCTAGCTTTGCAGGTGGCGTTGGGAAAAAACCAAGAATAAGCCTTCTGAAAGTGTAGGAACTCATATGTGTGCCATCGCATGTAGATGTCATTGATTTTAAGGATGAGATTTTGCATCCGAAAGTGTAGGAAATCATATGTGTGCAAGTGCATCCATTGTATTATGTAAATGTGAACCAGGTGGGAGTTTACATGTTTTCTAGAAATACATCTATCTCTAAGATGTATTTGTATTTTTTAAGGATGGATCTTTTTCTTAGATGTAATCCAGGGGTATTTGAATCGTGATTGGATGTGAGTTTCAAGTTTTTCTGCTTGTACATAGTTGTATTTTTCGAAGGATGAAGCAATATTTTTTGTCACTAGGTGGATTGTAATGTATGTACATAGACTCGCTATTTTTTGTCGGATACACACATGGAACTTTTATATTCTATATAATGTAATTTACACTCATGTTACTATGGATGTACCCATATAGTTACTATTGGTCAAGATGCCCTGGATGTAACTAGATATATCACATCATTTACCTTCACAAAGTACCATAAATTGTATGCTTCTCTTTTTAGGTAAAGGGAATATATTAATACCAATAGGATATCAATTACACTCAGCCTCTGGAACCACATAATAACTATATCAAGTCTATACATCAAGGATGCACATAGAAAAAAACAAAATAAGAAGAAACAAAGAAAACAAAGACCCGTTGAAGTAAACAGAGAATCACAGTAGCAATAGCACCACCAGTGGTGATGACACGTCGACTCAGAAAGAGCTTCTCCAAAACATCGTATTTAAGAAGGTAGTGATGCATTAACACCGTTTTCGTTCGTACTAACCAGCATGGTTAGATCCTAAAGTTTTTCACCACAGAGAAGTTCTAGTCTCTAAACAATGTCTTGAACAGGAAAATGACTAGGAAGTAACCATAGCAAGGTACAATGTAATGACCTTGGATCGATAAAGATCCTAAGTCCTTATGATTAACATGCTAGTCCCTAGATAATTAGCTAGCACTCACAGTTGATGAAATACCATGTAAAACATAAGTCATTATTACAAGAATAATCAAGATTTTGATTTATTACATCATGGCATAGCTTATAGCTAGCTCAAAAGCAATGAAAACTTGAATAAATCTTGAGTCCATCAATGCCATAGGCTTATTGAGTGTAGACCCACGAATCTTACGCACCTCTGATCAATCTTCAGACTCTGCATATTAAACATGCAGCCAAACGAGTTGGTCAATACTTTGAATGTATTGGCAAATTACACCAAGGAAAAAGACTTGGCCTATCTCTACATGCAAGGCTAAGATAAGGCTTTGTGGTTTATTTGCATACAACCAATTTTCATTAGTTAGGAAGAAGAGAGAAAATCATTTATCCTACTTTGCAAACTTTTTAATAAGTAGCATAAGGTCGAGTGGCTTGCACTAGGTCCTCTAGGCTACCATCCCGCAACCAAACACATGGAGTACACCATATGCACCCAAAATCCCACCAAGTATGAGCCTACAAAGCCCTCAGTATGTAACTCATGAACTTAGGTTTGCAAACATTTGTTTCTGAAAAAGGTAGAGGAAATCTTTCAGAGGCTCCATCCTTCAGATGCTCAACGTTGTTCTTTTCTATGAACATGGCTGATCGATCAGATTGGTTACTCTCGAGAGTTTGTACACTTCACCCACAATCCACGATCAAGTCTTTTTACAAACAAGACCATGGTAAAGCTTTCCCTTAGTATCCCCTCTACCTTTTTCGGATCCACCCGTGCCAAAAATCTATGGTACCCAGGTGAGGTTTCCCACTAAGTACTAGGACAATATAGAGCTCATATGTATTGTGGTTGCACTAGAAGCTTCTGACCTCTGGAACATGGCAAACTTGTTTGATCCTGGGTGGTGGAGGGCACAAGCAGAGCCAATCCAAGATACTTCCCTAGGCGCAAACATAGCTAATCCAAGATACTTTCCCCTTGTAGATGCTCCCGACATACCACTCCGCCTAGAAGAAAACATAGTTTTATTTTGAAGTAGATTTGAGGAGAAAAACTTGCGCTCATAAATAGAGCTCATATACTTAGAAATATTTCTTTCTTTCGAAACCACATTGGTACTTATATAGCACAAGCATAACACTTAAAAACTTCAGGGAATCCTATTGGGAGTAGAAATAATCCTAAGTATAAATCTACTCATGGCATACTACAAAACAGCGTCGCACTTATAAAATATTTATACATAATTCTACTAAAACATCCTACACATGTATACTACTCTTTTGAAGGTAAAACATGCATAGTATAAAACTTGGGACAAATATATGAACAAAGGTGTAACTTTCCTTATGTTAATAATATGTGTGATGATTGTACTCTTCCGCAACAAACACACTCTCCGGACAATCTAACACGAAGACAAAATAATTCTAATCAAAACAACTACAAAAATAGCAACATTCCAACATACAATAAAACAACAATGGTTAAATGCATGCATGATGATCATATGTCACAATGGTTGTATTTAGTTCTCTGAACATTATTATAGCACATGATGCATATGGAAAAGCATTTAATGCATAAAACAATTTACTAATAAAACCATATTAATATAAATAGGGTTTAAATCACTTTAATTCAACTTATGATGTTTCCATAATATTAAATTATGAATTAGACACTATTGGATAGTTAATTAAATTTAGAACCAGTAGCAATTGGAATAGCTGAAAAATGATTTATAGATCTTTTTCTATGATTTAATTACTATCACAACATGATTTAAGGCTTTCTGCAACAACTTCTGTACAAATAGTGACAAATAATTATATATGCAATTTCTTTGGATATATGTGATAAAAAACCGTAGAAATTGGTTTCACTAAATTTGGAGTTGTAGATAATTTTCTATGAATTAAAATACCATCAAATAGGTTTTACATTATTTAAAATTTATATTACAGTAAAAGTCAGATCTGGTCACATATTAATATTCTACATACAATTTTCAATCCATTGGTATATTATATGCTAAATTTGGACTTATATTTATTTATCTATAAATTTTACAAGGTTTAATGAATTTCTGGCTATTTATTCAAATTCTAGTTGACTGTTGACTGGACTCGCCGACTGTGTAGCTGATTGTACGGCCATGTCCGCAAAAGGTTTACGTGCATGTTGATGCAGGGTACCGGTTCAAACCGATCTATCAAAGTCGTCCAATCGAGATCCAGGGGTCACGGACGAAAGCTTGAGAGCTCATCATGGGGATGACGTCAATAGCGGTGACGGGCGGCAGCGCCGCTCCAGGTGGTGAAGATCGTCGGAGTTCTGGTGGTCTCCGAAGATACGAAAGAGGTGTACGAGGTGCGTTGCAGCATGGGGAGGCTGATGGTGGATGGGCCGGGGCAGCAGCGGTCTTCGGCGAGCAATATCGGTGGCTCTGGTGCTTCTAGGAAAGGGGAAGTGGGTAAGAAGATGCGATACTACACGAGGATTAGAAACAGGGATAAAGGAGGTGAGGGGCGAGGGGACGTCAATCTCGAGCTTGGCCTCAAGCTTCGGTAATGACGGCGGCGAGAAACTCCAATTCCAGCAGCCAAGGGGGCTCCGACTAGGGTTTCTGGGGGTAATCGACGTGGGAGGATCCATGTCTATTTATCTACGGCTTGTGTGGAGGAGGGGATAAGGATCCACGTACAAATAGGGAGATCATCTCAGACTCGGCCTCGTGTTCGTCATGGTCTCTAGGACACGGTGGAGAAGTCGCATGACAACCGGGTCCCACCTGTCTGTGGCTTGAGGTGGATGGGCGCGATGCAGGCTAGCGTTGGGTTGCAGTGGGGCTGGTGCAGGGTGTGCACGCTTTGTAGGTAGCGATGGGCCGACTCAAGGTGGCTGGTCCGGATTATTTTTTGTTCCTTTATTTTTTCTTTTTTATTTTCCTTTTCTTTTATATATTTTTATTTATACCCCAAATGAGATGATTCTTGTCTCTGAAATTTTCTAAAATTCAGTAGATCATGATAGGATCATTTTTGGCAATATTTTTATATTTTAAAATAAATGTATTTATAAATCTTTATTTGTACTCTTGTAGGAGTATTTCGGTAATTTAAAATAGGGTTTTGCAAATGAGGTTTTAATTTAAAAACTTGTATGGACGCAATTATGCAAGGATTGTGAATGCCAAGCAAACACAAATCCTTTGGATTTGTACAAAACTTCCAACCAATTGGATAGTCATGGTAATCCACTCTTTGTAATGTGGCTTAGGAAAATTTTGAACAAATCCTCAAAAGTTTCTTTTCATTCAAAAGTTTCAATAAGGTCAAACAATTCAATCAATTTATTTTAACATTCCAAAATTTCAGAAAATTTTGAGATGTTACATACAACCACTAAGATCCATACGTAGGGTTTTCACCCGAGAAAGAAGTCGGCCAATGTCACGCCACCTGTCAAGTACACTGTTGCAAAACGTTGATTGTCTGACACATATACTTGTCCCGAGCCGCTATAAGTACCCCTTGATATCTCCTTGACTCAACATGAGCATGTGATACATGAACCTCCGGAGGCTACCCAGTCTTTGTCAAACATGATCGTCATGATCCCTCCATCAACACCTTGGTAATTGCACCAATAAAGATGCCAAGGCTAACCCAAGATGGATGGAGATCACCACGAACCAAGGGAAAATGAATCTTCACGACATGCCACGCTATCGTGGTGCAGGCAGAGCATGCGAAAAAACAACACGCTGCCTACCACAAGGGTCGATCTTGCAGATGTAGATTCAAGGACGCATATGCATCCCTCCTGGGCGATTCGATGTGTGCTCGCCCTGGCTGGAGTAGCTCGTGAGAGATCACAGAGTCGCGTGACAGATGCGAGGAACCTTTAGCGGGAGGAGTACCGTGGCCAAGCCGGGATCACCGCTTCACGATCTAATCCATCACAGCTGGAAGAGAATGCACACGGCGGCTATAGAACAACATGCTAGGGTCACTGCCCTGTGACTTATTCGGTCTAGACCTGCAGGTACCCACGTTGTTGTCGCCTCCTTGAGCGAACAGGGTGCACCACCGTAGAGGAATACGCGTGCCGGCACCGGAGCGGAAAACCCACATGCCCGACCGCGACGCCGCCCTAGCGGCCAGTGCGGCCGCCATCCCTTGCATCCAGGGCCATGGCCTCTACTCCTTGCTTCGCCGCACGAGAACGACTGGAGATCCCCCTAGTGGCGGAAGGGGAGGAACGTTGGAAGGCACTCCGATGGCACTAGGTTTTCCCCCGGGTCGCCACGAAGGGAACGACATAGTTACATGCTTCTATATGCACTTAGAAAGCTACTAATACAATAGATGTATATAACAAGATAGTTCCTTATCATGTGATTTTCCTCCTTTCATGTGTTCTATGGTACGATGGATGTAACATGGATGACTGTGAGTTGTTTTCCCCTTGGTCAAGATGCAATAGTATTTGTCAAGCTTGTGCAAGCTGCACTTGCATCTGTAGAGACAGCGGGCAAACAAATTCATTGGAATTGTGGGGAGCGTGGGGAGGAGCAGCTTTTGTTCTAGTGGAAGAAAGGCGTAGCAGATTCCCATGGGCCACCTTTTTTTTTTACCTGGGCCTTTCATTTTTCCGGCAAAAAATATTTTTCCAAAAAAAGGCTAGGCCTGTGAGCCTGTCGAACCGACCTCGCCCGTACACATTTTCTTCGATCCGCCCTCTATTTTCCTTCACGTCCAGCCCTAGGGTTGACGGATCGATCGATCACTGCGTGCGTCATGTTGGTGGATACGGGCCACCGGCGACGGAGGCGCGCCGCGTGGGCCGACCTCCCGGAGGACATGCTCGGCGACGTGCTCCGCCGGCTTCCGTCCTTCGCGGACCGCTGCCGCCTCCGCGCCGTCTGCCGCGCGTGGCGTGCCGCCTGGCGCCGCCAGCCGCACCCGCCGGTGCCGTGGCTACTCGTCCCGGGTCACTGCGTCAGCTTCCCCGACGGTGCCATCCACCGCGTCGCGCCCCTCCCCGAGGACTTCCGCGCCGCTCCCTGCCGCGGATCGCTCGGCGACTGGCTCGCCCTCGTCCCGCTGGCGTCATCTGGCGGCGGCGCCCCCTTCCTGCTGAACCCCTTCTCCGCGGCGACGATCCCGCTGCTGCCGTGGACGGATCAGGACGAGCCGATCCGCAAGATCGTCATGTCATCCTCCCCGGACTCTGCTAGCTGCGTCGTCGCCGCCATGGTCGACTGCGGCGAGAACGGCAGGAGGATCGCCGTGTGCCGGCCGGGAGAGGGACACGAGAACGCCTGGTGGCCCGTATCCCTAACGTTCGACCTGGAGGACATCGCGTTCTACGAGGGGAGGCTGCACGCGCTCCCGTCGTGCGACGCGCTGGTGGTGTTCGAGGAGTGCGAGCTGGACCTCCTCCGCCGCGAGCCGTGGAGACTGCACAAGCGGCACCTCCCGCCGCCCGCCGCTAAGATTGATTACGATGACGAGGATGCCAAGACGAGGCGCTACCTGGTGGAGTGCGAGGGGCGTCTCCTCACGGTCATGAGACACGTCTGGCACGACATCCAGCGAACCCACACGATCGACGTCCACGCGCTGGAGCCGAATGGCAGCTGGGTGCGATTTGACGGCATCGTCGGCCACTCACTCTTCGTCGGCGAGGCCTGCTCCAGAGCCTACCCGGCCGCTGCTGGCACCGCAGCCGCCGGTTCGACCTCCCACGACCTGATCAGAGAGAACCAGGTCTGCTTCGTGGACGACGAGATGGCGATCAGCGCCGAGCTTGACAAGCGCAAGCGCAACCCACTGTCGGTGCTCAGCCGCAGCGTCGAAGCATCCGGCCGTCGCGGCGACCTCTACAGGTCCGTGGTCCGCCGCCTCCGCACCGTCAGTGCCTACAGCATGAGCGACCAGCGCTGCAACGCCTACCGGGCAGGATATTTGTCGGCGCGAACGGGACGCTGGCATCCAGCGAGGGTCGTCCATTACCTTTGGATCAGGAGTTAAGACCTGCTAGGGTTACAAATTTCTAAACCTAGTTTCAGATGCTTTATCATCACTTTTTTCTGAATTTTAGAAGGAGGATTGGCACTTAAAAAACAACAAGGGGACACCATAGGATTTGCACGACGAGATGAAAAGTCTTAATATTCCTGTGGAGCTCATCGTACTAAGCCCCAGCCCCCAACCACGCGACACTTCCTGCCCACCTTTCACTCGTCCAAATTCATGCACTTCTGTTTCAGAAGAATTGATGTGAAGCACGATGAACTGCCATGAGAGACTTGGACGAAATTTCAGGCTTTTCTATTTCTGTTTCTATATGGACCTCACTATTCTTTTTTTAGAGTGATTCCACTTTTTACCCTATAATTGCGCTTTTTTTTTGCAATTGAACTTGTATTACTCAAGACATCAGAAAATTGCAATATTCTGCCAATGTGCTCTCCAAACCTTCTGGACCAGAAGCGAACCACACTGCGGTTCTATTACTATATTACTAGTTCTAGCATAGTTTGCCAAAAAAAAAATGACTACTAGAATTCTGACGTCTCTTAATATGAGTAACACAATTCTGGCAATCCTTCAACAGGGCCTTGATTTCTTCTATCATCATCGAGTAGACCGATCGATCAACATCCTTACTCCTTAAAAGGTTGACAATCTCCAAACAATCGACTTCAATTAATATAGGATGGATACACCAACGTAAGGACAGAGATAAACCCTCCAGGAGTGCATTCAGCTCCGCGTCAAGTGCATCTCTACATGAAAATAGTTGCCGGCAAGATGACAGGATGATTCCACGATTATGATCACGCAGAGTAATACCAGCACATGCATCCCCATTAGCTCCAAAGGAGCCATCAGTATTAAGTTTATACCATCCATCAGGAGGTGGAGACCGTTGAGGATCTACCACCAAGACCGGGGTCATATGCGGTTGTTCATCATCTGGATCAAGGATGAATTACCCTTAACAATGTCCTCATTCAAATGATGCTTAATTTGAAATAATGACTCCAGATAGCTCATTAGAAATCGACGAGAGGCTTCCATCGGTGGGGGTGATTTACCATGAACAATCTCATTTCGAACGTACCAAATGCGCCAAAGAGTCAGCAACACCTTAATTATCATCCCATCGGTCAGATTCCCAAGTAGGTTAAGAAGCCATTCAGTGCCCGAATTACTGACTGAATCCAAGGACAGCAGATGCCACTTCTCCGACATATGGGTCCATAGATGACATGCCATGTTGCATCTAATAAACGGGTGGAAATTATCCTCCGCCTCCACTCCACAAATAGGACACCGGTTGGTTGCCTCTAGTTGACGCTTGTTCTTATTTCTCCAGGTTGGCATTGAATCATTGACCAGCCACCGGGCAAAATGTTGCACTTTTGGCGGGACAGATGATTTCCAAATAACATTCCAAACCTTCCTCCCACCATCAGGTGCAGTATTCGATTCCCTCCATTGTTCCCGCATTGCCAAGTCATAGGCACTATGATCCGTAAAAATAATGTGGTTTAGAGGAGCCCAAACAAGATGATCTGCATCCAATCTTGCAGAAGTCCTGGTTTTAATATTTCAGAAATATCTGCTAGCAAAATGTATTGGTTCAACACGTCTAGTTTCCATCTTCTGAATTGGTCAATTAATTCTGAGACATATCTGAGTTTGCATCTCCTCTTGGATGAAACCGGTCTACATTTATCTGGCCGTGTAATTCATGGGTCTCACCAAATACGAATATTTAGTCCATTCCCTACATGCCAAATAAGCCATTTCTTCAAAAGCTCCAGCCCATGAGAAATTGCCACCCAAGTAGAAGATGCTTTACCAGAGAACGTTGTGTCCTCTAATTTCCCATTAGGATAGTATTTTTATTTGAGCACCCTAACGCATAAGCTCTCTGGTTTCATAATCATCCTCTAAGCTTGGCGAGCTAAAAGGGCCTGCTAGAACACTCGGAAGTCTTGGAACCCTAATCCACCTTGATTATTTGGCTTTTGCATTTTCTCCCAAGAGCGCCAATGTGTTTTCCTTTTTCCATCCTTTATTCCCTACAAGAAGTTTCTAACCAGCTTTATGAGATCATCACATACAGAAAACGGAAACTTAAATACACCCATAATGTATGTCGAAAGTGCTTGAGTTATTTCTTTGATAAATACCTCCCTTCAAGCTTGATTCAAATATCCATCTCCCCACATAAAGAGGTGTTTAGTTAATTGAGCCTGTAAATTCTTAAGTTTCTCTCTCGATAACCTACCATCAGGAGTATGCAAACCCAAATATTGTTGGGTATCCTCCTCATGTGGGCTATGAGGAGATGGCCTTATGAAGTCTTTCAGGCGGCGTAAACAGGTGCAAGAGTCCACCAATCTTTAGGGTTATGACCAAGGGTCATTTTAGACATTGCACATGAGGGAAGGGGAAGATAAGCCTCCCATCCAGCCACCACAAGGTGGACTGAGGAAAATCCAGGTTAGCCTCCATTGGAGAATAAAACCAACAGAGAAGGGAAAGAGGAGAAGTTGAAGGAATAAGCTAAATCAAGGACCAGGCTTTGCCCACAAGGTCGTGACGTCCAGATTCACTATCTTGTCTCCTTCAAGCTGTGGTTCCACCATCTTTGGTGAGATTGCTCCGATCCCTAGCTCTTGTGCCCCAAATCTTGTTGTTCGAATCCAAGGTACGTGTGTATCTTGATGTATGAGATCCTCTAGTGCTCTCTGATGTCTACGCACTTCTATTCTTGTAGACAGTTGTTGGGCCTCCAAGTGCAGAGGTTTGTAGAACAGCAGCAAGTTTCCCTTAAGTGGATCACCCAAGATTTATCGAACTCAAGGAGGAAGTTGTAACACCCCGTCCACTCCTGGGCCCGGGGGGTGTCACTCTTGGCAGCTTAATAGGATATCTAGACTGGCCCCATGGACCAACACTAGTCTTTTCTGCACACTTTGTCCTCACTCGTGCGCACCCGGTTACCCACTTCCCGGTCGGTCACCCATCCTAGAATTGCTCTAGGCCAAGCACGTTTAACCTTAGAGTTCTTTTCGAATGAGCTTCCGGAAAATAAGTTGCAACTTGTTGATATGGGTATCCTATCAATCCTATTAAGCCATGTGCCTGGATCTCACATGCACCCACCCTTTAGAAGATCGATGCCCTCATCGATCAGGCACACCCTAGAACGCGTTCCTCTTGGCGCTGCGTCAGGCGTCCGGTGCATTACATGTGCCATGCCATGTCCACTCCGGGCCACACGCACCATGCTCCACATGTCCCGCCACTAACCCGCACACACCCGTTTTAACCGCGAGGTCGGCTCTGATACCACTTGTAACACCCCGTCCACTCCTGGGCCCGGGGGGGTCACTCCTGGCAGCTTAATAGGATATCTAGACTGGCCCCACAGACCAACACTAGTCTTTTCTGCGCACTTTGTCCTCACTCGTGCGCACCCGGTTACCCACTTCCCGGTCGGTCACCCATCCTAGAATTGCTCTAGGACAAGCACGCTTAACCTTAGAGTTCTTTTCGAATGAGCTTCCGGAAAAGAAGTTGCAACTTGTTGATATGGGTATCATATCAATCCTATTAAGCCATGTGCCTGGATCTCACAGAAGTGGTCAAAGGTATCCCTCTCAAGCAACCCTGCAATCAAGATACAAGAAGTCTCTTGTGTCCCCAACACACCCAATACACTTGTCAGGTGTATAGGTGCATTAGTTCGGCGAAGAGATAGTGAAATACAAACGGTATGGATAATTATAAGTGGTAATGGTGCCAGAAAATAGCTTGATGGCGTGGAAGAGACTAAAGGCAAACTAAAATAAAGATGGAAGCAAGCAAACATGTAACAAATCTAGTTGCAAACGGTGTTTCAATGTTTAAAAACAAGGCCTAGGGATCATACTTTCGCTAGTGAACATTCTCATATAAATATCTTCTCTTTTATGATACTACTTTGAACTACTCTCCAGTTGGACACTCTAATCCATGGTAGGGCTATAACAGCACACCTCAAAGTTCGCTTTCCTCATCTAGATAAGCCCATGTTGTCACCTTGAGCTCTAGATGGTTCCAACAAACACCACAATTTCATAGAGACATCTAACTCCAAATATAACTCATAACAAGTATTTGTAATCTCTAGCCTAAGTGCCACCATGGTATGCACGCTGTCACTTTCACACACATGGGGAGAGCAGAGATCTATTAAAGCACTTGTGTATCAAGGTAGATCTACTTGATTACAAAGCTCATGATCACAATATGATCATGCATAGAGAGAGAGAGAGAGATGAACACATAGCTACCGGCAGGACCCTTAGCCTCGAGGAAGAACTACTCCCTCCTCATCATGGGAATCAGCAACGGCGATGGAGATGGTGGACATTGATGGAGATGGCTCCGGGGCACTTCCCCGTCCCGGCAAGGTGTCGGAACAGAGACTTTCTGTCCTCTGAATCCCCTATTCGGTGGCGGCAGCGCTGCGGAACTTTTCGTGGCTGGAGGCTCGATTCTTTCAGGTTTTCGTCCCAGGGACTTCTTATAGGAGAAGGGGCAAGGTCGGTGGCTGGCCAGGGGGCCCACACCATGCCCTGGCACGGCCTAGGGATGCCCGCGCCAAGGGGTGGTGTGGCCGCCCTGTGGCCCCTCTCCGTCTCGTCTTCTGGCTCCATGAGTCTTCCGGTAAAATACCAACTTTGGCTTTTGTCCCGTCCAATTCCGAGAATATTCATTTTCTGACTTTTCTGGAACCAAAAACAGAAGAAAACAGGCAACTGGCACTGTGCCATGTTGTTAATAGGTTAGTCCAAGAAAGTGTATAAAAATACTCCAAAGTGTGGACAAAACATATGAAAGTAGATATAAAACAAGCATGGAACATCAAAAATTATAGATACATTTGCAACGTATCACTCTCTAGAGAAGAACAAGTTGTATCCCCATTTGATAATAATGGAAGAAGATTTGGGTGGCTTTGGCCCGTGATTTTTCCTCTCAAGTTGAGAGGTTTTCCACGTAAAAAAGATTGGTGTCCCAGTGTGTTGATTTGCTTGTTGCTGCTCCTATGTGCTCTCTCAGCACATAGGACTTGTCCTGTCTACTTGCAGATTTCAGCAACCGTGTGTGAGAGCACACAGGACTTGTCCTCGGTTGGGACAGAATCTGTTTCCTCCATATATGCTTGACGCATATGTTTCCATCCGTGGTTGAGCAACGATCCGTGGAGTTAGCATACAAGTGGTGTTGAAGTTTACATCTTATTCTGATGCGTATTTTCAGATCACGTTTGAGTGTGCTAATTCCCCAACAGAGTGGTCTCAGAGCTCAAGGTTTGCTCTAAGGTTGCTGCTAGATCGCAATGGCTTTGGAAGAAGGCGCCACCACAAGTGTAATGCTAAAACTTGATTCTTCCAATTTCTCATTATGGAGGCAGAAGTTGGAGTCAATGTATGAGAGGACGACAACTATGAACAAGGTCTCCGTAATCAAAAGACTAGCCAAGCTTGAGTACTAGGATGGTAGCAGTGTTATCAAACACTTCAATGTCTTCTAGTTCCATATAAATCAACTCTCCGCCATGAAGATCAACTTCGAGGATGAGGTGCAAGCATTGCTGCTGCTGAGTTCCATGCCCGATAGTTGGAACACGCTTGTTGTGTCAGTTAGCAATTCAGCTCCGGATGGGAAGCTGGCGTTGGAGATGATGAAGAATAGCATGCTGAATGAAGAAGCTAGAAAGAGGAAAAAAGGCGATGCCTCCTCTTCTGATGCCTATGTGGCTGAATCCCACGGCAAGAATGACAACCGTGGACGTGGCCAAGGAAAATCTCAGCATGGAAAAGACTAGAAGTCCAGGGGAAGATCAAAGTCAAGACAGAGATCAGGTGCTACTTGCTTTTATTGTGGTAAGCCGGGACATAAGAAGAGCGATTGCAGAAAATACAAAAGAGATCTGCTAGAGGGAAAAGTCGAGAAGAAGGTCGAGCAAAATAGCGAGAATGGTGCCGCCATGACTACAGAATGTGAGCAAGGTGAAGATCACCTAGTCATTGAAGATGAAGAATGCTATAGTGCTATTCGTGATGATGCCATGAGTTGGGTTGTGGATTCAGGTGCGTCCTTCCACATTACATCACACAAGGAGCATTTCACGTCTTATACCAGCGGCATTACTGGCCAGGTAAAGATGGGGAATAGCGGTTCGTCGACTATTGTTGGGAAGGGCACTATATGCATTGAGACAAACATAGGCTGCAGGTTGGTGCTCGATGACGTGAGACATGTTCCCGACATACGGTTGAATCTGTTGTCAGTTGGAAAGCTTGATGACATTCGCCATGGAAGTTATTTTGGTGAAGCAAAATGGAAACTCACCAAAGGCTCTTTGATTATGGTTCGAGGAAGCAAGCAAGGCTGTCTCTGTGTGACTAAAACCAAGCTATGCAATGATGTACTGAACATCACTGAGAATGACACTTCGGTTGAGTTGTGGCACAAGAGGCTTGGGCATATGAGTGAGAAGGGCATGCAGGCTCTTGCTCGCAAGGATTACCTCCCTAAGTTGAAAGGTGTAACCTTGAAACCCTGTGAACATTGTTTTGCTAGCAAACAACATAGGGTTGCATTTTGTACATGCCCGCCGCATCGTGTGGATAATGTTCTTGACATTGTGCACACTGATGTTTGCTCCATGACTGAAAAAATCCCTCGGTGGAGCAGTATAATTTGTGACATTCATTGATGACCATTCCAGGAAGATATTTCTCTATGCTTTGAGAAACAAGTGGCAGGTGCTCGACGTCTTCAAGGAATTCCATGCCAAAGTTGAGAGAGAAACTGGCAGGAAATTGAAGAGCGTGAGATCAGACAATGGTGGTGAATATCGTGGTCCCTTTGAGAGGTATTGCAGAAAGTTTGTCATTAGGCTTGAGAAGTCTCCACCAAAGATACCCCATCTCAATGGACTTGCAGAGAGAATGAACAGGACTCTTACCGAGAGGGTCACATCTATGCTCTCTCATGCAAAGTTACCTAATTATTTTTGGGCTGAAGCTCTGAATCATGCTATGTATGTACTAAACCTGCCCCCCTCAATTCCTCTTGCAGGTGATATTCCTTAGAGAGTTTAGTCAGGGAAGGAAGTTTCATACAAGCAACTAAAGGTCTTTGGGTGCAAGGCATTGGTGCATGTCCCGAGGGACAAGAGATCCAAGCTTGATAGCAAGACAAAACAGTGCATCTATCTCAGCAGTCCAAGTGATGAATTTGGATACAGATTGTGGGATCCAATCAAGAAGAAGACATGTACAAGCCGAGATGTGGTTTTCATTAAAGATGAAACAATACAAGATATTGGGAAACCGGTGAAGCCGAAGGCCACCACACCTCAGGTTGACTTGGATCCAGTTAACCCTCCTCTCGTGCATGACAATCACGGGGGAGATGATGATGCTGAAGATGAAGATGATGCAACTGAACAAGGCAGTACCAATGAGGGACATGAATAGCCATCTAATGAAGATGATGATGATCAAGGTGATGTTAATCCACCTGATTTTCCACCACTAGTGCAGCAGTTGAGGAGAAGTGGAAGAGATCCTACACCTTCCACAAGGTATCCACCACATCAAGATGTGTTGATGACTGATGCAGGTGAGCCCTCATGCTCTGAGGAGGAAGTGTCTGATGAGCACAAGAATGAATGGTCGGAAGCCATGTAGGATGAGATGAAATCCTGTATGAGAATGACACCTTTGAGTTGGTGTCTTTGCCAAAGGGCAAGAAAGCGCTCAAGAATAAGTGGGTGTACAGAGTGAAGACTGAAGAGCATAGCTCACATCCAAGGTACAAGGCCAGATTGGTTGTAAAAGGTTTCAGTCAGAAAAAGGGTATTGACTTCGATGAGATATTCTCTCTAGTAGTCAAGATGTCTTTGATCCGAGTTGTGCTGGGCATGGTTGCCACCATGGACTTGGAAATTGAGCAACTCGACGTGAAGACAACATTCTTACATGGTGACCTAGAGAAGGAGATATACATGGAGCAGCCGGAAGAATTGACGGTTGCAGGCAAGGAAAACCAAGTGTGCAGACTGAAGGAGAGCTTGTATGGCTTGAATCAAGCTCCTCGACAGTGGTACAAGAAGTTCGAGTCATTCATGACTGAGCTTGGATACCATAAAGCACAACCTGATCATTGTGTCTTTATGAAGAGGTGATACATTGCAAATGTATCTATAATTTTTGATGTTCAATGCTTGGTTTTATCCACTTTCTTGTGTTTTGTTCCAACTTTGGAGTACTTTTATTATGATTTCTTGACTAACCTATTAACAAGAGCCACAAATGCGGCTACCTTTTCTGTTGCTTTTGGTTCCAAAAAGTCGAAAATGAATATTCTCGAATTGGACGGGACAAAAGCCAAAGTGCCTATTTTCCGTAAGGGATCAAGTGCAGTACGAGATGAGAGAAGGGCTAGGGGCACCACACAGCCACGCGGCCAGGCTGGCGCGCCGAAGTGGTCTAGCCGCCCGACCCTCGGCCTCTCCTTCCGCCTATAAGTTGCCCTCGACGAAAATCCTAGGTACCCGATCAAAAATCCACGAAGAGTCTCAGAGTCCGTCATCTCCATCCCTAGATCGGGAGGGATCTGAAGCTCTTCCCGGCACCCTGCCAGAGAGGGGAATTCACCCTGGAGGCCTTCTTCATCACCATGCAAGCCTCCGGTGTGATGCGTGAGTAGTTCATCCTTGGACTACGGATCCATGTAGTAGCTAGATGGCTGGTTTCTCCTCCTTTGTGCTTTCATGTTTAGATCTTGTGAGCTCCGTTCATGATCAAGGTCATCTATTTGTAATTCATACATGTTGTGTTTGCGGGGATCCGATGGATATTGAGATGCTATTTCAGATTGGTTATTGATTCTATCATGTCTTTGTTATTTGTGATCTTGCATGCTTTCCGTTGTTAGTAGCTATCTTGGCCAAGTAGATGCTAGCAACTCCAAGAGTTAGTATTTATGCTCGATAGTGGGTTCATGCCTCTGGTAATCTGGGGAAGTGACATAAATCTCTAAGGTACTAGATGTGCTGTTGCTACTAGGGAGAAAACAACAATCCTTTGTTCATACAACAATCGTATTGTTTACCTTACACGCAGTTCGTAAAGCAATAATATGTTGCTTGCAACTTAATACTGGAGGGGGTTCAGATGATAACCTGAAGGTGGATTATTAGTCATAGATGCAGTTGGATGGCGGTCTATGTATTATCTTGTATTGCCTAATCAAGTCTCAAAGGAGTCAAGATGATTAGTATATGCATGTATTGCTTTCTCGGTGTTTGTCAACTGCCCCGCTGTAATTTGTTCACCCAGCATGTTATCTATCTAAGGAGAGCCACCTCTAGTGAACTATGGACCCCGGTCCTTGTCTTTTATATACAATCTACAACTGTTTACTATTTTGTGTTTACTTTCTGCAAACTTTTACTTCTTTCCATTCGATACGTTTAATCCTTTGTTTTCCGCAAAACACGGTGAGATTGACAACCTCATCGCAAGTTGGGGACAAAGTTCTGTGGTTGTGTTGTGCAGGTCTCCACGTTGCTACTAGCACCGGTAGTGCACCCTGCCAAAGCTCAGCTAGTAACACCTTTGAGGTGTTTCCTTGCTCCTACTGGTTCGATTAAACCTTGGTTTCATAACTGAGGGAACTTGTTGTTGTGCTCACCATACCTTCCTCTTGGGGTTCCCAACGAGCTCTACATCAACACCACGCACCAAGCACTTTTCTGGGCGCCGTGTATTGAGCCATCAAGCGATTTTCTAGCGCCATTGTCGGGGATCAAAGAAGAAGAAGTAGAAACTCCCACGTCAACTACACGCCATTAAAAGCGATTTTCTGGCGCTGTTGCCGGGGAGTTAAGGACATCTTCACAAGGGGAGTCCCTCATAACCAATCTCTTTACTTTGTTGTTTTTGTTTTGCTTAGTTTCTTTTTGCTTTGTTTGCTTGTTTTGTTCTTCGAAAACACAAAAAAATAGTTTTACTTGTTTGCTTTCTTATTTGAAAACCCAAAAAAATGACTACTCTTGAAAACACTAAGTTGTGTGACTTCACTAGCACCAACAACAATGATTTTATGAGCACTCCTATTGCTCCACCTATGGCTGAAAATACTTTCTTTGAGATAAAACCTGCTTTGCTCAATCTTGTTATGAGAGAACAATTTTCTGGTATTGGTAATGAAGATGCTGTTTCCCATCTAAATAACTTTGTTGAACTTTGTGAGATGCAAAAGCATAGGGATATAGATGGTGATATTATTAAGCTGAAATTGTTTCCTTTCTCTTTGAGAGGAAAAGCTAAAGAGTGGTTGAATTCCTTAACTAGGAATAATATTGATTCTTGGACTAAGTGCAAAGATGCTTTTATTGGAAAATACTATCCCCCTGCTAAGATTATATCCATGAGAAGTGAAATAATGAAGTTTAAACAACTTGATAATGAGCATGTTGCTCAAGCTTGGGAAAGAATGAAATCTTTGGTAAAGAATTGTCCCACTCATGGACTGACTGCTTGGATGATCATCCAAACTTTTTATGCAGGATTGAACTATTCTTCAAGGAACCTATTGGATTCAGCTGCTGGAGGTACCTTTATGACCATCACTTTGGGTGCTTATAGGAACAATTTTGGTAACATAAGCTTGTTAATGGGAAAGCCCATAAGCATTATTACCATAATGCTTATTACCATAAGCTTGTTAATGGGAAAGCCCATATTGATCCAAATAATGTTCCTTTAGTCTCTTTGGTTGCTCAAGAAGAGCAAGTTGATGTGAACTTCATAAGAAATAACAACTTTGGCAACAATGCTTATGGTAATAATGCTTATAGGAACAATTTTGGTAACAACAATTATAAAACTTATCCTCCCAACAATGGTAATGCTTATGGAAATTCTTACAACAATAATAAGAGTGCTCCCTCTGAACTTGAAGTGATGCTTAAAGAGTTTATTAGTAAACAAACTGCTTTCAATAAAACTATTGAGGAAAAACTCTCTAATGCTGAAAGAAATATAGCATCTTTGGCTAAAGCTCAATCTTCTTTGAATAAAATGGTTGCTAAACCTGAAACTAATGAGAATCCCTTTGCATCTACTAATGCCATACA
This sequence comes from Avena insularis, assembly GCA_023614405.1. Lineage (NCBI taxonomy): Eukaryota > Viridiplantae > Streptophyta > Magnoliopsida > Poales > Poaceae > Avena > Avena insularis. Next base: position 27,646,630 of record CM042696.1, on the reverse strand, counting down.
AGTAAGAATTGATGAAAATGTTAGACTATTAGCTGAATTACATGCTAAGTGGGAAAGAGAAGATGAAATTGCTAGAAACATTAGTGTTTCTACTATTACCACCACTAGTGTTGAGGCTAACAATAGTTCTACTACTTTAGATGATAAAGTTGATTTTGATCTTGATGGTTGCAACATCTCTGAAGTTATTAAGTTCTTGCAAAAGCTTGCTAAAAGTCCTAATGCTAGTGCTATGAACATGGCCTTTACAAAAGACATTACTGATGCTCTCATAAATATTAAGGAATAAAAGATGAAACATAAAGCTTTTATTCCTATAAAGCAAGAAGATGGTTGGGAACCCATCATTAATATGAAAGTGAATGACTTTGATTTCAAAGCTTTGTGTGATCTTGATAGTAGTGTTTCTATTATGCCTAGAAGGATTTATGATATGCTTGATTTGCTTCCTCTTGAAGATTGTTATTTGAATGTCCCACTTGATGATAATGCTAAAAAGTGTTGGAATTATGCCCTAGAGGCAATAATAAAGATGTTATTATTATAATTCTTGTTCATGATAAAGTTTATATTCCATGCTAGAATTGTATTAAGCGGAAACATTAATACTTGTGTGGTTTGTGAACAACACCGTGTCCCTAGTACGTCTCTATGGACTAGCTCATTGATCAATGATGGTTAAGGTTTCCTAACCATAGACATGAGTTGTCAATTGATAATGAGATCATATCATTGGGAGAATGATATGGTGGGATGACCAAACTAAGCGAAGCAATTAGATCGTGTCATTGTGTTCATCTTTGCGAAGCTTTTCCTATGTCAAATATTGTATTCCTTAGACCATGAGATAATGCAACTCCCTGGTATCGGAAGAAAGCTTTGAGGTCATCAAACGTCATCCTATGAGAGGGTGATCATAAAGGTGTCTCTCAGGTGATCGGAAAGTATCTGTTGGGTTGTATGTATCGAGATGGAATTTGTCCCTCCCAAGTCGGAGAGATATACTTCGGGCCCACTCGTGTCGATATCAACACCGCTTGCAAGCATGTGGTTAAGTAGTTGATCACAAAGTGATATCGAATTACGAACGAGTAAAGTACTTGTGTGAACGAGATTGAACTAGGTATGACGATACCGACGATCGAATCTCGGGCAAGTAAAATATCGCGAGACGAAGGGAATATATATATGGGATTGATTGAATCCTGGCATCGTGGTTCATCCGATATGATCATCGATGAATGTGTGGGAGTCAATATGGGTGCCTGCCCGGCTGTTGATTATTGATAGAAGATCATGTATACGCATATTCTCGAACCCTGCAGGTCACACATAACGTGTCTCGGCTAGGATAGATTGGATACTTGGTTTATGAATTTTGTTCGAGTCTCGGATGGGATCCGGACATCACGAGAGGTTCGGAATGGTCCGGAGAATAAGATTCATATAAGGCAGTGCAGTTTTTGGAGTTCGGAATTGTTCCGGATTAATCGGTATTGTACCGGAAGCTTCTAGAACCTTCCGGAAGGGGGCCAACATGGTCCCACCTTCCGGGAGGGGGCATGGACCTATGAGGGAGTGTCCTGGCCGCATTGGGACAGGGGCACAAGGCCCCATAGGGCCCAGCCGATCCTAGATAAGTTTAAACTCGTTTAAACTAGAGATAGGGTTTCTAGATAAGGGATAAGTTTAAATCGTTTAAACTAGAGATAGGCTTGGAGGATGGGCAAGGGCTGGCCGCACCCCCCCCCTCTATATATAGAGGGCTGGTGCGCCCCCTCCCCACACAACCTACACCTTCCTCCAAACCCTAGTTGCCCTGCTGCCCTCCTCTCTCCCTCCCGACTGTTTGTAGGCGAAGCCCTGCTGCAGAAATTCTCTACCATATACACCATGCCGTCGTGTTGTAGATCCAATCTATCTCTCCACCCTACTTGCTGGTCCGAGGAAGGAGGAGACGTCGAGGTGCTGCACGTGTGCATCTCACAGAGGCACCGCCACTTGTGGTGCTAGATCCGATCGGATCGCGAGGAGGAGAAGCGAGTACGACTACATCACCCACGTTTAACGCAGAGCGTTCATGCGAATCTTCAAGGGTATGAAGATCTAATCCAATCTCTCTCGTTGTTTGCATCTCCTAGATTAGATCTTGGCTTTCCCTCTGTTCGCTTCCGTAGAAAATTTTGATTTACTATGCTGCAAAACCCTTCAATGGTATCAGAGCTAGATCTATGCGTAGATGTGTTTCACGAGTAGAACGCAACATGGTTGTTGCGGGCGTTGATGTTTTCTGTTGCAAGCCTCTTGTTTGTGTTCATCTTATGGCGCGGGATAGTGAGATTGAAGCGGTCCAGGCCAACCTTACGCGACGTCGTTCATGAGACCGCTCCGCTTGACGTGTGGCTTGTACCACACATGCGGCTGGTGGATGTCAGTTTCTCTCACTATAGTTGTCATGGGATTAACACCGGAGTTTGGCAACCATAATATCACCATTGTGGCTTTCCGTAGGTAAGAATCGTTCTTAGCATCTACTCCCATAAGCCACGTAAAACATGCAACAACAAAGTAGAGGCGTCTAACTTGTTTTTGCAGGGAGTGTTTTCTGTGATATGGTATGGCCCAAGATGTGATGTGTATAATGTATGCGATGATCATGTTTTGTAATGTTTCACAACTTGCATGTCGATGAGTACACAACCGGCAGGAGCCATATGGTTGTCTTTATAATTGTGTATGACCTGCGAGTCAACTTCTTATACGCCATGTAATAGCTTTACTTTATCGCTAAGTAGTTAGCAATAGTTGTAGTTGCTATTCGTGGTGGAGGCAATCATGGTGGAGTGATGGAGATCATCGAACGCACAAGATGGAGATCATTGCGCGAAGATTGGCTATACCATGTCACATAAAGTTATATGCATGTGATGTTTATCCTTTTATGTATCTTATCATGCTTAGATCGCGACGGTAGCATTATAAGATGATTCCTCACTTAAAGATCAAGATAAAAACTGTGTTCTCTCCGAGTATGCACCGTTGCAAAAGTTCGCCGTGTCCAAGCATCACGTGATGATCGGGTGCTATAGACTCTACGCTCACATACAACGGGTGCAAGCCAGTTTTGCACACGCGGAAATACTTGGGTCTAACTTGACGAGCCTAGCATGTACAGACATGGCCTCGGAACACATGAACCGAAAGGTTAAGCATGAGTCATATGAATGATATGATCGACACTTCGTTGTCCACCATTGAAACCACATCTCTTCTCGTGAAGATCGGATTAGGTGTGGTGAATTTGGATCATGTTCACTAAACAACTTGAGGGATGTTGAATTTAGTGGGAGTTCATCTAGTAATTTGATTAAAAGTTGAACTAGTTATCATGAACATAGTCTAATTTGTACTTGCAAATATTGTAGATCAAATGGCTAAATCCAACTTCAACTTCAACGTTTTTGCTGAGAAAGAAAAGCTTAAAAACAATGGGTCTAACTTCACCAATTGGTTCCGCAATCTAAGAATCATTCTGTCTGGCGGACAAAAGGACTATGTCCTTGAGAAAGCGTTAGGAAACCCCCTCACGCAAGCTGCGGTGATGAGAAAGCTGTCTATCGATCGCAAATATGATTATGGTGTGATTAAGAGCACCATGTTGTTTGCTATGGAACCGAACTTCAAAATCGTTTTGAAAACTATCCGGGCCCTTTGAGATTCTCAAGAGCTGAAAACCATGTTTCGGACTCGGCCCGTTACGAGAGATATGAGATCTCGAGAAGTTCTTTAAGCGCAAGATGGAGGAAGGGAGTTCCGTTAGTGACGCCATTAAGATGTCGGGCTACACTCAACGCCTTGAGCAACTGGATCGCAAGATTCGGAGGAGCTCAAGATTGTGACAGGTTCGCAATCACTCCCTCCCAGCTACAAAAGTTTTGTAGTGAATCATAATCAGATTGGTTCCACTGATACGATCACCGAGCTCTTCGCGAAGCTGAAGGCTGCGGAGGTGGACATCAAGAAGGATAATCATGTGTTGATGGTCAACAAGCCCTCCTTTAAGAAAGGTAAGGGTGCAAAGAAGCCCTTCAAGAAAAGCGGCGGCAAGCGCGTTGCCCTAGAGAAGAAGCTCAAGTCGGTCCTAAGCGGACACCGAGTGCTTCTATTACAAGGACAAGGGTCCTTTGGGCGCAAGCTGTCCGAATTACTTAGCGGACAAGAAGGCTGGCACCATCAAAGGTATATTTGATATACATGTTATTGATGTTTTCCTTACTAGCCCTCGTTGTAGTGCCTGGGTATTTGATACTGGTTCAGTTGCTAATATTTGTAACTCAAACAGAGCTACTAATACTGACGGCTTGCGAGGGATGAGGTGACGATCGCGTTGGCAGCGGATCAAGAGTTGATGTGATGGCCGTCGACGCTCTCCTTAGTTTTACCTTGGGATTAGTTTTAAACCTTAATAAATGTTATTATGTGACTGCGTTGAGCATGAACATTATTTCTGGATCGTGTTTATTGCAAGACGGTTATTCATTTAAATCGGAGAATAATGGTTGTTCTATTTATATGAGTAACATCTTTTATGGTCATGCACCTATTGTGAATGGTTTATTTCTTCTAAATCTCGAAAGGGATGAAACACACATCCATAACATTGAGGCTAAGAGATGCAAAGTAGATAGTGATAATACTACTTATTTGTGGTTGTCGTCTAGGTCATATTGGTGTAAAGCGCATGAAGAAACTCCATTCGATGGACTTTTGGAGTCTCTTGATTTTGAATCATTTGACACATGCGAACCATGCCTTATGGGCAAGATGATCAAAACCCGTTCTCGGTATGATGGAGCGAACAGCGGACTTGTTGGAAATCATACATACCGATGTATGCGGACCGATGAGTGTTTCGACGCGCGGTGGATATCGCTATTTTCTCACTTTTACCGATGACTTAAGTAGATATGGGTATATCTATTTAATGAAACATAAATCTGAAACGTTTGAAAAGTTCAAAGAATTTCGAATGAAGTGGAGAACCATCGTAATGTAAAGATTAAGTTTCTACGATCAGATCGTAGGCGAATATTTGAGTTATGATTTTCTCACGCATCTTAAAGCAAGCGGAATTGTTTCACAACTCACGCCACGGAACACCACAAAGCAATGGTGTGTACGAGCAGCGGAATCGAACCCTATTAGATATGGTCCGATCGATGATGTCTCTTACTGATTTGCCGTTATCATTTTGGGGTTATGCATTAGAAACCGCTGCATTCACTTTAAATAGGGCTCCATCTAAATCCGTTGAGACGACACCGTATGAACTGTGGTTTGGTGCTAAACCTAAGTTGTTGTTTCTTAAAGTTTGGGGATGCGAAGCTTACGTCAAGAAGTTGATGCCGGACAAGATCGAACCCAAAGCGGAGAAGTGTGTCTTCATAGGATACCCTAAGGAAACTATTGGGTATACCTTCTATCACAGAACCGAAGGCAAAGTGTTTGTCGCAAAGAACGGTTCCTTTCTTGAGAAGGAGTTTCTCTCGAAAGAAGTGAGTGGGAGGAAAGTAGAGCTAGACGAGGTTATTGAACCTTCTCTTGAATTGGAGAGTAGCGCAGCACCTGAAATTGTTCCAAGCGCTTTGCACCAACAATAGAGGAAGCTAATGACAAGGATCATGAAGCTTGGACGATCTTTGCTCTTGAGCGTCAGTCGACAAGGTCGCGTGCCCCTCTGAGTGGTACGGCAACCCTGTCTTGACTGTCTTGTTAGTAGAAGACAGCGAACCTACGAACTATGAGGAAGCGATGATGACCCCAGACTCTGAGAAATGGCTAGAAGCCATGAAATCCGAATTGGGATCCATGAGCGAAAACCAAGTATGGACTTTGGTGGACCCTCCTAGCGACCGAAAGGCGTTGAGTGCAAATGGATCTTCAAGAAGAAAGCGGACGGATGGTAATGTTACCGTCTATAAAGCACGGCTTGTTGCGAAAGGTTTTCGACAAGTTCAAGGTGTTGACTATGATGAGACTTTCTCTCCCGTAGCGATGTTTAAGTCCATTCGGATTTTATTAGCAATTGCTGCGTTTCATGATTATGAAATATGGCAAATGGATGTCAAGACTGCTTTCCTCAATGGCAACATTGATGAAGAGTTGTATATGATGCAACCCGAAGGTTTTGTCGATCCTAAGGATGCTGATAAAGTATGCAAACTTCAGTGTTCCATTTATGGACTGAAGCAAGCGTCTCGGAGTTGGAACCTTCGTTTTGATCAAGTGATCAAGAGCTTTGGATTTGTTCCAAATTGCTATGAAGCTTGCATCTACAAGAAAGTGAGTGGGAGCTCGGTGACGTTTCTGGTACTATATGTGGATGACATATTGATTATTGGAAATGACATCAACATGCTTAACGATGTGAAGAGTTATTTGAACAAGTGTTTTTCAATGAAAGACCTAGGTGAAGCTGCTTATATATTGGGCATCAAAATCTATAGAGATAGACAAAGACGCCTGATAGCTTTAAGCGGTACATACCTAGACAAAGTTCGAAAAGGTTCGGAATGGATAAGGCATTGAAAGGTTCAATTGCCTATGTTGTCGAGTAAGATATTGAGCAAGGCTCGGTGTCCAGCTGATGAAATGATAGGGAAGCTATGAGCAAAGTGCCTTATGCCTCGGCCATAGGTTCCATCATGTATGCCATGCTGTGTACTAGAACGGATGTGTCCAATGCTCTTAGTTTGACGAGCAGATATCAAAGTGATCCAGGAGTGGAACACTGGACAGCCGTGAAGAACATCCTAAGGTACCTAAATAGGACTAAAGAAATGTTCTTAGTCTATGGGGGTGATGAACAGCTCGTCGTAAAAGGTTACGTCGATGCTAGTTTCGACACCGACAAGGATGATGCTAAATCTCAGACAGGATACGTGTATATTTTGAATGGAGGAGCTGTGAGCTGGAGAAGCTGCAAGCAAAGCGTGGTCGCGGGATCTGATGAAAGCGGAATACATGGCTGCTGCGAAGCGTCAAGTGAAGGAGTTTGGATCGAAACTTCATCACGAGCTTGGCGTTGTTCAAGTGCATTGGACCCTGGAGATATTGTGTGACAACATGGCGCCATAGCACTCGCTAAGGAACCAAGATATCATCCAAAGACCAAGCATATCAACCAAGTTTCATATAATCCGAGATTATATAGCGGATGGAGATCTGAAGATCGAAAGTACATACAGCTCTGAATGTCGCAGCTCCATTGACTAAACCTCTTCCACGTGTAAAACATGATCAGCACCTCAGTGCCATGGGTGTAAGATTGTTGCCAAATGTAAACTAGATTATTGACTCTAGTGCAAGTGGGAGACTGTTGGAATTATGCCCTAGAGGCAATAATAAAGATGTTATTATTATAATTCTTGTTCATGATAAAGTTTATATTCCATGCTAGAATTGTATTAAGCGGAAACATTAATACTTGTGTGGTTTGTGAACAACACCGTGTCCCTAGTACGCCTCTATGGACTAGCTCATTGATCAATGATGGTTAAGGTTTCCTGACCATAGACATGAGTTGTCAATTGATAATGAGATCATATCATTGGGAGAATGATATGGTGGACGGACCCAAACTAAGCGAAGCAATTAGATCGTGTCATTGTGTTCATCTTTGCGAAGCTTTTCCTATGTCAAATATTGTATTCCTTAGACCATGAGATAATGCAACTCCCTGGTATCGGAAGAAAGCTTTGAGGTCATCAAACGTCATCCTATGAGAGGGTGATCATAAAGGTGTCTCTCAGGTGATCGGAAAGTATCATTGGGTTGTATGTATCGAGATGGAATTTGTCCCTCCCAAGTCGGAGAGAGATATACTTGGGCCCCTTTCGTGTCGATATCAACACGCTTGCAAGCATGTGGTTAAGGAGTTTATCACAAAGTGATATCGAATTCTGAACGAGTAAAGTACTTCGTGAGCGAGATTGAACTAGGTATGACGATACCGACGATCGAATCTCGGGCAAGTAAAATATCGCGAGCGAAGGGAATATATATATGGGATTGATTGAATCCTGGCATCGTGGTTCATCCGATATGATCATCGATGAATGTGGGAGTCAATATGGGTGCCTGCACCCGCTGTTGAATATTGATCGAAGATCAAGTCTGCATATTCTCGAACTCAGGGTCACACACTTAACGTGTCTCGGCGCTAGGATAGATTGGATACTTGGTTTATGAATTTTTGTTGAGTCTCGGATGGGATCCGGGACATCACGAGAGGTTCGGAATGGTCCGGAGAATAAGATTCATATAAGGCGAAGGCAGTTTTGGAGTTCGAATTGTTCCGGATTAATCGGTATTGTAGGAAGGTTCTAGAACCTTCCAAGAGGGCCAACGTGGTCCCACCTTCCGGGAGGGCATGGGCCTATGAGGGAGTGTCCTGGCCAGGGGCACAAGGCCCCATAGGGCCCAGCCGATCCTAGATAAGTTTAAACTCGTTTAAACTAGAGATAGGGTTTCTAGATAAGGGATAAGTTTAAATCGTTTAAACTAGAGATAGGCTTGGAGGATGGGCAAGGGCTGGCTGCACCCCCCCCCCCTCTATATATAGAGGACTGGTGCGCCCCCTCCCCACACAACCTACACCTTCCTCCAAACCCTAGTTGCTCTGCTGCCCTCCTCTCTCCCTCCGGACTGTTTGTAGGCGAAGCCCTGCTGCAGAAATTCTCTACCATATACACCATGCCGTCGTGTTGTAGATCCAATCTATCTCTCCATCCTACTTGCTGGTCCGAGGAAGGAGGAGACGTCGAGGTGCTGCACGTGTGCATCTCACGGAGGCACCGCCACTTGTGGTGCTAGATCGGATCGGATCGCGAGGAGGAGAAGCGAGTACGACTACATCACCCACGTTCCGATTTAACGCTACAGGCGAATCTTCAAGGGTATGAAGATCTAATCCAATCTCTCTCGTTGTTTGCATCTCCTAGATTAGATCTTGGCTTTCCCTCTGTTCGCTTCCGTAGAAAATTTTGATTTACTATGCTGCGAAACCCTTCAAAAAGAAACTCATGGGGAGTCTTAATGATGTTCTTATTATGGTTAATTATTCCTATGTCCCTGTTGATTTCTATGTTTTGGATGTTAAATACAATGCTTCTTGTCCTATTACTTTGGGAAGACCTTTTCTTAGAACTGTGGGTGCCATCATTGATATGAAGGAAGGCACCATTAAATATCAACTCCCACTCAAGAAAGGTATAGAACACTTACCTAAAAGGAGAGAAAATATTTCTCTTGCTTCTCCTATGAAAACAAAATTTGGTCTTAATGCTTCTTCATTTGAGAACACTTGATTCTTTCTTTGGTTCTTATGCCTAACTTAAAGGCGTTAAAGAAAAGTACTTGTTGGGAGATAACCCAAGAGTTTTAGATGAGTCTTGGAAGTTATTACCTCTTTAATAACCTCTATTTATCCTTTTTATTTGCTTTTTGTGCCAAGAGTAACCTCTAATGAGAGTGAAGTAATGATTGGGAAAGTTGCTGTCCCGAAACAGATTTTTGTGCTTCACCATAAAAATTCCTGAGAGAGTTATGTATGTCGGATTGAGCTGCTTGTGCTTCTGCCCCAGGTTGTGGCCTAACTTTCATCAGTTCAACACTTTTTGATTTGAGCAACAGAAGATCTTCGAAAAAATTCATCTTTACCTGCTGGTCTGTTTTGACAGATTTCTGCTATTTTCTGCATTTGCTTCTTGTTGGTTCCTTCTTGAGTTCCTTTGGGGAATTGAGCTTTTTGAGGGAAGTGCTACAGTATCTAGTGTTTTAATGGAAGTTTATTTGGTTTTAGAACTGAACCTTGAGACTTATTTATCTTAAGTGCACTAATGTTGCTAATGAGATTGTGTGAAGTTTTGTATGAAGGAAAATTTTCAGGTGTATGGAAGGAATGAGTAACGAGATGAAGGATGGACTAAAGCTCAAGCTTGGGGATGCCACGCGTGTCACCCCAAGAAATATCCAAGAAGTACAAGCGTCAAAGCTTGGGGATGCCCAAGGCATCCCCCTTCTTCATCAATAAAAATTTCAGGTTTCTTTCAAACGCTTCATTTTTATTGTTTTATGCACAGTTGTGTTTCTCTTGGAGCGTCTTCTTTTTCGTTTTCATTTTGGTTTTTAGTTTGCTTGGTTTGCTTAGTTTTCTGAATAAGTTAGTTGGACCCCCTCTTTCACACGTTGGTTTGCAAATAGTTTGGTTTGGTTTGGAAAAGAGTAGGAAAGTTTATGCTTTTGTGGTAAAAAGAGCTTGTTTTTGACTGTGGCTATGCTTTGTCATGCCGTGCTTGATATTGTTTTGGCTTTATGCTTAGTATTCTTTGCTGTAGCATGACTTGTTATAAATAATTAAGATTGCTTAATGTGCCTTGGATGAATCATGCGTTGTTTTAGCATATTAAAGCATAGTATAGTGGTATTCTCCTTTGATGCTTTATTTGGGTTGACTTGGCACATGCTCACACCATGTTATGACTATCACAAGTCACCATAGCCTTTATGATCCTTTAGTTTTCAACTTGTAGTATCACTTTATGCTTTGATCAATGATGTTTTGTCGCTCTGCATGATTATGGCCATTATTGCTCTCTTAGTTTGTCGCTCCCAGTCTTTTGCTGGCCTCCACAACAAAGTATGAGTTCCACTCATGCATCCAACTCCCTAAACCAAGTTTTTCCAAAGATTCCACCATACCTACCTACTAGCTTATGTTATTCCAAGTATATTCATGATTTTGTTTACCTTCCACTTGTTATGAGAAAACTAGTGATTAAAGTTCTCACGAACTTGATGGCACACTTTACTTTATTGCCTCTAATAAACTTGAACCATTGGGTCCTTCTTTGTTGCGTATATGCTTGCGCTTTATAAGTTGAAATTAGCAGAACCATGTTTCATGGGGAACTCTTTCAACATTGCACTTGTACTTTGTACCCCGTTGATATTATGTTCTTTTGCTTACGGATCCGTGATTGTGAAATAAATGTGGAACTTGTAAGATCATGGAGTTTGTATGTGTGTTAGAGAAACGCCTGGGCCGCTAGCCTAAGCCATGCCTAATCATGATGGAAACTTGCAGCATCAGCATAATGAGCACTCTATGAAGCATCCTCAATAAAAACCTATGCAAATAGCAAATAAAAAGATCGCTGAGATGCTCATTGTCTGCTTGCCTTGTCATTTTGATTATGGGAAAGCTCCCTTATCATGTGCAAGGGGTACCCCGTTGGCGGTTCTTAATGATACACATATACTTACAATGACAAGAGCTTACTCGTGACTGAAGTTGAGTAGCATGAGGATCGGTCTTCGTAAGTAAGGGGCATAAGATTTCGGTTTATAACTTGTCAAGCATATCCTCTTAGTTGTGTCACTTTAACCTTAATCACCTTCAAGATGCTTATGATAGGGGCAATGAGAGCTGAAAGCTACAAGTACCATAATTTTTGGAAGCTCTTTATGAGACTTGAATCCCTACTTCCTTTTACAAAAGGCCTTTCTTCCACCATTATATTGAGTCTCCACCTTCTATCTTTATGCACCTACTTTGAGAGCATAGTGGTCATTCTTAGTTCTATGTGCATTGTCCTAAGACTAGTTGATTGACGCATAACTTGTTATTGCTTGTTTGAAACTATTGTATCTAGTCACTCTTATGAACTTTGAAGGTGTCCTATGCATTTAAATTTTCTACTCTATGAGGGACAAGATGGATACTTTTATGCTATGTTTTCTTTATGTGAAACAAACAAACGTCTTGCAAAGCATGTTATTCATGATTCTCTTTTTTGTGCCTTTTCATGTTGCATCATAGTTTCTTTACTTATTGCTAGAACTTTGTCTTTCATGTTATGATTAAAGTACTATGATCCCAGCTTTGAATGTTTTGCAAATACTTTGATCAAGTCTTTGATGGTGCATGTCACCTCAAAAATTATTTCTTTTTATCACTTACCTACTCGAGGACGAGCAGGAGTTAAGCTTGGGGATGTTGATACATTGCCAATGTATCTATAATTTTTGATGTTCCATGCTTGGTTTTATCCACTTTCTTGTGTTTTGTTCCAACTTTGGAGTACTTTTATTATGATTTCTTGGATTAACCTATTAACAAGAGCCACAGTGCCAGCTGCCTGTTTTCTGTTGTTTTTGGTTCCAGAAAAGTCAGAAAATGAATATTCTCGGAATTGGACGGGACAAAAGCCAAAGTGCCTATTTTTTCGGAAGGGATCAAGTGCCAGAGTATGAGACGGAGAAGGGCTGGGGGCTGGCCACACCACCTGGCCACGTGGCCAGGCCTGGCCCGCGCCAGGGGGTGGTCTGGCCACCCCCAGCACCCCTCGACCTCTCCTTTCGCCTATAAGTTGCCCTCGGGACGAAAACCCTAGGTACCCGATCAAAAATCCACGAAAGAGTCTGTAGCCACCGTCATCTCCATCCCTAGATCGGGAGGGATCTAAAGCTCTTCCCGGCACCCTGCCGGAGAGGGAAATTCACCCTGGAGGCCTTCTTCATCACCATGCAAGCCTCCGGTGTGATGCGTGAGTAGTTCATCCTTGGACTACGGATCCATGTAGTAGCTAGATGGCTGGTTTCTCCTCCTTTGTGCTTTCATGTTTAGATCTTGTGAGCTTCGTTCATGATCAAGATCATCTATTTGTAATTCATACATGTTGTGTTTGCGAGGATCCGATAGATATTGAGATGCTATTTCAGATTGATTATTGATTCTATCATGTCTTTGTTATTTGTGATCTTGCATGCTTTCTGTTGTTAGTAGCTATCTTGGCCAAGTAGATGCTAGCAACTCCAAGAGTTAGTATTTATGCTTGATAGTGGGTTCATGCCTCCGTAACTGGGAAGTGACAGAAATCTCTAAGGTACTAGATGTCTGTTGCTACTAGGAGAAAACAACAATCCTTTGTTCATATAAAAATCGTATTGTTTACCTTACACGCATCAGAAGCAATAATCTGTTGCTTGCAACTTAATACTGGAGGGGGTTTGGATGATAACCTGAAGGTGGATTATTAGTCATAGATGCAGTTGGATGGCGGTCTATGTATTATGTTGTATTGCCCAATCAAGTCTCAAAGGAGTCAAGATGATTAGTATATGCATGTATTGCTTTCTCGGTGTTTGTCAATTGCCCCGCTGTAATTTGTTCACCCAGCATGTTATCTATCTAAGGAGAGCCACCTCTAGTGAACTATGGATCTCGGTCCTTGTCTTTTACATACTATCTACAACTGTTTACTGTTTTGTGTTTACTTTCTGCAAACTTTTACTTCTTTCCATTCGACACGTTTAATCCTTTGTTTTCCACAAAACACGGTGAGATTGACAACCTCATCGCAAGTTGGGGACAAAGTTCTGTGGTTGTGTTGTGCAGGTCTCCATGTTGCTACTAGCACCGGTAGTGCGCCCTGCCAAAGCTCATCTAGTAACACCTTTGAGGTGTTTCCTTGCTCCTACTGGTTCGATTAAACCTTGGTTTCATAACTGAGGGAAACTTGCTGCTGTGCTCATCATACCTTCCTCTTGGGGTTCCCAACGAGCTCTACATCAACACCACGCACCAGGCACTTTTCTGGGCATCGTGTATTGAGCCATCAAGAGGTACGTCGAGGGTGACTTCATAATTCTCTTGCTATATGTCGATGACATGCTGATTGTTGGAAATGGCACAAAGAGGATTGCTCTCCTCAAGAAGGCATTGAGTAAATCATTTGCCATGAAGGATTTAGGACCAGCTAAGCAAATACTTGGCATGAAAATCTCCCGTGATAGATCAAATAATTTGCTTTGGCTCTCACAGGAACGATACATTGAGAAGGTACTTGAAAGGTTCAACATGAAAAACGCAGGGTCTGTTACCTCTCCACTTGCAGGCCATCACAAATTGAGTTCAGAACAATGTCCTAGCAGCAAGAAGGAGAAAGAAGAAATGAGAAAAGTACCTTACCAATCTGCCGTGGGCAGTTTGATGTATGCCATGGTGTGCACTAGGCCTGACATTGCCTATGCAATTGGAGTTGTTAGCTGGTTCATGAAAAATCAAGGTGAAGCTCACTAGAATGCAGTGAAGTGGATTCTCAGGTATCTCAAAGGTACTTCTAGATCGTGCTTATGCTTTGGAAGCGATGATCCTATATTGCAAGGCTATACAGATGCAGATTAGGTTAGTGATGCGGATTCTAGGAATTCTACCTCTGGATACTTGATGACTTATGCAGGGGGAGTAGTGTCATGGTAATCAAGGTTGCAGAAATGCATTTCACTATCAACCACAGATGTTGAGTACATAGCAGTTGTTGAGGCTTGCAAGTAAGTGTTGTGGATGAAGAACTTCTTGCAAACATTGGGCATGAAGCAAGAGAATTACAATCTGTTTTGCGATAGCCAGAGCGCTATCCATCTTGCCAAGAATCCAAGTTTCCACTATTGAACCAAGCACATTGATGTGAGGTATCATTGGATTCGAGATGTTGTCAGTTCCAAGTTGCTGAAACTTGAGAAGATCCATACTAACAAGAATGGATCGGATATGATGACCAAGATATTGCCAAGTGAGAAGCTACTAGCATGGTAGTGCCTCCCACATGATTCATATGGGGGAGAATGTTGGGTATCCTCCTCATGTGGGATGTGAGGATATGGCCTTATGAAGCCTTTCAAGCGGCCCAAACAGGTGCAAGAGCCCACAAACCTTTAGGGTTATGACCAAGGGTCATTTTGGACATTGCACATGAGGGAAGGGGTAACATAAGCCTCCCATCCAGCCACCAGAAGGTGGACTAATGAAAATCCAGGTTAGCCTCCATTGGAGAAGAAAACCAAGAGAGAAGGGAAAGGTGAGAAGTTGAAGGAAGAAGCTAATCAAGCACCAGGGCCCCAAGCTGCAAGGGGCCCCCACCTAGGTAGGAAGTGCATGCTTATTACTAGCTTTGAAAAATTACTTAATCGGCCCAATTGCTAGTAGCCCAGGTACATACATGCATGCTCGTTGTTATCGCTAAAAATAGGATCGAGAGACTCCAGATCGCCTCTCGGCTCGGCTCTTGTTCTTCCCCATTCACTAATCACCGCTGATAATGGGCCTCGCTCTCCCATAAAGTTTTTTAGCCATTTTGAAGTAATTAATGGAGATAAGATTCGATCTGTTTCTCATTCTTCATTCCAATGGGCTTTATTTGAGAGAGATAAAAGACGGAAGAAGGGGCCAAATATAAAGTGAATAGGGGATTAGCGGCAGCGTAAGAGAAAGAGGGGGGCGACATTTGGTGCAGGAACCAACAGGACGGTCAAGGGCAAGTTGGCCGCAAGTTGCAGCGCAGAATCAATCAGGTTTCATTCCTGCTTGCTGGTGCTTTCGTTTCAATTATAATCTCATGTCCTAATTGTCTAGTGTTTCTGTTTCCACTTGTGTGCCTAATGCCATCTTGGTTATGAAAAGCGAAAAAGAAAAAAATGCTATGTAATATGTTTATTGAAAATTTAGAGAAAATATATTTGTAATGTTACGTGTCCGTTTAAAATTTAGAGAGAATCTTGTTCAATATATAAATTTTTATTACAAATAAAAAATATATAATTATTTTTTTACATAGGGCCTCGGTTTTTTTCTCTTGCACCGGGCCCTTCACAACTCAGGGCCGGCCCTGTCAAGCACCAGGCTTTGCCCACAAGGTCGTGACGTCCAGATCCACTATCTTGTATCCTTCAAGCTATGGTTCCACCATCATTGGTGAGATTGCTATGATCCCTAGTTGTTGTGCCCCAAATCTTGTTGTTGGTATCCAAGATCCATGTGTATCTTGATGTATGAGATCCTCTAGTGCTCTCTAGAGAAGAACAAGTTGTATCCCCATTTGATAATAGTGGAAGAAGATTTGGGTGGCTTCGGCCCTTGGTTTTTCCTCTCAAGTTGAGAGGTTTTCCACATAAAAAAGGATTGGTGTCCTTGTGTGTTGATTTGCTTGTTGCTGCTCCTATGTGCTGAGAGCACATAGGACTTGTCCTGCCTACCTGCAGATTTCAGCAACTATGTGTGAGAGCACACAGGACTTGTCCTCGGTTGGGACAGAATCTGTTTCCTCCATATATGCTTGATGCATATGTTTCCTCCTGTGATTGAGCAACAATCTTTGGAGTTAGCATACAAGTGGTGTTGAAGTTTACATCTTATTCTGCTGCGTATTTTCAGATCACGTTTGAGTGTGCTAATTCCCCAACAAATACTTCTCCTCAAAGTTCAGTGACACAACATTCAGCACTGACCGAACCTCCTCTTGATCATTAGAGTCACATACATCACCGAATAAGATAGAACACTTTGAAGGGTTGATAAGCTGTCTAGTACAGGAAGCATAAGTATCCAACGTGTGCTTCACATGGTTAGATTGCTCAAGTGTTGCTTTAAAGAACAACAAAGTATCATTGTCAAAAATAAGGAGTGAAACCCTAGGAGCCCGCGAAACACTTTGATTGGAGATATCAAAATCTCATCAATTACTTTATTTAGAAGAGCCGAAAGACTGTCAGCAACAAATAGGAATAAGAATAATGGGGATAAAGGATCAGCTTGCCGTAGCCCACGCGACGGTGCAAATGAATCCAAGAGGGTTTCATTGAATTTTACAGAATATCTCACCAACATTACACACGACATTATCCAATCAACGAATCGGTGAGAGAAACCTAACTTTTGCATCACTTACCTCAAGAATGACCAACCAACCTGATCATATGCCTTGAAAGATCTAACTTATATGCACAAAAACTCTTTGATGGGTCTTTTTTCTTGCTTGATATGGTCCATGAACTCGAAAGCTAGCAAGGCATTATCCATGATCATCTGTCCTGGAACAAAGGCACTTTGGGCGGGCGAAATAATATCATCTAATAAGGGCCTCAATTGGTTCACCAAGCATTTAGAAACCAATTTGTACACCACATTGCATAAGCTTATTGGACGGTACTCGGAAAGTTTATGAGGGTTGTTCACCTTTGGAATCAGGACTATTGAAGTAGTGTTGGCACCTTCTGGCATTACACTTATTCTAAAAAACTCCTCCACCACACCAATCACCTTTTCCTTTAAAGTATCCCAAATCCTCTGAAAGAACCTAGTAGGAAAACCGTCAGGACCCAGCGCTTTTAACAGTACGATCTGAAGTAACGCATCACTTATCTCCTTCTCAGAAAACTCACTACATAAGTCACTATTTGTCTCATCTGAAATACGCCTCTTGAAGAGGCTGATCAGTGGCTTCGGGTTTAGATTCCCATCCGCCAAAAAAGGCCTTGAAAGTACTCATTCACCATATTATGCATGGTAGGAATATCATCATGCTCTACTCCAAGATCATCCACAAGTTCTCGAATTCTAATTCTTTCTTGACCTCCAAACAGATTTGCTATGAAAATATTTTGTGTTCTAATCACCTTCCTTTAGCAATGTAAAACGTGATCGCTGCATCCACATCATCTCCTCGTGATACAGCGGCTCATTCATTTTATCTGAAACTTCACTAATCTCCTGTCTATCCGTATTCACATTCATAAGTTGTTCTAATTGAGCTCTAGATTTCTGTAGTTTATCCCTTACATTTCCAAATTTACCTTGCTCCAGTCATGTAATCTACACAGTTTCAGACTTTCCCGCCAAGTTCATATTATCCACAGAGCCATCCTCCATCCCATTTGAACTGCCATTAACTGCAGCCGTCCTCACACGCTTCGGATCAGGGAGGGCTTGTTGCTGCACCATTTTATGGAGCGTCCTGGAAGTGACTCACTTGATCAGTAACCATCGGTGCCGCAGGTGACACAACATTACCATAAGTAATTTTACCAATCCCTTCCATGCCACACTTCTTGTTAGGATCAACAGACCGTGGATCATCATCATGTAGATCATCTCTTTCTTTATTGAATTGAGAAGTGGAGAAAGCCCACAAAGGATCCTCACGTCCTCCTCTCCCATAGCCACACCCAGAACTGTGGCCACGTCCACCACTGCGCCCTGCGAGCGCGTATTCAGGAAGCAGCTTCGCTCTCCACAAGAAGTGTTCCTGACGAATCTCTCTGAAGGCCAGGAGTGTGTGGACGCTGGGAGAAGAAGGATTCTTTTGCCCTTGTTGATAGACCGCTAGAACCGGATAGGCTACCTTCGTTTTTTCCTGATCATCATGGTGAAGCCCTCTGATCGTAGCTATTGTAGTATTTTCTTTTAGTCTCCTGTGTTTTTTGTTTTTACCTGTACCTTTGGACAGTCTCCTGTCCACCTGTACCCTCAACTCTAATCACAAATTCACAATGAAAGCAGCCAAGCAGCCGTCGTCGAAAAAAAATATATGGTTTGAGCTGACAATACATGCTGAATGCTTATTCATGTTCAACATTTGCATGCTACTATTTCGGTGTAGTAGTAGTAGTAGAAGCAAAAAAAAGCACACAGTCCATAGGTCGATCAGTCCATGCATACCAGTGGTCTATGAACTGGACAACATATTCTGATCAGTAATGACAAAACGCTATGTCATCTGACCTTCGAGCACTCTGGACACAGGAGGCGGCCTTTAGAACGACACTTTGAGCAAGCGACCAAATCAGCAGCCTTCGCTTCAGCTCCAAGCGTTTCATAGAGATCCTCCAGCATGCCAAATGTGAAGGTTCCACCTTTCCTAACAGAACCTACTCCTTTGCATGTTGAACATGCTACCATGCGAAGATCACCACAGCGCTTGCACATGTTTAAAGACCTGCAATGCAGTAACATTTTTTTTTTAGCGAAACAAGGCTAGTATTTGGGTTTCATTGCAGATGCCCCATATTTTGTGTCTGGTTAGATAATTAGCAACAATATCATTAATAGCTCACCCCATTTCTTCAGAATAAATTTCCAATGAGACGGTTCTCTTTATTTATACTTCTCATATTTCAGTAGGTACTCATCAAACATTCGAAACAAAATGTTTGTACTAGCATTTTAATTTAATTCGCATAAACTGATCTCTACCAGAGAATAGAACTAACAAACAGATAAAAGTGAGTTGATTGGGCAGCCACAAAAGGAAAACATGATCCACATTACAAATATGTGAACTCACAATGACGGCATAGTTTGCACTGTACCATGGAAGCCCATGCTGATTTCAGAAGTTCCCAAATGCGAAAGAAATTTTCGCATAACCTAAGAGAATTTATTTATTAAGGTTTAATAATCCTTGGATCCAAGCACTTCTAGTTTCATCTTACTTAAACCATATAATGATATCGTTGTGTTTGCAAAGCAAAAAGTAACACTCCATCCAGAAATAAGTGACTTGGATTTGTCCAGATTCATATGTATCTAGACGCATTTTAGTGTATAGATACGTGCGAATCTAGACAAATACAAGTCACTTGTTTCCGTTAAAACTCGCCCGAATGTTTCTTTGCTTTCATTCCATTTTGGTTTGTAAGGACTTCACGCTACTCCTCTGTTCCTGCCAGTTATGTTCCTTTCTTCTACGATTGTAGCAGTGAGGATAACGATTTTTTTCTAGCAGCAAGCAAAAGCAAGAACCGAAAAAGAACCTTCTCTGCGAGGTGGCGATGAAGCCATCGACACTTTGTGCTGCGATGCTAGCGCCTAGCAGCAGGGCTCCCACTGCAAAGCCGGCAATCTCGCTCTCCGTCAGTCCCTCCATGCTGAGGCGAACAAATCCACAAAAAGCTAGATGGAATGGGTCAGGAAGGAAGATTTTGATTAGAACAAACAAAAGAACTGAATAAAATCTTAAAAATAACAATCCAGGCAAACTAGGATTCGTAACCCAGAAGAGAAATCGACCCTAAACCATTTTTTTACTAGTGCCGAAAAACTGAATGATAACAGTAAACATATCTGTCATCTAAGTCTGCTTCCTCTGCTACCGTAGCTAGAGCCCATTCCATTTAATATGGGAAGTAACGAGTATGTGCTCATGTCAAATACAACACGAATGAAACAATTTAAAGTGATGTACATACCAGTGGCGGACGCAGCAAAGAGCAGCGGCGGCGGTGGCCGGAGGGGCGAGTGGTGGAGGCGGGCCAGGCGGCCGGACAGGGAGTCGGGGAGGGGGCGAGTCGGTCGGGGAGCTGAGGTCCAGGGGGACGCCGCCCGCCGCCGCCGCCGGAGCAAGTGGCCGCCGCCCTCGCAGCCGTTGCTCTGCTCGGCGCTGCCGCTGGCGTTCAGAGACAGATGGACGGGACCAGTACGGGACGAGGACGACCGCTCGTCCGCTCGAGTTCCTCTAATCCTCTCGCTCGCTCGACTCGGTAAGGAAATTATTACGGGCAAAAAAAAATACTCCGGCCGATTTTTTTTTACATGTAAATGTAATTCTAAAGAAGCTAGCTTTTGCCAGATTAGACGGAGAAGCTGTGGTGGAGAGAAGCTCATAGAATCTTTTTCTTTTCATTTTTTAGGCTTCTAGATATTTGGCTTGTTTAATATGTTGAGTTATGAAATGTATATAACACCCCTAAATTTGATAATACCTGGTGTATGCTAGAAAATTGCTAACAAAAAAAGTTGAATTATACAATGTAATCTGACTAGTGAATTCGAGCTCACCACAAATGGGGCAATGTGCATTCCCGTTATACAAATGGAAATTTAACCAAACTAAATTGTAACCAAACTGGAATCATGTACTAGCAATCAATCAAACTGAAATTTAAATCAACACAACATCAGATGACACTGAAATCTGAATCAACATAACGTAACACTGAAAATTTGGCCGGGAGGAAGACATGGGGAGATCAAGGTCGAGCTCGAGCTTGAGCGTCGCTGATGTAGGCGTCAGGCGTCTGGCGGAGTGATGGCGGGTGGAGGCGATTTGGGACAAAGGCCAGGGCGTCTGGGCGGCATGGCAGGCGTGTGATGGCGGCGCGGCGATGTGACGAGAGGAACCCTAGCTAGGTTCTCTCATGTCGCTGTTGGGATGGAGGCAGGCGGAGCGAACCGGCCACACTTCATGGTGGCAATTTTTGTAAATAGAGGCAACCACGGGGCCAGGTCTGGATACCGTTTCGGTTCAGATCGTGGAATCCCGGGAATTTGCCTAGAATCGACCTCCCACCCGATTCTCAGTTTGTGAACGAAATCAGATTCGCGGTGGAAAAAAGCTGGCTAGAATCAAACCCTTTATTTTGGACTTTTGCGATTCTAGGCCTAGAATCTGTTGCAGAAGCTGAAAAGAAGTCGGCTGGCGTCTGTCCCGTAAAAGATGTCGCATAAGTTGTTTTACACAAAAGCCCTTGCCAAATTTCTGGCCAAATTTCAGGTCCTTCCTCCTCGCTCGCACTGTGGTGTCTTCCTCTGATTCTTGCGACACGGTGTCTTCCTTCTCACTATCTCCCCTCAACACCACCTGACGCCACATGTCGCATGCTGCCTTGCTCCACGTTGCTACCGCCTTAATTCACATCCCACACACCCACCGCTCCCATCCGACGTTGTTGCCGCCTTGACTCTCCCGCGCCCGGCTACCGCCTCCACCTCCCCCGCATGTCGTCACCGCCTCCATCTTCCTCCCCTGTGTCGTCTTCTTCCTCCTCGAGTTCAATATGAGATATTCCTATCCTCCGGCGGCCGGATATGAAGTGGCAGCGGCGCCCCCGTCTGCACCGACGACGAATCAATTGAGGTCGTATGCACCGACATCGTCGCCCCCGTCATTGTACCGGGCTGCTGAGGTCGTGCGCATCGACTGCCGACGGGGAGATGCTACTACCAGAGCAAAAGACGCATCTTGCACGAGCTGACTCCGCCAGCCACCGCTCTGGCTTGCTGCGGGCACAAGAAAAATCCCAAATTTTAATTTATGCGTGCATTTGCAACTCGAAAAAATGATTACAGAGTAAATCCCTAAAGACGCATCTTCAAACTGTTCTGCATGTGTGGTTCCACTTGGGATCTAATCTCTGCGGTAGGTTCTATAATGGACTGATTACTATATATGTGATAGTTATCAATATTTGGTTGTTTTGGGAGCATGTTAACATGTCCTGAATTCCTGTAGCTTCTACGGTTGTTCTTTTTTTGAATTAACTAGCTTTGTAGAGGAATATTTACCTTACGTATTATCATTCTTCGAATTTAAAGGATGATACTGAGGGAGAATGGACGAGACCTTGTAGGTGGAGTGTATTGTGAGGTAGAGGGCCAATATATTCCAGCATTAGTTCTAGATTTAGATGTTGGCAGGTGGATAGGACGTGATTTTCTCTTATTCCTTGCATTGAAACCACAAAGCTGCATTTTACACTAATCACGTTAAAGTTTTAGCTATAGCAGTTAATTGACAAATTACGGCTCAGAATTTGGTGGAAAGAAAAGCTTGGTACTGGTGCTCCTTTTGATAGGGCCAACGCATCTTTTAGTCTGAGTTTCCGTATAATATTTCCAAACAATTGGTGTTAGATTGTGCCCATATTGTTGAATCACATTTTCAATTGGTTAACTACCATGTATCTTCCACCATATCTAGGTATCTTATGCCATATCTTTGTCACAGGTTTCCTTGCACCACTGGTTTATATTTGTGTAGAATAAGTAATCTAGTTCAATACCTGATGGACTTTTATAGCATAGTAAATAGTATTTAAGCATCTGACCTAAGCATCTCAAACTCTCTAGATGCATGAGCATATTTTGTAGATAAGCACAACTAAATGGTTCTGAAGCCGGACCATTTGAATGAGTATTCTTAGTTGTTACTTACTCTAGTCTGGTAATCTGAATGAGCATTGTTTGTGCTTATCATATCATACACCAAATGAACTTATAAAATGTCTAAATAAAACTTCAAGCATATGAAGCATGTCAGGTTGTGCCTTTCTCATGAGTATTTTTCTAACTCCAAATTTCATCACCTGCATGTATACAGGGAGATGATTTGACATTAAGAAGACAAAGTAAGATACTCTAAGATGTTGCTATGTTGAAGTGGATACAGTGAGTTCTCTCAACAAAGAACTCCAGATTGCATCACTCGCATGAGTATGTCACTGTCGGGTTCATATGAACCAAAAGGTACCTCTGTTGATGTCTGGTTGACATGTACTGATATATTTTCTTGTTGTTTTTGTATTATACAGTTGTCCTTGTCAGATATTAGAAAATGCACATGAAACCTGCTTCTCTGGTTGTTGCTCCTTTGTGTGTACAGGATAACAAAAGAGAATGATGAAATTTGATCAGGAAATGTGTAAGTTTCAATTGGCCCTAATCTACAAGAACAAATTCACAATTAAAGTAAATTTAATTTTCTCTTTCCACAGGTATATGAAGAAAAAAATTATTGGGGACAATCTATGTAAGTTGTCTAAAAAGAGGAAGAAACTACCCTATAAAGCACAACATATGTGGAAATATACAAGGCTGCGTCAAAAGGACGTATTCTTTGATCCTTTGGTACATGGTAATCTACTATGCTCGAAAGAAACCATGTCATTCTTGTTCTCGAAAGAAACCATGTAATTTTTGTTCTTGAAACAATCTCGTTGTTTTACAGGAATGTGTACATACCTACGTAACACCTACAAGGATGAGTTCCCTCGGATTCATCGTCCTGAAGAAGTGGGCCTCGATTTGATTGAGTTTCTTGAAGAAGCGGGTTTTGATTTGGATGCAATTCCTGAAGAAGCAGGTCTCAATTTGATAGAGCTTCCTCTAGAAGCAGCTCTTGGTTTTATATAGCTTCCTCAAAAAGCGGCTATTGGTTTGAATGAGCTTCCTCAAGAAGCGGGTCTCAATTTGAATGAGCTTCCTCAAGAAGCGGGTTTCAGTTTGATAGAGCTTCCTGAAGAGATGGTTCAATTCAAGTGCATGACAAGGAGCTCATTGCAGTTATGTTGAATACAAGTGTCCGTACAATTGAAAGAATATGGTTAAAATCCCTAGGCCATATTGCACGTAATGAAGTAGTTGATGTTTCAAATAAGAAGAAGGGTAATGTTGGGAGAAAAAAGAAAGACCTGGATCTGCCGAGTGTAGCAACAGTACAACTGAACAAAAGGACCATTAGAGGTTTAGCAAGATCATTGGGTGTGAGCTGGTCAACCTTACACCGGATGTTTAAGTTGGGTTTTCTGAGATCCCACAATAGCCGCTTGAAACCTTCTATGACACTAGCAAACAAGATTAAGAGACTGCAGTTTTGTGTCTCAATGCTCGACGAGGGCTGGTTGACAAGTCATTGGCCTATGTTCAAGCTAATGGACAATGTCGTCCACATAGATGAAAAGTGGTTCTACATGACTAAGGTGAAGAACAACTACTACCTACTCCCCAAAGAAGCTGTACCATTGTGCACAGTGCATAATAAAAACAACATTGAGAAAGTGATGTTCTTGACAGTTATGGCCAAGCCTAGTTAAGGTGAAGGAGGAGTGGTCACATTCGGTGGAAAGATTGGCACCTAGGAATTTATCTAAGAGACGCAGCTAAAAAAAGTCAACATAGACCTAGAGGGAAACCATTGAAAGTAACCACATAATGTCACGAGGGAGTTCATTTGCAAGAATGTAGTTCCAGCAATCCAAGACCAGTGGCCTGATGAGGATATAGGAAGAACAATCTTGATACAACAAGATAACGCAAAACCTCATCTACTCCCTAGTGATACTTGTTTTCGACGGGTCATGGTCGCGACTGACCTAGACATTCAGTTGATGAATCAACCACCAAATAGTTTGGACATGAATGTCTTGGACCTTTGCTTATTTAGGTCACTTGAATCCCTCAATAATAATAGAGCACCAGGAACTACCAAGGAGCTGATAGAGGGTGTAGAGGAAGAATTCCACAACTACGATGTGGACACGCTTTCCCGAAGTTTCATCGCAGTACAATATATTATGATTGAGGTGATGGAAATTGGAGGAGGCATCGGCTACGACATGCCACACAATCATAAAGAACGTTGGCCAGCAGAAGGATGACTACCAATAGCTCTATCTATCATGACAGACCTACTTAAAAAAGATATACCATTATAGTGTTAGAAGTTGGTCAGTGTTGTATGTTGTAATTATTTTGGTTATTTTTCCTCGGTTGCTAATTTTGAATTAACTCAATTTATTTCCAAGTTCAATGGGATGACCTTCATCCATTATTTCTTTCATTTTTCACTTATGGTGTTGGCAAAGATGAAGGTTGAAAGGGCATGTATGCCCCGATGTGTGATTTTGGTAATTAATGACAATCTCTATGGACTAATGTGTAAATTGAATTTCCTTTGTAGTATTTGTCCATTGACATCTCTTGGGCCATGTGTTGGTCTCAAGGATGAAATATAAAGAGATATAGAAGAAGAAGAAGAATAAAAAGAAGAAGATCAAGAGTGTCTTGAAGAAGAAGAAGATGGAGTTCCTCATGGCTATCTTCAAGACGTCATCAAGAAATAAAGTGCAAGCTCAAGATGTGCCATCTCAATAAGATCCCATGCTTGAAGCTTCATGGAGTGATGAAGACAAGTTCAAATAAGAGGTTTCCCCATGGAGTATGGGGGAGCAATTTGCAAGTCTTCATCAAGAAAGAGCGAGCAAGAGCAATCAAGAAAGGTGTTCCATCTTGAGAAGGACAAGACGATCTACATCAAGATCAAGTGGAATGCTCAAGGCAAAGGTATGGTCTTGATAGGGTTTCTATTTTGCTGGTCTCGTGTTGTTAGTTGGGAGACCTGGTTTGGGATAGATGGTCGTACTATCAAGAGGGGCCCTCGAGTGAGTGACTCAATCACGTATTTTGGAGAGAGCTCAAACCTTTGCAAACATAGCATCATATTTCTTGGTTGTTGATTGGTTCTTGTCCATGTGAGGATCTAGAGCTTGTGGTTTTCATCATAACAAGCTCTAGGTCATCAAAAGCAGATTTCCCTTGCATAGCTTATTGCGTTTTTGATCTTGCTGGTCTTCCGGCTAAACAACTTGGGAGATATCTTACATATATATTCATGGTATTTTCTCCCTTGGTGATACCCAATATTTCCAACAAAATTGGTTTCATCTCATTTGGAGTTCGGATACGAAAGTTATGACAGTTTTAGTTCTAAAGTTTTTCCTGACCGATAGTTCCAGCGAGCAACCGGTAGTACCGCTAGGGCATTCTTGCTGTCAGTAGTACCGGTGGAAGTTCCGGAGCCACTTACGCTCATCCTGGTTGCGGTTCAGTTACCTCTCTGTTTTGTGAATTCTATCTGCCGGAACTACGATCGGAAGTAAAGGCAGTAGCATCGTCCATGGGCGGATGTACCAGCCAGGTGCCGGAAGTACCGCTTTGGCAGAATTATCGCCAGTAGTACCGGCTGAAGTACCAGGGCTACTTCCGCTCATCCTGATTTTAGTTCAGTAACCTCTCTGTTTTGTGAGTGCTATTTTGTCAGAACTTTGGTCAGAATTTGGGGTGGTAGTACCGACCAAGCTCAATTTTATGTCTTTTGTCTCGCTGTTTTCTGACCGTTGAAAGGGTGCCGGCAGTAGTACCGCCCACCCAGCGGTACTACCGGCCGTGCACGAATCTGAACATAACAGGCAGATCTGGGAGCCCTTTAAAAGGGGACCCTCTTCCCCTTCATGAGACTAGTTCTTTTGGTCAATTCTTCTCTCTCTCCTATTGTTGACCTTAGAGAGCTTGTCCTCTCCCTTTCCCCCTCCTATAATTTTTGCATCTTTTTGAGGGATTTGTGAGATGAGATCTAGATCTAAAACCCCACCAAGCCAAATCCCTTCTTTGTGAAGGCATTCTTGGGATCTAGATCTTGGAGAGTTTTGTGTTTTGCTCTTGTGTTCTTCCTCCCTTATTCCCCCAATAGCTTTTGTAGCTTTGGTGGAATTTGAGAGTGTAGGACTTGCCTCTTGCATTTTGTGCATAGGTTTGAGTTCTCCTCAGAGATTCAGCGAGTACAAGCTTGTGGGCTTATTTCTCTTGGGTTCTTGGAACCCTAGACGGTTGTGTAATTGGTGTGTTGACTTCTTGTGGCCTCCATTGTGGAGTGACCTTAAGCTTGTGGCTTTTTGTGGCTTTGTTGTTGGGAGCCTCCAATTTGAGTTGTGGAAATTTCCCCAACCTTGTACGGATTCGGTGACCGCCCTTAAGTGTCCCATAGTGGAGCGAGTGCCCGCCTTTTGTGGTGCGCACTCGGGAGAATAGGGTGAGCCTTTTGTGGTGTCGGAAAATTGTGTGCCTTCGTATCTTGGGATGAGGCCTTGTGTGGCATTGGGTGAGCATCGAGCCACCACACCTCAGGGTGAGCCATTTGTGGCGTTCGGAGAGCATTGCTCCATCGCACCCCTCCAATGGAGACGTAGCTTTTTTAGAAGTGAACTTCGGGATAAA
The DNA here is from genome assembly GCA_023614405.1 of Avena insularis. NCBI lineage: Eukaryota > Viridiplantae > Streptophyta > Magnoliopsida > Poales > Poaceae > Avena > Avena insularis. The sequence continues at coordinate 27,619,185 of CM042696.1, read as the reverse complement.
AATCATCGTCTCCGTGTCCATCAGTTATCTCTTAACCAAACCCCTTTACCTATGCAATTTACTTTGTGATAGCCATCGTGCTTGAAGTTTTATATCTTGCTATCACCTTGTTGCTTGTCTTGCTTAGCATAGGGTGTTGGTGCACTTAGTTGAACCTAGTGGTTAGGTTTTGTGCTCTATAAATTAAATGTTAGTTTTATTTCGTATTTACTAGAGACTAAACCGTAATAATTTTAAAATCCTATTCACCCTCCTCTAGGCGATGTCCGCTGCACTTTCAAAGGTACACTCTTTCTTTCATACATACATTTTCTTTCAAGTGCTTGATTTCAGTTACTTCTGTTAGTGCTTTTATTGGACAGTCTTATTATTGTACTCCTAGATGATCTGTGGTACTATGTTGGTTCAAAATTGGTTCGATTGGGTAATAATTTGGTGAATAATGTTGCTCTATCTCAGAATATGTGTCCAGCAGCTACAATGACAACTGAAATGGGTTGTATGGTGGCTGGATGGGCTGTCAGATGGAAGGTATAGGAGGTTCCTACCAGTGATGACTATCAAGCAGCTAAAGACAAATCAAGCAATTCACCTGTTCTTCTCTGTAAGTTCTTGTGTTGTGGATTAATCCTGAGATATGGCAGAAATGAATAATGCACAGTTTTAACTATGAGTAGTTTTCTTACATAAGAATTCATATAATAGGATCATCAGATTGTGGGAGGATCTCTAGTTCTCATTATACTGAAAGACTAGGCTCGGAAATTGTAAATCCTACTAGATTTCTTGTGCTAAGGATGATCTCCAGTACATATACACATACACATACACATTGTTCTTGCTCCATACACATACACATTGTTATGGAGCTACTCTGCTCTTTACTGCACACTAGTTCATTCATCCCCATTGTTGTTACATTGCAGAGTCAGAGGGCTACTACTACTACTGCAGACAACCAAAGATCCATCAAAGAACCATTGATCAGGCGTAGATGACGCCCGAGGAGAGCGCCATGAGCAGGATGGCGGTCCACTCCTCCTCGCCGAGTAATGGGCCTTCCTCCTACGCAATCCGATTCTAGCGCCGTTGCTTGAGCACGGCGTCCTTGGCGAATCCCACCATGTGGATCTCCACCGTCTGTGTCTTCGTGGTCGTCTTTCTGGCGGCGGCCTTGCTGCTGCCGTCGTCCTCGCCGCCGGCCTCCTCGTCCTTGTCCTCCTGAGCAGCCGCGGCCACGGCGAGGCGAGCTCGACTTCGTGGACGGGGATGGGCCAAGGAGACCGGAGCGGGAGTGGTGCGGCTTTCCTCCCCCTCGTCGGTGCTAGCCCTACGACGGCGCGACCTTGCTCGATTCCTTCGACGGCGAACCCCGCGGGATCCATCCGGCGAGCAGGGGCAGGCGAGGCTACCGCGGGGAGACAACGGCCGGAGCGGTGGACGCCGGAATTTGCGGGGCGAGCGACGGGCTGCGGGGAAATCGCAAAGATGTCAGTTTGATTCGTCCAAATATGAATCGATTTGAATGAAGTCAGGTTTTTTTGCAAATTCAAAAATGAACTAGCGGGGGAGGGGTGCCGACATCTTTTACGGGACGGGGGGAGTACTAGCATTGCAATACAATAACCTATTTCGTTCAGTATAGATGAGAACATTTGTTCATTCATGCACCACACACGACAAAAAATAGTAACTGACGAAACTGCGGAGTGTGAAAACGAGCCATGTCTTAAATTGGAATGGGTAGGTGGCCGGGAATTGTTTTCCGATAATAAGCATCCTAAAGAGCAAACTTTTTTGTTGTGATGCCAGGTGAGACCGACTGCCTCCTCAAAACTTAGGTGCCAATGCGGTCGACAAGAGGAGGGAACTCGGCCAAATCCACTGGCGCGCGATCTCTCCGAAACATGAAGAATCAGCAATCAATCCATGGATGGAAAACGGGTGGACCGGTCCCGGAAGTGCAGGATAAGTACGGAGGGAGAGGAACAAAGGAGGCTTCTAACCAGGAGGGGTCGGCGAGGAGCGGAGCGAGGAGGAGGAGGCTTCTCGTCGTCGAGGGGGACTAGCCGAGACGTAGATCTCCACTCCATGGAGGAGGACAGCGATGAGTGCGAGAGAAATTCCTTGAAGGTGTGTTCTTCGGCGGGACGATGTCGAGAAGTATTTGGCGGAGAGGCCGTCGCGAAGAGATAATGGGCAAGGCCGATGTGGACGCTGTTTCTCTTCCCAAAATGTAAAGAGAAAACATACACAAATATAAGTTATCAGTGTATTTTTCATTTTTATGGCATTTTTTTAAGGTTTCTGGATTTTTCTCAGAGCATTCGATCCGGATCGTAAGGCCGGACAGCTCGTCGCGCGCGTGTTCTAAATCCCTCACGTTCGCACGCTAACTCTGTTCTTTCTCTTTGCATTACAATTTTTTCTTTTTACACACACGTTGAGCAAATTGGACGCACTTTCTCCCGTTCTATAAAATTATGATGAGGTGTATTAATAGGGTCTGGTTGTGTCACGACCGATTGAGATTTTCTTATGTCTTCTTATGTCTCAATCAACGTGTGTACGTTAGTTTTCAGGGTCCACCCCTATTGTATATGATCTGCTTTTTTGTTTTTCAACTTTCCCTCTGGACCATCTCCCATCTGTTTGTGGGCTTTTCTTATTTTCTATCCTAGTTATTGTGGGCTTTTGTGTCTGTGTAATCCGGTGGCCCCTTTTTAAAGACATAAATCCAAACCCCTTCTGCAAGAAACAGAGAACACAGATCAGAAACATGATCATCGTTACCCCAAGTCCCCAGCTGCTTTCGTTCCAGCCGCTCCTGGGCGACCATGGGGAGAAGGGGGAAGACAAACCGCTAAATCGGAATCAGTTGAGGATCAAACAAAAGGAGGGGAGAGCGATCTCTAGTAGACGTCCTCTGTTCTTCCCTCCCACCTCCACGGGCTTTTCTTATTTTCTATCCTAGTTATTGTGGGCTTTTGTGTCCGTGTAATCCGGTGGCCCCCTTTTAAAGACATAAACCCAAACCCCTTCTGCAAGAAAGAAACGGAGAACGCAGATCAGAAATAGGATCATCGTTCCCCCAAGTCCCCAGCTGCTTTCGTTCCAGCCGCTACTGGGCGACCATGGGGAGAAAGGGGAAGATAAACCCCTAAATCGGAATCAGTTGAGGATCAAACAAAGGAGGAGAGAGCAATCTGTAGTAGACGTCCTCTGTTCTTCCCTCCCGCCTCCACGGGCTTTTCTCATTTTCTGTCCTAGTTATTGTGGACTTTTGTGTCTGTGTAATCCGGTAGCCCTTTTTAAAGACATAAACCCAAACCCCTTCTGCAAGAAAGAAACAGAGAACGCAGATCAGAAACAGGATCATCGTTCCCCCAAGTCCCCAGCTGCTTTCATTCCAGCCGCTCCTGGACGACCATGGGGAGACTCGGAATCAGTTTTTTTTTGAGAGCAACCACATATTTCATTAATCGAAAATCAAGTTACATAGAGCAACACATGTGGAAACTAAAAGACAAACTGGGATAAAATGATTATCCTGGAAACAATGCAGAAAAAATTCTAAGAGACCGTGAAATACAAAACGATCCCTAGGTTTTCCTGCAACCACCGAAGCTAGCGGCCACCGCCCAACTCCAGCGCCATCGAGACGCACGCTGGAATAGACGTCGAACCTCCAACACTGCAAGATCCAAAAAAGCACCATCGCCAACGAGGCTTTGTGAGTCGATGAACAGACCTGCTGCACGCAGCGAGGCACATGTCGCTGTGGCACGTCGACCGGGGGACGTCCCCGTGCTGTCTTGAACCAAGATCCGCTGCCTCTCATCGACAAAGTCGGAGAAGAACGACAGATCCACCACCTCCGGACCAACATCCGCGCTTCAGAGAAACCACCTCGCCTGGGACACCAGCATCGTCGCTGAGAACGACGAACGCCGACTACACACCGAGAAACTGATCTCGCCAGATCTGGTGAAAGGTGAGAAGACCAAGCTGTCGATCTGAAGGAACGACTAGCACATCTTGCCATCAACTCCGAGGCGTCGCCGGTGTGGGAGTAGAGTTGAGGCATATTTATTGCCCGAGCGTCGCTCCCACCACCCCAACGACGCCTCATGGCAGACATACCCTAACCCTAACTACTAGGCGGAGAAACGAGGTTCCTCCTCCCTCCTACCGCCGGAGCGGCAAGTGGAGGGAGAGGGAACCAGCGCTCTCGCCGGTTGAGATCTGGAGGAAGGGAGCCGCCGCCGCCTCTTTTTTCCGTGAGGAGGAGAGGAGAGCGAGGCGTTTTTGAATCCTTACTGTTGGAATCCCAGATCGAGACTGAATCGGAATCAGTTGAGGATCAAACAAAAGGAGGGGAGAGCGATCTGTAGTAGCCCCCCTCCACCCCCCACCACCAAGCTAGATCAGAAAAGGAAGACATATGGAAAAACGAGCAAGAGCTTACTCTGGTATGACAAATTCCAGTTGTTGAAAAAATTCATGTACCTTTGTTTTTCTTCTCCCCCGTTTATTCATTCTGCTCTGTAGCAAATAAGAAAGAGAACAGTTAAAAGTACACGGTTTTCCTTGTGTCCAACCGCACAGGAAATGAAAAAGCACTTGAAGATGCAACTATTTATGCTTCATATGGTTCATTTCTGATGGATAATTCCCAGGTGATAGTGTAAATAGATATGTGAAATTCAACATTCAGTAGCAGAAAAATCTCAGATATGACCGTACGCGTCCAGAACGGCCAATTGAATATACAGTCTATCGAAAAGCAGCAAGGACTGAACTTACGGCGGACGGACCGACTGGATCAAAAACTCCGATCTCTACCGGCTAATTACTTACATCTGACGGAAGTCGTCCCGATGAACTATTCAGGGAAATTTCCCCAATTATCTTCCTATGGACAGTATGTAGTACTACTAGTTTTTATTGAACACTGCGAACTTGGGTGGATTGTGAGCGTGCAAAAGCTTTCCAGCCAACTGAGCGGCTTTGCTAAATAAAGATTATAAAGATCACTCCAATATACAATGTCATAATAGTTATTCCCTCCGATCCATAAAAAGTGTTATGGTTTTAATTCAAATTTGACTAAAACGAACTAAAACCACGACACTTATTATAGATGGAGGGAGTACAAAACTGAACATAAAGTACAAAGTGATCCTTAGTCTAATGAAGCCCTTTTTATGTCAAAATCACGCTTTAGATTTATCCGTGCATTAGCAAGCAGACCTAGGCGTCGCCCCCGCCTGGCGACCGAGCGGAAACCCTAGCGCTGCCGCCTAGCTCCCCTCCTCCTACTCCCTCCTCCGTTCCCGCCGCCGCTAGAGGGTGTGGCTGGGCAAAGCCTAGCCGGCACCGGCGGCGGCGGGGACTCCCTCGCCTCCTTGCCTCTCTGTCGGAGCGGGCCGACTAATGGACAGGGACGTGGCACTGCAGGGCGTCATGGCGCGGCCGCTCCGACGACGGCGCGGCTGAAGGCGACCTCTTCTCCGTGCAGATCAAAGGCAGATGGTGGTGGCCACTAGTGGAAAAAGGGCCTCCAGTCCCGGCTCGTAAGGGGCTTAAGTCCCGGTCCTGGTAACCGGGACTGGAGGGGCGGGACTAAATGCCCCCCCCCCACTAGTCCCGGACCGCTTACCATCCGGGACCAATGGGTATCCACGTGGTCGTCTCTGTGGGCGCTGGGTGCCCCCCATTAGTCCCGATTCGTAAACCGACAATGGTTCTTCGCCATGCAGAAGTTTAGGCACTTTCTTCGCCATGCGTAGAATTCAATTTGTATCTTTTTTTCTTTTTCATTTCAAAATAGTTTTCACGCTACCATATACCGCATACGTCACAAGATACATAAGATAACTTCTCTTAAGACCGAACATACAAATATATACATGATCATGATAGTTACATGGAGATCACAATTCGACGATTTAATTACACGGTCGGGGATCATCGGTAGCGCCTATTCCCGCTAAATTCCCCGGCGTCATCTATCATCTCGTTCATCAAGAATCCTGTCAGTTCTTCAGCAATTCCTAGTACGCGTTGCTCTGGTAGGAGCTGACCCCGCATTCTCTCGAACTATATAAGAAAAGGAGATCAATATGAATATCAATCATGATAACAAAAAGTAACGATAATAAAATAATGTTGTGAATGTATTGCTTACATCGACTCTATAATCTTTATGCTCAGTGGAAAACGTGCGAATGAACTCGCAAACGTAGAATCCACATAGATTCGTCCCCTGTGGCTGCCTCGCGCACTTTACGAGAATAGAATTCAATCAAAATTATAACTAGCATCATAATTGTCTTGAAACTAGAAGTAAAGAGATGCGCGAACATATCACGTATTACTTACCGAGACCGGAGTAAACGTCAGCTCCTTACTAAAGGAACCCTTAACCCTACTCTTGAACATGCTCCAAACCCTGCCCGGCAAAGAAAATGAATGAATGAGTTATTTATTACGTGATATCTCAGGGAATCAAATAAAGAGACCGATGTAGCACGGAAATTACCTCTGGAGCATGTCCTGCATGTCCCTAAACTGTTCCAGGGGTCTCTTCGATGGATCCATGACTTCAACTCTTTCCTTATCAAGTTGAATGCCCATGAGAATCTAGTGGAAACTGCACACGTTTATATATACATCAGTAACTCATCAATTACATTTAACATCGAGTAAGAAAAAGTGAATGTGTACAACATAGTAAGACCCTCACCGGAAATTATAAGGAAACAGTATGTGGTCACAGAAATGTTGCTCTGTTAGAAACCTTAGAAGGTTTTCCTGCGTCTCCTCGGGTTTATCCTTTAGCGTCTTACAATGTATTTTATCTGGGTCAATGAACCCAACACTAAAGAGTGACCTTCTTTTACATTCCATTATCTTCATTCTGCATAATAACAGAGTATAAAAGGATATAATGAGGATAATTATATGCAATGAACTGAACAACTGAAAAAATGAACAACTTATGTATAGACAATGAATTCAATAACTTACAGACAATAGCAACTCATGAGACTTTTGTCGAGGGCGTCAAATCAGATAATCGAAGAGTCCTGGAAACTCAACATGGACCTCTTCTTCTCGGAAGTAGTAGTCATGTGGGACTTTCGCCACGATCATTATTCTCTCCTGCTTTACGGCTTTCAAGTACCAGTTATGTAAACTCTGCATTTGTGTTGGCAGTTGTTGGAACTGCTCAAAGCTGACCAGAGGCTTCCCTGGGACATATGTAGGGACTACCTGAGCCTTGGGTAACTTGTCGTCCTGGGCACCAAGAAATTCCTCAACAGTCATATTCATAGCGGCCACAAGCTTCTTAGCTTCTTCCATATCCTGCTGGGGAGTGTCATAGGATAACACCTGGAGGGGTGGGATCGATTTTTGGCCTGCTTCCGAGCCGGGGACGCCCATTCTTTCCGGTTGCACTTTGACCGATGATTTGCTCCGCTTGCACTTCTACTTGATTTGCTCTTCTTCACTTCCTTCCAAAGTGCGTCAATAGTCATCCGCTTATGGTGCAATTCATATTGTGATTTTGTGTTCGAAAAGAAAGTGCATACGCTTTTTGCTTCTGTATACCGGGCGGCTCGGTTTCTTCTTTTGAAGCTGAACACATTCGGCCTTTACGATCATGTCATTTTCCTCACAAGACGATCGTAAGGTCTGATGGGAAGATTCTTATGAGGTACTCATGGGAGGGGCGACATTAGTCAATTTGGGCTGTTGCGTCGTTTAGAACTCATCGGACGCTGTGGCGCAGATCGAGATGGACTCGGCTATGGTGGTCGTAGTCATGGGGTGGGCTTCTTGGAGGTGATGGAGGTTAAGGTGACATGCGACGACCGGAGGCGGTGTTGGCTTTGGCCCAGCCCGAAGCTTGATGTTGTTCTTGTCCCACGTAATGATATCACCCAAGATTCGAAAGTGTCCTCTCACCTTCAGGTCCAGGGATGTCAAGCTCCATTGAGTCCCACCCTATTGCGATTTCATCCACAACAACTTTAGCATAGCCAGCTGGAATCTCACGGCCATGCCAGCGTGCGCCAGGTGGACAAGGTAAAGCACATCCAATCGCCACCTTGATGGATAGGTTCTTCACCTTCTGATGGACCTCACAAGATGCCTGCTCCTTGATTCCATCCACGGGGTAGCCGGGACCGCCATCTACCATACGTGCATCGTCAGAAGGGACCTCCGATTCAGCCACGCTGCTTCTCCGCTGAGATGGGACAGCGGTAATATCGAGTACAGGATCTTGCAGGCGCGCTGCTCCTCGAAGTTCGTTAATCTGTTGCTGATGCATTCGAAGTGTTCCTAGCAACTCGGTGAACCCGTCTTCCTCCTCCTTCTACCGTCGCCTCTTTGCTCTCTCTCGGCTCCTATAAGTATCTCTGTCTTTGGGAAACCCCATCTCCCACGTATAATTAGGGCCAAGGCCTCGTACATGTCCTCCGCGTTCATCATTCCCGAGGACCTTTGTCAACAAGTCTTTCTCTCTATCGGGACGGAACTTTGTTGTCCCCGCTTTAATCTCCTTCACCACTTTCTGCCATGTATCCCGGGGTATCCTAATCCCGTCACTGCAAATAAGTCCCTTTGTACTTTCGTCATACTCACTCCCATGCCCAAGGAACCAATTCCTTGCCCTCAGATCCCATTCTTCGCGTATTGGTTCTGGAGTGATCCCTTTAGCAAGCAGTTCATTCTCTTTACCATCCCACTTTGGCATGGCAGCCACGTAGCCCCCTGGCCCCAGGTGATGGTGATATTTCTTCATCGCGGCATTTTTCTTGTTTTTTCCGACTTTTCCATAGCAGGTTCTGACTCCTTGTACTTCACAAATGCATCCCAGTTAGCCTGCTGCTTCGTTAGATAGCATTCAAATTTAGGAGGAGTCTTCGTCTTCTGATACTTTTGCCATAATGCTTTCTTCCAGTTCTTGAATAGTTCGGCCATCTTCATAAGAGTCCACTACTTGACTTTCTTCCTCAATGCAGCTGTGTCGGCATCATCCTCACATTCTGGCAGGGTGAAATGTGTCATGAGGTCATTCCAAAGACCCTCTTTGTACCTGTCGACGATATACTCACCCTCTTTCGCCCCTTTGGTCGTATTCCACTCTCGAACGATGATCGGGATGCGATCCCTAACCATAACTCCGTATTGTTGTTTAAATACAGTTTTAGCCTTTTTGGGTTCCAACGGTTCACCCCGTGGTGATACCACCGTAATTGTATAACACGTAGATGCGTCCAACTTTTTGGCCGGGCCTCGTTTGGAATATTTTTTGCTCGATGTGGAGGCCTAAGAGAAGAAACATTCGTCAATTTATATATATACAACTCAGTTAATGCATCTACTAATCACCAGACTTCATATATATACCTCGCTGGACTTCGCTAAGGGTCCACCGAAGCCGTCGGCTTCTCCACCACCAGAGCCGTCGGCTTCTCCACCACTGGAGCCGTCGGCTTCTCCTTGATCATTTCGGTCGACCTCCTCTCCCTCACCGGAGGGGTTCAGATAAATCGACGGAGATTCGGGTGGATCAACATGGGGGGTGTCGTTGATCATATCCTCGAGAATTTCTTCCTGTGCTAGGTCTCTCTAGATTGGATCCATAGTTTTCTACAAAATGCACACAATAACATTTTTCATTCAATATTTCTGCATAAAATAATACTAAACAATAATATGAACACGCAATTTGCTACAATAATACTAAACAATAGCAAAATTCTAGTGATGCCCTAACTCTAACCCTAAGTCCGGGCGGCTCGCAAGCACCACCACCCTAACCCTATATCCGAGGGCCCACGAGCACCACCACTCTAACCCTAAGTCGGGGGGCCCGCGAGCACCACCACCCTAACCCTATCTTCTGGGGCCCGCGAGCACCACCACTCTAACCCTAAGTCTGGGGGCCCGCGAGCACCACCACCCTAACCCTATCTCCGGGCAGCCCGCGAGCACCACCACCCTAACCCTAAGTCCGGGGCCCCGCGAGCACCGCCACCCTAACCCTATCTCCGGGCGGCCCGCGAGCACCACCGAGTCATCAACGCATCATCGACAACCGATAGTGTCGTTGGCCTCTCACCATCATACTATATATACTCCATATATACTATACACATATATACTATACTCCATATATACTCCATATATACTATACACATATATACTATACTCCATATATATACAATATACTATATCTATTATATTACAATATTCTATATCTAAAAGATACAAGAAATAAAAAACATATATATATATACTATATATATTCTATTACTATACACAAACATATATATACTATATCTATATACTAGTAATAATTATTAACATATAAAAAAAGATACACGAAATAAAAAAACATATATACAAAATACTATATCTATAATATACTATATCTATAATATACTATATCTATAATATACTATAAAAAACATATATACAATATACTATATCTATAATATACTATAAAAAACATATAATATATATACAATATACAATATACTATAAAAAAGATACACAAAATTTAAAAAAAGTGGTGGGGCCCAGGGGATGAGGAGAGGCATGGGCGCCGCCCGGGCTCGCCGGGGCCGGGGATGGAGGAGGGAGGCGTGAATGGGGAGGAGTTACCTCTAGCGGGGCTCGCCGGGGCCGGGGACGATGGAGGAGGCGACGGGAGGGAGGAGGAAGGGGCCTTGGGGCGGACGTCCACAGCTTGAGAGGCGGAGGCACTGGCGGGCGGAGAGGCGAGGCATCCAAATTTTGGCAGCCTGTCGCCATCGCTGCCCTCAAGGCTCTGCTGAGTGTGGAGATGGAGATTGGGGGAGCGAAGCGGCGTTAGTCCCGGCCCGTGGCTCACGCCGGGACTAAAGGCTTTTCGGCACCGCCCACGGGGTGCGCGCCAATAGCACCCTTTATTCCCGGGCCATGCCACAACCCGGGACTAAAGGCCCATTTTTAAAAAAATTAACTACAACCTCTGTTTCCCGCCTTATTGCATACTATGTTATTAAATAAACTACTATATATCAATATTATTAAATCTGATAAAAGTTTACAATATTTTAGGGTTTAGGGTTTAGGGTTTAGGGTTTCGGGTTTAGGGTTTAGGGTTAGGGGTTAGGGTTTAGGGTTTCAGGTTTAGGGTTTAGAGTTTTGGGTTTAAGGTTTAGGGTTTAGGGTTAGGGTTTCGCGTTTAGGGTTTAGAGTTTTGGGTTTAGGGGTTAGGGATAGGGTTTAGGGTTTCAGGTTTAACTATTATATTTAGGGTTTAGGGTTTAGCACCTTAGTCCCGGTGTATACCATTTTCTGTTTTATAAAATAATTATTCTAACTAGTCAAACTATTAACCATTTTTCTATTTTCATGTGATTCCGACGCTCCGGTGGTCTTCCTCCAGTGAAACCCTAGACCGGGGGCCCCGGATCATCTACCCTTATAGCTTTCTCCGTACGAGGGTAGCGCGGTGGACCTTTCTATTTGTTTTGGTTTGTTTAGGACATATGTACATGGAGAGCAAATGTTGGGCCAACTTTGCCACATTCCAGACCTTGTTGTCCATGCGGGAGTTTTCACGCATGCATCCAGGATTTCACTAAGTGTTAACGCATGTCCGGAAGGGGGTCACACTGGGCCTACACATGGCACCTACCAACCTTGCACCACTCTAACACCCATATCCTATGTGCAAATGCATTTTTTCATGTGATTCCGACGCTCCGGTGGTCTTCCTCCGACGAAACCCTAGACCGGGGGCCACACGCGCCAAGTTTATGAATTAATACCCTTTTTGGAATATTACTGTAAGTATTTGTCGTGATTATTTAAATAGGATTAATACCCTTTTTGGAGTAATAAATTCATAAGAAAATAATTACTAATCAGAAAATTGCAAATAATATGACTACGGAATCACAAAAAAGATTAGAACATGTTTATGAATTAAAATTGCAAGTTTACTGTAAGAATATCCTACGAAGACCGTTAGGGTTTCAGGTTTCGGCGCACATATGTATCTCAACATGGAAATCAATGTCATATTTGTTCCCCTTTAGTCCCGGTTTCGGGTTTCGACCGCATTTTTTTATTATTTTATTACAAAAAATAAGCCCCTTTAGTCCCGGTTGATAAAAAATTCGCGCGAAACCGGTACTAAAGGTCTGTTTCTTCCTGCCTTATTTTTTCCCGCCCGTTTTCTTCCCGCATTTTCCACCGCTTCCCTCCTCTGACTTCCCGCCATTTCTCACTATATATATGTAGGCTTGGTCATTGCCATAGCACATCTAGACTCATATCTGTCGCCTCTCTCCACTCTCTCCCATGGCTTCCACCACACCTCTAACCCCTAGGGAGGCGGAGGCGCTTTGCGCCTCGAACTACCCCTGCCCACTGGGCTACCGCGTCCCCACCGGCTGGATGCTGAGCGCCAGAGGCATGCCGGTCCCTCCTGTCCCTCTAGGTGTGGAGCATCGGATGGCCATCACGAACCACTACTACCTCGAGCTCACGCCAGAGCAGCGGAGGAATCCCAACTGGCATCCCGACTATTTCCCGACTTGGGAAGCCTTCTTCATCAATCGGCGTGAGAGGGCGCTCGCCAGGAACGAGGAGGACGACCCACCTCCTTCGAAATTCAACGAGGCCGGCCGTCGGCTGTGGTGGCACGGCCGGACTCTCTAGAGTGTCACGGCCTACAACACGACCGGCAATAACCCCCGCCTGCGGTACCCTCAAATCCAGCCCACGCGTGCCCAACCTTCAAGGTTCGACTACGGCGACCCCGACGATGACAACGACAATGGCGCCGGCGACTATGATTACTATAGTGGCGCGTATTACAGGGCAAGGCAGGAGCATGACTAAATCACTCCAACATTAGGCATGTTTCTTAATTTTCAGCTGTGCTATGTATCTTAATTTTCAGTTGTGCTATGTATCCTTAGTGTTTGTGGGTTCCTTCTCTTGTGATGGTTCCTTCTCTTTGGGTGATCACCTCCATGCTGCTCGTAACCCGTGCCAACGTCTAGTTTGATTGAGCAAGATGTATTACATGAAAGGGGACCTTTATGTCTCAAATAAAAGGTTTAATACATTACATAGATTTATGTCTCAAATAAAAGGTTTAATACATTATTACACATCACCAACATCTAGTGTTGTGGTTTTCTTCTGCACCGTAGCCATGGAGAATCTTCATCATTTAACAGGATGCTTGGGTCAGTTTTCACTTTGAAGGGCGGAATTTCATGAAACTTATTGTAATCTTCTGACATGTCTGTCTTGTCATCCACTCCCACGATGTTTCTTTTTCCTGAAAGAACTATGTGGCGCTTTGGCTCATCGTATTCTGTATTCTTTTGCTTATCTTTCTTTTTTCTCGGTTTGGTAGACATGTCCTTCACATAGAAAACCTGAGCCACATCGTTGGCTAGGACGAATGGTTCATCCATGTACACAAGATTGTTGAGATCCACTGTTGTCATGTCGTACTTTTGGTCTACATGTACCCCGCCTCCTGTCAGCTTGACCCATTTGCACCGAAACAAAGGGACCTTAAAAGTAGGTCCATAGTCAAGTTCCCATATTTCCTCTATGTACCCATAATATGTGTCCTTCTGCCCATTGTCATCTGTTGCATCAAAGAGGACACCACTGTTTTGGTTGGTGCTCTTTTTATCTTGGGCGATCGTGTAAAATGTATTCCCATTTATCTCGTACCCTTGGAAAGTACATATAGTCGAAGATGGTAACTCCAACGAAGTACAACTCATCTCCAACAGTGGTGTTATTCATGAGATGTGTCTGCAACCAACTGCCAAAATTCTTCTCGTGTTCCCCTTTAATCAAGGTTTTAGGCTTCCCCGGGTTTTCGGAGCGTAGAATATTCTTGTGTTTTTCGATATACGGAGCCACCACGGTGGAATTGTCTAGAACTGTGTAGTGTGCTTGAGTGAAAGAATGCCCGTCCCTACATACCATTGATTTCCTTCCTAGTGTGCCTTTTCCAGTCATCCTCCCCTCATACCGAGATTCAGGAACACCAATCGGCTTAAGGTCAGAAAGAGTCAACACAAAACTCAATGACCTCCTCTGTTCCATAGCCCTTGGAGATGCTTCCTTTTGGCCTAGCACGGTTATGAACATATTTCTTTAAGACTCCCATGAACCTCTCGAAGGGGAACATATTGTGTAGAAACACAGGACCGAGAATTCTAATCTCTTCGACTAGGTGAACTAGGAGGTGTGTCATAATATTGAAGAAGGATGGCGAGAACAACAACTCGAAGCTGACCAGACATTGGACCACATCAATCTGTAACCCTGATAGACTTTCTCGATCGATTACCTTCTGAGAAATTGCATTTAGGAATGCACATACCTTCACAATGGCTAGTCGAACATTTTCTGGTAGAATTCCTCTCAATGCAATCGGAAGCAATTGCGTCATAAGCACGTGGCAGTCATGAGACTTTAGGTTTTGAAATTTTTTCTCTTTCATATTTACTATTCCCTTTATATTCGACGAGAAGCCAGATGGGACCTTGATACTGAAAAGGACTTCAAAAAAGATTTCCTTCTCTTCTTTGGTAAGAGCGTAGCTGGCAATCCCTTGAAACTGCCCTGGATGCTTGTCGTCTCGTCCTTTATGATGTTGTTGGTCCTCCCGTGATGCCGGGGTATCTTTTGACTTCCCATAAAAGCCTAGGAAGCCTAGAATATTCACGCAAAGATTCTTCGTTAGGTGCATCATGTCGATTGTAGGACCTCATGCACTTTCCAATAGGGTAGCTCCCAAAATATAGATTTCTTCTTCCACATGGGTGTGTGTCCGTCGGCGTCTTTTGGAACAGGTTGTCCTCCAAGACCCTTTCCAAAGATTACATCCAAATCCTTGACCATACAAAATACATCAGCACCACTACGGGGGACAGGCTTCGTCCGGGTTTCTGTCTTGCCATTGAAATGCTTGCCTTTCTTCTTTAAGGGATGACTGGGGGGAAGAAAACAACGATTGTAAGAGTACACATTCTTTCTACATTTATCCAGATATATACTTTCAGTCTCATCTAAACAGTGCGTGCATGCATTGTATCCTTTGTTCGTCTGTCCTAAAATGTTACTAAGAGCAGGCCAATCATTGATGGTTACGAACAACAACGCTTGGAGGTCAAATTCCTGCTGTTTGTGCTCATCCCGCACACGTACACCTGGTTTGTCCCACAACTGTAGAAGTTCACGACTAGACTCCCTCATACAATGGCTAAATGTGGCTCCTTTTGGTGGAAGGACATCTGCAGTCTAACTGACATTTTTAGAGGAATTACCTCTTGCAAAGTGAACCTTGGTGATACTGTTCTATTATGGAAAGACCTCTGGGTTGGTGATGATATTTTGCAGAATAGATACCCACGATTATTCTCATTCTCTGACTCTGAGGATATTACTGTCGCTGAATTTACTGAATCGGTAAACCCTCTGGATCACTTTGCTACTCCCCTGTCGATGGAAGCTAATACAAAGTTGGGATTCTTGTTGGATTGTGTTAATGACCTTGACAGAGACATGTCTACACCAGATCAGTGGGTTTTCACATGGGGTCACAATTATCACCCGAAGGACTACTATAACTTTTACTTTAGAGAAGTTATCCTAGTTCAAGTGTTGCCTCAGATTTGGAAGACGTGGTGTCTTATGAAGCACAAAGTCTTTGCCTGGCTGCTGATTATGGATAGATTGAACATGAGATATGCTACAACGCAGGCAATGTCCAATTGCAAATGTGGATTGTGTTCTTTGTCTTAAAAATAGAGAGACAAGGGATCACTTGTTTTTTCAGTGCCCATTCAGTGTTCAATGCTGGGACCTGTTAGGCATCTCCTGGGACATGAATAAGGAGTTAAGCCCAAGGCTGGAGACATCTAAACAATTCTGGTCTAAGCCACTTTTTCTGGAGTGTGTAATCCTGGGTGCTTGGAATATATGGAAGCAAAGGAACAGAAAGCACTTTGATGGAATTGATTCTAATATTCAAAGCTGGCTGGTTCACTTTTCTTCTGATATTGACATTTTAAGTGTTAGGCTTAAATCTGATAGTAAAGATCAGATTATTTCTTTTGTAAGAGAGTTGAGAGTCTAGACTTATTTTATTTGCTTTTGGGTTCTGGGAAACCCTAACCCCTTGTACATATGTTGTAACTCTATCCTTTTTTAATTTAAGAGCAGTAGGAGACTCTCCTGCTGTAATTCCTCAAAAAAAATTGTAGAAGTTCATCAACTAATGGCCTTAGGTACACATCAATGTCGTTGCCGGGTTTCTTCGGGCCTTGGATGAGCACTGGCATCATAATGAACTTCCGCTTCATGCACAACCAAGGAGGAAGGTTGTAGATACATAGAGTCACGGGCCAGGTGCTGTGACTGCAGTTCTGCTCCCCAAAAGGATTCATGCCATTGGTACTTAGACCAAACCATAAGTTCCTTGCGTCACCAGCAAAGTCCGGGAAGTCTCTCTCGATTTTTATCCACTGCCGACCATCAGCAGGGTGCCTCAACATCCCGTCTTTCTTACAGTCTTCCATGTGCCATCGCATGCTCTTTATTTCTGAACAAACGTTTCAACCGTGGTATTATAGGAGCATACCACATCACCTTGGCAGGAACCCTCTTCCTGGGTGGCTCGCCCTCAACATCACCAGGGTCATCTTTTCTTATCTTATACCGCAATGCAGTGCATACCGAGCATTTATCCATATTCTCGTACTTCTCACCGCGGTAGAGGATGCAGTCATTAGGGCATGCATGTATCTTCTGCACGTCTAATCCTAGAGGGCAGACAAGTTTCTTTGCTTCGTACATACTGGAGGGCAATTGGTTATTTCTCGAAAGCAGCTTCTTTATTATTACCAGTAACTTTTCAAATCCCGAGTCAGTCATACCGGTCTCTGCCTTCCACTTCAACAATTCCAGTGTGCTACCCAGCTTCTTCTGGCCATCTTCACAAGTTGGGTACAACAATTTGTTGTGGTCCTGTAACATCTGCTCGAACTACAACCTCTCATTCGCCTTGCATCACTAATGACCCGACCAAAATCATCAACAGGCTCATCTGGTTCCCGTTCTTCACCCCCTTCTTCTTCATTATCTTCAACTGTGGTATCATCGTATTCAGGGAACATAGATCGGTAGTTGTCATCATCGTTCTCTTCTTCATCGTCGTCTTCCATCATAACCCCTCTTTCTCCGTGCTTGGTCCAAACATTATAGCCGGACATGAAACCGGACCGAAGCAGGTGGCTCTGAATGACTCTTGAGGAAGTGTGAGCCTGCTCACTCCGACATTCAACACATGGACAACACATAAAACCATCCCGGCGCTTGTTCGCCTCAGCCACAAGGCGAAAAGAACGCATGCCTTCTCTGTAAGCGTCAGAGCGTCGGTCACCGTACATCCATGGGTGGCTCATCTGCATCATACAACCATGCATATATATCAAACGCAATCACGATGCTTAAATTAGTACCGCGTGGTTAAAATGAGAAAATAGTTGCTAACCTTTTAGGACACTTCAAAACAAAGAGGAGAAGCATTAAGTGTCGCTCTGGCACCTCGTATCATGTTTTGTCTTGTGTGAACTCAAGTGGCATCGCTCTAACAGGCATTTCACTGAACACCTCTAGTGCATATGAAGAAAAAAAGTTAGCACAAAGTTATACCCACCTCACATAGGAAAAAACAGGAGAGAGTGGAGGGCTGGGTGCATATATATAGGGCCAGACCATTAGTCCCGGTTTGAGACACAAACCGGGACTAATGGTTCTGCCAGGACCACGCGGGCGTGCCCAGACCCACTAGTCCAGGTTTGTGTCTCAAACTGGGACTAGTGGCCTCTTACGGACCGGCACACCGAATTCGACGACCTCGGGCCGTCCAGTTCGGACCATTAGTCCCGGCCCCAGCCACGGCCGGGACTAGTGGCCCGAACCAAAGGCCCTTTTTCTACTAGTGGGCGGCCTTCCTGAAAGTGCATGTGTGCCCCCATGTGTGGTTTTGGTCATTAATGACAATCTTTATGGACTTATGTTTGCATTGAGTTTTACTTGTAGGATTTGTCCATAGGCAATGCTTGTACCATATGTTGGCTTCAAGGTTGGGAGAAGAAGAAAGTAAAGAAGATCAAGCGTTGACCAAGGTGTTCAAGGAGAGATCCAAAGATTGGTCATGTGAGAGTTGAACCTATGGGAAGTGTGTCTTGAAGAATAAAGTTGGAGTGATATCTCTTATGTGTGCAAGTTCACGATGAGCCATCTCGAAGAGATCATTTGCTTGAAGCTTGCCATCCTATGGTTATCATGGATATGGGAAGATGATATGCCCAAGAGAGAAGCTCTATCATAGTCGAGTATGCGAGAGAAATTTGCAAGTCTTCACCAAGCTAGTGCAATCAAGAAAGGTGTTCCATCTTGAGGTGGACAAGATCGCTATCGTCAAGCTCAAGTGGAATATGCTCAAGGAAAAGGTATGTTCTTGATAGGGTTTCTTTCTTACCGGTCTCATGGTGTTAGTTGGGGAGACCGGTTTATAGGATATATAGTCGTACTATCAAGAGGGGCTCTCGAGTGAGTAACTTGATCATATCCTTCGGAGAGAGCTCAAACCTTTGCATACTTGGCATCATATTTCTTGGTTGTTATTTGGATCTTATCCATGTGAGGTTCTTTAGCTTGTGTTAATCTTCATGACAAGCCCAAGTTCATCGAAAACGGATTTCATATGCATTCTCTATCGCGTTTTCGAGGTTGGAGGTTTTACCGGTTTGTCTTTTCTAGATAGGTTAAACCTTTCATCACTTGGTTCTATCCTCCATTGCTGGACTATGATGGTTCTCTGTATGATCTTTTAGATCTCGTTACTATCTTCGAAACGAGCCCAAGATCATCAAAATCGGAGTCCGGATGCAAAAGTTACGGTCATTTCAGTTTTGCTATTTCTGTCAGTTTTGCCTTGGGCGGAATGTCCGGTCGTTTTCGGCCGGAGTGTCTAGCCCGACCGGAATGTCCGGCTGATTCTCGCCGGACTGTCCGGCCCTGGGGTTTCGTCGACCTACTCGGACATTCTGTGTGCCATTTCGGACACCATCCGGACACTGGCCAAAATCTTTGCTAGGCCGGAGTGTCCGGTGGTTGTCGCCTGGAGTGTCCGGCTAGGCCAGACTGTCCGGCCTGTTTTTGCCGGACTGTCCGGGGTAAGTGGCTCCCAATGGCTCTATTTCCAGGGGCCCTATATTCTTCTACCTTGGTTGCTGCGGTTTTTCCAACCTCAAGAACCCTAAAACTGAGCCACCATTGTTGATCTCTTGAGCTTGCTTCCCTCTCAATCCCTCCTATGATTACTGCATATTCTTGAGGGATTTGAAAGAGGAGATCTAGATCTACAATCCCACCAATCAATCTCTCCTCTAAGTGAGGGGAACATATTGGGATCTAGATCTTGGAGTCTTTTGTGGATTTCCTCCATTGGTCTTCCTCTCTTATTCCCCCATAAGCTTTTGTAGCTTTGGTGGAATTTGGGAGTGAAGGACTTGAGCACTTCTTGTGTTCTTGCCATTGCATTTGGTGCATAGGTTTGAGTTCTCAGTGAGGATTCGATTGGGTGAAAGGTGAGAAGCCTTTTACTCTTGGGTTCATTGGAACCCTAGACGGTTTGGTGGTTTTGCAGGTTTGTGGATTACTTGGGGCCTCCAATTAAGTTGTGGAGCTTTCCCCAAGCTTGTTTGTTGGGAGCCTCCAATTAAGTTGTGGAGAAGTGCCCCAACCTTGTGAGAGGTTCCGGATTGCCATCGACAAGTGCACCGATAGTGGAAGTGTGGATCGATCCTGTTGGGGTGAGATTCACAGGAGAACAAGGGAGGCCTTTTGTGGCATTGGTGGTTTGATACCACCCCCTCTCCAAACGAGACGTACTCCATGTTGGGAGGAACTCGGTAAAATATCGTCGTCTCCGCGTGCCTCGGTTGTCTCTATATCCGAGCTCTTACTTATGCACTTTACTTTGTGATAGCCTTCGTGCTTGAAGTATATATCTAGCTATCACATAGTTGTTTGTCTTGCTTAGCATAAGTTGTTGGTGCAAATAGGTGAACCCTAGTTGTTCTAGGTTTTGTGCTTAACAAAGTAAATGCTAGTTTAATTCCGCCTTTGTTGAGCCATTCTCGGAAAAAAATTAAAAAAGCCTATTCACCCCACCCTCTAGGCGGCATCTATATCCTTTCACTTCCTCTCCCGCGGATTAGCCATTGGCTGTAGCGAGCGGGTTGGAGGCAAGGCGGTTGGCCGGTGAAAGCCGGGCTCCGGTCGGAGCCAACGATGGCGGCGTTCTTGAACGGTGTTTACCTTGTTGAAGGGGTCGTTGCTGCAAATTCCGCCTCATGCCTAAGGCTCTAGGGGGAAACCTGAAGGAGTTATGCCCTAGAGGCAAATAATAAAGTGTATTATTTGATATATCTCCTGCATGTTCATAATACGTTTCATACTGTGCTATAACTGTGTTAATACGAAACGTTAATACACGTGTGGTATGTAAACAAACCGTGTCTCTAGTTACCTCTAGCGAACTAGTTCATTGGTCATGATGATGGTCTGGGTTTCAAGATCATGGGCATTTATGCCAACTGACAATGAGGTCATGTTATTAGTTGAATAACATGATAGACAAACATCCGATCATTATATCTTAATGAGATCTAGTTATAAAGTTCACCATTGATGATAAAACACAGAGAACCTCGCAACCTGATCCTTTGACTGTGAGGTAATGCAAATCACCATTCCAGAAGAAGCTTAGATGGTTATCAAGAATCATCTCGTAACAGGGTGATCAAAAAGGTGCCACTCAGGTTTTCCGAAGGGATGCGTAGAGGAGTACATATCAAGACCAGGATTTGTCTAGTCCATGTAACGGACAGATACATGTGGCCATCTCGGTGACGTTGCATTGATAAAGCTTGCAAGCATGTGACTAGGTCACGGAATACAACGACATGAGAACGAGAAAACAAGTTCATCAGTAACGAGATCGAACTAAGGTATGGAGATACCGAAGATCAAGTCTCGGATGAATTAGGTATCAAATGACAAAGGGAACGGGGAACGACTATCTCATGGTTCGAGCGATTGTATTCGTGAAACGCATGGGCATCACATGGCCATCCAGGTCCCTCTGTTGATCATTGATGTGAGAGTGGTCTCAATCATGTTCGGAGTGTTTCCGAACTGAAGGATGTCACGCTTAAGGGTAGGGACGCTTAGGGTAGATGAGGTATCGTAAGAGAAATAAAGAGAGAGAAACCAGAATAGTTTCGGGTAACATTCGATGGAGATCGGAAGGGGTCCGGAAGGTGTTTCAGAGTGAAGAAATAATATAATATGTGTATTTGAATGTTAATTGGAGAATTAATATTAAATAGATATTTTATTTTATTTTTAAAGGCTCCTTAATGCTAATGGGCCTCACCCGAAGGGAGGCCTAATAGGGCAAGGCGCCTAGGGAGTGGGGGCAGCCGGCTGATACATTGCAAATGTATCTATAATTTTTGATGTTCCGTGCTTGGTTTTATCTACTTTCTTGTGTTTTGTCCATACTTTGGAGTACTTTTCATATGATTTCTTGGACTAACCTATTAACAAGTGCCACATTTCTATTTGCTTGTTTTCTGCTATTTTTGGTTCCAGGAAAGTCAGAAAATCAATATTCTCGGAATTGGACCGGACAAAAGCCAAAGTGGATATTTTCCCGGAAGACTCACAGAGCCAGAAGGAGAGTCGGAGAGGGGCCACAGGGTGGCCACACCACCCCATGGTGCGGGTCCCCCAGGCCGCGCCAGGGCATGGTGTGGGCCCCCTGGCCGCCCACCGACCTTGCCCTTTCGCCTATATATTCCTCCCGATGCGAAAACCCTAAATCATCAAGCCTCCAGCCACGAAAAGTTCCACAACACCGCCACCACCAAAGGGGAGATTCGGGGGACAGAAGTCTCTGTTCCGGCACCCTGTCGGGACGGGGAAGTGCCCCCGGAGCCATCTCCATCGATCTCCACCGCCATCTCCATCACCATTGTTGATTCCCATGATGAGGAGGGAGTAGTTCTCTCTCGAGGCTAAGGGTTCTACCAGTAGCTATGTGTTCATCTCTCTCTCTCTATGCATGATCATATTGTGATCATGAGCTTGTAATCTATAGATCTATTCTGCTACTCAAGTGCTTTAATAGATCTCTGCTCTCCCCATGTGTGTGAAAGTGACAGCGTGCACATCATGGTGGCACTTAGGCTAGAGATTACAAATACTTGTTATGTGTTATATTTGGAGTAGGATGTCTTTATGAAATTGTGGTGTTTGTTGGACTCATCTAGTACTCAAGGTGACAGTGTGGGGTTATCTAGATGGGAAAGATGAACTTTGAGGTGTGCTGTTATAGCCCTACCAACGATTAGAGTGTCCAACCAGAGAGTAGTTCAGCGTAGTATCATAAAGAAGAATATATTTATATGAGAGTGTTCACTAGTGAAAGTATGATCCCTAGGCCTTGTTTCTAAGCATTGAAACACCATTTGCAATTAGATATGTTACATGTTTGCTTGCTTCCATCTTTATTTCAGTTTTCCTTTAGTCTTTTCCCACATCAACCACACGCTATCAAGCTATTTTCTAGCACCATTACCACTTATAATTATCTATACCACTTGTATTTCACTATCTCTTTGCCGAACTAGTGCACCTATACACCTGACAGGTGTATTGGGTGTGTTGGGGACACAAGAGACTTCGTGTATCTTGATTGCAGGGTTGCTTGAGAGGGGATACCTTTGACCACTTCCTCCCTGAGTTCGATAAACCTTGGGTAATCCACTTAAGGGAAAACTTGCTGTTGTTCTACAAACCTCTGCACTTGGAGGCCCAACAACTATCTACAAGAATAGAAGTGCGTAGACATCAAGCTATTTTCTGGCGCCATTGCTGGGGAGGAAAGGTAAAAGGTATTCACACCGGAGGATTAAAGAAGAAGAACCTCCCACGGCAAACGCCTATTTTCTGGCGCCGTTGCCGGGGAGGTAAGGTAAAAGGTACTCACATCCTCTGGTGTGAGTGCTCGAAGTTATTTCCTTTAGATTCTGCAATTTTATCTTTTTGTTTCTTGTTTTCACTAGTTAGGCTTAATGGAAAACAACAACAAAATTAGAGAGCTTTTTATTATTTTTCCTAAGTTAGAACTCGAATTGTCTGAAAAGAAAATTAAAAAACCCATGGAACTTTGTGTGCATGCTAATAGCAATGTTGTTAGTATGAATTCTTTCGACACCATTATTGCTAATGCTATGGAAAAGTCTAAGCTTGCGGAAGCTGGTTGTGATGAGCATGATATTTTTAGTCCCCCAAGCACGTTGGAGAAAATTTACTTTGATGATACTATGCCTCCAATATATGATGATTACAATGATGAATATGATATTTTTAGTCCACCTACTATCGAGGAGAAAATTAATTATGATTACAATATGCCTCCTATATTTGATGATTATGGTGATGAGAATAATAATGATAGCTATTTTGTTGAATTTGCTCCCACCACAATTAATAAGAATAACTATGCTTATGTGGAGAGTAACAATGATTATATGCATGTGGCTCATGATAAGAATGTTTTATGTGATAGTTACATTGTTAATTTTATTCATGTTGCTACTGAAAGTTATTATGAGAGAGGGAAACATGGTTCTATGCATCTCAATAATATTAAGTTTCCCCTCTTTATGTTGAAAATTTTGAAGTTGCACTTGTTTTGCTTTCCTATGCTTGTTGCTTTGTGCTTTCATGATTTGTTTCTTTACAAGATTCCTATGCATAGGAAGTGGGTTAGACTTAAATGTGCTTTGAATTTTCTTCTTGATGCTCTCTTTTACTTCAATTCATATTTCTTATGTGAGCATCTTCTCAAACTATCATGCCTAACTTAAAGGCGTTAAAGAAAAGAACTTATTAGGAGATAACCCAAAAGTTTTAGATGAGTCTTGGAAGTTATTACTTCAGTAATAACCGCTCATTATCCTTTTTATTTGCTTTTTGTGCTAAGAATAATCTCCAATAAGAGAGAAGTAATGTTTGGGAAAGTTGTTGTCCCGAAACAGATTTATGTGCTTTACCATAAAAATTCGTGTAAAATCTCTGTACGTCCTTTTGAGGCAAGAATGTTTGTGCTTCTGCCCCAGGTTGTTATCTAACTTTAGTTAGTTCAACACTTTTCTATTTGAGCAACAGAAGGTCTTTGAAAAAAATCATCTTTACCTGCCGGTCTGTTTTGACAGATTCCTGCCATTATTTACATTTGCTTCTTGTTGGTTCCTTTTTGAGTTCTTTTGGGGAATTGAGCTTTTTGAGAGAAGTGCTACAGTAGCTTGTGTTTTATTGGAAGTTTTATTGGTGTTGTAACTAAACCTAAAGACCTATTATCTTGAGTGCACTAATGTTGCTAATAAAGATTGTGTGAAGTTTTGTATGAAGGAAAAATTTCAGGTGTATGGAAGGAATGAGTAATGACATGAAGGATGGACTAAAGCTCAAGCTTGGGGATGCCACGCGTGTCACCCCAAGAAATATCCAAGAAGTACAAGCGTCAAAGCTTGGGGATGCCCAAGGCATCCCTTCTTCATCAATAAAAATCCTAGGTTTCTTTCAAACGCTTCATTTTTATTGTTTCATATACAGTTGTGTTGTTCTTGGAGCGTCTTTTTTTTTGTTTTGGTTTTTTTTTTCCTTTTGTTTTCTTAGTTTGCTGAATAAATTTGTTGGACCCCCTCTTTCATACATTGGTTTGCAAATAGTTTGGTTTGGTTTGGAAAAGAGTAGGAAAGTTCATGCTTAAGTGGTAAAAAGAGCTTATTTTTGACTGTGGCCTATGCTTTGTCATGTCATGCTTGATTTTTTTTGGCTTTATGCTTAGTATTATTTGTTGTAGCATGACTTGTTATAAACAATTGAGATTGCTTAATGTGCCTTGAAAGAATCATGCGTTGTTTTAGCATATTAAAAGCATAGTATAGTGGTATTCTCCTTTGATGCTTTATTTGGGTTGACTTGGCGCATGCTCACGCCATGTTATGACTATCTCAAGTCATCATAGCCTTTATGATCCTTTGGTTTTCAACTTGTAGTATCACTTTATGCTTTGATCAATGATGTTTTGTCGCTCTGCATGATTATGGCCATTATTGCTCTCTTAGTTTGTCGCTCCCAGTCTTTTGCTATCCTCCGTAAGCAAGTATGAGTTCCACTCATGCATCAAACTCCCTAAACCAAGTTATTCCAAAGAGTCCACCATACCTACCTACTAGCTTACGCTATTCCAAGTATATTCATGCTTTTGTTTACCTTCCAAATTAAACTTGTTATGAGAAAACTAGTGATTAAAGCTCTCACGAACTTGATGGCACACTTTACTTTTCTTGCCCTTAATAAACTTGAACCATTGTGTCGTTTATGTTGTATATGCTTGCACTTATTTGTTGGGAATTAGCAGAACCATGTTGTCATGGGGAACACTTTCAACATTGCACTTGGTACTTGTACCTAGTTGATATCATGCTCTTTTGTATATGGATGTCGTCGGTGTGAAATGAAAGAGGAGCTTGTAAGTCCATGGAGTTATGTATATGTGTTAGAGAAACGCCTGGGCCGCTGGTCTAATCCATGCTGACATGGTGGAAACCTGCAACGTAACCATAATGAGTTGTCTATGAAGCATTCTTCTTATAAAAAAGTGTCCTATATTGAGAAAAAAAAGAAAAACAAAAAAAGAGATTATGAAAAGAGGAAAGAGAGAAAAAAGCACCATATTCCCATGGTAAATAAGAAGATTGCTAAGATGCTCGTTGTCTGCTTGCCTTGTCATTTTGATATGGGGATTCTTCCGTATCATCGGGCAAGGGGTACCCCGTTGGCGGTTCTCTATGATACACATGTACTTACGATGACAAGAACTTACCGGTGACTAAACTTGAGTAGCATGAGGAGCGGCCCTCGTATTCAAGGGACATGAGGTTTCCAACTTATACTTCGCCAAGCATGTACACCATAGTTTGTTCACTTTAATCTTAATCACTTCAAGATGCTTATGATAGGGGCAATGAGAGCTGAAAGCTAATAAGTACCATAATTTTTGGAAGCTCTTTATGAAACTTGAATCTCTACTTCCTTCTATGAAGGCCTTTCTTTTACTTTTATGTTGAGTCTCCACCTTCTACCTTTATGCACCTACTTTGAGAGCATAGTGGCCATTCTTAGTTCTATGTGCATTGTGTTGGAATTATGGCCTAGAGGCAATAATAAAGATGTTATTATTATAATTCTTGTTCATGATAAAGTTTATATTCCATGCTAGAATTGTATTAAGCGGAAACTTTAATACTTGTGTGGTTTGTGAACAACACCGTATCCCTAGTACGCCTCTATGGACTAGCTCATTGATCAATGATGGTTAAGGTTTCCTAACCATAGACATGAGTTGTCAATTGATAATGAGATCATATCACTAGAGAATGATGTGGTGGATAGACCCAAACTAAGCGAAGCAATTAGATCGTGTCATCGTGTTCGTCTTTGCGAAGTTTTTCTTATGTCAAATATTGTATTCCTTAGACCATGAGATAATACAACTCCCTGGTATCGGAAGAAAGCTTTGAGGTCATCAAACGTCATCCTATGAGAGGGTGATCATAAAGGTGTCTCTCAGGTGATCGGAAAGTATCTGTTGGGTTGTATGTATCGAGATGGGATTTGTCCCTCCCAAGTCGGAGAGATATACTTCAGGCCCACTCGGTAATCGATATCAACACCGCTTGCAAGCATGTGGTTAAGGAGTTGATCACAAAGTGATATCGGATTACGGAACGAGTAAAGTACTTGCTGTGAACGAGATTGAACTAGGTATGACGATACCGACGATCGAATCTCTGGCAAGTAAAATATCGCGAGACGAAGGGAATATATATATGGGATTGATTGAATCCTGGCATCGTGGTTCATCCGATATGATCATCGATGAATGTGTGGAGTCAATATGGGTGCCTGCACCGCTGTTGATTATTGATAGAAGATCATGTCTCATATTCTCGAACCCGCAGGTCACACACTTAACGTGTCTCGACGCTTAGGATAGATTGGATAATTGGTTTATGAATTTTTGTTCGAGTCTCGGATGGGATCCGGGATATCACGAGAGGTTCGGAATGGTCCGGAGAATAAGATTCATATAAGGCAAAGGCAGTTTTTGGAGTTCGAATAGTTCCGTTAATCGGTATTGTACCGAAGCTTTAGAACCTTCCGGAAGGGGCCAACGTGGTCCCACCTTCCGGGAGGGGCATGGGCCTATGAGGGGGTGTCCTGGCCGCATTGAATAGGGGCACAAGGCCCCATAGGGCCCAGCCGATCCTAGAGAGTTTAAATCGTTTAAACTAGAGATAAGATAAGATAGGATTTCTAGATAAGGGAGAGTTTAAATTGTTTAAACTGGAGATAGGCTTGGAGGAGAGGTTAGGCTGGCCGCACTTCTCTATATATAGAGGGCTGGTGCCTCTCACACCCCCTTACACCTTCCTCCAAACCCAGTTGCCGCCTCGCCTTCCTCTCTCCTCCCGACTGCTTGCGGCGAAGCCTCAGCAGAAATTCTCCACCAAATACATCACGCCGTCGTGTTGTAGATCCAATCCATCTCTCCACCATACTTGCTGGTCCGAGGAAGGAGGATACGTCGAGGTGTTGCACGTGTGCATCTCACGGAGGCACCACCACTTGTGGTGCTAGATCGGATCGGATCGCAAGGAGGAGAAGCGAGTACGACTACATCACCCACGTTCCGATTTAACGCTCCGCTGGCGAATCTTCAAGGGTATGAAGATCTAATCCAATCTCTCTCGTTGTTTGCATCTCCTAGATTAGATCTTGACTTTCCTCTGCTCGCTCAGAAAATTTTGATTTACTATGCTGCGAAACCCTTCAGTGGTATCAGAGCTAGATCTATGCGTAGATGTGTTTCACGAGTAGAACGCAACATGGTTGTTGTGGGCGTTGATGTTTTCTGTTGCAAGCCTCTTGTTTGTGTTCTTCTTATGACGCGGGATAGTGAGATTGAAGCGGTCCAGGCCAACCTTACGCGACATCGTCATGAGACCGGCTCCGACTTGACGTGTGGCTTGTACCACACATGCGGCCGGTGGATGCCGTTCTCTCACTATAGTTGTCATGGGATTAACACCGGAGTTTGGCAACCATAATATCACCGTTGTGTCTTTCCGTAGGTAAGAATCGTTAGCATCTACTCCCATAAGCCACGTAAAACATGCAACAACAAAGTAGAGGCGCCTAACTTGTTTTTGCAGGAGTGTTTTCGTGATATGGTATGGCCCAAGATGTGATGTGTATAATGTATGCGATGATCATGTTTTGTAATGTTTCACGACTTGCATGTCGATGAGTACACAACCGCAGGAGCCATATGGTTGTCTTTATAATTGTGTATGACCATGAGTCAACTTCTTATACGCCATGTAATAGCTTTATTTTATCGCTAAGTAGTTAGCAATAGTTGTAGTTGCTATTCGTGGTGGAGGCAATCATGGTGGAGTGATGGAGATCATGCCGGAACGCACAAGATGGAGATCATTGCGCGAAGATTGGCTATACCATGTCACATAAAGTTATATGCATGTGATGTTTATCCTTTTATGTATATTATTATGCTTAGATCGCAACGGTAGCATTATAAGATGATTCCTCACTTAAAGATCAAGATAAAAACTGTGTTCTCCCCAAAGTATGCACTGCTATAAAGTTCGTCGTGTCCAAGCATCACGTGATGATCGGGTGCTATAGACTCTACGCCACATACAACGGGTGCAAGCCAGTTTTGCACACGCGTAAATACTTGGGTCTAACTTGACGAGCCTAGCATGTACAGACATGGCCTCGGAACACATGAACCGAAAGGTTAAGCATGAGTCATATGAATGATATGATCGACACTTCGTTGTCCACCATTGAAACCACATCTCTTCTCGTGAAGATCGGATTAGGTGTGGTGAATTTGGATCGTGTTCACTAAGCAACTTGAGGGATGTTGAATTTAGTGGGAGTTCATCTAGTAATTCGATTAAAAGTTGAACTATTTATCATGAACATAGTCTAAATTGTACTTGCAAATCAGAGATCACATGGCCAAGTCCAACTTCAACTTCAACGTTTTTGCTGAGAAAGTAAAACTTAGAAACAATGGGTCTAAGTTCACCAACTGGTTACGCAATCTAAGAATCATTCTGTCTGGTGGACAAAATGACTATGTCCTTGAGAAAGCGTTAGGTAACCCTCAACGCGCCGGCCGATGAGAAAGCTGTCTATCGGCGCAAAAGATGATTATGGTGTGATTAAGAGCACCATGTTGTTTGCTATGGAACCGAACTTCAAAATCGTTTTGAAAACTATCCCGCCCTTTGAGATTCTCAAGAGTTGAAAATCAGACTCAGCCCGCTCGAGAGATATGAGATCTCCGAGAAGTTCTTTAACTGCAAGATGGAGGAAGGAGTTCCGTTAGTGAGCACGCCATTAAGATGTCGGCTACACTCAACGCCTTGAGCAATCGGATCGCAAGATTCCAGAGGAGCTCAAGATTGACAGGTTCGCAATCACTCCCTCCCGCCTACAAAAGTTTTGTAGTGACTCACAATCAGATTGGTTCCATCGATACGATCACCGAGCTCTTCGCAGCTGAAGGCTGCGGAGGTGGACATCAAAAGGATAATCATGTGTTGATGGTCAACAAGCCCTTCTTTAAGAAAGGTAAAGGTGCAAAGAAGCCCTTCAAGAAAAGCGGCAAGTTGCTGTTCTCGCTGAGAAGAAGCTCAAGTCCGTCCTGTCTATTAATCGAAAGTGCTTCTATTGCAAGGACAAGGGTCACCGAAGCGCAACTATCCGAAGTACTTAGCGGACAAGAAGGCTGGCACCATCAAAGGTATATTTGATATGCATGTTATTGATGTTTTCCTTACTAGCCCTCGTTGTAGTGCCCGGTATTTGATAATCGGTTCGGTTGCTAATATTTGTAACTCAAACAGAGCTACGGAATAGACGGCGCCATGAGGGATGAGGTGACGATGCGCTGGCAACGGATCAAGAGTTGATGTGATGGACGCCGCACGCTCTCCTTAGTTTTACCTTCGGGATTAGTTTTAAACCTTAATAAATGTTATTATGTGCGTTGAGCATGAACATTATTTCGGATCATGTTTATTGCAAGACGGTTATTCATTTAAATCGGAGAATAATGGTTGTTCTATTTATATGAGAAACATCTTTTATGGTCATGCACCTCTTGTGAATGGTTTATTTCTTCTAAATCTCGAAAGGGATGAAACACACATCCATAACATTGAGGCTAAGAGATGCAAAGTAGATAGTGATAATACTACTTATTTGTGGCACTCGCTAGGTCATATTGGTGTAAAGCGATGAAGAAACCCCATTCTGATGGACTTTTGGATTCTCTTGATTTTGAATCATTTGACACATGCGAACCATGCCTCATGGGCAAGATGATTAAAACCCCGTTCTCCGGTATGATGGAGCGAGCAACGGACTTGTTGGAAATCATACATACCGATGTATGCGACCGATGAGTGTTTCACGCCGGTGGATATCGCTATTTTCTCACTTTTACAGATGACTTAAGTAGATATGGGTATAACTATTTAATGAAACATAAATCTGAAACGCTTGAAAAGTTAAATGAATTTCAGAATGTAGTGTTGAACCATAGTAAAATAAAGATTAAGTTTCTACGATCCTATCGTGGGGGCGAATATTTTAGTTATGATTTTCTCACGCATATAAAGGCAATTTGAATCTTTTCACAACTCACGCCACCCTAACACCACAACAAGAATGGTGTGTCTGACAGGAATCGAACCCTATTAGATATGGTCCGATCGATGATGTCTCTTACTGGTTTGCTGTTATCATTTTGGGGTTATGCATTAGAAACCGCTGCATTCACTTTAAATAGGGCTCCATCTAAATCCGTTGAGACGACGCCGTATGAACTGTGGTTTGGTGCTAAACCTAAGTTGTCGCTTAAAGTTTGGGGATGCGAAGCTTACGTCAATAAGTTGATGCCGGACAAGCTCGAACCCAAAGCGGAGAAATGCGTCTTCATAGGATACCCTAAGGAAACTATTGGGTATACCTTCTATCACAAAACCGAAGGCAAAGTGTTTGTCGCAAAGAACGGTTCCTTTCTTGAGAAGGAGTTTCTCTCGAAGAAGTGAGGAGGAAAGTAGAGCTAGACGAGGTTATGAACCTTCTCTTGAATTGGAGAGTAGCACAGACCTGAAATTGTTCCAAGGTCACCGCACCAACAATAGAGGAAGCTAATGACAAGGATCATGAAGCTTGGACGATGTCATCGAACGTCGCAGTCGACAAGGTCGCGTGCCCCTCCCGAGTGGTACGGCAACCCCTGTCTTGATGTCTTGTTAGTTGAAGATAGTGAACCTACGAACTATGAGGAAGCGATGATGAGCCTGCAGACGAGAAATGGCTAGAAGCCATGAAATCCGAATTGGGATCCATGAGCGAAAACCAAGTATGGACTTTGGTGGACCCTCCTAGCGATCAAAGGCCGTTGAGTGCAAATGGATCTTCAAGAAGAAAACGGACGGATGGTAATGTTACCGCCTATAAAGCACGGCTTGTTGCGAAAGGTTTTCGACAAGTTCAAGGTGTTGACTACGATGAGACTTTCTCTCCGTAGCGATGTTTAAGTCCATTCGGATTTTATTAGCAATTGCTGCGTTTCATGATTATGAAATATGGCAAATGGATGTCAAGATCGCTTTCCTCAATGGCAACATTGATGAAGAGTTGTATATGATGCAACCCAAGGTTTTGTCGATCCTAAGGATGTCGATAAAGTATGCAAACTTCAGTGTTCCATTTATGGATCAAGCAAGCGTCTCGGAGTTGGAACCTTCGCTTTGATCAAGTGATCAAGAGCTTTGGATTTGTTCCAAATTGCTACAAGCTTGCATCTACAAGAAAGTGAGTGGGAGCTCGGTGACGCTTCTGGTACTATATGTGGATGACATATTGATTATTGGAAATGACATCAACATGCTTAACGTGAAGAGTTATTTGAACAAGTGTTTTTCAATGAAAGACCTAGGTGAAGCTGCTTATATATTGGGCATCAAAATCTATAGAGATAGACAAAGACGCTGATAGCTTTAAGCCGTAGTACATACCTAGACAAAGTTCGAAAGGTTCAGAATGGATAAGGCATTGAAAGGTTCAGGCCTATGTTGTCGATTAAGATATTGAGCAAGGCTCGGTCCAGCCACGATGAAATGATAGGGAAGCTATGAGCAAAGTGCCTTATGCCTCGCCATAGGTTCCATCATGTATGCCATGTGTACTAGACCGGATGTGTCCAATGCTCTTAGTTTGACGAGCAGATATCAAAGTGATCCAGAGTGGAACACATCGGACAGTAAAGAACATCCTAAGGTACCTAAATAGGACTAAAGAAATGTTCTTAGTCTATGGGGTGATGAACAGCTGTCGTAAAGGTTACGTCGATGCTAGTTTCGACAATCGACAAGGATGATGCTAAATCTCGCATGTGATACGTGTATATTTTGAATGGAGGAGCTGTGAGTGGAGAAGCCGCAAGCAAAGCGTGGTCGCGGATCTACTGAGAAGCGGAATACATGGCTGCAGAAGCGTCAAGTGAAGGAGTTTGGATCGAAACTTCATCATCGAGCTTGGTTCCAAGTGCATTGGACCCATCGGAGATATTGTGTGACAACACCGCGCCATAGCACTCGCTAAGGAACCAAGATATCATCCAAAGACCAAGCATATCAACTGCAAGTTTCATATAATCCGAGATTATATAGCGGATGGAGATCCAAGATCAGCAAAGTACATACAGATCTGAATGTCGCAGATCCATTGACTAAACCTCTTCCACGTGTAAACATGATCAGACCTCGATTGCCATGGGTGTAAGATTGTTGCCAAATGTAAACTAGATTATTGACTCTAGTGCAAGTGGGAGATCGTTGGAATTATGCCCTAGAGGCAATAATAAAGATGTTATTATTATAATTCTTGTTCATGATAAAGTTTATATTCCATGCTAGAATTGTATTAGCGGAAACTTTAATACTTGTGTGGTTTGTGAACAACAGATCCCTAGTACGCCTCTATGGACTAGCTCATTGATCAATGATGGTTAAGGTTTCCTAACCATAGACATGAGTTGTCAATTGATAATGAGATCATATCACTAGAGAATGATGTGGTGGATAGACCCAAACTAAGAAGCAATTAGATCGTCATCGTGTTCGCCTTTGTAAGTTTTTCTTATGTCAAATATTGTATTCCTTAGACCATGAGATAATACAACTCTACGTATCGGAAGAAAGCTTTGAGGTCATCAAACGTCATCCTATGAGAGGGTGATCATAAAGGTGTCTCTCGTGATCGGAAAGTATCTTGGGTTGTATGTATCGAGATGGGATTTGTCCCTCCCAAGTCGGAGAGATATACTTGGGCCCACTCGGTAATCGATATCAACACCGCTTGCAAGCATGTGGTTAAGGAGTTGATCACAAAGTGATATCGGATTACGAACGAGTAAAGTACATTTACGTGAACGAGATTGAACTAGGTATGACGATACCGACGATCGAATCTCGCAAGTAAAATATCGCGAGACGAAGGGAATATATATATGGGATTGATTGAATCCTGGCATCGTGGTTCATCCGATATGATCATCGATGAATGTGTGGAGTCAATATGGGTGCCTGCACCCGCTGTTGATTATTGATAGAAGATCATGTCTGCATATTCTCGAACCCGCCGGGTCACACACTTAACGTGTCTCAACGCTAGGATAGATTGGATAATTGGTTTATGCATTGTTGTTCGGAGTCTCGGATGGTAGCCGGGCTATCACGAGAGGTTCGGAATGGTCCGAGAATAAGATTCATATAAGGCGGTAGTTTTGGAGTTCGTAATAGTTCCGTTAATCGGTATTGTACCTAAGCTTCTAGAACCTTCCGGAAGGGGCCAACGTGGTCCCACCTTCCGGAGGGGCATGGGCCTATGAGGGGGTGTCCTGGCCGCATTGGGCCAGGGGCACAAGGCCCCATAGGGCCCAGCCGATCCTAGAGAGTTTAAATCGTTTAAACTAGAGATAAGATAAGATAGGATTTCTAGATAAGGGAGAGTTTAAATTGTTTAAACTGGAGATAGGCTTGGAGGAGAGGCTAGGGCTGGTGCGCCCCCTCTCACACCCCCTTACACCTTCCTCCAAACCCAGTTGCCCTGCTGCCCTTCCTCTCTCCCTCCCGACTGTTTGCAGGCGAAGCCCTACTGCAGAAATTCTCCACCAAATACACCACGCCGTCGTGTTGTAGATCCAATCCATCTCTCCACCATACTTGCTGGTCCGAGGAAGGAGGAGACGTCGAGGTGCTGCACGTGTGCATCTCACGGAGGCACCGCCACTTGTGGTGCTAGATCGGATCGGATCGCAAGGAGGAGAAGCGAGTACGACTACATCACCCACGTTGCCCGACGTTAACGCTCATTGTCGAATCTTCAAGGGTATGAAGATCTAATCCAATCTCTCTCGTTGTTTGCATCTCCTAGATTAGATCTTGGCTTTCCCTCTGTTCGCTTCCGTAGAAAATTTTGATTTACTATGCTGCGAAACCCTTCACATTGTCCCAAGACTTGTTGATTGATGCATACCTTGATATTTCTTGTTTTAAACTATTTGTATCTAGTCACTCTTATGAACTTTGAAGGTGTCCTATGCAATTATATTTGCTACTCTATGAGGGACAAGCTGAATACTATTATGCTATATTTTCTTTATGTGAAACAAACAAACGTCTTGCAAAGCATTGTTATTCATGAATATTTTGTTTGTGCCTTTTCATGTTGCATCATAGTTTCTTTGTCTTATTGCTAGAACCTTGTATTTCATGTTATGATTGAAGTACTATGATCCCAGCTTTGAATGTTTTACAAATACTTTGATCAAGTCTTTGATGGTACATGTCACCTCAAAAATTAGTCTTTCTTTTTATCACTTACCTACTCGAGGACGAGCAGGAGTTAAGCTTGGGGATGTTGATACATTGCAAATATATCTATAATTTTTTATGTTCCATGCTTGGTTTTATCTACTTTCTTGTGTTTTGTCCACATTTTGGAGTACTTTTCATATGATTTCTTGGACTAACCTATTAACAAGTGCCACAGTGCCAGTTGCCTGTTTTCTGCTGTTTTTTGGTTCTAGGAAAGTTAGAAAATCAATATTCTCGGAATTGGACCGGACAAAAGCCAAAGTTGATATTTTCCCGGAAGACTCACGGAGCTAAAAGGAGAGTCGGAGAGGGGCCACAGGGTGGCCACACCACCCCATGGCGCGGGTCCCCCCAGGCCGCGCCAGGGCATGGTGTGGGCCCCCTGGCCGCCCACCGACCTTGCCCTTTCGCCTATATATTCCTCCCGATGCGAAAACCCTAAATCGTCAAGCCTCCAGCCACGAAAAGTTCCACAGCGCCGCCGCCACCGAAGGGGAGATTCGGGGGACAGAAGTCTCTGTTCCGACACCCTACCAGGACGGGGAAGTGCCCCCGGAGCCATTCCATCGATCTCTACCGCCATCTCCATCACCATTGCTGATTCCCATGATGAGGAGGGAGTAGTTCACTCTCGAGGCTAAGGGTTCTACCAGTAGCTATGTGTTCATCTCTCTCTCTCTCTATGCATGATCATATTGTGATCATGAGGTTGTAATCTATAGATCTATTCTGCTACTCAAGTGCTTTAATAGATCTCTGCTCTCCCCATGTGTGTGAAAGTGACAGCGTGCACATCATGGTGGCACTTAGGCTAGAGGTTACAAATACTTGTTATGTGTTATATTTGGAGTTGGATGTCTTTATAAAATTGTGGTGTTTGTTGGACTCATCTAGTACTCAGGGTGACAGTGTGGGGTTATCTAATGGGAAAGATGAACTTTGAGGTGTGCTGTTATAGCCCTACCAACGATTAGAGTGTCCAACCGGAGAGTAGTTCAGCGTAGTATCATAAAGAAGAATATATTTATATGAGAGTGTTCACTAGTGAAAGTATGATCCCTAGGCCTTGTTTCTAAGCATTGAAACACCGTTTGCAATTAGATCTGTTACATGTTTGCTTGCTTCCAGCTTTATTTCAGTTTTCCTTTAGTCTTTTCCCACATCAACCACACGCTATCAAGCTATTTTCTAGCACCGTTACCACTTATAATTATCTATACCACTTGTATTTCCCTATCTCTTCGCCGAACTAGTGCACCTATACACCTGACACGTGTATTGGGTGTGTTGGGGACACAAGAGACTTCTTGTATCTTGATTGCAGGGTTGCTTGAGAGGGGATACCTTTGACCACTTCCTCTTTGAGTTCGATAAACCTTGGGTAATCCACTTAAGGTAAAACTTGTTGTTGTTCTACAAACCTCTGCACTTGGAGGCCCAACAACTGTCTACAAGAATAGAAGTGCATAGACATCACCGGCCTGGGCTTGGTGGGCCGCTCCAATGGGTCCCACCTAGGGACGGCGGGTGTGGGGTTTAGTCCCACACCGCCTGGCCCCTGGGTGGTGCGCCCCCCCTCCCACTATATATAGGGGTCTCCCCTCCCACTTTGGAATCACCCCATTCCCTCTCATTCTCTCTCTCTTATCCACTGAGGACTTCTCCGTAATATTGGAGAGGACCTCGTGGATGAGTTCTCCACCTTCACACTACTGTTGTGTGATCTACGATCCGGCATCTACTTCTTCCGCTGCTCGGTTGGATCGGAGTCCGGTTGACGCGTCTCTACATCGGGCGTGATTTAACTTTGGAGGCACCACACTTGGGGTGCTGCTCGTCTTCATCAATATACGCCTTCCTGCATAAGGCGTGCCTCAGTCTTTAAAGGTATAAATATCGAATCCCTTCTCCGTTACTTATGTCTACATAGTATAGATCCTGGTATTAGTGTTCAAGTAGATAGAAATTTTTTGTTTTCTGCTATGGAACCCAACTAAACCCTAGATCTGGGATAGATCGACGATGACGATACTTTTGGTGTCGTTCACCCTCTTGAGGGCATTGTTTTGGAGCTCAAGATGCATGGAGGAGGTCTTTTGGTGGTACGGTGTCTCATCTTCCGTGTCGACGGTGGTGAGCCCTGGCTGCGTGGTGCAACAAGGTCTCGGCAGCGGGCGGGCTGATGTCTTGCGCAGGGCGGTGGCATTGTCTGGCGCCGTGGTGGCGTCGGCGGCAGGACCGACAAAGTTTATGCGGATCTTAACCGTGAAGATTGTTCAGAGGCTCGATGGCGGCGACAGCTTCTGTGGCGTGCACACAGGGTGCTCGCTAAAAGTCAGCTAATCCGGATGTACGCTCTCGTCTCGCCTAGAAGGCGCCTCGGGGTATGCGATTATTCCCCTTCCCTAGCTGGCGGAGTGTCTTCGTTGTCTTTCCGGGCACAGAGCGGTCCCGTTGACACGATTTTCCTCCATTGTCGAATTTGTAAGTGTTGTGTGGTGGCTTCGGGTTGGTGATGTATATTCTTTGTTGTTCCTTTGTTGACCGATCAATAATAAAGCAATAAAGGCGTATGCGTCTTTTCCATGCAGAGGCCGGGGGTCGCACCCTCCATTTCGAAAAAATCCAAAGAAAGGCTGAATCATTTTGCACAAGTTCATATTGATGATTACCATGTACACGTAAGTTTCATGAAGAAATATATTTCCGATCTACGGTTCTCGTCTTCGGCGATGGTTGCTGCTCTGGTGCGCTGGTCCTTTGAGACCTTAGCACGACGACTTTCTGTCTGTCTACTACAATAAGCTCTACTACGACAAACCTTGCCTGGCTCCGGTGATGGAGGTGCGAGGACAACGGCGCGCCTTCGGCTCGTGTTAGTGTCTGTAGTCGTCGCTAGGTGGTCGAGCCACCTATTTGTTATTTTTATTACTTTTAGGACTCTTTGTACTGTTGTTGATGATTATTAATAGATTGGTGGAATTTCGGAAAAAAAAACACGCAGATCACATCTTCATGTAAATCTGGGATTTTACTCAATCTTTCCAAACACATTTAAATCTGATTTTTAATTTTTATTTTGAAAATTGTGAAGCATATACATGGGCTTCAAAACTGAGGTGATAATAACAACCAATGAAAAAAAAATAGCATAGCGCCGCTATAGCGTTTTCAGGAGCTGGGCGCTATGCTATGTATTCGAGGGGCGCTATGGCGCTACACGCGCTAAATACAGCATTATTCGCGCTATTTTTTGTTAATTTTTAGTAGCCCATTTCCCATTTTGGCCCATATTGGCCCGGTAGCCTACCCTAATCCATCTAACCCTAACAGGATAACACCTAGAACGTCAGTTGATTATCTAGAGATATGGTATTTCGGTTATGTGATATAGAGTTATGGACTATGTGAACTATCTCTAGTTGATGTTTGAATGCATAATGCTATATGTGTGATTTTATAGCTGTATAATGCTATATCTATGATTTTATAGCTGCTGAATTCTGATTTTTCATATCTTCTGGTGACGCTATTTTGAAAAATAGCAGCTATTAGGACGCTATAGCATTAGTAGCGTTTTTTTTAAGCCCGCGCTATTTAAGTTAGCGCGCTATTTTTTTCATTGATAACAACACGCGTGCGATGTGTGGAAAGCCAAGATAAGCTCCGTGGGAATCAAGCCTCTACTTATAACAGGATTGAAAAACGTCTCTATTTGCGCACTGACACGCACACATTTTCTTCGATCCCTCTGTTTTCCGTCCCTG
Source organism: Avena insularis (assembly GCA_023614405.1). Taxonomy (NCBI): domain Eukaryota; kingdom Viridiplantae; phylum Streptophyta; class Magnoliopsida; order Poales; family Poaceae; genus Avena; species Avena insularis. Next base: position 27,580,166 of record CM042696.1, on the reverse strand, counting down.
TTTGCCTTCACGTCGAGCCCTAGCTTGGCGAGTAACGCGGATCGACCCATCACTGCGCGCGTCATGGTGATGGAAAAGCGCAACCGGCGACGGAGGCGCGCCTCGTGGGCCGACCTCCCAGAGGACATGCTCGGCGACATCCTCCGCCGGCTTCCTTCCTTCGCCGACCGCGCCCGCCTCCGCGCCGCCTGCCGCGCGTGGCGTGCCGCCTGGCGCCGCCAGCCGCACCCGCCGGCGCCGTGGCTCGACGTCCCGGGCCACTGCGTCAGCCTCCCCGACGGCGCGATCCACCGCGTCGGGCCCCTCCCAGAGGACGCCCGCGACGCGCGCTGCCGGGGCTGCCTCGGCGACTGGCTCGCCCTCGTCCCGCCGGCGTCGCCCGGCGGCGGCGCCCCCTTCCTGCTGAACCCCTTCTCCGGGGCGAGGATCCCGCTGCCGCCGTGGACGGGGAAAGAACAAATCTGCAAGATCGTCATGTCGTCCGCCCCGGACTCGAGCTGCGTCGTCGCCGCCATGGTCGATTGCACGTCCGACTGCGGCGATAACCGCATGCGGATCGCCGCGTGCCGGCCGGGAGAGGGACACGAGGGCGCCTGGTGGCCAGTCTCCCTGGAGTTCGACCTGCAGGACATCCTGTTCTACGAGGGGAGGCTGCACGCGCTCCCGTCGTGCGACGGGCTGCTCGTGTTCGACGACGGCGAGCTGGACCTCCTCCGCAAGGAGCCCTGGAGGCTGCACGAGGAGCAGCTCCCGCCTTCGCCCGCCGCAAAGAGGGACGACGGGAAGGTGCGGGTCTCGTCGAGGCGGTACCTGGTGGAGTGCAACGGGCGCCTCCTCACGGTCATCAGGTACATCTGGGGCAACGAAACCGTCATGATCGAGGTGCACGTGCTGGAGCCGGACGATACCTGGGCGCGGGTCAAGCGCATCGTCGGCCACGCGCTCTTCGTCGGCGACGCCTGCTCCGGATCCTTCCCCGCCGCAGCAGCAACCTCGCGTGATAACATGATCGGAGAGAACCAGGTCTGCTTTGTCGACGACGAGATGGAGATCAGCGAGGAGCTTGACAACCGCAACCCGACCGCCGGCCTGCGCGGCTGGCTCGGCGAGGAGCTTGACAAGTGCAACCCGACCGCCGATGCCTATGGCCGTTGCGGCTGGCTCGGGGACGTCTACCGGTCCGCAATCATGAGGGTGGACCGTGATCTCGGTCGCCGCACCCTCCGCACCGTCGAAGCTTACGTCATGAGCGGCCGGTGCGGCAACGTCTACCGGCCACCCGGCGAATCGTCGGCGGTGCGGACCGGACGGTGGAAGTTGGCGAGGGTCGAGGACTTCCCGAGGCCCATTCCCTTTGGGGAGAGAATCCGTGGAGGCAAGGACCATGAGGAGGATTCTGTGGTGATCTGAAATCCACTCCAGTCCTATACGCGTTCATCGACACCTGACACTGCAATGCTATCTGCAGACTGCAGCACACTCTTGGTCAAGCTGTACTGAGTAATAAATAGTTCCCGATGCCTTTAGATGAAAGAAGCATTCTTCTTGTTCTTGAATGTAGTACTAGTATGTTTCCTTCTACTACTTTTTGCAATGTTCTTGTTCTTGAATGTAGACTGTTTTCCTTCTATTACTATTTTTTCCTGCAGAAGTTAAAAATCTGCAAACAGGGCTCATCGATGCAGCTATGGCTTCTATTGAGAAATCCAAGTACCAATGCAGCGGACCAATCGGTACTAAGCTTTGTCCAAACTCAAGGTTTCTAAACATGATAAAGTTTATATTGAAAAAATGTTTAATCATCTGCAGCAAAGAGAGACATATATAGCTTTTTTAGGAACGGTACTAGTAGTAATAAAGTAAGAAAGGATCAACATAATTTTTTATTTTTTTTTGCTTTGGATGGTAAAAGGAGGCATTCTTTTCCGAAACTTCATATTTCAGTAACTTGATCACAAAGAAGACAGATAATGACATGGGCCAGAGTTACACATTTACACATTTCTAATCCAAGTTTCAGGAGCTTATTGCCACTTTACGATAGAATTTTCCAGAATTTTAGGAGGATTGACACTATAACACGGGGAAATCATAGGAGCCCCCTACCACACTGCGAGAAGCCAGAACCTGGCACTATAATTGGAGCACAGGTATTGAGCTAGGATTAGCACGATCCGATGAACGTTTTGATCTTCCTGTCAAGCTCATCCTTCTTAGCCCCAACCACACGGCTCACCTCCTGTCCACCCTTCACTAGTACAAAGGTCGGCATCGCCTCCACTCGGAACGTCTTAGCAACCTCCTGCAGAATGAGATTCAAATACATCAGCAATAGAAAAATCACGCACTTCTGTTTCAGAAGAACAGGAACGCATTCTGATCTGAATGCCTAAACTGTCACAAAGGCTTGAATTGAATTTGAAGCTTTTCTATTTCTATATGGACTAATGTTCATCCTTCACTCTCTTAGTCTTGGGAGTGGAGCTAAGACTTACATCCATGTTCAGCTTTCAAGTCATGTATAATTGCACATACAAGGGCAGGGCTAGTTTTCTCTACTATCCAAGACCGGGGTATCAAAACAAAAACATATACTGTACAATAATCCATCCAACACCCAAGTGGAGCGACAAGCACAACTCAACTTTTGACGGTCACATATGTACTGAAACACTTCCCCAGACAACTGATTTGGGGCTGAACTTAAGTGAATTCAAAGTGTTCTGGTAAGTGCTACATGCTAGGCGAGTGGCTCATGCATTCTAGTTGCCACTAGTCCGGCTATGTGGCTGCATAGGCAGGCTGAGACTTGAGCATGGCGCCTAGCCCCTAGACGAGTGCCATGTTTTAGAACAATTTTGTCCTGTATAAAATTAGCATCAATCCAACAATCAATGTGTATGCTGTGTTCTAGAATCATCTAAAATTAGCTTTAATCTTCCTTGCCAGCTTCATTATAGCAAAAATATGCACAATTTATGTTTAGATCAAAAAAGAGCAAATGAGTATTCACTTCTTAATTGATCCTACTGGGCGAACTCTTCAACTGGCATCAAGTGAAGTCCCAGATTCAGCAACTGCTTGTACCCTAGGAGGCTAGGACAATGCAAGAGTGCCACCACACCACGGTGAGCTCCACATCTGATCCAGTCCCCACCACACACTAAGCAGCTGACTTGCTTAATACAACCCCACATCTGGCTTAACCCAAGGATGCATCCAATTCAACTGGAATTGAGCATTACTGGCGACGACTCTTAAATATACAGTGGCACAAGATTTTTTTTTGGATGATTGGGCACAATGGATTCATTAAACCGAAGGCATAAGATTTTCTCCAAGATCATATTAGAACCTTTCCTCTTTCCAAATTCACTAGTCGATGCCAGATTATAGCTATACGCACTACTAACTAGTCAGGCAATGTGGTTGCATAGGTGGCTAGATAGGCAAGACATGTGGTGCCTAGTGCCAAGGCGACCTAGCTGGACAAATTTAGAAATAAAAATTCTGTCCACAAACGAGTACCAAACAATCATGAATATGTATGTCTAGACTCATCTCAAATTGGCATCTATCTTCACTATGCCATCTTCACAAGAGCATAAAAATATGTAGAATGTGTGTTTAAACGTCACAATAGCAAGAACAAGCCTCAAAACAAGTACTCGCTTCTTAGTTGATCCTATTGGGCAAACTCTTAGACTGGCATTTAACCCCAAATGTACAAGTTGCAGCTACCTCATTCCGTTTCAGTTCAATGTATATGAGGTGTCATACACAAATGTAAGAGTGCCATTGCAGCAAACTCTACATCTGATTCCACTCCACAAGAAGCAATTTAAAATCTGGCTTAACAAAAGGGTGTACCCAAATCTACTGGAATAGAGCACTGCTGACGATTCCTCCTAAATATACAATGGGGCAGGATTTTTCTTTTGTTTGGATGACTGCGAAACTTGGATCAAAGACATTTAACCGAAGAAGTAATATTAATCATTACTCCAAAAGCAAACAGAATCAGAGCCGTTCCGCTTCCCAGGTTCCAGGAGTCGAAGCCAGATCATATGTACTCATTAGGTGTTCTGAAGTGGACTGTTCTGAGAAGTGGTACGTGCTAAGCGAGGCTGCATAGGCAGGCGAGACAGGAGTATGGTGTCTAGAACATGTGTGGTCTAGGTGGCCATGTTTTAGAACAGTGTTCTGCCTGTCTAAAATTAGTACGCATCGATGATGGATGTGTATGTTAGGTTCTACAATCATCTCGAATTTGCCTTAATGTTCTGTGCCAGCTTGACAAGAGCAGAAAAGTATGTGCATCGTGTGTTTTAAACAAAACAAGGGCAAACCTCTACATCTGTATGTGTATTCACTGTTTGAGTGAGCCTAGTGGGAGAAATTTTAAATTGGCGTCAAGTGAAATCCAAATTTAGAAAAGGATTCAAGAGCAGCCGGTCCCAATTCAACGCATGTAAAGCGGGCCTGGGACAGTGCAAGAGTGCCACCACACCACCGTGAGCTCCACATCTTCTGATTAAATATCGCAAGCAGTTGACTGCCTGCCGGCCCTAACACAAGGATGCATCCCAAAATCTACTGAAACTGAGCGCTACCGACGAGGACGATTCCTCTTAAACTGGCTGATCGGGCAAAACTTGGATGGAATTCGCCGAACCTAAGGCGTAGGCTAGGTGCTTTGTCCCAGGATCAAACAGAATCGGAGCCTATCCCCATCCCAATTTGACGAGCCGAAGGCAGATTACATGCTAATTCGTTGCTCGGAACTGAACGACAAGCAAGGAGGAAGTATACATCAGTAGCTCAGGAGAGAGCAAGGTACATACCCCGAGCTCGTCGACGTCGATCTTGACGAAGACGGCGTCGGTGAATCGGGAGGCCATCTCCTTGAAGGCGGGCTCGATGAAGCGGCAGGGCCCGCACCATGTCGCCGAGAAGTCGATCACCATCTGCGGCGGAGCAACATACATACGATACGAGCGGTCAGATCCGTCCGGAGGAACACGACACGCTCTCACGAGAGGATTAAACAGGGGGAGGGGGAGGAACAGGGCTGACCAGCTTGGCGGCGTTCCGGTGGGCCTCGAACTTCTGGTCCCAGGCGGCCTTGGAGTGGACGGCGACGACGGCGGAGTCGCCGTCGTCGGCGGGGGGAGGGGTCAGGAGCGACGAGAAGAAGGAGCCCATCTTGGCTTGGATTGGCTTCTCTGGTCGGATTAGCTGGCCGGTTTGTCCGTGCCGTCGCCGTGCGGTACTACCGAAGAAGGAAACGCAGCGCGAGGGAAGGGGAAGCAATTATAGTGGGAGCGTGCCGTTCGTGCGTGCCTGCGTGTGCGCCAGGTTTTGACTTGCTCTGCTGCCGACCTGCTCTAGTAACGGAGGAGGAGTAGTTCATAGCGGCTAGAGCCTAGAGGTGCCAAAAGTTGGGTTTTTACTTTTCTGAAACTTCAGATGCGCCTTTTTACAGTAATTTCTTTATTCGTATTTGCATACCTTGTAAATTGGACAGTGCAACAAATTCTAGTACTCCCTCCGATCCAAATTAATTGACTTATATTTGTCTACATTCGGATGTATCTAGCATTAAAACTTGTCTAGATACATCCGAATCTAGACAAATCCAAGTCAATTAATTTGGGTCGGAGAGAGTACTAGAAAAGGCCGCATCGACCGAGTCTATGTATTGTGCACACAATTTAATAAGTTCTAAGTTTGACCGTCAATTTTTTTTGCGAATAAGTGAAGCATCTCAACAAGAACATAATTTACAACGAACGAAATGCTTGAGGTGCCCTTCATCTTCGACCTCTAGAGCGTATCGACCGTCAATTATACACGATAATACCTTTCATTCGCATCCAAGACAGAAGTTGTGATGGTATTTATTTTTGACAAATGGCTCTCATTATTGATCATCACGAGATACGAGTGTGTCGTGTAAATGGGGATAGACAGGGTATCAACTAGCCATCTCCGTCTCATCAAGCATATAAATTGCACTAAACTATTATTCTGCCGTGGACATCATCGATCTCTGTCAAAGGTTGGACAAGCTTCACCTAGAAAAAAGGTTGGACAAGGTTGTTTGTGTTGGTTGAGATGACGTCTGATGGTGGGTTTGCTGGCTGGGTTAGGTATCATAGAATAGATGCTGCCAAGTGCCCAACGAAACGACTACACCAATCCCTCTTGACTCGTCGAACCTAAAAGTGGAAAAAAAAACAAAGCAGCCCTCCGAAAGTGCTCAGCAAGAACTCCGTGCTCACCGAATCTCCCGTTTCCGTTGGCAGAAGAAAAAACCCGTTTCCAGCAGGTGGCTTCACACTCACTCACCGGAAAGCCACTTGCTTTTCGACGCAAAAAATAGCCACCGTTCCCTCTGATTTTCCTCTTACCAGCATCTTCCATTCAGCCGATGCGTGTAAAACCACTGTCCTGACACGGTTAACTAGTAGTAGTACTTAACTCCGCCTTTACGCCACAGCCCAATGGCCTCTCATGGAGGTGCATTCCCCTGCTGTCATTCAACAGAATCTCCCTCCATTCCCCTCCGTTTATTCCAGACGCACTTGCTACATTGCTCCCACACTTTGCCATCACAATCTCAAGTCACAAAGAATGAAACCGCATTCATATTATACACTTGGCTGCCAGCACGCAACAGATCTACTCGAGGACCTGTGCTCACTATAATGGAACAGAAACCTGTCAACATTTTACATCCCATGTACACACGATCGCCCAGGCCAGAGAGTAACTTGAGGTAATCACAATCTACTCTAACAAGTCCCCTCACCCACCACACAAACTAACTACTGGCGGCACGGCAAATAAGCTTGCACCGGGCGACGACTCAAAAACCCGGCTGGAAGGAGGAGCTGTGCCTCGGTGGTGTGCGGGCAAGGTATTGCACTACGGCATCCTGGTTGGCGTGGAAAATTAGCCTCATGTCCTTTATCTGCAGATTAAATTGACAGACAAATGAGGCGAGCATGATGGTTGGGAGGTAGTACAAGTGAGTAACAATAAGTAAAACTGTTGTATATATATATATATATGTGCATACCAGTCATCCTTCTATCTACGTGGATTATTTTAAGTGCTATACTCGTGATGGCATAACTAAATGACACCAAAATGGCAAGATGGAGCAGTACCTATAATTGAGAAGGAACCCATACAACCAACCATGATGTTTCTAGACGCTTTTACCATACCGATTTCCTCATCTAATTTATTCAGTTACAATGTTACATTATGCCAAGTACTTCTTTATATTCTGATTTCTCAGTGTTACACTTTGGTCTGATCTTCAACTCTTTATATGTGATGAAGCCCCCATGGCCACATAGAGCCTCTTATATCGACTACACTGTCACCTGCCGCTAACTGGTACAAACTCTGGTACTGTACTAGACTCAACAAATAGTCCATGTTCGATATTAGCGGTGACCTTGCATATGGCATGAGAAGGTCCATCTAGAATGGCAACCCATCTCAGGATTACAATGAAACTTTCATCTTAAAAGACAGTGAAACCTATTTCACTGAAGATCTCCAGGTTTCCATGACACGTTAACAATGAACAGCACATGTTCAAGATTTTTGTTAAACCTCTGCTTTTCTTAGTATTTGCATTGATGGCCAAGGATTTGTTCCAAACAAATTTATTGGAATGATTCATCCAAATTCTAGGCACAGGCAATCATAATGCTTGTTCAACGGATCCAAATGCAGCACTAGGCAGTTTGTTAGCATTACCAGAGATACTCTGCAAAGATTCTACTGGAAAATGGCATAGAAGTGAAGCATTGCATGCAGTCAGTGTCAGAACTCAGAACAAAGAGACGACAGGAATAATTACTAAGACCAAAGCTTTCTTCTCATCAAACTAATTGTTAATGGAGACTGTTATAGAACAAAAATGAAATAGATATCTGTACCTCGATTAAAGAATCAGAATTTAGGTTGATGCCTTTGCAGCTTGGTACTTCCATGCTATTAACAAAGATCGAGCACTTTCCAATGTTCTTGATATGGAAAGACCCAGCTTTATCCATTTTGATAACCGCCTGATTGTCAGAACATAACATGTATTTATATACAGACAAAAAGATCAATGAGATAAGGAACTGATTTAGCAAAACATAATACATAGTGTCAGTTTTTAGTGCAGTGTACCAGACTGATAACCAAACTCGCGACTTGAAGGAGAACACATGACCAGTAAGTTGGATAGAACCACTGTGGTCAGATGTAAACAGAGAGGGTTCGTGGCTGCCCCAAAACCTAGGGTTTCCCCTCTTTATGTAGAACATTGGAAAGTGCCCAAGAGCCCTTGGATCAAAGGGGCATCAATCCCATGGCCAAGATGCATTGCAAAATTCTACATAAAGAGGGGAAACCCTAGGTTTTGGGGCAGCCACGAACCCCACCCATCTGGATCCTGTCTACAAGGGAGAGGGCTCATGGTTTTTAAGGCATCGCTTAGGTGCCCTGGCAGCGCCTTAGAAATTTGTCACTTTAGGCACTTAGGCAACCACCTAGCCGTCAGAGTGGGGGTAGAAGTAGAATGTATTACGGCCTTAAAGACTTTGGGCTGGTGTTAACTGTTATAATTACTTAAAACGGGTGTTCATTTAAGGAGAATGGCATGGTCAGATGACGTTCAACTTACATGATCAACAATTTTATAACATACATGTGGTTAACATCAACAGCTGGAGATGTTGAAATTATCCAAAACAAGTCAAGAAAACGAGTGTTAAGACTGACAGTTTATCAACCGCTAACACAAACCCATGATACTACTCGTTAAGATAAATATATAGGCCTGGGTAAAAAACAAAAGGCCCAGATGAACATAATTCATCCGCCACCAGCCTTTTGCACTCCCAAATAATGCCAACTAGACAAAGCCGACCACTTCACCTGCTCAACCAAACATGTATCCTGCTTGTTAAAATGTGTTTGGACAATGCATGATATGCAAAGCTTTTTACTGCTGTCAGGGCACCGTAGGCCTTCTGTGACTGCCAATCACACTAAGACCGCCAGATGAGCTGAAAATACATTTACTCAGGGAGCTAAACTCAAACAGAAGAACCAACTAAAGTAAAAAAGAAGATATGACAATTCTACAGGGTATAGATGTTTCTCATCATTTTTTAACTCAAGTACTGAAGTCCACAATTCTTGGCCATTAGCTATTCCCTAAGCTGTAATGAAAATTTCCAAACTTAAAAAAGAACATTCAAGCAAATACCTGTCGGCGAGATATTTTATTTGCCCTCCCTTCTTTTCCCAAATCTATGTCAACTTTTACGTCTTCTGTCTCTCTTCCAAGAATAACCTGAGAAAAGGTAAGAAACATGTAACTAAGAATTCAGAAAAGGGTGCCACTATATATCACAATGTGAAAATATTGTGTACTTCATACAAGTTTAAACATTATTGTGACAAAATAAATGAAACTCAAAGCCTTAAAATAACCAGCCTGAGTTGCATCTTTCTACTTGAAATTGAATTAGAAGAATTCAATCAGCATTCAACTATGAGACAGAAACAAGATGGATGAGTCTTCAGACTGCTATTGAATAGCAAGTGTGGATTGTTTCTACCTATGAATATACACAACACTAGATTTGAACGACGCAACTGTACAGCACGAGACGTAGGAAAGAAGTTTCGCATGCTGTGGAGCAATTGAGTTATATCATGTTATATGCGATAGACCATATTAACTGAAAAACATCAGTTGAATTTACCTCAGAATCCTTTATGTAGTATTTCAAGTGCAGTCCATAGACAACTGCGAAGGCACCTCGAGACGTGATAGCTCGGTTCAAATAAGCCCGAGCGCCCTGCTCCAACCTTATCAATGATATCCTGCTTTCTGGATGATCAAATCTGGACACTGAAATGCAGAAACATCGATAATAATTATTATTATTAGAAAAAATTCCTTGTATGTGGTAGGAAAATGCCTAACTGTAGCTTAAAAGGTGTACAAGGTACGAAATACCTGAAAATTAAAAATTATAGCAAAGTAAACTCAATCAATTTCTTCGCGTACATGGACCAAGCTTGGTCAGTTTTATTGTTCTATGGCATCTATGTGGTTTGCATTCAAATCGCCACTAAGAAGGAAAGGGCTACATCCAGTTAGAGTGTGTTCACACCTACACACACGTTACACTACTGCTAGAACAGAATCTCTGCCACTTAAGCATCTCAGCCAACCATACTGCACCCATTTGATAACCAGTCTCTTTTTTAGTGACTATCAGCATTGATGTTAACATATTATTACAATAACGGGACCAATATTTCAGAGCAATAAGATTCACAGTTCAGCACAATAATTTTTTTGGACCACTTTGTGATCATAATGTTACTCATGCTAACCTTAAAACTGCATCTCTATGAAAAAGACTTTCATAGTTTAATGTAGCACATCCTTAACCACATTTGCGAAACATCCTTAACCACATTTGCGATGATGTAATAGATGGTTGATATTTACCTTCAGGGTTAACCGAATCAGCCTGATCCCATGGTATTAGATCCTGATCAAGTATCTGCAATGAATACCAAAAATGGGTGAATCAGAAGTAACACGGTGAAAAGGTTCTATTAGCTAAGTTAAGAGATCCATACCAGAGCTTCTAGATCGTAGTAATTTGGAACATCATTTTCAAGATCAGAGCATTCTTCTGGTGGAGCTGATGTTGGCACGACTGCAATAGGGTCTTGAAGACCCAAGTCTGGCAATGCATGTGATGACATACAGTTCTGTGGAGCAGCCCCATTTTGTAATTCTGGTGGATTATCGTGTGAGTTGTAATTTATCTGATCAGGCACTTGAACTGGATCGTACACCATCAAACTTTGAGAGCTATCGAATAAATCGTGCTGTCCTGAACTGCACGGTTGTCCTGAACTGCATGGTTGTCCTTCACCAAATCCAGATGGATGGGTAGCAGGTAAAGCTAGCGTGCATGTGCTCTCATCATTGGTGTCAATGTTACCATGCGTAAATAAACTAGAAGTCGAAGGACCTTCAGACAACTTAGCACCTAGGATGCAACCTTTATTAAGTGCCACTGAATCTTCTCTTGGTTCTGATATGGATGGGCTAAGCTTCATTGGTTGTGATGAAGATTGGGCAATTGCCATATCTCCTCTCTTTATCTGGGCCAAATCAACCGTATTGGAATGCTCAGCCTTTGACTGAGGGCTAGTTGCAGGGGGGAATGGAGACACAGTGTACTCAGAGTTCCGCCCAGAAGAAGCAGAAGGGCGCAGAGGAGAAAACTCGCCATGTGTAAGAGCATCGTCGTTGCAAGGGATTTCAGGATCTTCCGTGTTTAATGTGCACTCAACATACTGGCCAGGATAACCTACTTCAGGTGAAGTAGGGACCAACATCATTTCAGAAACACCCACTGCATTATTCTGCTGTACATGGCCAGAATCTATCTGATCACAGCAAATGTTGGCCACACCCGGGTGCAACAGATCTTGCAGGATGGAGCCAGCACCCAGTACAATGTTGGGATCGGGGTCATCTAAGTCTTCCTGATTAATCTCATGTGGAGAATTCAGAAAATTTTCACCATTCAGAAGCTCAAACTCATCACTGTTGCTGAAAAAGGGAAAATCCATGTAATCACCTTCTGGCATTGCTGTGTGATCTAAACCAGGCATGCAAATCCCATCATCTAAATTTACTTGCGAAGTGAGAGGGTCTTGATTGGTTGACTTTATTTTCTTATCATCAGCAAGAGTGAGTGTGTCTGGTTCCTCAACCCCATTCCAGATTGCACCACAAGGCGCTTGAGAACCCTCAGAATGGCGGATCAAGTGTAGTGAGCCATGTTCTGGCACTCCACTGTTGTTTGCAGCGAAATGGGCATGTTCAACTCCACCCTGATCAGTAATCATCAATGCTTTTGATTCTGCCACTTCACTGCCACATTGATTGCTGGAGGCCAATTGCTGAAACTGCATAGAATCCTGAAAATCCGTGATACTTCTAAGAGACACATTGTTCCCTTCATTTATCTCAGGATTTTTTTGTGCGTAGGCATGTTGGTCATACATTTGAACTACATCCGAATAGCCAAATGGTGTGTTATTGGTGGCATCCTCATCTTTAATCATGCTCCCAGGATGCTGATCATGGAAAGAATGACCATTTGTTTCAAGATGCGTCTGCTGTGCACCGCTGTAGCTTCCACCTGCTTGCCCATAACAGCTCATTGTACCCATCCCTGGTTCAATATTTTGAACCACATGATGCTCCTGTGAAGATCTAAGTGCGCCTCCACAGACACACTCCCCACCAATCACCATACAAGAACAGGGGGAAATAAGAAAACCAAGGTCGGTGGTGTCACAGGGCTCATTGCGTATTCTCTTTCTCATCGCATAATATAAATTCTTTACGCTCTCCGCTTTCCGCTTCTGAAATGAAACATCTCTTGCCTTCGAGTTGAACAGTTTATGTGCCTTGGCAGGGTTGGAAATGGAAAGTTCAGTCTCATACTCAACCATCCGAGCAGAAGCTTGTGCTGAGACCTCTGGATTATACAGCAAGGAAGTCCAACGATCTTGTATTTCTTGAAGAGTGAATTTATGAGAAAAACATACAGCTCCTTTCGCAAGGGACTGCAACGAGGCACCATTCTACAAGTACCAAATATATTATTGAACAATTAGCAATAAACTAACAGGAAACTAGTCATATATTAAGATTTCAGAATTCCGTATAACATTTTGAAACAATTTCCTGAGCAGCATTCCCCACTTATGTACCCTGGTGTAGAAGGATACTTATTAAGATAATCTCTTGACACAATCTTCTTCTACGCAAGCTTATTTGATCATTAATACAAGGTTAATAAGCTGGTCTGCGTCAAATTGTCTAGAATTACACATGACTATATATCAACGGAGAATTTACAACTTTGTTGGATGGAATTTCACAGAATGTTAAACTTATAATAGTGCAGACTAGAAGGAAACGGTGTTGAGTAAACCACACGAAGCAACAATTTCTGATTACGCCATACTGTCAGTCAACTCCCGTGTGTACTGCAGAGCTCCATCCTTCTTTAAAACATAGAAAGAAAATAAAGGACGCTGGCCGTAGACAACAGGGGAGTCCAAGAATTTTGCAAGTGATGGATCAATGGTGGTCACGGGCGCAAGAATTTTTCAGGGCTGGGGAATTGAACATTCTGTAAACCCCCAAAACCCCTGCCTCCGTCGCGCTCCAGCGGCCAAGAAAGAACCAAAGAACAGCAATTGGACACCTCGGCTGAAGCCGACCTAACCTACGCACCGACACGAGGACCTTTTGGTCGATTCCGGTCGCGATCCGGGGAAAGGGGGTTACCTCGATGGCGTTCTTGAGGAGGATGTCGTCCTCGACGAGCCAATTCCCCGACGACGTCGACGCGGCGAGGGCCCCCATGGCGCTGCCGGCGCCGCCACCGCCACCGCCGCCGCCGCCGGATACGCAGCCCGGATAGGGGAAAGAGGGGAGAGGGAGGGAGTAGTTGGGGTACGCTAGTGGTTTAGGGTTTAGAGGAATGAGGGGAAGAGGTTGGCCGGGGAGAGAGGAGAGGGGCGGTGGTGGGTTCGGGTGGGCAGTGGGAGCTCCGAGAAAGGCGCGTCATGGACCCGCTAGAGAGGGCGAGACGTGAACAGCAGGTGGCTAGGTGAAGTTTTGGCATACGAACACGAACAGAAATCTGCCAAAGAAAACATAAGAAATTGGTAATATTTTGCTACTTTGTCAGGCCTCGAGCAGCTCTCCCAACTGAGATGGAGGGGGAAGAAGGAGGAGTCCGGCGACTCAGATCTACACGATTCCTAGGTCAGGAAAATAATACTTGGCATAAAATTAAGTTTTTCTTTGCTACATCGTGATTTATATTTCCGGGTCTCCAACGCCCTGCAATGCGGCTCAAACTAAAAGTACTGGAGGACCCTCTTTGATATCTACAGGTCTATGGGTTGACATCTATGTCATATTTACTCGGCTGTCTTCAGGAAATTATAAGATTGTGTCTTTGAAGAAGAAGAGTTTGAAAATCTTGAAAATTTGCTCGCTTTCTTTTAGGCTCTATTTTGTAATCGTTGGATACAGCTTATGTATCTCTACCATATACTATTCACTATTATAATATATCATGGTATTATTGTAAAAAAAAGGTTTTCATTGCTTGATCCTTTCCGACCACCGCACCTACACATTTATCGAAAGTGTAGGCTCAACCAAATTACATCGTTGAGCTTAGTTCAAACATATATGAGTACAATAATTGAGCAGGGAAGACGTTAATTATGAACTTAGGCATCCTAGACCGTTGATCTCACTCGGAACATCCCGACCGTCGGCTATTGTCGGAACACTCTACTTCCTCTGTTCATCATAAAGGGGACAGGGTCCTGACAGTACCCCTGCATTATTTCAAGACGTCACGGCTTGAAGAAGGGGAATGTTTGCTGGATGAATTCCGCATCCTCCCATGTAGCTTCATCGTGTGTCATGTTCTCCCAATGGACCAGTCATTGTGGTACTGCAACATCATAGTCTCCAACACTGTGGGGAATTTTTCTGCACTCTAAGATAGCAACAGGAGCAATTTTCACTTTAGTTGATGGAGTGACGACGAGTGGAAGGATTGGATTAGGAACAGTTATTGGCTCAACACTGTGGGGAATTTTTCTGCACTCTAAGATAGCAACAGGAGCAATTTTCACTTTAGTTGATGGAGTGACGACGAGTGGAAGGATTGGATTAGGAACAGTTGTTGGCTCAAGGTGACACTTGAGTTGATTGACCTAGAACACATCATGCAACAAGGTATCGGTAGGTAGTTGTAGTTTGTAAGCTCGGCTTCCTACTTTAGCCGGCACTTTGTAAGGGCCATATATCATTTAGAAGATAATTTTAGGGAGTTCCCAGCTCCTAATACATGTTCACGATGAGGTTGTACCTTGAGGTAGACCATCCATGTCACAAACTGTGAATGATCTTTCGAATCTATGTTTGTGTGCGTGTTTTTTTCATTTTATGTTGTGCATGAGCCAAGTTCTGTCATAATGTTTTGATCATATGGTCTTCTCTGCCAGAGTTGCTTGTGCTTTAGGAGACAGTGTACTGGGCATTGTGCGTAAACGAGTATTAGAGCTTTTTGAGCGAGCGAGTGAAGCCTTCCTAGAGCTTCCCCTTTCCTCACCCGAGAAATGCATTTCCACTTCAGCTTCCCCGGTTTAGTTGGTTTGGAGGATTAATTGATTGGATACCCAATCTGCATAATCTTTCAAAGACACTACTTCTACGACGATTGGCCTAGAGGCTTGATTAGTCCACGAATCTCACTACACTAACCATAGTAAACACCTTCTCGTTGTACCGAGATGGAGGTAAGATTTGAACGACCAGGTACAACATCATATTTGACACCTGAGGAAGGTATAGTAAGTTGGGGATGAGGATATTCATAGAGAACCTCAAATGGTGACATTTTGACAACAGTGTGGTAGTTGTTATTGTACCACCATTCTGTAACTGTAATCCAGCCAGACCACTTGGTTGGTTCCGAGAAAGCCATACATCTTAGATATTCTTCTAAGCATTGGCTGATCCTTTTGATTTGACCATCTGTCTCTAAGTGATGGGCAGTGGAGAAGTGCAGAGAGATCTTCAGAGAATTGAAAATTCCAGTCCATAGTTTGTTCGTGAAGATTTTGTCTCTATCACTCACAATTATAGTAGGAGGACCATGTAACTTGAGTATGTTGTTTATGAAGAGATCAACTACCTTTTGCACCATATATGGGTGTGACCAAAGGCGGACCTAGGAATTTGTTGAAGCCTGGGCACGCCGCAGGTCAACTAAAAAATTTCTCGGACAAATGTAAGTATCATATGGAGCAAATATAGTTTTCACAATGGTTTTAGTGCAGAAACACGAATGTAATACATTACACATTCAAAACGCATTCAAATGTTCACAAGTTCACAACAAACTCGAATGTTCACAAGTTTAAAACACATTCAAATGCTCATATGCCCTAATATTAGTATGATAGAACTTATCAAGAACTCTCAAAAAGTCTAATGAAACTCTAGCAATCGACGACAAGATTTTAAATGTCCAAACTCACCCACATCAAGAATCTACATAGTAAAAGAAAGAGAGATGGATTAATAAATCATAGTAAGCTTGTATTAACCAAAAACCTCCCAATTCCTGAAATTTGAACTATTTTATTAATGAAATTTACTACTTAGGACGCCTGCCACCACCGTCGTCGCATGAAGAATGTGGAGTAGCTGGCATCTGGGAAGCGTTTTTGTGTCACGAAGGGCTCAGACGGGCTCGAATCTACAGCGGCGACAGGGGGGAGGAGACGACTACATGGAAGGAGGAAATGAGAGGGGCTGAAAGTTCAGACGCACCAATATTTTACCGCAATCAGGAGTTCAGGATTTCACCTGTCGAAACCCAGTGATATGTGTTATGGCCTGTACAAGTACTCATGGAATAAAAGGATCTGAGCTTTAGAAACTTTTTACAAATAGTAATTTGTTCCTTTGTTAAAGCATATATTGGTCCTGTTGGGGTTAGAGAACATTGTATGTTCATCTCAGCAATTGAGGCTCTTCATTTTTGATATCCTAATGTTTTGTATTTGTTGGGGATCGGCGCAGAAAACAAAAAATTCCCTACGAAGGATCCCCGAAAACTTAGCCTAGGATCTATCTATGTAGTAATGCGGTAACGGCCGGTGCGTAGAGAATACATACCCTTGTAGACCGTACGCGGTTAACGTTCCGTGAGGAACGTGGTTGATGTAGTCGTACTCGAAGCCGACCTCAAGGTCGCGAAGCTCCTCGCAGGTCACCCTTGCTCCTTCTTGATCTTCATCATCTTCATCGTGCAATAGCTCCGGCTCACGACATTCTAGCGCCCCAAGTGTTGCGCCTTGTGTCTTCGTACACATCCGGTGCACGATGAGACCTCCGGATCCTCGATCCCGCCGGGAGTGCGGAAGTTGATATCCGGCTAGGAATCCCTGCAGCGTAACGGCGTACTGCAGGTGTGCCTCGATCGCACATCCTAGACTTGGGGTCATGGTCACGAGGTATAGAGGGAGAGAGAGAAGGAGGAAGTCAACCAAAGGACTTCTCCAAATATTGGTGTCTCTCATCCCACCCATGGACACCCCTTTATATAGGGGGAGGGGGTGTGCCCTCCCCTTTGGGTTTCCCATATGGGACTAAACAAGGGAGAGGGGGGAGGCGCATGGGCCTTCATGGGCCAGCCGGCCTGAGGTGGGCCCCACCCCGCGCATAGCCCTAGGCTGGCCGGGTGGGCCCCCTTGAGGCGCCTAGGCCTTGGCCCTTTGGCCTTTGGCCCTTGGCCCTTCCCCCCTTCGGTTTTTCCCTCATGGGCCTTTATTCATTAGGAAGTTTGGCCCATTAGTAGAACAACCCTTCAAATTAGATTTTAATATTATATTTAATATTAATTACACTAATAATACATATTACAAAATCCATCTTGACCCGAAACACCTTTCGGTTCCCTTTCGATTTCCTCCGAATGACTTCGGATCTTTCCCGGAATGATTCCAGTCCTTTATTCTTTCTCCGAACAACTTCGGATCTCTCTGCGGAACGATTCCGGCTTTCTCTTTCTCTACTGTGATTCTATCTTACGAATGATCACTCTCATCGTACCCTTAAGTGTATCCTCTCACAGCTCGGGAATGCTCTAGACATGATTTGTATCAATGATCAATAGAGGGACCAGGGATATCCATGTGACCCCTATGCATTCCTGATGACAATGTCATTTGAACCATTTATATGTAGCATCCTCTTCCTTTTGTTTCTCGATACAACTTGTCCGAGATCCGATCAATGGTATCTTATACCTTGTTCAATCTCGTTCACAATAAGTTATGTTTTCTTGTTACCGTGATATTACATCCCTGTGACCTAGTCACATGTTGCAACATATATGGATGTAATCTCACCAAGCCGGCCGTATGTATCTTTACCCGTCATGTGGGTGAACAAATCACGCTCTTGACATATATTGCCTCTACAGTTCCTCTGAGTACCTGAACACACCTTTATAACCAATGTATTACCAAGTGGCGCTTGATGCTATCTAAGCACTCTCGGGAGACTGTGATTGATATCATCTCACGGTCTAAGGAGAAGGAGTCTAGATATAGTTGTTGCAACAATGAACTAGATGACTTGATCGTGTTGCAATCCTTCGAGGAATGTCCAATCACATCGTTCTCCAATGATATGATCTCGTTGTTAGTCGGCATAAATGCCCATGATCTTGAAACCCAGATCATCTTCGTGACCAACGAACTAGTATGAATAGAGGCTACTAGGGACTTTGTTGTTTCATACCACACTTGTACCAATGTTTCTACTTGGCACAATTATAGCACAATATGAAACTATTATAAACTAATTGAGATATGACAATAAAATCCTATTTATTATGGGCATATCTCCTTCAGTCTCCCACTTGCACTAGAGTACAAATAACCTAGCTTGCATTTTACTCATATAAACGATATACCATATGTGTTTACAGATCATGCATGCTCATGGGAAACGTCGTGTCCATGTTCTGTTTTACCAGATCATTATGTCTTTTGCAAATCGTTAATATCTTCCTAACTTTGACATTCACACCATTATCTTATAATGGGTCGAAGTATTTGTTTGGCAACAAAGTGAGACTTTTGTTTCTAGTGTTTATGATGACGGTCGTTTTTCACTGTTGTCATCTAAACTTCGAAACACACTTTGTTATCCTTTGTGTATATAGTATAGTCATGGCAGCAGAACGAGGCCGCATTCCAGGAGCTTACAGTGACGTTAGATCAACCTCGAGGGCTTTCTCATGGGCCCTGGCCCTGGGACACATCATTCTACGTTAAAAGCGAACTAGCCCCGCCATAACATTATACATCACATCAGATGTAGCCTTTATACTTCTATATCTATGTAGATCCTAGTGCATGAAATGCAACTATGCCACTTACATTGCTTCTTCCTACTTAAGTACAAACTTAATTCTAGTTCAGTGATCAACTCAGGAATCACTTAAAGACATGTTCTTACAGTTAAGACTTTGTCTTACCAACCAGAACCTCGGGTCACTTTATGTCGAGTATCCAACATGGTTATATGGAAGAACCTATGACTGAGGCACAGGAGATGCAACGCATCTTTTTCTTTCAACCATAGTTGCAATACTCAATGCTTTATACAGCAAGAACTACTTTCTTACCTTGTTTCATTCTGAGCTACTTCAGAATCTTGCTTAGGATATTCTGAACATCTTTCAGAATCAAGTCCAGGAAGCATTCTACATTTAGTGTTTATTAAACTCATCAATCTATTCTGATAGATCTCTTTGTTTAATAACTTCAACTTCATCCTTACTTATCTAACTTAAATGTTATTAACACCAATCACATCATTCACATATGTCGTCCACATATCCCAGAATGATTTCACGCTCCCACTCAAATATGACATTCATGTTTGAGATCCAGGGATTTCACTTAGCTCCCACTCAAATATGGCATTCATGTTTGAGATCTAGGGATTTCACTTAGCTCCCACTCAAATATGACATTCATGTTTGAGATCCAGGGATTTCACTTAGCTCCCACTCAAATCTAGGTCCTCTCGGTAATCTTGGACATTCCAAAATTCTTTGATCATTATCAATTTGAGAATTCCAATTACGAGACTTCAATATCCATATATTTCTAGTGTAAATCCAAAAGACTTAAGCATCACTATTGTTGTAGTCAACTCCTTGAATTTGTCCAAACTTGTGACAAATCGAGCTTTTGTCATTTATTAAGTTTCATTTCATTCTTATGACTTTGCAGTCATTCAGAAATATCAAGTAAACTTCTTTACTTTAATAAGATCAAGTAACATGTTACTTTGCAATCTCAAATGTAACTTAATATAGGATTTTATGACTCATAGTAATTTCTCGCACTCAGGTCCATCACGCTTCTTTGTAATTTGTAGGTATGTCTTGTTCAAAACATGACAAGTGAATCAATAATACAATTCCACAAACTTGTAGAATATATAGTTGAATCCTACTTTATTTTGTAAAAGTATTCCCTGAAACTTTATGATCATTATCATTGGTTTCTCCTCTATTTGTAGAGTTTGGATTCACGAAACAAATTCCGCTGTGCCACTCAACAATTCAGAGGTAAGGTCAAATACCTTGTTTTGATCTTTTACTTTCTTCCACCTGTATCTTCATCAAGACACATCAACTTAGGACAATAGCAGGTTTGCCCCTTGTGGATGATGCATTCATAACTTCCTAAGCATGCTCTACAAAGACTTTTTTATTCGCCACGATTTCGACTTATCGAAATCTCTAGAAACTCGAACGTGCCATAACACTTATGGTGTTGTTTCCACGAATCTTTTAGATGTTCCTTTGTATTTCAAATGAGTGTTTGCTTATTTTGATCTCTAACTCTAAACAACAACTATAACCCTGATAAGAGATAATATTGTACCATATGTATCTAATACATATTGATTATGATGTTTAGACAATTCAACAAAGTTTGAATTCGTCCAACTATCATAATTTGTGAAACATCTTTCACAAGTTCCTTTTATGCTAAACTTAACTTGAATACTTTAGTCGTGTCGATCAAATCGAAGAGACTTGCTAATTCAGTTAATTCAATATCCCATTTAGTCATGAACTCATTTGAATAGTTCAAATCGTTTCAAAATCATGTTTCATTAAGTAAATACACTTATTCACTTAAGTCCACAATTACCTAATGATTTCCACTACTTGTTGAAAATACGATACATCAATATGTATAAGATTCAACATTTCTTCGCATATCACTGTTTTACTAGAATGCGGAGTTTTAGTCATTCTGCCCAAGAGGCATGGTTTTGCAAAGTCTCTAGACTAAGCATCTAGGACCCCGATCTTTCATAAAGAACATGCAATAACCAAAATGACTTAAACCGTAGTGTCTTTTCATTATTAAGCTTTGGATATCTTTTAGCATTCTAATCCTTTTATAAATGTTTAAACTATTATCATTAACATAGTGATGAGAATAACTTATTTGTAATCGTAATGTGACCATAAGGTATTGTTCATAAGAATAGTACAAACTGGCTTGCAACTTGTTCATATGAATAATCGTCTCGCCAAAAGCAAGAAACACAAACTAGGATTACAAAATTATATTCAAGTCCACTAATCTAAATGATAAACTTTGAGGGAAGAGGTGATGTCGGCCATCAACTGTTTTGCTTGCCGTCATCAAGTCAGGTTGCCTCAAATCCAGCAATTCTCAAGCAGGTCATCCTGTTTTCACAAAACAGGGCAAGTATCAAATACTTTGCAAACTGCAACGAGTTTTGTAAGAACCACATTTATAATTTTGTATATCTAACATATACCTCTTTCATCCATGACCTCCTTTTGCAATCAAGACCTTCTAAGAGTTCTTAACTCTAATGCAAGATCGCTAAGTGTTTTTCCAAACATTCTCTTTTTATCCATGACGGAGGAAAACCCATCCAACGGCTCATACTTTATGTGCCTTATAATGCAGAATACAAAATGTAGCCCAACTCTCCATCGAATGGGGAATGGCTTATTGGATGATTATGGAGAAAACACAATCATTGCGGAGTCATCGAATTATCTCCTAATGGTTACTGTATCAAGAAGAGAAGATCACCTTTTACGAGGATATCCCTCAGGCGTGGGTATTAATCTATGAAGTTGGACCCTTTTGCTAAGTTCCAAATTAAGCAATATATTCCCATGGTCGCAAAGGGCCTCAATGGGATAGGCCAAGGTCTACCAAGATATTTGCAAATAGACATCTAGACTAAGTTTATAATAAGAGATCAATTTATAATTGGTCTCCACTAAAACGATCATCCCCTGGACGATTTTAGTGATCGCATGATCCCTATCCTCTGCATCTCCCCCGATCGTCATGGCCATCAGTGCATTATCAAAGGTAGACATTCACTAATGTCAATCACATCATTCATGTGACTCATGCTCGATCTTTCGATCTCTTGTGTTCCGAGGCCACGATTCTCTAGCGTGCTAGGCTTGCCAAATCTAACTTGTGTGTATTCGCTGTGTAACATGGCTTACACCCACTGTATGTGAACGTAGATATGTTTGACACCTAGGCCTGTAACCCTGGATCGCCTCATACCGAAGAACTTTCTTGGTGGTGCACACATAAGGGGAACACGGAACATTGGAATTAAATAGGGATTATCTTATTTGCTACCGTTGAGTATCTAAATACTAGCACATAATAAGATATAAAAACTGGTATCAACATCATATGTATAATGTGATATGATATGGTCTTTCTTGCGCCTTGATCTCCATCGAACGCTCCAGCATGATCTCCATCTTGCCCTTGGTTTGACACCAAGTCCACGACGCCTCCACCAGGTCGTTCATCGGAACAATGACTATCACTATACTACTTAGTAATAGAAAAGTAAACTACTTTACCTTCGTAACGACCATTGCCATATCATAATCACATGCCCCCCTACAAAATAAAGTTAGACGTCTCTACTTTATCTATTGCAAGTTTTGGGGCCATGGTCATGAGGTATAGAGGGAGAGAGAGAAGGAGGAAGTCAACCAAAGGACTTCTCCAAATATTGGTGTCTCTCATCCCACCCATGGGCACCCATTTATATAGGGGGAGGGGTGTGCCCTTCCCTTTGGGTTTCCCATGTGGGACTAAACAAGGGAGAGGGGGAGGCGCATGGGCCTTCATGGGCCAGCCGGCCTGAGGTGGGCCCCACCCCGCGCATAGCCCTAGGCTGGCCGGGTGGGCCCCCTTGAGGCGCCTGGGCCTTGGCCCTTTGGCCCTTGGCCCTTCCCCCCTTCGGTTTTTCCCTCATGGGCCTTTATTCACTAGGAAGTTTGGCCCATTAGTAGAATAACCCTTCAAATTAGATTTCAATATTATATTTAATATTAATTACACTAATTAATATGTAAATACATATTACAAAATCCATCTTGACCTGAAACACCTTTCGGTTCCCTTTCGATTTCCTCCGAATGACTTCGGATCTTTCCCGGAATGATTCCAGTCCTTTATTCTTTCTCCGAACAACTTCGGATCTCTCTGCGGAACAATTCCGGCTTTCTCTTTCTCTGCTGTGATTCCGTCTTACGAATGATCACTCTCATCGTACCCTTAAGTGTATCCTCTCACAGCTCGGGAATGCTCTAGACATGATTTGTATCAATGATCAATAGAGGGACCAGGGATATCCATGTGACCCCTATGCATTCCTGATGACAATGTCATTTGAACCATTTATATGTAGCATCCTCTTCCTTTTGTTTCTCGATACAACTTGTCCGAGATCCGATCAATGGTATCTTATACCTTGTTCAATCTCGTTCACAATAAGTTATGTTTTCTTGTTACCGTGATATTACATCCCTGTGACCTAGTCACATGTTGCAACATATATGGATGTAATCTCACCAAGCCGGCCGTATGTATCTTTACCCGTCATGTGGGTGAACAAATCACGCTCTTGACATATATTGCCTCTACAGTTCCTCTGAGTACCTGAACACACCTTTATAACCATTGTATTACCAAGTGGCGCTTGATGCTATTTAAGCACTCTCGGGAGACTGTGATTGATATCATCTCACGGTCTAAGGAGAAGGAGTCTAGGTATAGATGTTGCAACAATGAACTAGATGACTTGATCGTGTTGCAATCCTTCGAGGAATGTCCAATCACATCGTTCTCCAATGATATGATCTCGTTGTTAGTCGGCATAAATGCCCATGATCTTGAAACCCAAATCATCTTCGTGACCAACGAACTAGTATGAATAGAGGCTACTAGGGACTTTGTTGTTTCATACCACACTTGTACCAATGTTTCTACTTGGCACAATTATAGCACAATATGAAACTATTATAAACTAATTGAGATATGACAATAAAAACCTATTTATTATTTGCCTCTAGGGCATATTTCCTTCAGTATTAAGGGTCAGATTTCACACATTTGCATGTTGACTAAGTTAGTTAGGTTTGTACCTAAGGTTTGGCAACATCATCAATGTTCCCTTATTGTTGACGGAGCACATCCATTGATGAATCTGTTCAAATTTGGAAACCATTTTTGTGTAGCTTTTGAACACATGGCCAGATGTAGCTAGGCACGGCCGCTGCTGCCTCCTGGGATGCCCGCCGCCACTGTTGCGTGAAGGATCTAGAGTAGCCGCTCCACCTCCCGGGTCTCCGATTCCGTCCTCCATGATCTACGACCGTCAGAGGCTGGGCGGGGTTGGGGAATTGGGGCGGCCACCGGCCGAACATGGCAAGAAGTTTTTCGGGAGTGGGGTCAGAGACGTGGTTGGGGAATAGCCGAACAAGGATCAATTGAGATCGATCGCAAGGATGCCTTGCTCGCTCGCTTGTTGCCGCTTCCTTTTCCATCACGAGGCACAACCCAAGCCCATATAGCCATGTCTTCAAGGAGTCGAAGCCCACCAACAGGACATGCCCCAGTTGCCCACGGTTTTTCCCCTGGTCAGATCCGATTTCATCGCTATTTATGCTCTCGCTCAGGAGGCAAACGCGAGCGAAGCCCGGGCAAGCGCCGGGTAAAAGGGACGTTGCATCCGCCCGTGGGTGTGACATGGGTAAGAAGTGGGCATATTTAGTCAATCTGTCAACAACCACTAAGATGACATCCTTCTCGTTGGATTTAGGTTGTCCTTCTATGAAGTCCAAACTAATTTCTGACTATTTTTTCTTTGGAATTGGCAGGGATATAGAAGGCCAGGGTACTGTGATTTTTATGACTTAGAAATCTGATATACTAGACAATATGCTACTTGGTGGTTATGAATTTCTTGATGTGAGGCCAATAGAATACATGTTGTAGTCTATGATATGTCACTCTATTACCTGAGTGCCCACCAAAGGAGGATGAGTGGGAGGAGTTGAATTTTTTTTGTTCTTAAGTTAGTTGTAGGTCCAATATACAACCTTCACTTGTATCTCAGTAAGCCTCCTTTCAATGTATAATGTGGATTGATATCCCTGTTGATTGTCAGCTTTTGGAGTAATGTCAGGCACACATGATGATAGGGCAAAGGTGTCCGGTCTTTCGATGAGATGGTGATAATTCGAGTGGGTGGAGTTCGGGCTTGACGGTCTCACTACACGTGCGAGCATAAACTCCAATGCAATCGCTAGGACAATCTCTTGGAGGTTACTGTTCTTGTGGAAGCATGACCATCCTGGCTAGCAAGGGTCTTAATTCCTACCTAAAATTGAGAACAAGTAATAACTAATATTGCAATCAAGATATTGCGAATAAAGATGAAATACTTATTATGAAGGTGAGATTCTATATAGGTACATAGTACAAGAGGCATCTATGACACTCAACCTATGGCATAGTTGCAACAATGGCTAACTTTTAGTCTAAACAAAATCCGAGTCTAAACGATGACCTAATGGACGTACATATGGAGGGACTAAGGGGAATGCGTCCAGCCTTGGGAACAGAAATCTGCTAAAGAAAACATAAGAAATTGGCAATATTTTGCTACTTTGTAAGGCCTCGAGCAGCTCTCGCAATTGAGATAGAGGGGATGAAGGAGGAGTTCGGCGACTCGGAACTACATGATTCCTAGGACAGGAAAATAATAATTGGCATAAAATTAAGTTTTTCATTGCTTGATCCTCCCGACCACCCCACCTACACCTTTATATCGAAAGTGTAGGCTCAACCAAATTATATCATTGCGCTTAGTCCAAATAGATATGAGTACAATAATTGAGTAGGAGAAGATGGTAATTCTGAACTTAGGCATGCTAGACCATTGATCTCACTCGGAACATCCCGATCGTCGGATGTTGTCGAAACACTCGGATACATTGCAAATGTATCTATAATTTTTTATGTTCCATGCTTGGTTTTTTCTACTTTCTTATGTTTTGTCCACACTTTGGAGTACTTTTCATATGATTTCTTGGACTAACCTATTAACAAGATGCCACAGTGCTAGTTGCCTGTTTTCTGCTGTTTTTGGTTCCAGGAAAGTCAGAAAATGAATATTCTCGGAATTGGATGGGACAAAAGCCAAAGTTCCTATTTTACCGGAAGACTCACGGAGCCAGAAGCAGAGACGGAGGAGGGCCAAGGCCTGGCCACACCATATGGTGGCGCAGGCTAGCCCTAGCCATGCCACCAGGAGGTGGGGGCCCCCTGGCACTCCATCGACCTTGCCCTTTCGCCTATAAGAAGCCTCCGATACGAAAACCCTAAATCATCAATCAGAAATCCACGAAAAGTTCCACAGCGCCGCCGCCACCGAAGAGGAGATTCAGGGGATATAAAGTCTCTGTTCCGGCACCCTGCCGGGACGGGGAAGTGCCCCCGGAGCCATCTCCATCGATCTCCACCACCATCTCCATCACCATTGCCGATTCCCATGATGAGGAGGGAGTAGTTCTCTCTCAAGGCTAAGGGTTCTACCGGTAGCTATGTGTTCATATCTCTCTCTATGCATGATCTTATTAAGATCATGAGCTTGTAATCTATAGATCTACCTTGCTACTCAAGTGCTTTAATAGATCTCTTCTCTCCCCATGTGTGTGAAAGTGACAGCGTGCACACCATGGTGGCACTTAGGCTAGAGATTACAAATACTTGTTATGAGTTATATTTGGAGTTGGATGTGTTTATGAAATTGTGGTGTTTGTTGGACTCATCTAGTACTCAAGGTGACAGTGTGGGGTTTTCTAGATGGGAAAGATGAACTTTGAGGTGTGCTCTTATAGCCCTACCGTTTATTAGAGTGTCCAACCGGAGAGTAGTTAAGAGTAGTATCATGAAGATAATATATTTATGAGAGAGTGTTCACTAGTGAAAGTATGATTCCTAGGCCTTGTTTCTTAGCATTGAAACACCGTTTGCAACTAGATTTGTTACATGTTTGCTTGCTTCCTTCTTTATTTCAGTTTGCCTTTTGTCTTTTCCACGCCATCAAGCTACTTTATATCACAATACCACTTATAATTATCCATACCACTTGTATTTCACTATCTCTTCGCCGAACTAGTGCACCTATACACCTGACAAGTGTATTGGGTGTGTTGGGGACACAAGAGACTTCTTGTATCTTGATTGCAGGATTGCTTGAGAGGGAATACCTTTGACCACTTCCTCCTTGAGTTCGATAAACCTTGGGTGATCCACTTAAGGGAAAACTTGCTGCTGTTCTACAAACCTCTGCACTTGGAGGCCCAACAACTGTCTACAAGAATAGAAGTGCGTAGACATCAAGCTATTTTCTGGCGCCGCTTCTTGGAGGTAAGTAAAGGTACTCACATCCTCCGGTGTGAGTGCTCGAAGTTATTTCCCATAGATTCTGCAATTTTGTCTTTTTGTTTCTTGTTTTCACTAGTTAGGCTTAATGGAAAACAACAACAAAAATTAGAGAGCTTTTTAGTATTTTTCCTAAGTTAGAACTTGAATTGTCTGAAAAGAAAATTAAAAAACCCATGGAACTTTCTTTGCATGCTAATAGCAATGTTATTAGTATGAATCTTTTGAACACCTTTGTTACTAATGCTATGGAAACGTCTAAGCTTGGGGAAGTTGGTTCTTATGAAAATGATCTCTTTAGTTCCCCAGTTTTAAGGAAGAAACTTTGCTTTGATGATACTTTATCTCCCATATGTGGTAATTCTAATGATACTTGTGATATTTTAAATCCACATACTAAAAGCATCCCTTTTAAAAGACCTATAAAAATTATTGATCGTGTTATGGATAACTACTATTTTGGAGATGGAACTGTCCATCCCGGTGATCATTTGCTCTTTATACACGAATTATGCGGGTTGTTCAAGTGTGCAGGTATTACAACAGATCACGTCAATAAGAAGTTATTCTCTTTATCACTTAAGGGCAAAGCAAGGGAGTGGTATGAGCTACTGGATGATCCTCATCATTTGGAGTGGAAGGAACTTGAATCTCTCTTTTACTCTAAATTTTATCCTCCTCATGAAATTCATAAAGATAGGAATTATATTTATAATTTTCATCCTCATGGTGGAGAAAGTATTGCCCAAGCATGGGGGAGATTGAAGTCACTAATGCTCAAATGTCCCATTCATGAGCTTCCCAGGAATATTGTTATTAATAATTTCTATGCAAGGCTTTCAGGACATTACAAGGACTATCTAGATACTTGTTTAGAGGGATCCTTCACGAGTAAGGAGGTCAAATCTAAGTGGGATCTTCTTGAAACAATTCAAAGCAATACCGAAGATTGGGATAACAAGAAAGGTAAAGAACCAGGTATAAACTATGAGTATGATTGCATTAAGTCTTTATTTGAACTGCTAATTTTCAAGAGCTTAGTGCTAAATATGGTCTTGATCCTCAAATTATTATTGATTGTTTTAAAACCTTTGCTTCTCATATTAATGCTCCTAAAGAAAATTGGGACATGTATCATGAGCCTTTTAAAGACACTTGCATGGAAAATGAAATTGTTGTTAATGATAGCAATAAACATGCTCAAACCTCTGAAAGTACTATTTCTTATAAGCATGTTAATTTTTGTGGAATACATAGACCTTGTGAGAATAATCAAATTGAAGAAGAATATTGTATCACCCACAGGAATGAAAAAACTAGAATGTGGTATAAGGCTTTAAATGATCTTGGTAAAAAAGTTTGTGCCCTTTATCCTTTTATTTGTGAACTTTGATTTGAAGTGGGTCATTTCAATTTCCAATGCTCAGGCCATAATAATAGCCCTTCTAATCCAATGAGTACTACAAGTTTGTATTGTGATGACATGATCACTCCTAATCAGCATGATGAACTTACATTATTTTTGGGATGTGAAGAGTTATCAAGAAAAACCTCTTTGGTAGATATGGGTGCTTTTGATATGAATAGTGTCATGCATGGTTGTCATCTTTATTGTGTTGATAATTGCCACACAAATAATTACATACAAAATATTATAGAAGATGAGATCTTACCAGAATATGACATGACTAATATGTGTTTTGGTCTTATTAATGAAAAGGAGGAATCCTCCAAAATTTCTTCTATTGTCTCTAACAATGAACCAGGGTATATGGAGAAGCTTCCTTTCAAGCCTCTCCCTCCTAAAGAGAAGAAGAAAAGGAGGAGTAAAAGGAGAGAGGAAATGGTATTTTCCCCTAAGCATGTTGCTCCTATTATAGTTTTTGATGAGTCTGAACTCGATGATGTTCCTATGCCTGTTACCTATAGTAGTGATCATGATTGGGAAAAGCACACTGCTTTTGATATTGAAAATCTCTTTGGTACCAATTCTGAAAATGATGATATTAATAATTGCTATACTATTAGTGCTATCCATGATCCTTCCAATGATGATGAACACACTTTGGAAGATAACTATTCTATTGCTTATGATGATACTATACCTCCAATATATGATGATTACAATGATGAGTATAATATTTTCAGTCCACCAACTATTGAGGAGAAAATTAATGATTACAATATGCCTCCTATATTTGATGATTATGGTGATGAGAATAATAATGATAGCTATTTTGTTGAATTTGCTCCCACTACAGTCAATAAGAATGACTATGTTTATGTGGGGAGTATTAATTCTTTTATGCATGTGGCTCATGATAAGAATGTTTCTCGTGATAGTTATATTGTTACTTTTATTCATGATGCTACTGAAAGTTATTATGAGAGAGGGAAACATGGTTTTATGTGTCTCAACAATATTAAGTTTCCCCTCTTTATGTTGAAAGTCTTGAAGTTGCACTTGTTTTGCTTTCCTATGATTGTTTCTTTGTGCTTTCATGACTTGTTTCTTTACAAGATTCCTATGCATAGGAAGTGGGTTAGACTTAAATGTGTTTTGAATTTGCTTCTTGATGCTCTCTTTTACTTCAATTCATATTTCTTATGTGAGCATCTTCTCAAACTATCATGCCTAACTTAAAGGCGTTAAAGAAAAGTACTTATTGGGAGATAACCCAAAAGTTTTAGATGAGTCTTGGAAGTTATTACCTCTCTAATAACCTCTCTTATCCTTTTTATTTGCTTTTTGTGCCAAGAGTAACCTCTAATGAGAGAGAAGTAATGATTGGGAAAGTTGCTGTCCTGAAATAGATTTTTGTGCTTCACCGTAAAAATTCGTGAGCGAGCTATGTATGTCAGATTGAGCTGTAATTTTTTGTTCTTCTGCCCCAGGTTGTTGTCTAACTTTCGTTAGTTCAACACTTTTTGATTTGAGCAACATAAGGTCTTAGAAAAAATTCGTATTTACCTGCTGGTCTATTTTGACAGATTTCTGCCATTTTCTGCATTTGCTTCTTGTTGGTTCCTTCTTGAGTTCTTTTGGGGAATTGAGCTTTTTGAGGGAAGTTCTACGGTAGCTAGTGTTCTAATGGAAGTTTATTTGGTATTAGAACTGAACCTTAAGACTTATTTATCTTGAGTGCACTAATGTTGCTAATAAAGATTGTGTGAAGTTTTGTATGAAGGAAAAATTTCAGGTGTATGGAAGGAATGAGTAATGAGATGAAGGATGGACTAAAGCTCAAGCTTGGGGATGCCACGTGTGTCACCCCAAGAAATATCCAAAAAGTACAAGCGTCAAAGCTTGGGTATGCCCAAGGCATCCCCTTCTTCATCAATAAAAATCTCAGGTTTCTTCTAAACGCTTCATTTTTATTGTTTCATGCACAGTTGTGTTGTTCTTGGAGCGTCTTCTTTTTCGTTTACGTTTTGGTTTTTAGTTTGCTTACTTTCTTAGTTTGCTGAATATATTTATGAGAGAGTGTTCACTAGTGAAAGTATGATCCCTAGGCCTTGTTTCTTAGCATTGAAACACCGTTTGCAACTAGATCTGTTACATGTTTGCTTGCTTCCTTCTTTATTTCAGTTTGCCTTTAGTATTTTCCATGCCATCAAGCTACTTTATATCACAATACCACTTATAATTATCCATACCACTTGTATTTCACTATCTCTTCGCCGAACTAGTGCACCTATACACCTGACAAGTGTATTGGGTGTGTTGGGGACACAAGAGACTTCTTGTATCTTGATTGCAGGATTGCTTGAGAGGGAATACCTTTGACCACTTCCTCCCTGAGTTCGATAAACCTTGGGTGATCCACTTAAGGGAAAACTTGCTGCTGTTCTACAAACCTCTGCACTTGGAGGCCCAACAACTGTCTACAAGAATAGAAGTGCATAGACATCACACTCTACTTCCTCTATTCATCATAAAAGGGACAGGCTCCTGACAGTACACCTGCATTAACTCAAGACGTCATGACCTGAAGAAGGGGAATGTTTTCTGGATGAATTATGCATCCTCCCATGTAGCTTCATCTTGTGTCATGTTCTCCCAATGGACCAGTCATTGTGGCACCGCAACATCGTAGTCTCCAACACCACGGAAAAAATTTCTGCATTTGAAGATAGCAACAGGAGCAATTTTCACTTTAGTTGATGGAGTGACGACGAGTGGAAGGATTGGATTATGAACAGACGTTAACCCTAGGTGACACTTGAGTTGATTGGCCTGGAACGCATCATGCAGCAAGGTACCAGTAGGGATCTGTAGTTTGTAAACTCGATTTCCCACTTTAGCCAGAACTTTGTAAGGGCCATACCATTCAGAAGATAACTTCAGAGAGTTCCTAACTCCTAATGCATGCTCACGATGAGGTTGTACCTTGAGGTAGACCATCCATGTCACAAACTGTGAATGGTCTTGCGACTCTATGTTTGTCTGCATGTTTTTTTATTTTGTGTTGTTCTTGAGCCAAGTTCTGTTGTATTGTTTTTATCATATGGTCCTTCTCTACCAGAGTTGCTTGTGCTTCAGGAGACGGTGTACTGGGCATTGTGCGTAAACGAGCGATAGAGCTTTTTGAGTGAGCAAGTGAATCCTTCCTGGATCTTCCCCCTTTCCTCACCCGAGAATTACATTTCCGCTTTACCTTCCCCGGTTTAGTTGGTTTGGAGGATTAATTGATTGGATACCCAATCTGCATAATCTTTCAAAGTCACTGCTTCTACGACGATTGACATAAAGGCATGATTAGATCCACGAATCTCACTACCCTAACCATAGTATACTCCTTCTCGTTGTACCGAGTTGGAGGTAATATTTGAATGACCAGGTACAACATCACATTTGACACCTGAGGAATGTACAATAAGTGGGGGAGGATGATATTCATAGAGAACCTAAAATGGTGACATTTTGACAGTAGTGTGGTAGCTACTATTGTACCACCATTTTACAGCTGAAATCCAGCCATACCACTTGGTTGGTTTTGAGAAAGCCATACATCTTAGATATTGTTCTAAGCATTGGCTGACCCTTTCGATCTGACCATCTATCTCTAGGTGATGGGCAGTGGAGAAGTGTAGAGAGATCTTCAGAGAATTGAAAATTTCAATCCACAGTTTGCTGGTGAAAATTTTGTCTCTATCACTCACAATTACAGTAGGAGGACCATGTAACTTGAGTATGTTGTTCATGAAGAGATCATCTACCTTTTGCACTATATATGGGTGTGACATGGGTAAGAAGTGAGCATATTTAGTCAATGTGTCAACAACCACTAATATGACATCCTTCTTGTTGGATTTAGTTTGTCCTTTTATGAAGTCCAAACTGATTTCTAACTATTTTGTCTTTGGAATTGGCAAGGATATAGAAGGCCAGGGTACTGTTATTTTTATGACTTAGAGATCTGATAGACTAGACAATATGCTACTTAGTGGTTATGAATTTCTTGATATGAGGCCAATAAAATACATGTTACAGTCTATGATATGTCACTCTATTACCTGAGTGCCCACCAAAGGAGGATGAGTGGGAGAAGTTGAATTTTTTTGTTCTTAAGTTAGTTGTAGGTCCAATATACAACCTTCCGTTGTATGTCAGTAAGCCTCCTTTCAATGTATAATATGGATTGATATCCTTGTTGATTGTCAGCTTTTGGGGTAATTTCAGGCACATAGGATGATAGGGCAAAGGTGTCCGATCTTTCGAGGAGATGGTGATATTTCGAGTGGGTGGAGTTCGGCCTGGACGGTCCGACTACATGTGTGAGCACGAGCTCCAATGAAATCGCTAGGCCAATCTCCTAGAGATTACTGATCTTGTGGAAGCATGACCATCCTGGCCAACGAGGGTCTTAGTTCCTACCTGAAATTGAGAACAAGTAATAACTAATATTCCAATCAAGATATTGCCAATAAATATGAAAGTTTTATTATGAACGTGAGATCCTATATAGGTGCATAGTACAAGAGGCCTCTACGACACTCAAGCCTATGACGTAGTTGCAACGATGGCTAACTTTTATGTAAACAAAATACGAGTCTAAACGATGACCTAATGGAAGTACATATGTCAGGACAGAGGGGGATGCGGCCAGCCTTGGGAAAGGATGTCGAAATTCCTCTCTAAGTCTTGGTTTCCTCCACATATATGGACTCTAAAAATCCAGCCTATTCATTTGGACGAAAATTACATGGGTCTGGACCATAAATAAAAGGTGACATAGCACCATATGACTCTATGGATGAAATTATGAAGCACCAATGTTTTGGTTTCGTCCATCTCTTCATATGTCGCTTTGGTGGCTTCAAAGTTCTGAAATTTTCTCTTGTAGGGTGATCTTCAATCCTCACAATCTTGATGTAGTCTCTATGCATGAGCATGCTCCATTGATTATCCTTCATGTTCTTGCTAGGTCCATCATTTATAATTAACATGAACACATATGATTCAGGCAACATCATATTCCCATTTATAATAGGAAGAGTTCCTAGAAACCAAAGTATCTGATAATTGAGTTGATGTGCACGAGCCCTTGTAAGAGGTCCTTGTAATATTGTTGTAGGTGAAGCGGTTGTATCATTAGTAGGGATGTATTCGTCATCCTCACCTTCTTGAATTAAAGTCGTCCTCGGTGCAATATCAAATTCTTCACCAAAGTATGGCTTCAAAGATTCATGATCAAAATGTATAACAAATTCTTTAGGCCATAAATAATGTTGCCAAGTTTGTAATATCTGAACAAGAGCATACAATTCTTTGTCAATAGTTCAGACTATCCCCACTCAGTTTCTCACTAAAGTATGCAACAGGTTTACCCTCTTGTAATAACACACCTCCCAACCCAATTCCACTAGCATCACATTCAAGTTCAAATGTTTTAGTAAATTCAGAAAGTTGGTGTAAAGGAGCATGTGTTAATGATGGTTGTGATATACAACACTTTTTAGCAATATAAATTGTGTCATTTGCCTATCATATCATGCTCTATCTAACTATTGTTATGCTTAATATGCATGATTACTTGTTTTTGTTAAATTCAATATGAGCCTTGCATATTTAGTGGTTTAGGTAGAATTTTATCCCTTTTCCTTGTATTTGATATGTGTGTAGGTGTTGATGATGATTATGGACAAAACAAAGGCAAAAGGAACAAAGAGAGCATGGTATGGAGGAGCTGTAGGGACCAGACTTAGCCATTTGAGAGGTTGGAAAAGTGATTTTTTTCAACTTCTCAAAATAAAGATCTAAGACCATGGGGTTGTAGCCCTCGATGATACGAACTCAACGAGCCCACGAACACCCAAAACGGAGCTCGTATGAAG
The DNA here is from genome assembly GCA_023614405.1 of Avena insularis. Lineage (NCBI taxonomy): Eukaryota > Viridiplantae > Streptophyta > Magnoliopsida > Poales > Poaceae > Avena > Avena insularis. Next base: position 27,545,303 of record CM042696.1, on the reverse strand, counting down.
AAATGGCAGCCAAAATACTAAAGAGGACAGACGGTTTGACGAGCAACTATACGGCCAGAGCTATATTTTTGGTCATATAGCTCCGCCCATATAGTTGCCAAAAAGGTCGGAAACGATGGGATTTTGCCCCAGAAAAGCTTCAGAACCTTTCCTAAGTCATATGACAGTATTGGGGGAACCCTAGGGCACCCCAAGGCCTATATAAAGGAGGGAGGACCCAAGGAAGCCACAAGACACCATATACAATATCTAGATCCCATCTACCGCCTCCACTACGGCACCCTGCTGCCTCCATAGCCTCTACAGCTCCACCAAGATCTAGATCTCCATCAACACCATCAAGCCATCCAAGCAATAAGAGGGGGAGAAGGAGGACGCCGCCGTCACCACGCTGACGCCACCATCACCACGCCATCGTCACCATCTCCATCGCCGCTACTCCTTCATCCTTCCCCATCATGACCTCCGTGATGGGTTGTAACATGGCTTGAACCCCCTTTTATTAATGTTATGATGATTTGAGTAATTGAAGTGTGGTGTGTTCTTGTTAATTAATATGATTGTTCTTTCTCTTTACATTGTTCTATTCATGATATTATTCTAGTGATTGGAGATGTCCAATCCATTGTTGAGGAATTTACTAGGGATTCATGGAGTGTCACAAAACTTATCATTAGTCTCTACTCGTTCCATGGGCCTGACAAGTCTGTGGGTAGAACTAATATGCTATTTGCTATAAGTGATTTGCGGAGGCAATAGCAGCTTAGGATGCACTGATACGTTGCTAACCTATCCATAATTTTTTATGTTCCATGCTTGGCTTTTATCTACTTTCTTATGTTTTGTTCCAACTTTGGAGTACTTTTCATACACTTTCTTGGACTAACCTATTAACAAGATTCCATAGTGTCAGCTGCCTGTTTTCTGCTGTTTTTGGTTCCAGAAAGTCAGAAAATGAATATTCTCGGAATTGGACAGGACAAAAGCCAAAGTCAGTTTTTCACCGAGGGGGACACATACCAGAATACGAGATGGAGAGGGGTTAGGAGGCCGCCACACACAGGGGGGGTGTCCGCTGATGACCCACAAGTATAGGGGGTGTATCGCAGTATTTTCGAGGGAAGTGAAACCCAATTTATTGATTCGACACAAGGGGAGCCAAAGAATATTTATAAGACTTAACAACTGAGTTGTCAATTCAAGTACACTGAAACAATCTTGCTCACAACAGTTTATCAAGAGCAACCGTTTTGTAGTAGGAATAGTAAAGTAGCAAAGCAGAAAGTAAAGACAAAGATAACAATAGCAGTAAATAATAGGATTCAAGTGCGGTAGGCATAGGGATGGATGGACGGGCGTTGCATGGACAAGACAATTCACATAGCAATCAGAACATGGGGCGATTGCAGATAAATAAGATAAAGCATCTAAGTACTAGACAATCCTAGGCATGTGTTCCATATATAGTCATATGTGCTCGCAATGAGAACTTGCACAACATCGTTGTCCCCACCGCTTGCAGCGGGCCTCAAGGAACTACTGGCAATTAAGGTGCTCCTTTTAATAGAGCACCGGAGCAAAGCATTAACACTCCGTGAACACATGTGATCCTCACATCAAAGCCATTCCCTCCGGTTATCCCAATTTCTGTCACTTCGGGGCCATTGGTTCTGGACAACAACGTGTGTATACAACTTGTAGATAATACCAAAAACAATACTATCATAATGAATCAATAACATGTTCAGATCTGAAATCATGGCACTCGGGCCCTAGTGACAAGCATTAAGCATAACAAGTCGCAACAAAGTCATAAAGCACTAATAGAAGATACTAGGCACCATTCCCTAACAATCTGATGCCATTACATGAACGATCTCATCCAATCCCTACCATCCCCATAGCCTACAGCGGGGGATTACTCACTCATAGATGGGGGAAACATGGATGGTCGATGGAGAAGCGATGGTGATGATGATGGCGATGATCTCCTCCAATTCCGTCCGTGGTGCCGAACGGAGTTTCGGTGTCAGTTCGTGGAATCGGTGGTGGCGGCGAGTGGAACTCCTTCTGAAAAACGTCGCCCCGGAGTTTTTAGGTCGAAGGCAACTTATAGGCGAAGAGGAGACCGAGGTGCACTGGGGGCCACATGCCATGCTGTGCCTAGCCCACGCCTGGGGTGGTGTGGCCACCGCCCTCCTCCGCCTCAGATTCTCGCCCGTGAGTCTTCCAAAATAGGCACTTTGGCTTTTGTCCCGTCAATTCGAGAATATTCATTTTCGACTTTCTGGAACCAAAAACAGCAGAAAAGCAGTAGCATCGTGGCTCTTGTTAATAGGTTAGTCCAAGAAATCATATGAAAATTACTCCAAAGTGTGGACAAAACACAAGAAAGGAGATAAAACCAAGCATGGAACATCAAAAATTATAGATACATTTACAATGTATCATCTGCCTAGGGCACCTCCTCGGCCTCCCCTTTCGACTATAAGATGCCTCTGATACAGAAACTCTAAGTACCCGATCAAAATTCCACGAAAGAGTCTGTAGCCGCCGTCATCTCCATCCCTAGATCGGGAGGGATATGAAGCTCTTTCCGGCACCCTGCCGGAGAGGGGAATTCATCCTGGAGGCCTTCTTCATCACCATACAAGCCTCCGGTGTGATGTGTGAGTAGTTCATCCTTGGACTACGGGTCCATGTAGTAGCTAGATGGCTGGTTCTTCTCCTTTCTGCTATCATGTTTAGATCTTGTGAGCTCTGTTCATGACCAAGATCATCTATTTGTAATCATACATGTTGTGTTTGCGGGGATCCGATGGATATTGAGATGTTATTTTAGATTGATTATTGATTTTATCATGTTTTTGTTATTTGTGATCTTGCATGCTTTCCGTTGTTAGTAGCTATCTTGGCCAAGTAGATGCTAGCAACTCCAACAGTTAGTATTTATGCTCGATAGTGGGTTCATGCCTCTAGTAATCTGGGGAAGTGACAGAAATCTCTAAGGTACTAGATGTGATGTTGCTACTAGGGAGAAAACAACAATCATTTGTTCATAGAACAATCGTATTGTTACTTTAAACGCAATGCGTAATGCAATTATCTGTTGCTTGCAACTTAATACTGGAAGGGGTTCGGATGATAACCTGAAGGTAGATTATTAGTCATAGATGCAGTTGGATTACGGTCTATGTATAATGTTGTAATGCCCAATCAAATCTCAAAGGAGTCAAGATGATTAGTATATGCATGTATGCTTTCTCGATGTTTGTCAATTGCCCCGCTATAATTTGTTCACCCAACATGTTATCTATCTTAAGGAGAACCGCCACTAGTGAACTATGGACCCCGGTCCTTTCTTTTACCATCAATCTACAACTATTTACTATTTTCTGTTTACTTTCTGCAAGCTTTTACTTTCTTCCACTCGATACGTTTAATCCTTTGTTTTCAGCAAAACCGGTGAGATTGATAACCTCATCATAAGTTGGGGGCAAAGTTCTGTGGTTGTGTTATGCAGGATTCCAAGTTGGCAACAACACCTTGGAGGTGTTTCCTTGCTCCGACTGGTTTGATAACCTTGGTTTCATAACTGAGGGAAAACTTGTTGTTGTGCTCATCATACCTTCCTCTTGGGGTTCCCCAACGAGCTCGATATATTTTGGGCCATCAAGCTCTTTTTTTGGCGCCGTTGCCGGGGAGTCAAGGACATCTTCACAAGGGGAGTCCCTCATAACCAATCTCTTTACTTTGTTGTTTTTGTTTTGCTTAGTTTATTTTCTGTTTTGTTTGCTTGTTTCTTTATCAAAAGCACACAAAAATTAGTTGTACTAGTTTGCTTTCTTTATTAAAAACACACAAAAAATTAATTCCTGTCTTAAGTTGCCATTATGTCTAGCATTGCTCCAATCACTATGTCACCTGAGGAAATGATTTTCACTTTTAAACAAGGAATTGAAGAGAGTTTCAAAGAAGCTTGGTCTAGAATCTCTGATCTACATGAAAAAACTGAACCTAAAATGACTCAAAGCTTGTTCCTTAGAAGTTTTTACCTTGGAATTGCTCTTTGCTATAGATATGCTTTGGATGCTGTTGTGGGAGGAGATTTCCTCCAATGTAATGAGGATGAAGCTGTTAATGCCATAAAGAAGTTGGTCTTTACTTACAACTTGCCTAGCAAATCTGATTCTTCCTTTATGAACATATTTGCCAGATTGAACACTCTTGAGACCCGCACTACTAGTTTAAAGGATTTCTATAACACGCTTAGAGAGCATCATGATTATTTTCCAATAAATTTTGAACCCTCAAAGTGGCTCCCTACAGTAAAGATTGTTATAAATAATGAAACTTTTCAAGCTCGTTGTGATATCATGTATGAATTTTGTCTTATGCCCAAGGATGTCTATGAATCTTTTGGGCAAATAATTTAAGTGGAGAGGAAAAGGAGCACAAGGAAGAGGAGGAAGAATGGATTGATCACCCGCTCACACCTTCAACTCCTACTTTTGATTCTATCATTGCTATTAAAACACTAGTCAATGAAAAGGAGGAACAAAAAGGTGAGGTTGACAAAGAGAGTCACACTACAACTTTTGTTTGTGATGCCTCTCACTCTAGTAGTGATTTTTATGATGCTAAAACTGTTGATAATTGTTCTGTGGAGGCCTTGTGCCTAGACACTCATATGGAGAGCATTAATAATAATGAACTAGAGATAGAACCTTGTTATACTAACATGCAGGGTGCGGTGACCTAGCATACCACTGCGTGAGGTAGTACACTATAGTCATTGACATAACACCAATGAAACACCGTTCACTAGTATCACATCCCTCAGAGTGGTACAATAGAAACACGACAGGTCCAAGACATGACTATAGATTACAACTCGACTTTTTATAGAAGATCCAAAGAACACTCTAGGTTAAAGAGGGGGAAATAACTTCTTACAAAGAAGAACCAGAAGTAATAACTAGGCACTATTCTACTAACAAGGCTAATGTCTAAACTATCTAGCTTGCAATTGCCACTCAAGCAATGCTCTACAGAAATAGGTTTTATGGCTAGAGAATCTATTCCTATCTACTCAAGAGCTTCGTCTTCACTTTAGTTGATGCATAAGTTGACTTTGTTGACTTTCTTGGAGAGCTTGAGCTGTCGATGATGGTTTCTTGAACAGAAGTTGGTGTTGACGTCGTATTCAACGGCTTAGAACCTAGCAAGGGTTAAGAAGGTACGGTTGAGTACGAGCGTACTCAACAATTTCACTAAAAAGGAGAGTATGATGCACTATCTCTATAGCCACAGACCATAGGTCATAGGCAATGCAGGTTTTCGTAAACATTTCTTCAAAGGTTGCTTTTATACTAAAAACTATGTCTGACAGCCTTCACAGGTTGACCAGAACTTTCATGGAGTTCCTTCCCTGCCGCGTTCGTAGCTCCTTCCTGGAACAGGGAGTAACATGTCAGAGTTCTTACACTCTGCAGAGGTGAGTTGCTTTACCCATGAGAGACCAAATCCTTGTTGCACAACCGGATAACTTACCCTTCCACACTTCCTCTGGTGTAGGGCCTAGTAGATGATCCAAGCCAATCACTTCCCTCTCTGTGATCCCGTATGTCTGCACGATCCTTCGGGGCTGACTACACCTCCGTTAAGCCCCCTTTCGGGCAGACTATAACCCTGATGAGTTCCCGAAGACTCTATGAGCTGGTGATGTCCCTGGAAAGTTCCATATAGGTCCGGCTATACCTCCGACAACCACTCATAGATAATCAAGACACCAAAATCATGGGGCGTAAGGGTGCCCACCCATATGCTAGATCCACACAAGGAATCACAACGTCACATTAAGGTCACCTTGCCTGTATACGAAAGGAAAAGGATACAACTGACTTCTCCGTCCCACTCCAAATCTCATGGTTAACGCGTAATATACGTCGCTAGAATCATTGGCGACATTGATTGTTAAGTCCTAGATATTATGTTCATTTACCACTAGAACTATATCAGTAGATTATTACCACTTGGTAAATAATCCATAATCATATAATTATGAAAATAGTATTTTCTGACCTTTTTGAAATGCAGGTGATGACAACATTTGAGTTACAAGCATTTGATAGAAAATAATCAAAGGACATGGGCAAGTGTGAACTTGCCTTTTGTGATTGCAAGATTATGCAATCATGGTCTTCGAGATACTAGAAGATCCAAAATCTGGAAATAGCATCATTGGTCCGGTAAGACTAATGTTTAAAGAATCAAGATGCAATTATGCATAAGTAATGTAATGCAGTTTGATAAACGTGAATCCCCAGAATAATCGTATCTGACCTAGGGTTTGAAAGCTTGTGGTGATATCTTTAGAATGTGTTCCACTTTTATACCAGCTTCACACTTGTGCTTCTTGTTAAGGCTTGTGAGAGTGTGTGAAACAATATGTGAATATAATAAGTAGCATACAATACTAAAGCACTCTAATACATTGCAAATGTATCTATAATTTTTGATGTTCCATGCTTGGTTTATCCACTTTCTTGTGTTTTCTCCACACTTTGGAGTACTTTTCATATGATTTCTTGGACTAACCTATTAACAAGAGCCACAGTATCAGCTGCCTGTTTTCTGCTATTTTTGGTTCCAGGAAAGTCAGAAAATGAATATTCTCGGAATTGGACGGGACAAAAGCCAAAGTGCCTATTTTTTCGAAAGTCATCAGATGCTAGAATACGAGACAGAGAGGAGCTAGGGGGCCACCACACCACCTGTCCGCGCGGGCCAGGCCTGGCCGCGCCAGGGGGTGGTGTGGCCAGCCCAGGCACCCCCTCGGCCTCTCCTTCTTCCTATAAGATGCCCTCGGGATGAAAACCCTAAGTACCCGATCAAAAATCCACGAAAGAGTCTGTAGCCGCCGTCATCTCCATCCCTAGATCGGGAGGAATCTAAAGCTCTTTCCGGCACCCTGCCGGAGAGGGGAATACACCCTAGAGGCCTTCTTCATCACCATGCAAGCCTCTGGTGTGATGCGTGAGTAGTTCATCCTTGTACTACGGATCCATGTAGTAGCTAGATGGCTGGTTTCTCCTCCTTTGTGCTTTCATGTCTAGATCTTGTGAGCTCTGTTCATGATCAAGATCATCTATTTGTAATTCTACATGTTGTATTTGCGAGGATCCGATGGATATTGAGATGCTATTTCAGATTGATTATTGATTCTATCATGTCTTTGTTATTTGTGATCTTACATGCTTTCCGTTGTTAGTAGCTATCTTGGCCAAGTAGATGCTAGCAACTCCAAGAGTTAGTATTTATGCTCGATAGTGGGTTCATGCCTCTGGTAATCTGGGGAAGTGATAGAAATCTCTAAGGTATTAGATGTGCTGTTGCTACTAGGGAGAAAACAACAATCCTTTGTTCATAAAACAATCGTATTGTTTACTTTACATGCAATTCGTAAAGCAATAATCTGTTGCTTGCAACTTAATCTTTGGAGGGGTTTGATGATAACCTCGAGGTGGATTATTAGTCATAGATGCGTTGGATGGCTCATGTATAATGTTGTAATGCCCAATCAAGTTCCAAAGGAGTCAAGATGATTAGTATATGCATGTATTGCTTTCTCGATGTTTGTCAATTGCCCCGCTGTAATTTGTTCACCCAGCATGTTATCTATCTTAAGGAGAGCCACCTCTACTAAACTATGGATCCCGGTCCTTTTTCTTTACATACAATCTATAAACTGTTTACTGCTTTGTGTTTACTTTCTGCAAACTATTACTTTCTTTCCATTCGATATGTTTAATCCTTTGTTTTCCGCAAAACACAGTGAGATTGACAACCTCATCGCAAGTTGGGGACAAAGTTCTGTGGTTGTGTTGTGCAGGTCTCCATGTTGCTACTAGCACCGGTAGTGCACCCTGCCAAGGCTCAGCTAGCAACACCTTTGGGGTGTTTCCTTGCTCCTACTGGTTCGATTAAACCTTGGTTTCATAACTGAGGGAAACTTGCTGCTGTGCTCATCATACCTTCCGCTTGGGGTTCCCAATGAGCTCTACATCAACACTAAGCCATCACACTCCAATGGGGCATAGTATCGAAAAGATTTCTTAAGCAAGATTATTAATCAATTAGAGCCTTTATAGAAATGCTGAAGGATTATGTTTAATGTTTCTTAAAAGAATAACCTTTTAGGAAAAGATTACTTTACAAGGTAAAAGCATCTAAGTGTTTAACATGCAAAGTATATAAGTGGAGTATAATAACATTCTAAGATTGAGGTGAATTGCTATCTAGTAATTATGTTGGGACTTATTATGTTAAGTTGTTAAGATTTAAAGGATTTATTATAAGATTGTTGTTTGAAGTGGCAAAATAGTAGTAAGGACTAAACAATTCTTGTTGGAAATATGCCCTAGAGACAAATAGTAGTAAGGACTATTATCATATTTCATATAGTTTATGATTAAGTTTTATATCATGCTATAACTGTATTGAGTGGAAACCTCAATACACGTGTGATATACAAACAAACTAGGGGTTCCCAGTGAAACTCTAGTCACTGGTTCATTGGTCAACAGATGATCAAGTTTCCTGATCATGTGGCATTTATGCCAGTTGGAAATGGAGTCATCTCATTCTGAGAATGAGATGATGAACCAATACCCAACCTAAACATCGTGATTCGATCATGTCACAAAGTTCAAGTTACGATGATTAGAAATGGACCCTCGTAGACTATTCCTTAGACCGTGAGGCTATATCAATCACTGTCTCTCGAGAGTGCTTAGATAACATCAAATGCCATCTGGTAAAACGGTGGTTATAAAGGTGTGTTCAGGTATTCGGAGGAAACCGTAGAGGCAATATATGTCAAGAGCGGGATTTGTCCGTCCATGTGACGGAAAGATACTCAAGGGCCCACTCAGAGAGGTTATATCTAATAGCTGCGCAGCGTGTGATTTAATCACAAGGATATCACTTGTCGAAACGAGTCAAGTAGCATTGTTCAGTAACGAGATTGAACACGACATGGTGATGTCATTGATCAGATCTCGGGCAATGCAAGTATTGAGAGACAAAGGGAATAAGACACGACTGTCCCGGTTCAAACGACGAAAGATCTTCGTGGAACGCACATGGGTCACATGGCCATCCAGGTCCCTCTGTCGATCATTGGTGCGGGAGTGTCCCGACCATGTCTGGAGTGTTCCCGAACCATGGGGTATCACGCTTAAGGGCTTGATGATGCTTAGAGAGTGTTTATAGGATCGGTAGAATCACCGAAGAAAAGAAGGGAGAAAACCGAAAGGGTTTCGGTAAGTCCGGAGGATGTCCGGAGTGGAGGTGGAAGGTGTTCCATGGCCACGGAGGTTGAATAATATGTGAATGAATGTTAAATATTGATTTAATCATTTATTTATAATTATTTAATAAAGAGAAAATCAATTAAAGGTCAAAAAGGCTTAATGGGCCAATTTCCGGAGGGAGAGGGCCCATTAGGGGAAAGGAGAGAGGGAGAGGGGCCAAGGGGGAGGACGGCTAGGCCTAGCCCCCCCCCCCCCCCCGGGGCCCACTATGGGCTGGCCGGCGGCCACCCCTCCTCTCCTTTAGTCCCACCCCGGGACTTTGGGGGAGGTAGTACCTCCCCTTCCCCCTATATATAGTGGGGTATTTGGCCTAGAAAAATACACCAATAATCAATAAAGGTCTCCCCACTTTTGGGAGGACCTCTAATTGATATTTTCTCTCTCCCCCTCTCTCTCTCGTGACCATGGTCTCAAGTCTGGACTGCGCGAGCGAGAGACATCTTCACCACGGAGTGCCATCGCGCTGCGGGATTCGGATCCGGGAGCTCTACTTCCGCAACTGCTGTTGGATCGGGGAAGCGAGAGTCATCGTCAGGCACCGGACGTGTGTAACTCCCCGCGAGGTGTCGCACTTGAGGCACTCAAGTCGTTGGAGCCAGAAGGAGCGCAAGGACTTCATCACGACCTTGAGGCCGGCTTCGGCTCGTCTACATCAACCACGCTCTCCTGAGCATTGACAACGCTTTTCGGTCTTCAAAGGTAAGTTCGCGAAAATCCCCTCCCGTTACTGTATTACTAATTGATAGGTCCTGGCAGCTTCAGGGGTTCAGGCGCATAGTGTAAAATTTATTGTTTTCATGCGCGGAACCCCTTACAGTGGTATCAGAGCTAGATCTATGCGTAGTAATGCTAGTACGGGTAGAACACACGAGATGTAGCATGTGGGCGTTGATCTTTTAGTTGTTACCCTCCCACGTGTACTTGTGTATACCGCAGTAATGCTTGATGAAGCGGCCCCCAACCAACTTTATGCGTTCATTCGCGAGACTGGTCCACGCTTGACATACGGCTTGTACCGTATAAAGTGGCTTAGGGGGTGTCTGTCTCTCTCGCATTAGTTGGTATACCATTTGCAACGGAGGGCCCCGAAAGGGGTGTAGTAGAGACAACTACTTGATCAGCGGTGTGCTAAAAGTTCATAGGTAAGAACGGTTCTTGTGCGAAAGCCCATTCAGCCACATAAAACATGCAAAGATAAAGTAGAAGCATCTAACTTTGTTTTGCAGGGGGGCGTTGCTTTGTGATATGGTTGTGGCAAAGGTAAAGTAATTACCTTTTGTTACATAGTAGTAGATAGTCATGAAGGTGACGAACTACCATGTCGGAATGACACCGGTACCCTGGTGTCTACGGCGCCAGAACCCTGGCGCCGGAACCCGGTGACGACGGATGGAGATCACGGCGTGAAGGACCATATCACATAGCATTTACATTCAATGTTATTGTTTGTATGTCTTATTGTGTGCTAGTATTAGATACTCGACGGTAGCCTAATAAGATGATCCCTGTTAAAATTACCAACGATTGTGTTCCCCCTTAGTGTGCACCAACAAGAAAGTTCTTCGATATGAGGCGATCCAGGGTTACAGGCCTGGGTGTCATACATATCTGAAGGGTTCGCAACATAGAAAACAAAAAAATTCCTATGATGGGAACTATACGCCAAGATCTATCTACTAGATACAAGCAACAGGTGGATACACATCCATGGAGAACTTACCCTCGAAGACAACAAAGCTTTGTTAACAAGTTGGAACTCGTGGATGATGTAGTCATACACTTGCCGATCTCAAGATCATGATGAAGTCCTTCAGGTCCAGCAGCTCCAGCACCATCAAGTCCAGCACCACAAAGTAGCGGTGCATCCGTGATCGCACACACGTTCGGTCCACTGAACAACCTCCGCCTCCTCGCTCTAGCGATGCAGCGGAAGCATCAACTCTTTTCCAGATAAAGCCACCGGGAACATGTATCTCGCTAATCCGAGACCATGGGGAATAACTAGAGGGAGAAGAAAACCTTCACGAGGAGGTGGTGCCAGGTGAGAGGAGAGAGTGCGGGGCCTTTTATAGGGAGAGGAGGGCAGCCCCTCACCATGGCCGGCGGCCAAGGGAGGTGCCCCCACCTCTTCCACATTCATGTGGGTGGAGCTCCCACTCACATAATTAGCCACCCACTCAAAATTCCACTCACCTCCATTAAATTTCCACCAAATTTAATGCAAGTTCTCATTACATAAAACACTTTTATTTATTTTATTCAGAATTTTGTAAATTACATTAATTAACAAACATTCACATAAAACCCCCTGCAACATTTCAATATCACATGCAGAACCAGTTTCTGCAATTTCACCTGAAACAATTCCGGTCTCCATCGAAATGATTCCAGCGCTTTCTTAAATCTTTATTTGAAACATATTTTCTCCAAATGGTGTCGGTATCCCTTAAGTGTGTCACCCTACGGTTCGTGAATAATGTAGACATGATCGAGACCCCTCTCCGATCAATAATCAGCAGCGGGACCTGGAGATTCGTACTGACTCCCACATATTCAACGATGACTCTTGTGATCGTGTGAACCTTTAACGTCATAACTAAATCCCTTTGTCTCGCGATATATTACATGTCCGAGATTCGATCATCGGTATCCAAATACCTAGTTTGATCTCGTTACCGACATGCACTCTTTTCTCGTTCCCGTGATATAACATTCTAGTGATCACATCACTTGCTTGCAAGCTATTTCAATGTGATATCACCGAGAGGGCCCAGAGTATATCTATCCATCATCGAGATGGACAAATCCCACTCTTTATCAATGAGCCTCAACATAACACCTTCGTAGCACTGAACCCACCTTTATAGTCACCCTGTTATGGTGTGACGTTTGATGTTATCAAGATACTCTTTCGGTGTTAGGAATTAACATGATCTCATGGTCTAAGGACTAAGATTACTTCGTATGATGTTATAGCAATATAAACATAATGACTCTGATCGTAATGCTATACTTCGGATGAATGTTCATCACTCATTCCACCAATGTTGTAATCTCGTTATTAACAACATCCAATGTCCATGATCAGGAAACCTTGATCATCTTGTTAATCAACGAGCTAGTTTATAAGAGAGGCATAACTAGGAACTTTCCTTTTGTTTATTAAACACACATGTATTAACGTTTCCAAATTAATACAATCATATCATGCAAAATAAACATTTATCATAAACAAGGAATAAGATAATAACCACTTTATTATTGCCTCTCGGGCATATTCCCTTCAGCCTCCCACTTGCACTAGAGTCAATAATCTAGTTTGAAAAACTTTGCGTATTGAACACCTATGGCTTTCTGGTGTTGCATATACGCGATTGCTAGTGGTTAACATAATCTCCGGCTCTGACAGTTTCAGTTTCGTGTGTATTTGCATGTCTTTGCGTCTCTACGCATCACTCATTCTCAAATGAGATGGCATTGTATAAATTTTGTCCTTTGGTAGACCTTTAGTTCGTTCGGGTTAAAATATGTTGCTATTATTGTCATACAATATATCTTCATAGTATTAGCCCACTTTGAACCACACCTAGTTTGATAACAAACTTCTTAACACAAATGCCCTCCTTGTCGCTACTATAGCGCATATATACTTAGCCTTTTGTTGTAGTATCCGTCACAATGTTTCAACTTTGGAACTCATCCAAATCCATCATGGAACATCCTTTCCATTACATTGTGCCACCCATAGTCTAAATTGAGATAAATTTAATTTGTATCTTGTGACAAAACTAGTAGCAATGTAACACTTTACAATGAACTACCTTTAACTATTTGTCACTTATACATGATATATTCTTAGTTCTTCCAAAGCTCATAAGAATATCTTTACTATTGCCAATGATTATCTTATGAATCATTCTGGTTTGTGCTCATAACATTTAGAGCATAGGACATTCTGGATATATACATATCATGGTATAATCGATCAAAATCTTCATGTGATTTTACTCACCAAGTGTTGAAACACTTGAATCTTGATACAATCCTTTCATGCAGCAAGAACCTTTCTTATTGTTTCCATATTGAACCCTTTCAATATCTCATATATGTATGTCTGGCATAACCATATTAGCGCCTCAATCTATCCATATAGACATTGATGCCAAATATTCTGGTTTTGCCCAAGTCTTTCATCGAAATCTTATTTTAATGAAATTCTTAACTTATGTCAATACAAGATACATCATTTCCAATCAACACCATGTCCTCTACATAATGTATTAGAAATATGTCTCAGTGCTCCCACTTAATTTCTTGCAAATGCAAGCATCTTCATCATATCCGATGAATTTAAACTCCTTTAACATTTTCATCATGGTGAAGATTCCAACTCCGCTATGCTCACTTCAACTATTGAAGTTTGCATGCCCTTTTAGCACCCTTTGAATTAACAAAACCCTTCGGATCGTGTGATGTACATGTCCTAGGTAACCATTCTATTAGAAGAACCTTCTTTTGTTTATTCAACTACCATATACCAAATTATATGTAGTGGTTGCTACATTAATTCGTCAAGACTAAATATCGCTATGAAAGATCAAATCTTGTCATAGTCAGCTCCTTGAACATTGCCGTAAACTTCTTTCCGACATGTCGACTATTTCATAGATGTTAAACATCCATGTCTATTTCTTTATAGATCCAAACACGACCGATAGGGTTCACGCCTTTCTGGAGGGTCTTCCAAGTTCAGAAACTTGATTTCTCGTGTATGGATACTATCACGGATTCTATGACTTCTAGTTATTTTATGGAGTCAGGGCCCATCATCACTTCTTTGCATGCAGTCGGTTCATCATTGTCAAAACAATAACAACTTCTGTTTCAAATCGTACTATTTGATTCTTACCGGCCCACATGGTTCAATAAGAATTCTAATCTCTAAGATTACACCCTTTGTAATCACGGGAGCCATGAGCATTGTGGCCGCCAACGGACACTTTTTCCGCGCAAGCGCTACTCAGCACATATAGCTAAGGTTCAACAACCTTATCAAAGTTCTATTGTCCTCCCACTTAACTTTTCACGAAAAATTCCTTCTCAAGAAACTTAATGTTCCAAGCGACAAACTCTTTTGTCCTCGGTGTTATGGAGGAATTCCCAATAAATTATTTGGGATAACCTACAAAGACGTGCTTATTTGACTTTGGTTGTAAACAATCTACTTATGCATAGCATACCAAAATTTAAGAAAAGAAAATTCGGGTTTTATCCCAAACCATAACTCATATGGTGTCATTTCAACGGATCACGATGGTGCTCTTTTCAGTGTAAAAGCGGCAATCTCTAAAGCTTTAATCTTTAAAACATAATGGCAGTTTTATAAATGACACCTTTGATCTTACCATGTCAAACAAGGTTTGATTTGATCTCTCGAACATACCATACTCCTGTGGTTTATCGGGAAATGCAAATTCATGGAACAATTCCTGAAATCTTAGGTGTTTTGCTAAACCTGTAACTCAAATATCTTCCTTTATGATCAAATCATAAACTCTTCTATTTTCTTGTTACAATGATTTTTCACTTCATCTTGAAAGTCTTTGAACAATTTTCAAATGTTTCATACTTCTTCCTTATTAAGTAAATATATAAATATATTCACTCAAATTTCCGGAGAAAGCATATGAAGGAAAAAGATCCATCGCATATGGTTACACATAATGGACTATATACATCAACATGCATAATATCCAATAAGTTAGTCATCCGTTCCTCTTTGGCCTATGGACAGAGTTTCAATTATCTCGAGGGAAGTTTCACAAGCATCAATTGATCAAAATCAAAAGACTCCAAAAATTCATCAAGATGGAGTTTCTTCATGTTTACTTTCCATTATAATTCAAACAGTGATGTCACTTCATAAGTGATCTTCCAATCATTTGTCTTACAACATTTTAGCAATAATGTTTATGGATGTGATTTCTCCAACTAGACTTGTAAAAGTTCATTCATCCTTTATGGAATATAGTAATTATTTGAACAACCATTGTTCTCATAATACCGGAACAAAATAACAACTATTAAAACAAATCTTGAAGGCTAGGTCGGACGACAACGAAAAACACAATAACACTTTATTTGTTTTCGATGAACATCATCACTTATTCTTTTGCTAGTTACTTAGGCCGTTGCAGTTCATGATTTGTGTTGTTCTGTATGACACTTCACACCAACCAATTCGGTATCCAATACCGGTATCCAATACCTCAAAACCACATTGTTTAACAAGCAAGGAATACAACCATAACATGTATATCTTCTATATACCTAAGTTGGACATCTCCAACCTTTTATTTTCTGCCAAATATTTTATAGATTCTCTTTCAACAATTCCTTTTATTTTAAAAGAATCTATCAACATCAATAGTGGTGTCATTCACATGACACATAGTACAAAGCGTATATAGTCAAATACTAATACCTTTGGACTTGCACTTGGAAGTGGATCACCATCATCAAATGTTTGGTGTTCTTTCAAAAATCCATTCTTTAGTAATCTATTAGTGTAGTAAACATTTTACTTACATCTTATATTCATCCTTATCATGACAACTTTAATGATCAAGCTACTATAGCCTATAAGGAAGAATCGCGAGTATAATGTTAGTTCCCAACACCTTTTTGGGAGATCCAGATGCCTAGCATCTCCATCCTTCACAAATTCTCATACAATATGAGAACATGTATTTTGCTAAATTATACTCTATCATAATGCAACCAAAAACATTGTTTCAGATATCACAATATCTTCCACACATGATGGTTCCTGAAACAATTCTTTCAGCTCCTAGATAACCTTGATATTAAAACAATTTTGAATATTAATAATCATGGAGGCAAACATGATACTTTAGATACTAACATTGGAATTCTTACTCTTTATTTAATACTACTTATTAAACTTCATGGAGTAAATAGAGTTTGCTGAAAGTTTGCAATAGGACTTCTAAACTTTAAATTGACATTCAAAACAATATGATACCAGTTCGTAAAGTAAATATCCAGAATTCTATAGTTCTATTATCTCAATTAAAACTAAGCATAAGGTAGTGAACAGATGCCAATGACTACAAGAAATTATGCAAATTCACTTTGATTTAGTTTATGACAAATTGAGTTGGACTAATCCAAATTAGAAATGAACTCCTACTTAAAAACGACATCCCTCGTGCCTTTTTGGTGATTACATGAACCAAATCCACTACACCAAGTTCGATCATCACGTGAGTCGGTGTAGCTTCAAAGGCGAGCATCAATATGGTCATCACATCAACTATATGACTCATGTTTAACCTTTCGGTCCGTGTTCCAAGGCCATGTCTGTACATGCTAGGCTCGCCAAGTAAGAACCTTAGTATTCGCGTGTGTAAAACTGTCTTACACCCGTTGTATGAAAGCGTAGAGTTGAGTACACCCGATCATCACGTGATGTCTCGAAACACGATCCATAAAATGGTGCATACTTAAGGAAGAACACATTTTATCTTGATATTTAAATGAGGGATCATCTTATAATGCTACTAAAAGCGCAAACTAGCAATATAAGATGCAAACATCTAATGTGTAAAGTGACATGATATGGTCCATGCATTTGATCTCTATCATTTGCATCGTGGTATGATCTCTATCATTCCTTTGTGTGTAAGGCCAAGGTCTATGGAACTTACACGTTAAGTGTGTTGTAAGAGTATCTATCATACATCTACTTACAACAATACCATATCAAGGCACTAGCCCAGCAACGATCTAAACTAGACGCCTCTAATGTATCAATTGCAAGTTTTACGTTCGGAGATAGAACCGGTCTTACCTACAAACATGAACCACAATGAGGATAACCAAGTTATTAGCAACTCGTTGTAAATCAGATATTGACTATAGTAGGAGAGACAGACACCCGCCAGCCACTTATGCAAAACTAGTTGCATGTCAGTCGTGGAACCGGTCTCATGTACGATGACATGTAAGGTTGGTCCGGGCCGCTTCATCCCACTATGCCACCAATATCCAAAATAGGAGAATGAAAGGCGCAAATACTTATAAATAATGATTTATAAGATGTAGAAGTTGATAATAACCATATTATGATATTATGTAGTATTCCTTAAGGGATTCTGAAAGGGATTTCGGAATAGAAGTTAATTAAGGAAGTGGTCCTTAATAACTCAAATTAGGAATAGCGTTAAGTTTAATATCAATGGTTGAAAGAAAGAAAAGGATGATCGTCATCCACTATGTTGAGACATAGGTTCTATCTTAGTAAACCATGATGATGACTTAGCATAATATGCGATCCAATAAGAAACGTTTGAAAGTGATTGAGTTCGAATCACAGAACGTTGAGCTAAGTTTGTCTAATAGAGAACTTGCAGACATGTTTTCCAAATCCATAAGGGATGACATATCTTAAAGCATAAAGAGTTATGTTATAAGGGAATATGTTGGAAACTCCTGTAGATACCAATTAAAGTCAAGTAGGAAGCGAGGTGAACATAACATCGAAAGTTGCACCGAGTGCTCTAGTGTTTCGATGAATACATTTATAATAATAGATAAGGGTACCATCTAATGTGTTGTATAAAGTTATGGCGGGGCTAGTTCGCTTTTAACGTAGAATGATGTGTCCCAGGGCACAGTGCCCATGAGAAAGCCCTCGAGGTTGACCTAACGTCACTGTAGGCTCCTGGAATCAAGCCTCGTTTTGATGCCATAGCAACGATGCATACACACATATGCTATCATGTGATGATAAAGTATTAATGTCAATCAAGACGACATTAGTAAGTTGCAAAGGATTTGGGACTGTAAGTACAAACCCAAGACTCAACCTCTTCCATGAGCAAGCATGTTCTAGGTACCAGATATATGGTGCCAATGATTGAGAACAAATGTAGCTAGTGTATTTGTACTCTAGTGCAAGTGGGAGACTGTTGGAAATATGCCCTAGAGACAAATAGTAGTAAGGACTATTGTCATATTTCATATAGTTTATGATTAAGTTTTATATCATGCTATAACTGTATTGAGTGGAAACATCAATACACGTGTGATATACAAACAAACCAGGGGTTCCTAGTGAAACTCTAGTCACTGGTTCATTGGTCAACAGATGATCAACTTTCCTGATCATGTGGCATTTATGCTAGTTGGAAATGGAGTCATCTCATTCTGAGAATGAGATGATGAACTAATACCCAACCTAAACATCATGATTCAATCATGTCACGAAGTTCAAGTTACGATGATTAGAAATGGACCCTTGTAGACTATTCCTTAGACCGTGAGGCTATATCAATCACTGTCTCCCGAGAGTGCTTAGATAGCATCAAACGCCATCTGGTAAAACGGTGGTTATAAAGGTGTGTTCAGGTATTCGTAGGAAACCGTAGAGGCAATATATGTCAAGAGCGGGATTTGTCCGTCCATGTGACAGGAAGATACTCAAGGTCCCACTCGGAGAGGTTATATCCAATAGCTGCGCAGTGTGTGATTTGATCACGGGGATATCACTTGTCGGAACGAGTCAAGTAGCATTGTTCAGTAACGAGATTGAACACGACATGGTGATGTCATTGATCAGATCTCGGGCAATGCAAGTATCGAGAGACAAAGGAAATAAGACACGACTGTCCTGGTTCAAACAACAAAAGATCTTCCTGGAACGCACAGGGGTCACATGGCCATCCAGGTCCCTCTGTCGATCATTGGTGCGGGAGTGTCCCGACCATGTCTGGAGTGTTCCTGAACCGTGGGGTATCATGCTTAAGGGCTTCATGATGCTTAGAGAGTGTTTATAGGATCGGTAGAATCACCAAAGAAAAGAAGGGAGAAAATTGGAAGGGTTTCGGTAAGTCCGGAGGATGTCCGAAGTGGAGGTGGAAGGTGTTCCATGGCCACGGAGGTTGAATAATATGTGAATGAATGTTAAATATTGATTTAATCATTTATTCATAATTATTTAATAAATAGAAAATCAATTAACGGTCAAAAGGGCTTAATGGGCCAATTTCTGGAGGGAGAGGGCCCATTAGGGGAAAGGAGAGAGGGAGAGGGGCCAAGGGGGAGGGAGGCTAGGCCTAGCCCACCCGCAGGGCCCACTAGGGGCTGGCCGGCGGCCACCCCACCCCCTCCTCTCCTTTAGTCCCACCCCGGGACTTTGGGGGAGGTAGTACCTCCCCTTCCCCCTATATATAGTGGGGTATTTGGCCTAGAAAAATACACCAATAATCAATAAAGGTCTCCCCACTTTTGGGAGGACCTCTAATTGATATTTTCTCTCTCCCCCTCTCTCTCTCATGACCGTGGTCCCAAGTGAGAGACATCTTCACCGCGGAGCGCCGTCGCGCTGCGGGATTCGGATCCGGGAGCTCTACTTCAAGAATCGCCGCTGGATCGGGAAGCGGAGTCATCGTGACACCGGACGTGTGTAACTCCTGCGAGGTGTCGCACTTGAGGCACTCAAGTCGTTGGAGCGTAGAAGCGCAAGGACTTCATCACGACCTTGAGGTGGGCTTCTGCCTACATCAACCACGCCTCCCGAGCATTGACAACGCTTTTGGTCTTCAAGGGTAAGTTCATGAAGCCCTCCCATTATCAGATTACTAGTAGATAGGTCCCTGGCTTGTGGGTTCAGGCGAGGGTAAAATTTATTGTTTTCATGCGCGGAACCCCTACAATTCTTATGGTTAATAGAATGTGATTGATGTTGTTTGCGCTTATTCCGTAAGCTTGGACTTGAAATGCTTTACGACTTAATTTGGAATAGACAAAAGTTAACTATAAAAACATAAATATACTTTAGACATTATGCATGACTTGGTGCACCAAATTTAACTTTAAAACATAAGTAGATCTAGGGTGTGATGTGTTTAAACGTATTAATAAGTTTTAAATCTTGCAACAAGCATGTTTAAAAGTATGGGATCATTCACTTTTAGCTTAAGTGAATGATGAGTTTAAATGTGATTTGTTATTATGGATATAGTTTATCTTATTAAGGAAAGTAAATTTGGATGATTTTAATAATATAATAAAGTTCGGAATCATGTTAAGAATGGTTAAAAAGATAAATAGCGTTCACTTCTATCATAAGTGAATGATGTTTAAAGTTTACTTAAATTTTTTGATTTAATTTGGAATTTATGGTTTTAAAAGAGTTTTATAAAGTTAATAATTTATTCTTAAGTTTTATTATAGATCTAAGTTATGACTTTGGAATTACTATCTAAATACAAAGGACTTAAGGTTTTATGAAGGAATATGATTATTGCTTACTTGAGAAACATTTTTAAAGAATTTACAAAATAGGAATTTTATAGAATAGATAAGGATTATTACTTTTAAATCTTAAAAACCTTTGGAATAATAGATTTAGTATTTTTATAGTAAACTGTGTTTATTCAAGATATCAAAAAATAATTTTTATTTATTTTTAAGTATTATTCTTATTTTTATAAAAATCCACAAAGGATTACATGTTTTTAAATATTACCTTAAAGTTTTATTTGTAAAAATTAAGCTAGTATTTTTATAAAATAGTAGACTTGTTTTTATATGTAAAAATGATTTCTATTCAATTTTAAGTCTTATTTTATGAAATTTCTTTTAGGTCTTAATGTTATTAAGATTTATTTGCATTTTATTTAACTCAAACAAGTCATGTTATATATTTCCTAGGTATATATTATTTTTGTGATCATTTTGATATATTATAACTATTCTTAAGATTTTTCTATATTTTTCTAGAGTGTAAGCTGGGTTCAGGGTTATTTTGGTCATTTACTAATTGGGATAATATTTTATTTTTGGAATTTCCTTTTTGAACTAGGCCTGGCTCACCTAGTGACCCAACTTAGGCCCAACTTGGCCCAAGCCGGCTCAGGGTCAAACCCCACCCCGTCCCACTTCTCCTTACCTCTCACCCTTACTTTCTTCTCACCCCAACTTATCCTCACGCACGCTCTCTTGGGCGACTCCATGGCGACGTCGCTGCTGCCGTGTGATTCCTACGATTCCGTCCACTCAGGTCGCTGGCACAGTGGTTATCGGTGTGGTTTTGGACGATGTATCTTGGGGTTCGGCTCGATTTGAAAGGTACCTCCTCTCCAAGCCGTGTTGAACCCCTTTCTGGCTGTTAGGGTTCTGCCGCTTTGGTGTTGTCTGGTGAGGTGGGTA
Organism: Avena insularis; assembly: GCA_023614405.1. Lineage (NCBI taxonomy): Eukaryota > Viridiplantae > Streptophyta > Magnoliopsida > Poales > Poaceae > Avena > Avena insularis. Next base: position 27,523,689 of record CM042696.1, on the reverse strand, counting down.
TGGTGTAGTGGTCGATTATTGATGTTGATCTGCTTGGATGGTCACTGGTGAGGCTCGGCGGGTTGAGCGCTCAGTTGCTCGCCTGTCACGCCGTGGTCTATTCTTTGGCCGCCACCGTCGATGTTGATATCACGGTCTACTTCCTCTCCGGCGAGCTTAGATTCGCCATAGGTAGGTATCCCTTCCCTTTCTATCTGCCTCCTCTTCTCTTTATGTTAATCTGGGTTAGGGTTTTCTTCTTTGTAATTCTGATTATATCTTCTTAGAAACTCACTAGATCACCAACTAGATCTGGTAGCATATTTGTTCTTATCATGTAAGAAAATTAATATTTTGGTGGGAAATACTCTCAGTTTAGCATAGAAGCTATGCTAGTCATCATACAGCAGAGAGGTGATGACCCAAAATATATCAAGCTTGTTGGGGAACCCCAAGAGGAAGGTATGATGAGCACAATAGCAAGTTTTCCCTCAGTTATGAAACCAAGGTTATCGAAACAGTAGGAGCAAGGAAACACCTCCAAGGTGTTGTTTCCAACTTGGAATCCTGCACAACACAACCACAGAACTTTGTCCCCAACTTACAATGAGGTTGTTAATCTCACCGGTTTTGCTGAAAACAAAGGATTAAATGTATTGTGTGGAAGATAGTAATAGCTTGTAGAAAGTAAACAGAAAATAGTAAATAGTTGTAGATTGATGGTAAAAGAAAGGACCAGGGTCCATAGTTCACTAGTGGTGATTCTCCTTAAGATAGATGACATGTTGGGTGAACAAATTACAACGGGGCAATTGACAAGCATCGAGAAAGCATACATGCATATACTAATCATCTTGACTCCTTTGAGATTTGATTGGGCATTACAACATTATACATAGACCGTAATCCAACTGCATCTATGACTAATAATCCACCTTTAGGTTATCATCCGAACCCCCTCCAGTATTAAGTTGCAAGCAACAGATAATTCCATTAAGCATTGTGTGTAAAGTAAACAATACGATTGTTCTATGAACAAAGGTTTGATGTTCTCTCCCTAGTAGCAACAACACATCTAGTACCTTAGAGATTTCTATCACTTTCCTAGATTACTAGAGGCATGAACCCAGTATCAAGCATAAATACTCCCTCTTGGAGTTGCTAGCATCTACTCGGCCAAGATATCTACTAACAACAGAGAGCATACAAGATCACAAATAACAAAGACATGATAGAATCAATAATCAATCTGAAATAGCATCTCAATATCCATCGGATCCCCGCAAACACGACATGTATGATTACAAATAGATGATCTTGATCACGAACGGAGCTCACAAGATCTAAACATGATAGCACAAAGGAGAAGAACCAACCATCTAGCTACTACTGGACCCATGGTCCAAGGATGAACTACTCACCCATCACACCGGAGGCTTGCATGGTGATGAAGAAGGTCTCTAGGGTGAATTCTCCCCTCCGACATGGTGCTGGGAAGAGCTTCAGATCCCTCCCGATCTAGGGATGGAGATGACGGCGGCTACAGACTCTTTCTTCGAATTTTTATCGGGTACTTAGGGTTTCTGTATCGGAGGCAATATATAGGCAAAAGGGGAGGCCAAGGGGGTGACCTAGGCGGCCACACCACCCCCTGACGCGGGTCAGGCCTGGCCGCGCGGCCAGGTGGTGTGGCCGGCCTCTGGCCCCTCTCTGTCTCGTCTTCTGGCTCCGTGTCCCCCTCGGTGAAATATTGACTTTGGCTTTTGTCCCGTCCAATTCCGAGAATATTCATTTTCTGACTTTCCTGGAACCAAAAACAGCAGAAAACAGGCAGCTGGCACTGTGGCATCTTGTTAATAGGTTAGTCCAAGAAAGTGTATAAAAATACTCCAAAGTGTGGACAAAACATAAGAAAGTAGATATAAACCAAGCATGGAACATCAAAAATTATAGATACATTAGCAACGTATCAACATCCCCAAGCTTAACTCCTGCTCGTCCTCGAGTAGGTAAGTGATAAAAAGAAAGAATAATTTTTGAGGTGACATGCACCATCATAAACTTGATCAAAGTATTTGTAAAACATTGATAGCTGGGATCATAGTACTTCAACATAACATGAAATATATAGTTCTAACAATAAGACATAGCAAGTATGTTGTAACATGAAAAGGCACAAACAAAAGATTCATGAATAACAATGCTTTGCAAGACGTTTGTTTGTTTCACATAAAGAAAGCATAATGAGAATGGTATTCAGATTGTCCCTCATAGTGTAGCAAAACATAATTGCATAGGACACCTTGAAAGTTCATAAGGGTGATTAGATACAAATAGTTTAAGAACAAGCAATATCAAAGTTATGCATCAATCAATAAGTCTTGGGACAATGCACATTAAACTAAGAATGGCCACTATGCTCTCTCAATAGGTGCATAAAGATAGAAGATGGAGACTCAACATAAAAGTAAAAGAAAGGCCTTCATAGAAGGAAGCAGGGATTCAAGTTTCATAAAGAGCTTCCAAAAATTATGGTACTTATTAGCTTTCAACTCTCATCGCCCCTATCATAAGCATCTTGAAGTGATTAAGGTTAAAGTGAACAAACTATGGAGTATATGCTTGACAAAGTATAAGTTGGAAATCTCATGTCCCTTGAATACGAGGGCCGCTCCTCATGCTACTCAAGTTTAGTTACCGGTAAGTTCTTGTCATAGTAAGTACATGTGTATCATAGAGAACCACCAATGGGGTACCCCTTGCCCGATGATACGGAAGAATCCCCATATCAAAATGACAAGGCAAGCAGACAACGAGCACCTCAGCAATTTTCTTATTTACCATGGGAAAATGGTGCTTTTTTCTCTCTTTCCTCTTTTCCCATCTCTTTTTTTCTCAATCTCTATCTCTTTTTTTATAAGAAGAATGCTTCATAGATTGCTCATTATGGTTACGCTGCAGGTTTCCACCATGATTATGCATGGATTAGACCAGCGACCCAGGAATTTCTCTAACACACATACATAACTCCATGGACTTACAAGCTCCCCTTTCATTTCACACCGACGACATCCATAGTCAAAAGAGCATGATATAAACTAGGTACAATGTACAAGTGCAATGTTGAAAGCGTTCCCCATGACAGCATGATTCTGCTAATTCCCAACGTATAAGTGCAAGCATATACAACATAGATGACATAATGGTTCAATTTTATTAGGGGCAAGAAAAGTAAAGTGTGCCATCTAGTTCGTGAGAGCTTTAATCACTAGTTTTTACATAACAAGTTTAATTCGGAAGGTAGATAAAAACATGAATATACTTGGAATAGCAAATGCTAATAGGTAGGTATGGTGGACCCTTTGGAATAACTTGGTTTTATTTGGAGTTGGATGCATGAGTGGAACTCACACTTGGTTATGGAGGCTAGCAATAGACCGGGAGCAACCAACTAAGAGAGCAGTAATGGCCATAATCATGCAAAGCGACAAAACATCATTGATTAAAGCATAAAGTGATATTACAAGTCGAAAACTAAATGATCATCGAGGCTATGGTGACTTGGGATAGTCATAACATGGTGTGAGCATGCGCCAAGTCAACCCAAATAAAACATCAAAGGAGAATACCACAATATTGTGCTTTAATATGCTAAAACAACGCATGATTCTTTCAAGGCACATTAAGCAATCTCAATTGTTTATAACATGTCATGCTACAGCAAAAATCACTAAGCATAAAGCCAAAACAATATCAAGCATGACATGACAACGCATAGGCCACAGTGAAAAACAAGCTCTCTTTACCACTTAAGCATGAACTTTTCCTACTCTTTTCCAATCCAAACCAAACTTATTTGAAAACTAATGTATGAATGAGGGGGTCCAACCAATTTATTCAAGCGAACTAAGCAAACCAAGCAAATGAAAACCAAAAACAAAAACGAAGACGCTCCAAGAACAACACAACTGTGCATGAAACAATAAAAATGAAGTGTTTGGAAGAAACCTGAGATTTTTATTGATGAAGAAGGGGATGCCTTGGGCATCCCCAAGCTTTGACGCTTGTACTTCTTGGATATTTCTTGGGGTGACACGGGTGGCATCCCCAAGCTTGAGATTTAGTCCATTCTTCATGTCATTACATCATCCTTTCCATACACCTGAAATTTTTCCTTCATACAAAACTTCACACAATCTTTATTAGCAACATTAGTGTACTCAAGATACTAAGTCTTTGGGTTCAGTTCCAACACCAATAAAACTTCCATTAAAACACAAGCTACTGTAGAACTTCCCTCAAACATCTCAATTCCCCAAAAAGAACCCTAAAAGGAATCAACAAGAAGCAAATGCAAATAATGGCAGAAATGTGTCAAAACATGCCAGCAGGTAAAAACCAATTTTTTCGAAGACCTTTTGTTGCTCAAATCGAAAATTGTTGAACTAACGAAAGTTGGATAACAACCTGGGGCAGAAGCACAAAATATCACAGCTCAAACCGACGTACAGAGATTTTACACGAATTTTTACAGCAAAGCACAAAAATCTGTTTCGGGACAACAACTTTTCCAAGCATTACTTCTCTCCCATTAGAGGTTACGCTTGGCACAAAAAGCAAATAAAAAGGATAAGGAGCGGTTATTACAGAGGTAATAACTTCCAAGACTCATCTAAAACTTTTAGGTTATCTCCCAATAAGTACTTTTCTTTAACGCCTTTAAGTTAGGCATAAGAAGCAAGAAAAGAATCAAGTGTTCTCAAATGAAGAAGCATTAAGAGCAAATTTTGTTTTAATAGGAGAGGCAAAAGGATTCTTCTCTCTCTTATTAAGGAAGTGTTCTATACCTTTCTTGAGTGGGAGTTGATATTTAATGGTGCCTTCTTTCATATCAATAATGGCACCAATAGTTTTAAAAAAAGGTCTTCCCAAAATAATAGGACAAGAAGCATTGCATTCAACATCCAAAACATAGAAATGAACAGGGACATAGGCATTGTTAACCATAATAACAACATCATTAACACTCCGCATGAGTTTCTTTTTAGCATTATCATCAAGTTGGACATTTAAATAACAATCTGCCAATGGTGACAAATCAAGCATATCATAAATCCTTCTAGGCATAATAGAAACACTACTATCAAGATCACATAAAGATTTGAAATCAAAATCATTTACTTTCATATTAGTGATGGGTTTCCAACCATCTTCTAGTTTCATAGGAATAGAAGCTTTATGTTTCATCTTTTCTTCTTTAATTTTTATGAGAGCATTAGTAATGTGTTTCGTAAAGGCCATATTCATAGAACTAGCATTAGGACTTTTAGCAAGCTTTTGTAGGAACATAATAACTTCAGAGATGTTGCAACCATCAAGATCAAAATCATAATTATCATCTAAAGTAGTAGAGCTATTGTTTTCCATATTTCGAAGAATTTCAACATTTTTATTAGAAAAGGTTCCATTGGGTTTACTAGCTCCAACATTAGTGGTAGTGATAGTAGAAATACTAATATTTCTAGCAATTTCATCTTCTCTTTCCCACTTAGCATGCAATTCAGCTAATAGTCTAACATTTTCATCAATTCTAACTTGTATGGCATTAGTAGCAACAAAGGGATTTTCAATAGTTTTAGGTTTAGCAGCCATTTTATTAATCAAAGAGGATTGTGCTTCAGACAAGGATGATATATTTCTTTCAGCATTAGAAAGTTTTAATTGCAAACTAGGAATTTCCCTATTTAAACTCTCAAGTTGATGACTAATATTTTTCAAAATAGTAGATTATTCCTCCATGGTTTTAGTAAATAATTTATTCTGCTCATACTGCATTTGCATGAAGTTTTTAGTGGCTCTTTCAACTTCTAAAATTCTTTCTTCACTAGGTATTCCAGGTTTACCATGATAACCATAAGTATTATTAGGAGGGTATGGCCTATAATTGTTATTACCATAAGCATTGTTACCAAAATTATTATTTCTTATAAAGTTCACATCAACTTGCTCTTCTTGAGCAACCAAAGAGGCTAAGGGAACATGATTTGGATCAATATGAGCTTTCCCATTGACAAGCATAGACATAATAACATCAATTTTATCACTCAAGGAGGAGGTTTCTTCAACAGAATTTACCTTCTTACCTTGTGGAGCTCTCTCAGTGTGCCATTCAGAATAGTTAACCATCATATTATCCAGAAGCTTTGTTGCAGCACCCAAAGTAATGGTCATAAAGGTACCTCCAGTAGCAGAATCTAGTAGATTTCTTGAAGAATAATTCAGTCATGCATAAAAGGTTTGGATAATCATCCAAGCAGTCAGTCCATGAGTGGGACAATTCTTTACCAAAGATTTCATTCTTTCCCAAGCTTGAGCAACATGTTCATTATCAGGTTGTTTAAAGTTCATTATTTCACTTCTCATAGATATAATCTTAGCAGGAGGATAGTATTTTCCAATGAAAACATCTTTGCATTTAGTCCAAGAATCAATATTATTTCTAGTTAGGGATTGCAACCATTCTTTAGTTGCTCCTCTCAAAGAGAAAGGAAACAATTTAAGCTTAATAATATCCCCATCTATATCCCTATGCTTTTGCATCTCACAAAGTTCAACAAAGTTATTTAGATGACCAACAGCATCTTCAGTACCAATACTAGAAAATTGTTCTCTCATAACAAGATTGAGTAAAGCAGGTTTAATTTCAAAAAAAGTAGCTTCAGGAGCAGGTGGAGCAATAGGCGTGCACATGAAAATCATTGTTGTTGGTGCTAGTGAAGTCACACAACTTAGTGTTTTCAAGAGTAGTCATTTTTGTGTGTTTTTAATATAAAGAAGCAAACTAGTACAACTAATTTTGTGTGTGTTTTTGATAAAGAAACAAGCAAACTAAGTAGAAATAAACTAAGCAAAACAAAAATAACAAAGTAAAGAGATTGGTTATGAGGGACTCCCCTTGTGAAGATGTCCTTGACTCCCCGGCAACGGCGCCAGAAAAATAGCTTGATGGCCCAAAATATATCGAGCTTGTTGGGGAACCCTAAGAGGAAGGTATGATGAGCACAACAAAAAGTTTTCCCTCAGTTATGAAACCAAGGTTATCGAACTAGTAGGAGCAAGGAAACACCTCCAAGGTGTTGTTTCCAACTTGGAATCCTGCACAGCACAACCACAGAACTTTGTCCCCAATTTACAGTGAGGTTGTTAATCTCACCGGTTTTGCTGAAAACAAAGGGTTAAATGTATTGTGTGGAAGATAGTAATAGCTTGTAGAAAGTAAACAGAAAATAGTAAATAGTTGTAGATTGATGGTAAAAGAAAGGACCAGGGTCCATAGTTCACTAGTGGTGATTCTCCTTAAGATAGATGACATGTTGGGTGAACAAATTACAATGGGGCAATTGACAAGCATCAAGAAAGCATACATGCATATACTAATCATCTTGACTCCTTTGAGATTTGATTGGGCATTACAACATTATACATAGACCGTAATCCAACTGCATCTATGACTAATAATCCACCTTCAGGTTATCATCCGAACCCCCTCCAGTATTAAGTTGCAAGCAACAGATAATTGCATTACTCATTGTGTGTAAAGTAAACAATACGATTGTTCTATGAACAAAGGATTGTTGTTTTCTCCCTAGTAGCAACAACACATCTAGTACCTTAGAGATTTCTGTCACTTCCCCAGATTACTAGAGGCATGAACCCACTATCGAGCATAAATACTAACTGTTGGAGTTGCTAGCATCTACTTGGCCAAGATAGCTACTAACAACGGAAAGCATGCAAGATCACAAATAACAAAGACATGATAGAATCAATAATCAATCTGAAATAGCATCTCAATATCCATCGGATCCCCGCAAACACAACATGCAGAATTACAAAAAGATGATCTTGATCATGAACGGAGCTCACAAGATCTAGACATGAAAGCACAAAGGAGGAGAACCAGCCATCTAGCTACTACATGGATCCGTAGTCCAAGGATGAACTACTCACGCATCACACCGGAGGCTTGCATGGTGATGAAGAAGGCCTCCAGGGTGAATTCCCCTCTCTGGCAGGGTGCCGGAAAGAGCTTCAGATCCCTACCGATCTAGGGATGGAGATGACGGCCGCTACAGACTCTTTCATGGAATTTATATCGGGTACTTAGGGTTTCTGTATTGGAGGCAATATATAGGCAAAAGGGGAGGCCGAGGGGGTGCCCTAGGCGGCCACACCACCCCCTGGCATGGGCCAGACCTGGCCGTGCGGCCAGGTGGTGTGGTCGGCCTCTGGCCCCTCTCCGTCTCGTCTTCTAGCTCCGTGTTCCCCTCGGTGAAATATTGACTTTGGCTTTTGTCTCGTCCAATTCCGAGAATATTCATTTTCTGACTTTCTTGGAACCAAAAACAGCAGAAAACAAGCAGCTGGCACTGTGGCATCTTGTTAATAGGTTAGTCCAAGAAAGTGTATAAAAATACTCCAAAGTGTGGATAAAACATAAGAAAGTAGATATAAACCAAGCATGGAACATCAAAAATTATAGATACGTTAGCAACGTATCAGTTACCGATAAGTTCTTGTCATAGTAAGTACATGTGTATCATAGAGAACCACCAACGGGGTACCCTTTGCCCGATTATACGGAAAAATCCCTATATCAAAATGACAAGGCAAGCAGACAATAAGCATCTCAGCAATCTTCTTATTTACCATGGGAATATGGTGTTTTTCTCTCTTTCCTCTTTTCTCATATCTTTTTTTTCCTTTTTTTCTCAATCTCTATGTCTTTTTTTATAAGAAGAATGCTTCATAGATTGCTCATTATGGTTACGCTGCAGGTTTTCACCATGATTAGGCATGGATTAAACCAGTCGCCAAGGCATGGTTGCTCTAACACACATACATAACTCCATGGACTTACAAGCTCCCCTTTCATTTCACACCGACGACATCCATAAACAAAAGAGCATGATATCAAATGTGTATTATGTACAAGTGAAATGTTAAAAGCGTTCCCCATGACAGCATGGTTCTGCTAATCCCTAATGTATAAGTGCAAGCATATACAACATAGACGACACACTGGTTCAAGTTTATTAGGGGCAAGAAAAGTAAAGTGTGCCATCAAGTTCGTGAGAGATTTAATCACTAATTTTCACATAACAAGTTTAATTTGGAAGGTAGATAAAAACATGAATATACTTGGAATAGCAAATGCTAATAGGTAGGTATGGTGGACTCTTTGGAATAAGCTGGTTTTATTTGGAGTTGGATGCATGAGTGGAACTCATACTTGGTTATGGAGGCTAGCAAAAGACTGGGATCGACCAACTAAGAGAGGAATAATGGCCATAATAATACAAAGTGACAAAACATCATTAATTAAAGCATAAAGTGATATTACAAGTCGAAAACTAAATAATCATAGAGGCTATGGTGACTTGGTATATGTAACATCCCAAAACTTTGATCCAAGCTTATCAAGATCCAAATCATCAGATTTAGGGTTAACAAAAACTTTTCCAAATTAAAAATGAAAGCATTCATGTGTATGTGCATTTAAATTAGGATTTGATTTGAATTGCCATGGTTCTGTGATTCCTTGCTTGTAAAATGTTTCTTAGGTGATTTAAACATCATCTACATCATTCCCAAACTTTTCCCAAAGAAGAACAACTCAAAATGAATAATTGAAGTGAATGGTCATTTTGGCCAAATTAACTATCATGCCTACTTTGGCTATTCCTAGTACTCAAAACTTAACAGAAACATGTGTGGATCTTTACACCCCTTGATAGTACACATAATGAGGTACCAAGGCCCACTTTGTGATCTGCTAAAATCTTTCAAATGCTAATTTGAAATGACAGTTTAAAATTGAATCTATTTCATATGGGAAGGTCCCACTATTTCAAAAACCACTCAAACAAGCTCAATTTTCAAAACCCAAGCACCCACAGAGTCTCAAGCTTATGCCTAGCAAACCCACCAAAAATCTTTTCAAAATTCCAAAGTTTATTTCTTGCGGCCATTTAATCAAACACTTGGCAAGCAGGGTTAAACTCTAAACCATAGCTCACTGTTTTTGAACAGGGTTTTGCCCCCATTTGATCTCCATTTAATCCTTTGGTCCCCTCATGATCTAACCATACCATTAGCACCCCTCCCCCTTGTCCCTAGCCATAGTGCCGAGCCACCCCGAGCACTAGCTCGTCGGCCGACCATGCACTCGCTCCAGCAGACCACCTCCCTCTCTCTCGCCATGTCTAGGAGGTAGCCAGGACCTCACCGCCACCCTTTGTCCCCTTCCCGAGCCAAGCCCAACAGTGGACCACCGAGGAGATCCCACGCCCAGTGCCACCGAGCCATGCCGAGCACGCGCCAGAGCGCCACACCCGCCACGCGTGCACAAGCCACCGCTCGACCATAGCCCGCGCCCACCGCTCTGCCACGACCCAGTTAACATGACGAACATGCCCGTTCGCCGCCCAACACACCACAGCCACCGCTCGCCGTGGACACCGCCGCCTCTGCCACTCAGAGCGCCAGCTGCCCCCGATCGCATACCACCGCCCCTATGCCCGCATTGAGTCCCTAGAGCACCACCAGGAGACCGCATGTCGATCGCCACCCTCAGCCATGCCGCTAGCCGCCCGTAGCCATGTCGCCACTGTCGCATGCCCATCCCTCTCGGTCTCGACGTCGAGCCTATAAAAGGAGGGCACCCCCAGCCGTTTGAAGCACACCACTCCACTCCCCTCATCTCACTGACCATTCCCCACCTCTAGCAAGAGCAGCGCGAGCACTTGCTCGCCGGAATTTGGCCGGACTAGCCCGCAGCAGAGGAGGGAGGGGCACCGCTGATTGCGACCACCCCCGTAGCTGCCTCGACCATCCCTGAGCTCGCCGTCGGCCACCAGTCCGTTTGCCCACCTCGCCGACCTTACTGGAGCCCTGGTACACCCCCTATGCACCCCCACCGAGCCGCTTTGGTTCGAGCTCGCCGGCGACAGGTCCGTCGTCGACGACAAGCCATAGTCGTTGATCCTCAGTCTGATCTAACGGCCCACATCGCCCCGTACCGCTTCGCGTGTTATGAGCCGCTGACTTGTGGACCCCCTGCCAGTTGAGCCCCGCACCGCGGAGTGACACTGGGCCGGCCCGTTAGAGTTTCCCGCACGACCCAGTTAGTTTGAATTAGAATTTTCCTATTTAGTTTAAACTTAGTTCTGTCTCTGAGTTTGAAAATCAATTCAGAGATATTTACAAATCCAAATTGCATGAAACCAATTTTGCCTGAAAGGTATTGAAATGATCTATCTAAGCCCGTTGGATTTAATTCAATTAGAGTTATAGATCTCTCCTAGTAAAAATAATAAAACAAAAGCATTTGCACCTTGCAACATTTTTATAAAATCAACCAAGATAGGTTTTGAGTTGATTCCAACTCTCAAAAATCACATTTTACCATATCTATCTAAATATGTAATAATATTAAGGTTTACATGCAGTGACTTTGGACTAGTACCAAAATAATGCTATATAGGCATTTCTAGTCACTTTAAATCATTAAATATTGAACTTAAACCAAAGTAATTATGATCCAACCCTTAAATCACATTCTCACATGATAGAATATGTGGTGATGACATGTGTCAACATGATCCCATATTTCAAGTGGTGAATATTAAATCTTAGTTAATTTTTCAATGAGTAGAAATTACTTTTCTAAATTTAAAAGAATGAAACTAGTGAATTAAACTTGTGATGCTTATGATGATAATAGATCATCAAATGTGTGTCTTAGAATGCTAATTAGACTAGTTAAGTATTGTTTGGTGATTGTGTACTCCGTATGTATTTATAGACGATAATACCGACCAAGTCTACGAGGAGGAGGAGTTCTACCAAGAAGAAGAAGAAAACTTCAACCACTGCACCAACCAAGGAAAGCCACCCTTAACAGTGCAAGCTGTTGTAGCAAGCTAGAATTAAGTTAGTTAACTTGATCCAAGATGCTATATGCATGCTTGAGTCATATCACTTTGACTATTAGTTACCCCAATTCTTATTTACAAGCTTTACTTCCTTTACTTTACCAAAGTTCTTTACTTGTTTTGAAGGTAGCATAAAGAGTATAAAACTTGACCTATAGAGATAACTTTAGAGTCATTCTATGGCATGAGATTGATTCCACCATTTCCACCTTAGTGAACACTCTTAACTTAGTAGTTTAGAGTAGATCAAAAACTTGAGTCACTTTAGATGGGAGCACTTGGTGAAAATGAATTATGAAAACCTTCGAATGATGAGTCACTCTATTGAGATGTTTTGACATGTGTTGAGAAACACAAATGGTTTATGATGATGAAAATGATGAGGCATGATCCTTAACCCTTTTATAAAACTGATGGGTGGATTCGGATGCGATACCAATCCAAATTTACCGTACAACCACACTACCTGAATTGGGTAAGGCTTAGTTGGAAATTTATATGCATTAGTATTAGTTCCCTCGCGGGAGAGGTTTGAGCTGAGGCTACCTCTCATGATGTCCACCTATGCAGTGCCCAAGATGACTGATGGTCATGGTTGGGAGGCCATGCTCATAGGAGAGGTGCTTATACTAGAGTGTGTAAAGGGAAAGTTACGTTTGATTATCTGCATACTAAGTTTGATGATTCAGGGTTATCCCTGACAGATGTATCAAATCTTGTGGTGAAAGTGTACCACCTCTGAAGAGTGTCAAATTATTCTAATAACCGCGTCCGTGATTATGGACAGTTGGAATGGCCATACTGTTTCGTTGTTAGACGTTTTCCAAATAACTTGAAATGAATTATGAATCTTGACTTGACCACAACAGGGTTGTGTTTATGACAATATCTTCCCAACTTAAGTGATTCTAGAACTTTATTTTATCTTTCTTTGCTTCAGAACTCAGCTTAGGTTTCAAATTTAACTTTATAGTTAAACCTAGATTTAGCACTTTAACCTAGAATTATAATACTTGTTAGAGGTCGTTTGCGAGTACTTAAGAGTACTCATGGCTTTTGTCCCTGGCTATTCTCATGGCCAGTATATGAAGGAGACTATCAAGATGATGGCCAGTAGGACGGCTATGATAACTAGGACTATCTGCCTTCGTCAGCATTGCCTGTGCCCTTGAAGATGGACCCCACCGCTATGCTTATCTTTTATTTCTGCTGTTTGTTGTATTAAGACTGGATCATGAGATCCTTATTTGTGTAAGACCTTATGTATGGTTTGTAATGGATGATGTACTGTGATATCCAATCCGTTATATCTCGCAAAAATGGTAATCCTGGGATTGCGAGGTATGGCATAATGGGCATCTGGGTTAAAAATCCGGGTGTTGACAAGTTGGTATCAGAGCCATCCTGACTATAGGAGACCCTAGTTAGAATGGACGTTCAAACAAAAACTTAGTTTCAAAACCAAAGTGAGTGTTTATGAAAAACTATCTCCTCTCTTATCTTTGTGGATTCATTCTTTCTCAAAAATTCATGTTCCCCAAACTTTGTACATTACTACTTAAAATTTGACACACTTGATCACTTCACTAACTTCCTCATTCTTAATTCTTGTAGATGGAGACTCAGTTTAGCAAGTTCTACCAGTTGGGAAACGGAGGTCAGCTGATCTTCGAGAGGGATCTGGATTCACTGTCAGAGTTACTGGGACGTCCACATCTGGAGTTTCTTGGAGCTTAACTTCCAGGACCCCTAGGAGGAGACCTATAGTGGCTAGTCACCGCAGATCTTAGAGGAAGCATCGAAGCACCAACTTCTGGCAGAATTCAGTTCTCCGTGAGAGAGAACAACTGGCTAGATGGATTAGCCAGGGCAATGCATGAAGCTCGACGCCCACGCGTGCCCTCAGTGTCAACAAGATCCAAGGAACCCGTTTTGCCCACTATGCAAGACGTGACTTCATGGGAATGCCGATGGAGATGCCAAGTCACCCAGAGTTGAGGCGTCAAGTGGAGAATCTTGACTTCTTGCTGCACGACAGCAGGAACTGGACAATGCCAGAGAGTTAGCCAACCGTAACTGGCCATTGCCGACCGTAAGGTCTGCACTTTTGCACCGCCGTCCGAGATCGCCAGTCTCTTCGCCGCTGGCGTGCAAAGAAGGATCGCACCATCGCCCGTCTTCGCAAGAAGGTGGCCGACCTCGAGAAGACCATCAAGGAGCAGGAAGCTCAGCTCGCAGCCAAGGAAGAAGAAGACGAGGGTGAAGACATCCAGGGAGACATGGACTCTTACCTCAGCAACGATGATGACTTTCTGGAGGAGGATGCCGTGGACTTCTACACTGATGATGAGGATTCCGACTTCATCGACGATGAGTAGATGCACTAGAGCACTGTCGTAGCATGAGTTGTATCGGTCCCACTTTATCGTAGCTTACAGAATGGTTCTTCAAACCATCTGTTCTCCCTTTGTTTGTTGTGGTGTGTGTTGTATCGTGTGCTTGCTTGCATGAGTGAATATGAAGTTAGTTGAAAAACCTGAGTCTAACTCAAAGTTTTTGCTTTGAAAAACCAAAACCATGACCCTTAGAATTTCCCTCTTACCCCTATATCTATCTCAATCTTCAGATGACTCGTGGAAACCAAGGAGGGAGCAGCTCGTCGCAAGACCCAATGCTGCAGATCTTGCAGAATCTCATCGTAGACCGTGAAGCAAGCAAGGCGGAGCGCCAAGCCAACTTAGCAACATTGCAGCAGATCACCCAAATGGCTCTCAACAACCAAGGGCATGGAAATCAGGATCACCAGGGATCCAAACTCAAAAAAATTCAGAACACCAATCCCCCAATCTTCACCCAATCTGAAAACCCATTAGATGCGAATGATTGGTTATAGACAATGGAAAACAACTTAGAAGTTGCAAGAGTTGATGAAAATGAGAAAGTTCTCTTTGCCACCCACTACCTGGCAGGAGATGCAAGAGCTGGGTGGAATAGTATCCGCAATATGAACCATGGTCAAGTGATGACATGGGAAGCATTCAAAGTCAAGTTCAGCCGCACCCACGTGCCGCAGGGTCTAGTCAACAGAATGAGAGATGAATTCCGTGAATTGAAGCAAGGGAGAATGATTGTGGTGGAGTACCGTGACAGATTCCTGTCACTTGCTTGATATGCACCTGATGAGATCAACACGGAGGCCAAGAAAAAGGAGAGATTCCTGAACGAACTGCATGATGAGATGCAGACTGTCCTCGTCAACATCCGTTTCGAGGATCTCGAAGAACTAGTTGACTCTGCCATTCAGATGGAAGGGAAGATTAACTAGGCAAACGATAACCGCAAGCATCACATGATGCAGCAATCTGGATCCAGCAGTCACCAGAAGTACCGTCCCAACCCTTCACTAGGATATGCACCAAGGAACAACTGACCCCCAACGTCTCGCCCAAGCTACCCCAACCGTAGCGGGGGCAATGTGAAGTCCGGAGGAAACAATCACAACTCCGGTAATGCCAACAATTTCAACCATGCACCTCCCAAGAACAGCAGCAACAACAACAACAACACTGCACCCAGAACTGGCAGCAATGTTGTACCTATCGCAGTCAAGGACAAGCCTCAGATCACTTGTTTCGAGTGTGGAGTGAAGGGTCACTACTCCAATGAGTGTCCCAAGAAGACCGCATCCAATGCCAATGTGAATGCCCTAGCTCAGTAGCAACGTCGTGTTCAACCAGGAGAAGATTTGCCCCAGGGAACCCTCACAGCCGCAACAGTCGTCTCTTCCACATGAACGGAGAAGAAGCCCAAGAAGCGCCAGATGTAGTGCTGGGTATGTTTTCTGTCAACTCAATTTTAGCAAGAGTATTGTTTGATTCGAGAGCATCGCATTCATTTGTCACCGAAGAATTTGCATGCACTAGTAAGATTCACCCAACCAACCTGAAGCATGTCATGATAGTTCAAATCCCCGGTTCAACAACTAAAGCTAGAAAAAATTGCAAAGTTGTGCCTATCAGAATACATGGGATAGATTTTTATGCCAACCTAATTGTACTTGGAACCAAAGGATTGGAAGTAGTACTAGGTATTGACTGGATGTCAAGGCATAAAGGACTGATAGACTATGCAAAGAAAGCCATCACCATGACCAGTAGTTCTGGAGTAACAGTAGAGCATATCTCGGAAACCTTACCTCGTCAATTCAAGTGCAACAAGAGTGTAACCCTGCCCACCATAGACCAGGTCAGAGTAGTCTGTGAATACCCCGACGTATTCCTAGATGAATTGTCAGGTATGCCCCCGGATAGGGATATTGAGTTCATTATCGAACTAATCCCCGGAACCGGGCCCATAGCCCAGAGACCCTATAGCATGAACCCCTCAGACTTAGTGGAACTGAAGAAGCAGTTGGATACCATGTTAGAGAAAGGCTTGATTCAACCAAGCGCATCGCCCTGGAGATCACCCATGTTATTCGTCAACAAGAAAGATGGAGGCAACCGTCTGTGCACAGATTACAGAAAGTTGAATGACGTCACCATCAAGAACAAGTACCCCTTGCCAAAGATAGAGGATCTATTTGATCAATTGACTGGAGCCCAGGTATTCTCAAAAATTGATCTTAGGACTGGTTATCACCAACTTAAGATTCGTGCAACGGATATTCCGAAGACCGCCTTTACTACTCGCTATGGTTTATACAAGTATACGGTTATGTCTTTTGGATTAACCAATGCCCCTGCTTATTTCATGAATCTCATGAATAAGATCTTTATGAATTTCTTAGATAAGTTTGTAGTTGTGTTTATCGACGACATCCTTATCTACTCCAAGTCAGAAGAAGAGCATGAGCAACATTTGAGAGTTATCCTAGAAACCCTGAGAGAGCATCAGTTATATGCCAAGTTCAGCAAGTGTGAGTTTTGGCTGAAGGAAGTAGGATTCCTAGGACATATTGTGTCTGCCGGAGGAGTCTCTGTTGATCCCGCCAAGATCAAAGATGTCGAAGAATGAGAAGCCCCAACCACTCAAACCCAAGTCCGTGCATTTCTCGGATTAGCGGGATACTACCGCAAGTTCGTAGAAGGATTCTCAAGCATCGCCCGACCCATGACCCAATTGTTGAGGAAGGACAAGAAGTTTGAATGGACTGACAAATGTGAAGCCAGTTTCCAGGAGCTGAAGAAGTGATTGATATCAGCCCCAATATTGGTCATGCCAGACATCAAGAAGCCATTTGATGTGTATTGTGACGCATCTAAGATTGGTCTAGGATGTGTATTGATGCAAGAAGGCAAAGTCATCGCGTATCTGTCTCGACAACTGAAGCAGCATGAGCAGAACTATCCTACCCATGATCTTGACCTAGTAGATGTGGTTCTAGCATTGAAGACATGGCGTCATTATCTGATGGGTAATCGCTGTGAGATTTACTTAGATCACAAGATCTTGAAGTATATTTTCACTTAGAAAGAGCTGAATATGAGACAACGGAGATGGATAGAGTTAATCAAGGATTATGACCTTGACATTCACTATCACCCCGGCAAAGCCAATGTGGTAGCGGATGCTCTTAGCCGATTGCCGTGTAGGCTAAATACCATGATCAAGGAGAAACAACCAAGTTTGTATGAAGAGTTGGAGTAGTTCAGGACTGAATTAGTTAGCAAAGGATTCTTAGCTAGCATTGAACTTCAACCCACTTTGATTAGCCAAATCAAGGAAGCCCAGAAGGGGAATGAAAGTATCGACGGAATCAAACGTCGTATTGGTACAGGAAAGGTACCTGGATTCACTGAAGACGAAGAAGGAGTACTGTGGTACAAAGGACGTATCTGTGTGCCAGCAAATTCGGAGCTAAAGGAAATTATCATGAAGGAAGCTCATGATACTCTTTATTCTATCCACCCCGGAGGAACAAAGATGTATCAGGATTTAAAAGAGCAATTTTGGTGGCACAAGATGAAGAGAGAAATCGGAAGCTACATCGCCAAATGTGACATCTGTCAAAGAGTCAAAGCAGAGCATCAGAGACCTGCAGGACTATTGCAACCATTGCAGATTCCGGAATGGAAATGGGATTCCGTAGGAATGGACTTTATCACCGGTTTGCCTACTTCCAGTAGAGGAAATGACTCAATCTGGGTCATAGTTGATAGACTGTCCAAGGTAGCCCACTTTATACCTGTCAAGACTACCTACTAGAGTGCGAAGCTAGCAGAACTGTATATTGCTAGGATTGTCAGTCCGTATGGAACCCCCAAGACCATCATATCAGATCGAGGAACCCAGTTTACCTCCAGATTTTGGCAGAAAGTCCAAGAAGGATTGGGAACCAAGTTGAACTTCAGTACCGCTTATCACCCGCAAACTGATGGACAGACTGAGAGAGTCAACCAGATCCTAGAGGATATGCTTAGAGCTTGTGTGTTGGAATACGGATCAAAATGGGAAGACTGCCTGCCTTTCGTAGAATTCTCATATAACAACAGTTATCAAGCTTGTTTGTAGATGGCACCCTTTGAATTCCTATACGAAAGAAAGTGTCGTACCCCTTTGAATTGGTCGCAAGTAGGAGAGAGTCAGATCTTTGGACCCGACATTCTCCGGGAAGCAGAAGAGAAAGTTCACAAAGTCCGTGAGCACCTCAAGACCGCTCAATCCAGACAAAAGAGTTATGCTGACAAGAGAAGGAGAGACCTGACTTTCAATGTAAGAGATTTTGTATATCTCAAGGTTTCACCATTGAAGGGAACTCAACGCTTTAGTCTGAAGGGAAAGTTAACCCCCAGATATATCGGACCTTTTAAGATTCTGAACCATCGAGGAGAAGTATCGTATCAACTGGAACTGCCTGAAGAGATGTCAGCCATCCATAATGTGTTCCATATCTCGTTACTTCGCAAATGCTTGGAAGTGCCTGAGAAGACTAAAGTTTTCAAGAACATTGATCACAGAGCCATAGAAATCAACAATGACCTGACCTATCGGGAAGTGCCCATCCATATCTTAGAAGAAGCCTACAGAACCACCAGAACCAGGAGTATAAAGTTTCTCAAGATACAGTGGAGCAACCATACCTTGGAGGAAGCCACTTGGGAGCGCGAAGATTACATTAGGACAGAGTTCCCAAATCTCTTTAGTTCCTAGTTTTCTTTGTAAATCTCAGGACGAGATTTTGTTTAAGGGGGGGAAGGTTTGTAACATCCCAAAACTTTGATCCAAGCTTATCAAGATCCAAATCATCAGATTTAGGGTTAACAAAAACTTTTCCAAATTAAAAATGAAAGCATTCATGTGTATGTGCATTTAAATTAGGATTTGATTTGAATTGCCATGGTTCTGTGATTCCTTGCTTGTAAAATGTTTCTTAGGTGATTTAAACATCATATACATCATTCCCAAACTTTTCCCAAAGAAGAACAACTCAAAATGAATAATTGAAGTGAATGGTCATTTTGGCCAAATTAACTATCATGCCTAATTTGGCTATTCCTAGTACTCAAAACTTAACAGAAACATGTGTAGATATTTACACCCCTTGATAGTACACATAATGAGGTACCAAGGCCCACTTTGTGATCTGCTAAAATCTTTCAAATGCTAATTTTAAATGACAGTTTAAAATTGAATCTATTTCATATGGGAAGATCCCACTATTTCAAAAACCACTAAAACAAGCTCAATTTTCAAAACCCAAGCACCCACAGAGTCTCAAGCTTATGCCTAGCAAACCCACCAAAAATATTTTCAAAATTCCAAAGTTTATTTCTTGCGGCCATTTAATCAAACACTTGGCAGGCAGGGTTAAACTCTAAACCATAGCTCACTGTTTTGAACAGGGTTTTGCCCCCATTTGATCTCCATTTAATCCTTTGGTCCCCTCATGATCTAACCATACCATTAGCACCCCTCCCCCTTGTCCCTAGCCATAGTGCCGAGCCACCCCGAGCACTAGCTCGTCGGCCGACCATGCACTCGCCCCAGCAGACCACCTCCCTCTTTCTCGCCATGTCTAGGAGGTAGCCAGGACCTCACCGCCACCTGCTGTCCCCTTCTCGAGCCAAGCCCAACAGTAGACCACCGAGGAGAGCCCGTGCCCGGTGCCACCGAGCCATGCCGAGCACGCGCCATAGCGCCGCACCCGGCACGCGTGCACAAGTCGTCGTTCTACCGCAGCCCGCGCCCACCGCTCCGCCACGACCCAGGGAACACGATGGACATGCCTGTTTGCCGCCCAACGCACCATAGCCACCGCTCGCCGTGGACACCGCGACCTCTGCCACTCAGAGCGCTAGCTGCCCCCGACCGCATACCACCGCCCCTATGCCCGCATTGAGTCCCTAGAGCACCGCCAGGAGACCGCCTGTCGATCGCCACCCTCAGCCATGCCGCTAGCCGCCCGTAGCCATCTCGCCACCGTCGCTTGCCCATCCCTCTCGGTATCGCCGTCGAGCCTATAAAAGGAGGGCACCCCCAGCCATTTGAAGCACACCACTCTACTCCCCTCATCTCACTGAGCGTTCCCCACCTCTAGCCGGAGCAGTGCGAGAACTTGCTTGCCGGAATTTGGCTGGAGTAGCCCGCAGTAGAGGAGGAAGGCGCGCCGCTGATTACGACCACCCCCGTAGCTGCCTCGACCGTCCCTGAGCTCGCCGTCGACCACCAGTCCGTTTGCCCGCCTCGCCGACCTTGCTGGAGCCCTGGTACGCCCCCTATGCACCCCCACCGAGCCGCTAGGGTTCGAGCTCGCCGGCGATAGGTCCGTCATCGACGACAAGCCATAGTCGTTGATCCTCAGTCTAATCTAATGGCCCACATCGCCCCGTACCGCTTTGCGTGTTATGAGCCGCAGACTTGTGGACCCCCCCCCCCCATCAGTTGAGCCCCGCACCGTGGAGTGACACTGGGCCGGCCCGTTAGAGTTTCCCGCGCGACCTAGTTAGTTTGAATTAGAATTTTCCTATTTAGTTTAAACTTAGTTCTATCTCTGAGTTTGAAAATCAATTCAGAGAGATTTACAAATCCAAATTGCATGAAACCAATTTTTCCTGAAAGGTATTGAAATGATCTATCCAAGCCCGTTGGGTTTAATTCAATTAGAGTTATAGATCTCTCCTAGTAAAAATAATAAAACAGAAGCATTTGCACCTTGCAACATTTTTATAAAATCAACCAAGATAGGTTTTGAGTTGATTCCAACTCTCAAAAATCACATTTTACCATATCTATCTAAATATGTAATAATATTAAGGTTTACATGCAGTGACTTTGGACTAGTACCAAAATAATGCTATATAGGCATTTCTAGTCACTTTAAATCATTAAATATTGAACTTAAACCAAAGTAATTATGATCCAACCCTTAAATCACATTCTCACATGATAGAATATGTGGTGATGACATGTGTCAACATGATCCCATATTTCAAGTGGTGAATATTAAATCTTAGTTAATTTTTTAATGAGTAGAAATTAATTTTCTAAATTTAAAAGAATGAAACTAGTGAATTAAACTTGTGATGCTTATGATGATAATAGATCATCAAATGTGTGTATTAGAATGCTAATTAGACTAGTTAAGTATTGTTTGGTGATTGTGTACTCCGTATGTATTTATAGACGATAATACCGACCAAGTCTACGAGGAGGAGGAGTTCTACCAAGAAGAAGAAGAAAACTTCAACCACTGCACCAACCAAGACCAGCAGGAAAAAACCAATTTTTTCGAAGACCTTATGTTTCTCAAATCAAAAAGTGTTGAACTAATGAAAGTTGGATAACAACCTGGGGCAGAAGCACAAAAATCACAGCTCAATCCGATGTACAGAGATTTTTCACAAATTTTTACAGCAAAGCACAAAAATCTGTTTCAGGACAGCAACTTTCCCAAGCATTATTTCTCTCTCATTAGAGGTTATTCTTGGCACAAAAACCACACAAAAAGGATAAGGAGAGGTTATTACAGAGGTAATAACTTCCAAGACTCAACTAAAACTTTTGGGTTATCTCCGTACTTTTCTTTAACGCCTTTAAGTTAGGCATGATAGTTTGAGAAGATGCTCACATAGGAAATATGAATTGAAGTAAAAGAGAGCATCAAGAAGCAAATTCAAAACACATTTAAGTCTAACCCACTTCCTATGCATAGGAATCTTGTAAAGAAACATGTCATGAAAGCACAAAGCAACAAGCATATGAAAGCAAAACAAGTGCAACTTCAAAATTTTCAACATAAAGAGGGGAAACTTAATATTGTTGAGATACATAAAACCATGTTTACCTCTCTCATAATAACTTTCAGTAGCATCATAAATAAAATTAACAATATAACTATCCCTTAAAACATTCTTATCATGAGCCACATGCATAAAAGAACTAATACCCCCCTATAAGCATAGTCATTCTTATTAATCGTAGTGGGAGCAAATTCAACAAAATAGCTATCATTATTATTCTCATCACCATAATTATCAAATATAGGAGGCATACTATAATCAAAATTAATTTCCTCCTCAATAGTAGGTGGAATGAAAATATCATACTCATCATTGTAATCATCATATATTGGAGGCATAGTATCATCAAAGTAAATTTTCTCCTTCGTGCTTGGGGGACTAAAAAGATCATTTTCATAAAAACTAGCTTCCCACGCTTAGTGTTTCCACAGCATTAGCAATAATGGTGTTCATAGAATTCATACTAATAACATTGCTATTAGCATGCAAATAAAGTTCCATAGGTTTTTTAATTTTCTCTTCAAACACTTCATGTCCTAACTCAAGATAAATACTATAACGCTCTCTAATTTTGTTGTTGTTTTCCATTAATCCTAAATGCAAATAATGGCAGAAATCTGTCAAAACAGACCAGCAGGAAAAAACCAATTTTTTCGAAGACCTTATGTTTCTCAAATCAAAAAGTGTTTAACTAATGAAAGTTGGATAACAACCTGGGGCAGAAGCACAAAAAATCACAGCTCAATCCGATGTACAGAGATTTTTCAGAAATTTTTACAGCAAAGCACAAAAATCTGTTTCAGGACAACAACTTTCCCAAGCATTATTTCTCTCTCATTAGAGGTTATTCTTGGCACAAAAACCACACAAAAAGGATAAGGAGAGGTTATTACAGAGGTAATAACTTCCAAGACTCAACTAAAACTTTTGGGTTATCTCCGTACTTTTCTTTAACGCCTTTAAGTTAGGCATGATAGTTTGAGAAGATGCTCACATAGGAAATATGAATTGAAGTAAAAGAGAGCATCAAGAAGCAAATTCAAAACACATTTAAGTCTAACCCACTTCCTATGCATAGGAATCTTGTAAAGAAACATGTCATGAAAGCACAAAGCAACAAGCATATGAAAGCAAAACAAGTGCAACTTCAAAATTTTCAACATAAAGAGGGGAAACTTAATATTGTTGAGATACATAAAACCATGTTTCCCTCTCTCATAATAACTTTCAGTAGCATCATAAATAAAATTAACAATATAACTATCCCTTAAAACATTCTTATCATGAGCCACATGCATAAAAGAATTAATACCCCCTATAAGCATAGTCATTCTTATTAATCGTAGTGGGAGCAAAATCAACAAAATAGCTATCATTATTATTCTCATCACCATAATTATCAAATATAGGAGGCATACTGTAATCAAAATTAATTTCCTCCTCAATAGTAGGTGGACTGAAAATATCATACTCATCATTGTAATCATCATATATTGGAGGCATAGTATCATCAAAGTAAATTTTCTCCTTCGTGCTTGGGGGACTAAAAAGATCATTTTCATAAAAACTAGCTTCCCACGCTTAGTCGTTTCCACAGCATTAGCAATAATGGTGTTCATAGAATTCATACTAATAACATTGCTATTAGCATGCAAATAAAGTTCCATAGGTTTTTTAATTTTCTCTTCAAACACTTCATGTCCTAACTCAAGATAAATACTATAAAGCTCTCTAATTTTGTTGTTGTTTTCCATTAATCCTAACTAGTGAATATAAAAACAAGAAACAAAAAGATATAATTGCAGAATCTAAAGGAAATAACTTCGAGCACTCACACACCAGCAACAGTGCTAGAAGATAGCTTAGTAGCCAGAGGATGTGACTACCTTTTACCTTACTTCCCTGGCAACGGCGCTAGAAAATAGCTTGATGTCTACGCACTTCTATTCTTGTAGACAGTTGTTGGGCCTCCAAGTGCAGAGGTTTGTAGAACAGCAGCAAGTTTCCCTTAAGTGGATTACCCAAGGTTTATCGAACTCAGGGAGGAAGTGGTCAAAGGTATCCCTCTCAACAAGCAACCCTGCAATCAAGATACAAGAAGTCTCTTGTGTCCCCAACACAGCCAATACACTTGTCAGGTGTATAGGTGCACTAGTTCGGTGAAGAGATAGTGAAGTACAAGTGGTATGGATAATTATAAGTGGTAACGGTGCTAGAAAAGAGCTTGACGAGTAGGAAGAGACTAAAGGCAATCTGAAATAAAGATGGAAGTAAGCAAACATGTAACAGATCTAGTTGCAAACGGTGTTTCAATGCTTAGAAACAAGGCCTAGGGATCATAATTTCACTAGTGAACACTCTCATATAAATATCTTCTCTTTATGATACTACTCTGAACTACTCTCCAGTTGGACACTCTAATCCATGGTAGGGCTATAACAGCACACCTCAAAGTTCGTTTTCCCCATCTAGATAACCCCTCACTATCACCTTGAGCGCTAGATGGTTCCAACAAACACCACAATTTTATAGAGACATCCAACTCCAAATATAACTCATAACAAGTATTTGAAATCTCTAGCCTAAGTGCCACCATGGTGTGCATGCTATCACTTTCACACACGTGGGGAGAGCCAGAGATCTATTAAAGCACTTGAGTAGCAAGGTAGATCTACTTGATTACAAAGTTCATGATCATAATATGATCATGCATAGAGAGAGATGAACACATAGCTACCGGTAGAACCCTTAGCCTTGAGGAAGAACTACTCCCTCATCATCATGGGAATCGGCAACGGTGATGGAGATGGTGGTGGAGATCGATGGAGATGGCTCTGGGGGCACTTCCCCATCTCGGCAGGGTGCTGAAACAGAGACTTTCTGTCCCCCGAATCTCTCCTTCGGTGGCGGCGGCACTGCGAAACTTTTTGTGGCTAGAGGCTAGATTATTTAGGGTTTCTACATCGGAGGCTTCTTATAGGTGAAAGGGCGATGTCAGAGGGTGGACCAGGGGCCCACACCACCTGGTGGCATGGCCAAGGGGACCCGAGCCACCACATGGTGAGGCCAGCCCTTGGCCCCTCTTCGTCTCGTCTTCTTGCTTTGTGAGTCTTCCGGTAAAATATCGACTTTGGATTTTGTCTGGTACAATTCCGAGAATATTTATTTTCTAGCTTTTCTAGAACCAAAAATAGAAGAAAACATGTAACTAGCACTGTGGCATCTTGTTAATAGGTTAGTTTCAGAAAAAGTGTAAAAGTACTCCAAAGTGTGGACAAAACATAAGAAAGTAGATATAAAACAAGCATGGAACATCAAAAATTATAGATACGTTAGCAACGTATCAGTCATCTGAGGTGAGTGTAATGAATTTTGACATGTCCTCTATGTTTTTTATGATTTTTGAAGGGAGAGATTTGAATTATTAATATTTATAAACAATATATATAAACTAAAATGAATTAAGTAAATGAAAAAGAAATAACAATTGAATAAATAATATTTTATATTACGAGCAAGTAAACAAAATAATGAAAATTGAATACAGAAGATAAAGAAGTATTTTTTATAATCCATATACATATTGGACTAAGTAATCATTTACATAAACACAAATACAAGTAATATAAACTATAATATAAGTATTGCAAAATGGGATCAAAGGAAAGAATTAACTTTATTATTTAAAACAAATATTACAATGCTTCCTTACAATAAAAGAATAAAGGAAATTACAATAATAGAAAATAAAAGCCTAAAACTAATTCCTATCTAAATCTTTATTATTTTCCATCTTTAGTTCTTCTTATACTTGATTCCTGTAAAACAACACAAAAATAAAATAGCTAACAGAGAAAAAGAAAACAAATAAAAGAGGTGTTTGTGGATATTGTTTCCTCTCAGTTTAGGCAGAGGGATGCTACTTCCAATATATCATCATTAAGGGATTAAAAAAGGGGCCATTTTAGTATCTGTTCTTAATCAGTATTTTGCTTCAGACTATGCATCACTAGCCAAAGGGGTAACTTAACATTAGGCAATCATAAATAAAGTCCAACCTAGGAAAATATCTTCAATTCGAGCTCATCCACAAGGGAGAGCAAACCATGCACTAGAACTTGAGTCAAGGAGGACCCACCAGCAAGCAACTCACTCACATACATGCAGCTATGTGTTGTCAACATAGCAGCAACATCACTACATCACGAAGTAGATAAGAATAGGAAGCAGCAGTAGCAGAGCTACTAGCTCACTTCTTTTTCCTCCAACACACCCAGAACACTACTTGATCTGCAGTCATCACCAAACTAACCATAGATCAAAGCCACCATGGTTACCTAATCGAGAAGTAGGCCAGTAACTCAATGAGGAGAAGGCCAGAAGTAGCTCAAGGAGGAGCAGGCTAGCAACATCAGGAGGAAGGACCAGCAGGAGCAGGCCAAGAGCACAAGGATGAATAGCTGATTAAGATCAACTCAAAAAAAACAAGCATCAACAAGTACTAATCAACATTAGGTTGATCATCAAACTCATGCACAACAAATTTATTTATGAGCTTATAAGCATGGAAGTTGGGGAATGGGGTTATCCTCAATTTTGCACTCAAATGGAGTGACAATTCCTCATAGGATATATTGGAGCGCATATTAATACCTATACTTAGAGCTTCTGGTCTCATTTTTTGCATCATTGGCCTAGGGCAATATTTCCAAAGGCAGCAGGTCATGATATCCAGCTACTGGTGTGCACACTCCAGGTATGGAGGCACCACAGCAGCAGCTAGAATAGCAGATGCCACCATTGATAAAGAATAGAGCCACTTTACAAATATATCACTAGCCAGTATTGCTCTTAAGGTACATAACTTTTGTTTGCAAGCAAGCAAAGAATCCATATAAATCATTTTCCTAAGGCAAAATACCTAGGAATCATTATCAAGTACAACCTAAGGCTCATTGAACAATAATATGTAAGCCAACATCATTTGTAAACAATTGTGGTTTCCAAATCATTTTTCTAGGTAAAAGCTAATCCTAGAAATCATTTGAGTGATTTCTATCATGATTGAGAGTGTATATTTATTAGTCACTTCAATTCAATATTAGTAGCCAGTATTTCCAAACCATCTTCCTAAATTATTTGCTTAGGAATCATTTATGTACTAGCAAAGAAACTACCATCACATGTTTAAGACCATCACTGAACCATAGGTTCAATATATCACATTACATATGTACCAAGTGGATTCTACAAAAAACTTTTTAGGGTTTCTGTGGTTATAATCCACAAACAAGATATCTATCTAACAATAGTAACATCAGAGTAAGAACTGTCTTATTAGATAGTAGAATTAGTAAATGAATTTCCACAATAACAAGGACATCATTGTCTACACTCTGTAACACCAACATGTTCATTATATAAACTAAAACAGTAATAGGGCTAAATATCAAGCCTAGGTAACTCTACATCCACCATATTTTTAAGAAGATCAGTGAGTTAACTGGAGCAAGATCAACATAGTAACAGAGAGTCATCTGAGTAGATAAGTGTTAATCCAACAAGAACAACATCACCATTATAGCCAGTATTAACCGAATACACAATTAGCATAACCAAAACCATCAAACTGATTCCCCACTTCTACAACTAAAGCCGTTCAATGATCCTAGGGCCAATTATACAGAATTTACCTAGCTTGGAAGGGAGCTGGATGCAGAGCATAGTAGATGAAACAGATAGGGAAGCCAACGTCGGCTTGCATCCTAGGCTTCCATCCCTCCAGCGTCAAGGATTGGGGTAGGCTATGATAGCAGCTGTAGTACCACACCATCATGGGGAAGGCATCAACTTCACGTTAGGATCATCATCTAGAGTCGGCCCACGGTGCGGAGGCGCTGGTGGAACGCCGACAACAAAGGCCACGTCATAGTAGCACAGGGAGCACCATAGCACTGCTACCTGCGCCCAAGCCACACTAGCACCTACACACTAGGCTACCAGGATATCTTCAACCTCGGTGGGGAAGTATCCGGTGCAACACTAGTGCATGGAGGTGCAGCGGATTCACCAAATCCCGGGAAGGATGTTAGGGTTCCGAGGTTGATGGTGAGAGCTAGAGGGCTAGAAAGTCCAATCGAGACGGAGGAGAAGATGTAGCAAAGGGCGATGGAGCTTTTGCTGCCGGTGGCGAGGGCCGTAGCGGCCAATGTTGTTGGAATCAAAGTTGGAGGCGAGCAGGAGAGCGACGGTGACTGGGGTCGCAAGGGAGAGAGCATAAGCTTGACAAGTGTGTGAGCGAGAGGGGGTTGGGCCGGGGTCGGGATTGACCCCGAGCCTAAGTGGGTCGATTAGGTGGGCCAACTAGTTGGGTTAGGTTAGTTGGGTCAGGGTAGGCCGCTTGGCCTGTTTAACGTTTTGTTTTTATTTCAAAAGGAATTTTCAAATAATAAATAGTATTATAAAATAACTAGTACTATACATAATTTTATTAAATCAAGAAAATACACAAAAATAAGTAAAATTCATATTAATTTGAAGTAAGTATCCAAGTATTACCTAAAATTATAGAAATCAAGTTTAGAGATAAATTTAAGGTGTAAAAGATTTTATAAGTTATATACTCTATCTTAAATTGAATTCTTTAAATACTTTTACAAATTAGAACATAGAAAAATAAGGGAAAAATCCTAAAATAAATAAAAATGACTTTTATGTCTTAAGAATAATCTACAAACCTAGAAAATACTAATTATGAAATGCCAAGTCACTTCAACATTTTTAAATATATCGGTCATAAATGAGCATTAAAAATCTATTTCTTTTGTTAAGATAAAAGGAATGTATTTTCTTATAAATCAAAATAAATCCCTTGTAACTTAATTTGAATCAATTAGAGATTATTGCTATCAAGAATGAATTCTTTTATCCAACTAAGGAAAGTATTTACAAATTGTAAAATAGTTTTATTTTGAATAAATAGTAGAAAACTATATTCACCTTAATAACCTAGGTTAAGTTACAGAGAGGAATAATTATCCTGTGCCATCAAAAAATTATATCCTTAAAACCATTTACATCAATTATTTCTTGAAAAGTAAATCAAGTAAAAATTCTATAATGGTAGCATAGTAACTATATGATGAATGTCATCATTCATTTACTTTGAAAGTTAAAAATTATATATTTACTATGGTTCCTAGTAAAACACTAAACTACGGTAACACTCTAATACATCATGTCTTGAAATCAACTATTCATACGGTTAACCTTCAATATGCATTCCTTTTATAACAAAATTACTTGTTCTGCAGCTACCTATAAGATGACCTTATGAAAACCAAACACATTACTCAACCGATCTCAAAGTATACTTTAGGATATTTCTTTACTAGTATATTGTATGGAAGGAGCTTATCTATGATATCACCAATAACAAGTTCATGCATTAAATTCCATTACCAAAAAATCACTTTAATCCAATACATACTCCAACATGTTTTTTTACTTTAAGCCTTTACAAAAATTGCATATCATTAGTCATGCATATCAGCATATTGGTTCTTTAAACATTGTCCTTATAGGACAACGATGGTATCTTGTAGAACCTGAGGTCCAGGGTCAAGTCAAAACAATCGACTGCATTACATCACAATATCAAGGCAAGTTCACACTTGCTCATGTCCTTTGGTTATTTTATATTAAGTATTTACAATGTATTATTGTTATTACCCGTATTTCAAAAAGGATGAAAAAACACTATTTTTATGATTAATGTGAACTATTGGTTACTAATCCAAGGTACTCAATTAATCTATTATGACTAGCAATGGAACCATCATTGCTTAGGAATATATCATCTAGGATTTAATAACAAATATGGCAAGTGATTCTAGTGTCGTATATTTCGCGTTAACCATGAGATCTGGAGTGGGACGGAGAATTCAACTGGATCTTCTTCATTCCGCATATCAACGGATGACTGGGTCATGGATGTAATTCTCGGAGAGGATTGCAGCATAAGGGTGGGATCTCTTGATGACCCACAAGTATAGGGGTGTATCACAGTATTTTCGATAAGTAAGAGTGTCGAACCCAACGAGGAGCAGAATGTGTTGACTAAAGGTATGGATCAGGAATTCTTTGTAAATACTTAGCAAACGAATTTTTAGGGGTTTTTGATAATGCAGATAAATAAAGTGCGAGTAAATAAAAGACACTAATAATAAATGTAGCAAGTGGCCCAATCCTTTCTTTAGCAAAGGATAAGCCAGTTGTATTACTTAAAATGACCAAACGTTCTCGAGGACACATGGGAATATCGTCAAGAGCTTTCGCTTCGTATAGTTGATTAATCTTCTTTAGTTGGATAAGTGTTGTGTGGGTGAACCTATGCTTATGTACTGACCTTCCTAGGACTAATACATACTTGTGATTATACCCCTTGCAAGCATCCGCAACTAAAAGAAAGTAATTAAGATAAAAACCTAACCACAGCCTTAAACTTTGAGATCCTACACTCCCTTATGCAAAGGTTTCCTAATGGGGGTTCAGGTTTTTGTCACTCCGGCAACCCCTACGATTAGTAGCCAAATACACAATACATTCCCCTAGGCCCATAAAGGTGAAGTATCATGTAGTCGACGTTCACATGACACCACTAGAAGAATAACACCACTACTTAAGTATCAAACCATTGAATCTTTCTCAACACAATTCCACTACTAACAAGATGACTTCTCCCATGTCCTCAAGAACTAAACGAACTACTCACAAGACATCATATGGATCAAGATTGGAGATGAAATAATGATAAGTAACAATCTGAACATAAACGATAATTCAATGGTTCCACTCAATAGCATCAACTACAACAAGTAATCAACACCAGGAAAGTTTCCTCTAAGAACTATGCAAGATTCAACCCAATTGTTATAGCGGTATGGAGTGGTGATTATGGTGCTCGTGGGGATGATGATGGTGATGATGATGATGATCCCGATGAAGTCCAGCTCGATGATGGTGTTGATGGCGACAATCTCCCCTCTTCGGGAAGGAATTTCCCCGGTAGATTTCTGCCTACCGGAGAGCTCTTTCTCTCTCTACAGTTTCTGCCCCGTAGAGGCGGCGGAACCTTTCGGTGGTCGTTCCCCGTGTCTTAGGGTTTCAGGAGGATTTTATACACCAAAGAGCAGAGCCAGAGGTGGGCTAGGGTGGCCACACCACCTGGTGGCGCGGCCTAGGGTGGCCCATGCTAGGGGGTGGTGTGGCCCCCCTGTGGCCCATCTCCGCTCACCCTTCTGGCTTCCTTCGTCTTCTAGAAAATAGGATTTTCCATGTATTTTCTGGGATTTTCTGATCTTCGCGAATTTTGCCTCCAAACAGTGTCTTTTCCATCAAAATCCCGACTTCAGTGGTCCATCCTCCAAAAGTCATCAACCATGCAAAAATAGATGAAATAATATAAGTATCATCTCTTAATATGAAATATATCAATGAATAACGGCAAATTATACACAAATCATAACAGAGAACAACTCACTATTATATAACTTAACTCGTAGTAGGTAAAGGAAACACAATAAAGATACACAAAGTAAATCATAGTTGGTAATGACAAACTTTGTTCTTGGTCAAAGAACGGTTAACAATTTACAGGAGTTTAAACATAATGGGGTTTTCAATGATAACTTTCAAAGTAATATTCACTAAGATAAGAGCAGTGTGCAAAACAAGGAACATAAGAAACATGATTGAATAAATCATCATATGAATGAATGAAACACAACAACTCAAATACTTGCTTGAGATAGAAAGGAATAGGTTTACTGACTCAACTAAAAAGTAAAAGATAGGCCCTTCGCAGAGGGAAGAGCTTCCAAAAATTATGGTACTTATTAGCTTTCAGCTCTCATTGCCCTTATCATAAGCATATTTAGGTGATTAAGTTAAAGTGAATAAATATGAGGATATGCTTGACAAGTTATAAGTTGAAAATCTCATGCCCCTTGCTTACGAGTACCATTCCTCATGCTACTCAACTTTAGTCACAAGTAAGTTCTTGTCATTGTAAGTACATGCATATCATAGAGAACCGCCAATGGGGTACCCCTTGCCCGATGATAAAGAAGATTCCCCATATCAAAATTACAAGGCAAGCAGACAATGAGCATCTCAGTGATCCTTTTATTTGCTATTTGCATAGGGATTTCTTGCCTTTTTTCTCTTTTTTTGATGCTTCATAGATTGCTCACTATGTTTATGCTGCAGGTTTCCACCATGATTAGGCATGGCTTAGACCAGCCGCCCATGTGTTTCTCTAACACATATACGAACTCCATGAGCCTTACAAGATCCCCTTTCATTTCACACCACTGGGATCCATAAGCAAAAGAACATGATATCAACTAAATAAAGTGCAATGTTGAAAGTGTTCCCCATGTTAACATGGTTCTGCTAATTCACAACTTACAAAACGCAAGCATATACGCAACATAGATGGGCACAATGGTTCAGGTTTATTAAGTGCAAGAAAGTAAAGTGTGCCTTCAAGTTCGTGATAGCTTTAATCACTAATTTTCACATAACAAGTTTAATTCGGAAGGTAGATAAAAACATGAATTTACTTGGAATAGCAATAATGCTAATATGTAGGTATGGTGGACACAAATGGCATAGGTTTTGGTTTAAGGATTGGATGCACGAGAAGCATTCCCTCTCAGTACAAGTTTTTGGCTAGCAAGGCTAGGTAGCAAGCATAAGATTTGAAGGCAACAAACAAACATACAAGTGATAAAAACAAACATGCAATCTTCCTTGGAAGCACAAAATATCTTAACTAGAGAATACTAAGCTTATGAGCCAATCAAGAAAGAAAGATGATGAAATTATATTTCTTAAAAGTACTTTTCTCTTTTTCATTCAATTCTCAAAACAGTGTTGCTACTGACCAGAGTGATACCAAACTGATACCAATACTAACAACAAGATCAATCATATAACAGAAATTGCAAACTAAAATAAGATGTGCAAAAGGTAAATGATAGAACTTCTCATTAATATTCCATAACAACAACTCACACCAAAGGATACATACATAACTAACTAGAGGGGAGATACTTCCACAATGCAAACCATCCTAAATGATAACTTATCTATTCATGATATGACTCTTACTGAAAAGGTAAAAAGGTAAAAGATAATGATATGATACCGCGACACTCCCCCAAGCTTGGAACAAACCAAGGGGATGCCAAAACCTAATGAAGAATTACTCCTTCGATGGTGGTGTCCTCTCGGTGAGCTTTTCAATCAATTCCCTCAAATCCTCAATCTCGGAGGTGAGAGTAGGAATCAACTCCGAATTGTGCTCAATGCGGTTCATGATCATGTCGGGCTGTGAATCCTAGCTCTTGCGATCCTTTCCCCACTCTTCTTCCTTGCAGTATTATTTTCCTGCATGGTTAGAATCAGGCATATCCCAATTGGAGGGTAATTTTTCCTTGAGCATATTTTGGAATTGTTGCTCATGAATAAGGGTATGGAAGGGATTCTTGGTGCGTGGAGGAGGTGACCGTGAAGACAAGCAATGGCGTGAAACCTTCCCTCCAGTGGACATCCGTGCAGTCCTTTTGAACTTGGCAGGATTTGCCACCACTCTAATGCTTGCAATGGTGGTGCTGGTGTGCAGATGCTGGTCTTCCTTTGCCTCCTCTTCAACTTCACTCTCAATCTCCTCCTCCTGCTCAGAGTCTTAGAGATCATCTTCCACAGGCTCCTTCCCCTTATAGTTGGCGGAGACCATTGTGCTTCTAAACTTTGAGTTGACAGAAATAGATCGAAACGAAAACACGATGAGAACACAATATACGAACCTCGAGGATCTGGGAGATTATATATTACGAAGTTTAACAACAAAAGGAAAGAACCGAGAGAAAACGAGTCGAAGACGGGCTCCGGGGTGGCCACACACCCTGGTGGCACGACCAGGTGGGCCCGCGCCACAGGATGGTGTGAGCCACCCGGGCTCCGTTTCCACCCCTCTTTCAACTCATAGTCTTCCGTGTTAGATAAAAACTGGAAAAATATAAATTGATAGATTTTTCGCGGACCTTTTCTTACCAGAACTGTTACCTATTCGAAAATAGACTCTGTAGGTCTCTGAATTTTTCCGGAGTCATATTTGAATAACATCAATATCTTCATTGTAAGAATCTCCAGAAATATAGTGCTTGAGTCTTTGACCATTCACCACTTGTGTAGTGTTATCTTTTAAGGAATAAATTTTTATTGCACCTGAACGATACACGTCTTCAATAACAAAAGGTCCCTCCCATTTTGAGAGTAGTTTTCCTACAAAAAATCTGAGACGAGACCTATAAAATAGAACCTTCTCACCGACATGGAACTCTCTCTTAAGAATTCTACTGTCATGCCATCTTTTAACTTTTTCTTTAAAGAGTCTAGCATTTTCATATTCTTTGCCCCTCCACTCATCTAAAGACTTCTTGTATCTTGATTGCAGGATTGCTTGAGAGGGAATGCCTTTGACCACTTCCTCCCTGAGTTCGATAAACCTTGGGTGATCCACTTAAGGGAAAACTTGCTGCTATTCTACAAACCTATGCACTTGGAGGCCCAACTATTGTCTACAAGAATAGAAGTGCATAGACATCAAGCTATTTTCTGGCGCCGTTGCTGGGGAGGTAAGGTAAAAGGTACTCACATCCTCTGGTGTGAGTGCTTGAAGTTATTTCCTTTAGATTCTGCAATTTTGTATTTTTGTTTCTTGTTTTTATTTTCACTAGTTAGGCTTAATGGAAAACAACAACAAAATTAGAGAGCTTTATAGTATTTACCTTGAGTTAGGACATGAAGTGTTTGAAGAGAAAATTAAAAAATCTATGGAACTTTATTTGCATGTTAATAGCAATGTTGTTA
Organism: Avena insularis; assembly: GCA_023614405.1. Classification (NCBI taxonomy): domain Eukaryota; kingdom Viridiplantae; phylum Streptophyta; class Magnoliopsida; order Poales; family Poaceae; genus Avena; species Avena insularis. Next base: position 27,488,534 of record CM042696.1, on the reverse strand, counting down.
GTATGAATTCTTTGGACACCATTATTGCTAATGCTATGGAAAAGTCTAAGCTTGGGGAATCTAGTTTTGATGAAAATGATGTTTTTAGTCCCCCATCTTTAGAGGAGAAAATTTACTTTGATGATACTATGCCTCCAATATATGATGATTAAAATGATGAATATGATATTTTCAGTCCACCTACTATTGAGGAGAAAATTAATTATGATTAAAATATGCCTCCTATATTTGATGATTATGGTGATGAAATAGTAATGATAGCTATTTTGTTGAATTTGCTCCCACCACAATTAATAAAAATGACTATGTTTATGAGGGGAGTATTAATTCTTTTATGCATGTGGCTCATGATAAGAATATTTTATGTGATAGTTATATTGTTAATTTTATTCATGATGCTACTGAAAGTTATTATGAGAAAGGGAAACATGGTTTTATGCATCTCAATAGTATTGGGTTTCCCCTCTTTATGTTGAAAGTCTTGAAGTTGCACTTGTTTTGCTTTCCTATGCTTGTCGCTTTCTGATTTCATGACTTGTTTCTTTATAAGATTCCTATGCATAGGAAGTGGGTTAGACTTAAATGTACTTTGAATTTGCTTCTTGATGCTCTCTTTTACTTCAATTCATATTTCTTATGTGAGCATCTTGTCAAACTATCATGCCTAACTTAAAGGCGTTAAAGAAAAGTAATTATTGGGAGATAACCCAAAAGTTTTAGATAAGTCTTGGAAGTTATTACTTCTGTAATAACCACTCCTTATCCTTTTTATTTGCTTTTTGTGCCAAGAGTAACCTCTAATGAGAGAGAAATAATGTTTTACAAATACTTTGGTCAAGTTTATGATGGTGCATGTCACCTCAAAAATTATTCTTTCTTTTTATCACTTACCTATTCGAGGACGAGCAGGAGTTAAGCTTGGGGATGTTGATACGTTGCTAACGTATCTATAATTTTTTATGTTCCATGCTTGGTTTTATCTACTTTCTTATGTTTTGTTCCAACTTTAGCGTACTTTTCATATGATTCCTTGGACTAACCTATTAACAAGAGTCACAGTGCCAGCTGCCTGTTTTCTGCTATTTTTGGTTCCAGGAAGTCAGAAAATGAATATTCTCGGAATTAGACAGGACAAAAGCCGAAGTTGATATTTTACCAGAAGACTCACGGAGCCAGAAGATGAGACGGAGAGATGCCATAGGGTAGCCACACCACCCCTAGGCGCGGGTCCCCCTGGCCACGCCAGGGCATGGTGTGGGCCCCTGGCCGGCCACCGACCTTGCCTCTTTCGCCTATATATCTCCCCCGATGCAAAACCCTAAGTCATCAATCAGAAAGCCACGAAAAGTTCCGCAGCACCGCCGCCACCGAAGGGGAGATTCGGGGGACAGAAAGTCTCTGTTCCTGCACCCTGCCAGGACAGGGAAGTGCCCCCGGAGCCATCTCCATCGATCTCCACCACCATCTCCATCGCCGTTGCTGATTCCCATGATGATGAGGGAGTAGTTCTTCCTCGAGGCTAAGGGTTCTACCGGTAGCTATGTGTTCATATCTCTCTCTATGCATGATCATATTGTGATCATGAGCTTTGTAATCAAGTAGATCTACCTTGCTACTCAAGTGCTTTAATAGATCTCTTCTCTCCCCATGTGTGTGAAAGTGACAGCGTGCACACCATGGTGGCACTTAGGCTAGAGATTACAAATACTTGTTATGAGTTATATTTGGAGTTGGATGTGTTTATGAAATTGTGGTGTTTGTTCCCCAGTTTTAAGGAAGAAAATTTGCTTTGATGATACTTTATCTCCCATATGTGGTAATTCTAATGATACTTGTGATATTTTAAATCCACATACTAAAAGCATCCCTTTTAAAAGACCTATAAAAATTATTGATCGTGTTATGGATAACTACTATTTTGGAGATGGAACTGTCCATCCCGGTGATCATTTGCTCTTTATACACGAATTATGCGGGTTGTTCAAGTGTGCAGGTATTACAACAGATCACGTCAATAAGAAGTTATTCTCTTTATCACTTAAGGGCAAAGCAAGGGAGTGGTATGAGCTACTGGATGATCCTCATCATTTGGAGTGGAAGGAACTTGAATCTCTCTTTTACTCTAAATTTTATCCTCCTCATGAAATTCATAAAGATAGGAATTATATTTATAATTTTCATCCTCATGGTGGAGAAAGTATTGCCCAAGCATGGGGGAGATTGAAGTCACTAATGCTCAAATGTCCCATTCATGAGCTCCCCAGGAATATTGTTATTAATAATTTCTATGCAAGGCTTTCAGGACATTACAAGGACTATATAGATACTTGTTTAGAGGGATACTTCACGAGTAAGGAGGTCAAAGCTAAGTGGGATCTTCTTGAAACAATTCAAAGCAATACCAAAGATTGGGATAACAAGAAAGGTAAAGAACCAGGTATAAACTATGAGTATGATTGCATTAAGTCTTTCGCTGAAACTGCTAATTTTCAAGAGCTTAGTGCTAAATATGGTCTTGATCCTCAAATTATTATTGATTGTTTTAAAACCTTTGCTTCTCATATTAATGCTCCTAAAGAAAATTGGGACATGTATCATGAGCCTTTTAAAGACACTTGCATGGAAAATGAAATTGTTGTTAATGATGGCACTTAGGCTAGAGATTACAAATACTTGTTATGAGTTATATTTGGAGTTGGATGTCTTTATAAAATTGTGGTGTTTGTTGGAACCATCTAGTGCTCAAGGTGACAGTGTGGGGTTATCTAGATGCGGAAAGTGAACTTTGAGGTGTGTTGTTATAGCCCTACCAATGATTAGAGTGTCCAACTGGAGAGTAGTTTAGAGTAGTATCATAAAGAGAATATATTTATATGAGAGTGTTCACTAGTGAAAGTATGATCCCTAGGCCTTGTTTCTAAGCATTGATACACCGTTTGCAATTAGATCTGTTACATGTTTGCTTGCTTCCATCTTTATTTCAGTTTGCCTTTAGTCTTCTCCCATGTCAACCACACGCCAGCAAGCTATTTTCTGGCACCGTTACCACTTATAATTATCCATACTACATGTATTTTACTATCTCTTCGCCGAACTAGTGCACCTATACACCTGACAAGTGTATTGGGTGTGTTGGGGACACAAGAGACTTCTTGTATCTTGATTGCAGGATTGCTTGAGAGGGAATACCTTTGACCATTTCCTCCCTGAGTTCGATAAACCTTGGGTGATCCACTTAAGGGAAAACTTGCTGCTGTTCTACAAACCTCTGCACTTGGAGGCCCAACAACTGTCTACATTAATAGAAGTGCGTAGACATCACTACCCAATAAGCTTTGTGTTCTAATTCTAAAGGCAGGTGACAAGCTTTTCCATATACCATTTTGTAAGGTGACATCCCCATAGGGGTTTTATAAGCAGTTCTATAGGCCCATAAAGCATCATTCAACTTTTTAGCCCAATTTTTTCTAGATCTATTAACAGTCTTTTGCAAGATGGATTTAATTTCTCTATTTGATAGTTCTACTTGCCCACTAGTTTGGGGATGATAAGCTGAAGCAATTCTATGATTAACATCATATTTAGCAAGGGTCTTTCTAAAGCCACCATGAATGAAATGAGAACCTCCATCAGTCATAAGATATCCAGGCACTCCAAACCTAGGAAAGATAATATCCTTAAGCATTTTTAAAGAGGTCTCACCATCAGCACTTTTCGTAGGTATGGCTTATACCCACTTAGTAACATAGTCAACAACAACAAAAATATGAGTATAACCTTTTGATGGGGGGAAAGGACCCATAAGGTCAAATCCCCAATAGTCAAATGGTTTAATAACAAGGGAGTAATTCATAGGCATTTCGTTGCGTCTAGAGATATTACCAACTCATTGACATTCATCACATGATAAGACAAACTTTCTTGCATCTTTAAAAAGAGTAGGCCAGTAAAAATATGATTGTAGCACCTTTTGTATGGTCCTATCTCTAGCATGATGTCCACCATAGGCACTACCATGACATTTCCATAGTATCTCTTTTTGCTCATATTTCGGAACACACATTCGCATAATACCATCCACTCCCTCTTTATATAAATGTGGGTCATCCTAGAAATAATGCCTCAAATCATAAAAGAACTTCCTTCTTTGTTGGGCTGTAAAAGTTGGAGGCAAATACTTGGAAACAATAAAGTTACCATAATCAGCATACCAAGGACTCAGCTTACCCCTATTGCAGCCAACTGTTCATTTGGGAAACTATCATTAACAGGCATATGATCAAAGCAAATGTTTTCCAATCGAGATAAATTATCAGCAACAGGATTTTCGGCAACTCTCCTATCTACAATATGTAGATCAAACTCTTGCAAAAGCAACACCCATCTAATAAGCCTAGGCTTAGCATCTTTCTTTGTCATAAGGTACTTAATAGCAGCATGATCAGTATGAATGGTAACCTTTGAATCAACAATATAAGGTCTAAACTTATCACAGGCAAAGACAACAACTAAGAATTCTTTTTCAGTAGTGGCATAATTCTTTTGAGCAGCGTCAAGAGTCTTACTAGCATAATGGATAACATTTAACTTTTTATCTATCCGTTGCCCAAGAACCACACCTACAGCAAAATCACTAGCATCGCACATGATTTCAAAGGGTAAATTCCAATCAGGTGGTTGAACAATAGGAGTAGTAGTTAAAGCTTTCTTTAGAGTTTCAAAAGCTTCCTTACAATCATCATCAAAAACAAAAGGTACATCTTTTTGGAGAAGATTAGTAAGGGGTTTCGATATCTTGGAGAAATCTTTAATAAACCTTCTATAGAAACCAGCATGACCAAGGATACTACGAATACCTTTCACGTCTCTAGGACATGGAATTTTCTCAATCGTTCAACTTTGGCTCTGTCAACTTTGATGCCTCTTTCGGAAATTTTATGTCCAAGGACAATTCCTTCATTAACCATGAAGTGTCATTTCTCCCAATTAAGAACAAGATTAGTTTCTTCACATCTCTGCAAGACTTTATCAAGGTTGTGGAGACAATTATCAAAAGAAGTTCCATAGACGGAAAAATCTTCCATGAAAACTTCCACAATTTCCTCACAAAAACCATGAAAGATAGCAGACATGCATCTTTGAAAAGTAGCAGGAGCATTACACAAACCAAAAGGCATACGCCTATAAGCATAAGTTCCATAAGGGCACGTAAAAGTAGTTTTTTCTTGATCTTGTTGTTTAGCAGCAATTTGAGAGAACCCAGAGTATCCATCAAGAAAGCAAAAATGAGTCTTTTTAGACAACCTTATAACCCACTACTACTATTTGCGAGATAAGCTCATTATTCTCATTAGGCACAACAGTAATTCCTCCTTTCTTAGGGACACAATGAACATGGCTAACCCATTCACTATCAGCAATAGGATAAATAATACCAACATCAAGGAGTTTTAATACCTCATTTCTTACCACTTCCTTCATCTTAGGATTTAAACGATGTTGATGTTCTACCACTGGTTTTGCGTCGGGTTCTGTGTTGATAGCGTGCTGACATATAGTAGGAGAAATCCCCTTTAAATCATCAAGAGTGTAGCCCATAGCTCCTCGGTGTTTCTTCAATACTTCCAATAATCTTTCCTCTTCCTTTCCTAAAAGTTTAGAACTAATAATAACAAGATATATTTTCTTATCATCGATGTAAGCATATTTAAGATCACCAGGTAAAGGTTTTAGATCGAAATCCGGATCCTTTTTAGGTGGTAATTGTTGGAATTATGCCCTAGAGGCAATAATAAAGATGTTATTATTATAATTCTTGTTCATGATAAAGTTTATATTCCATGCTAGAATTGTATTAAGCGGAAACATTAATACTTGTGTGGTTTGTGAACAACACCGTGTCCCTAGTACGCCTCTATGGACTAGCTCATTGATCAATGATGGTTAAGGTTTCCTAACCATAGACATGAGTTGTCAATTGATAATGAGATCATATCGTTGGAGAATGATATGGTGGACAGACCCAAACTAAGCGAAGCAATTAGATCGTGTCATCGTGTTCGTCTTTGCGAAGTTTTTCTTATGTCAAATATTGTATTCCTTAGACCATGAGATAATACAACTCCCTGGTATCGGAAGAAAGCTTTGAGGTCATCAAACGTCATCCTATGAGAGGGTGATCATAAAGGTGTCTCTCAGGTGATCGGAAAGTATCTGTTGGGTTGTATGTATCGAGATGGGATTTGTCCCTCCCAAGTCGGAGAGATATACTTCGGGCCCACTCGGTAATCGATATCAACACCGCTTGCAAGCATGTGGTTAAGGAGTTGATCACAAAGTGATATCAGACACGGAACGAGTAAAGTACTTGTTGTGAACGAGATTGAACTAGGTATGACGATACCGACGATCAATCTCGCAAGTAAAATATCGCGAGACGAAGGGAATATATATATGGGATTGATTGAATCGGCATCGTGGTTCATCCGATATGATCATCGATGAATGTGGAGTCAATATGGGTGCCTGCACTCACCGTTGATTATTGATAGAAGATCATGTCTCCATATTCTCGAACTCCGCAGGTCACACACTTAACGTGTCTCGACGCTTAGGATAGATTGGATAATTGGTTTATGAATTTTGTTCGAGTCTCGGATGGGATCCGGGATATCACGAGAGGTTCCTAATGGTCCGGAGAATAAGATTCATATAAGGCAGCAGTTTTGGAGTTCGGAATTGTTCGGTTAATCAGATTGTACTAAGCTTCTAGAACCTTCCTAAGGGGCCAACGTGGTCCCACCTTCCGGAGGGGCATGGGACTATGAGGGAGTGTCCTGGCCGCATTGGGCCAGGGCACAAGGCCCCATAGGGCCCAGCCGATCCTAGATAAGTTTAAATCGCTTAAACTAGAGATAAGATAAGATAGGATTTCTAGATAAGGGAGAGTTTAAATTGTTTAAACTAGAGATAGGCTTGGAGAGGAGGCTGGCCGCACCCCTCTATATATAGAGGGCTGGTGCGCCCTCTCATAACCCCCTTACACCTTCCTCCAAACCCAGTTGCCTGCTGCCGCCTCTCTCCCTCCCGATCGCTTGCAGTGAAGCCGCAGAAATTCTCCACCAAATACACCACGCCGTGTTGTAGATCCAATCCATCTCCACCCTACTTGCTGGTCCGAGGAAGGAGGAGACGCCGAGGTGCTGCACGTGTGCATCTCACGGAGGCACCGCCACTTGTGGTGCTAGATCGGATCGGATCGCGAGGAGGAGAAGCGAGTACGACTACATCACCCACGCTCCGTCGAACGCTTCGTGCGTAATCTTCAAGGGTATGAAGATCTAATCCAATCTCTCTTGTTGTTTGCATCTCCTAGATTAGATCTTGGCTTTCCTCTGTTCGCTCAGAGAAAATTTTGATTTACTATGCCGCAAAACCCTTCAAAGGGTATCGAGCTAGATCTATGCGTAGATGTGATTCACGAGTAGAACGCAACATGGTTGTTGCGGCGTTATTTTCTGTTGCAAGCCTCTTGTTCGTGTTCTTCTTATGACGCGATAGTGAGATTGAAGCGGTCCAGGCCAACCTTATGCGACGTCGTCATGACCGGCTCGCACTTGACGTGTGGCTTGTACCACACATGCGCTGGTGGATGCCGCTTTCTCACTATAGTTGTCATGGGATTAACACCGGAGTTTGGCAACCATAATATCACCGTTGTGGCTTTCCGTAGGTAAGAATCGTTCTTAGCATCTACTCCCATGAGCCACGTAAAACATGCAACAACAAAGTAGAGGCGTATAACTTGTTTTTGCAGGGAGTGTTTTCTGTGATATGGTATGGCCCAAGATGTGATGTGTATATTGTATGCGATGATCATGTTTTGTAATGTTTCACGACTTGCATGTCGATGAGTACACAACCGGCAGGAGCCATATGGTTGTCTTTATAATTGTGTATGACCTGCGAGTCAACTTCTTATACGCCATGTAATAGCTTTACTTTATCGCTAAGTAGTTAGCAATAGTTGTAGTTGCTATTCGTGGTGGAGGCAATCATGGTGAAGTGATGGAAATCATGCCGGAACGCACAAGATGGAGATCATTGCGCGAAGATTGGCTATACCATGTCACATAAAGTTATATGCATGTGATGTTTACCCTTTATGTATCTTATTATGCTTAGATCGCGACGGTAGCATTATAAGATGATTCCTCACTTAAAGATCAAGATAAAAACTGTGTTCTCCCCAAAGTATGCACCGTTGCGAAAGTTCGTCGTGTCCAAGCATCACGTGATGATCGGGTGCTATAGACTCTACGCTCACATACAACGGGTGCAAGCCAGTTTTGCACACGCGGAAATACTTGGGTCTAACTTGACGAGCCTAGCATGTACAGACATGGCCTCAAAACACAAGAACCGAAAGGTTAAGCATGAGTCATATGAATGATATGATCGACACTTCGTTGTCCACCATTGAAACCACATCTCTTCTCGTGATGATCGGATTAGGTGTGGTGAATTTGGATCGTGTTCACTAAGCAACTTGAGGGATGTTGAATTTAGTGGGAGTTCATCTAGTAATTTGATTAAGTTGAACTATTTATCATGAACATAGTCTAAATTGTACTTGCAAATATTGTAGATCAAATGGCTAAGTCCAACTTCAACTTCAACGTTTTTGCTGAGAAAGAAAAGCTTAAGAACAATGGGTCTAACTTCACCAATTGGTTCCGCAATCTGAGAATCATTCTGTCTGGAGGACAAAAGGACTATGTCCTTGAGAAAGCGTTAGGTAACCCCCCTGCTGCAACTGCGCCGGCTAATGAGAAAGCTGTCTATCAGTCACGCAAAGATGATTATGGTGTGATTAAGAGCACCATGTTGTTTGCTATGGAACCAGAACTTCAAAATCGTTTTGAAAACTATCTTGGGCCCTTTGAGATTCTCGAAGAGCTGAAAACCATGTTTCAGACTCAGGCCCGTTCTGAGAGATATGAGATCTCCGAGAAGTTCTTTAACTGCAAGATGGAGGAAGGGAGTTCCGTTAGTGAGCACGCCATTAAGATGTCGGGCTACACTCAACGCCTTGAGCAACTAGACTGCAAGATTCCAGAGGAGCTCAAGATTGACAGGGTTCTGCAATCACTCCCTCCCAGCTACAAAAGTTTTGTAGTGACTCATAATCAGATTGGTTCCATGGATACGATCACCGAGCTCTTCGCAAAGCTGAAAGCATGGAGGTGGACATCAAGAAGGATAATCATGTGTTGATGGTCAACAAGCCCTCCTTTAAGAAAGGTAAAGGTGCAAAGAAGCCCTTCAAGAAAGGCGGCGCAAGCGCTTCTCCCTGAGAAGAAGCTCAAGTCTAGTCCTGTTTACAATCGACAAGTGCTTCTATTGCAAGGACAAGGGTCACTGGAAGCACAACTGTCCGAAGTACTTAGCGGACAAGAAGGCTGGCACCATCAAAGTGTAGGGGTTCGTAGCATGGAAAACAAAAAATTTCTATCGCATACAAACAAACAAGCCAAGATCTATCTACTAGATTGTAGCAACGAGTCGATAGAGGAACTCACCCTTGAAGATTCCAGCGTTAACGAGAGCAGATTCTCGTGGGTGATGTAGTCGTATTTTTCCGATCTCAAGATCGCAGAGACGATCCTTCCAGCGCCACGCTCCCAGCAGCGCCCCGCAGTCGGTCACACGCTCATTTACGAAGACCTTCCTCTCCCTTGTTCCAAAGAAAATGGAGGTTGTAGCACTCTCTCATGATTCCTAAGAAGACAACGGCGTGGTACCTAAGTAGAGGGAAATCCCGCAGGCTTCGCTTTTAAGCCAAGTAGTATGGTGGAGCTTCTGAGACCGGCTATTAGTTGTCTAGTAATTAGACACACCAATTAGAAGGCTCTAACCCAATTAGAAGGCTCTAAACCGCTGGCTAAAGCAATTAGAAGCTCTAAACCAACACGGCTCTAAACCGGAGATTAGAGGTGGAAACTTGTGTGTGTTAGGAGGGAGCCCTGCCTCCTTATATAGGTGGGAGGGCTGGCCAAGGGAGGGAGGAGTCCCTCCCCAACTCGGCCTTGAGGTGGGCGCCGGCTTGGGGAGGAGGAATCCTCCCCAACTCGGTTTCCACTTCTCCTCCTCTTTCCACTTTCCAAAACTTGTTGCTTGACTTTCAAACTAGCCGTTTGACTTTTCAATTTAGGATTTAAATAAACCCTTTATTTTGGACAGCGAGAACACTTAGTACATGATGCAATCATTCCAACTTACAATGACACATTCATGTACCCTTCCCCCTCCGGAGTGCCGGACATTCCGGGACCTTCTAGAATGTTCTGATGAAAACACCTAACCATTCCCCAACTCCAAACGGGACTTTCCTTATATGAATCTTATTCTCCACCATTCCGGATCTCCTCGTGATATCCCGGATCCCATCCGAGACTCAACAACATTCGTCTCTTTCTCATAATACCATAACTACTCAAAACAACGTTAATCCTTAAGTGTGTCTCCCCACGGTTCGTGAATTATGCGGACATGATCGAGACACTTCTCAACAATAACCAATAGAGGAATCTGGAAATTCATATGGTTCTACATATTTCTACGATTACTTTGCGATCGAATGAACCACTTACATACGATACCAATTTCCCTTTGTCTCACGATAGTTTACTTATCCGAGGTTATGATCGCCAGTATCTCCGCATACCTAGTTCAACCTCGCATCGATAAGTACTCTTTTCTCGCTCGTGATATGTGATCCCTTGTGATCCAGTCACATGCTTGCAAGCTAATTGGATGACATTTCACCGAGAGGGCCCAGAGTATATCTATCCGTCATATGGATGGACAAATCCCACTCTTGATCCATGTGTTTCAACCAATACTTTCCGAACACTCAATGCCACCTTTATAACCACCCTGTTACGGTGTGGTGTTTGATGACATCAAAGCATCCATCCGGTAAAGGTGATATGCATGATCTCATGGTCGAAGGAATCAGGTTACTATGTATCAGAAAGCATATAGCAATTGAACTATTGAAATGACTTGATCTTTATGCTATGCTTATCTATAGGAGTATGTCCATCACATCATTCTCCTAATGATATGACCCTGTTGTTAATAACATCTCTATGTTCATGATCAGGAAACCATGATCATATATTAACCAACAAGCTAGTTTAACAAGAGGCTTTACTAGGGACTCTTTTATTTTAGTTTACAAATCACACAAGTATTAATGTTTCCGGTTAATACAATTATAGCATGGTATGTAAACATTTATCATAAGTATGAAGATATGATAATAACCACTTTATTATTGCCTCTTGGGCATATCTCCAACAGTCTCCCACTTGCACTAGAGTCAATAATCTAGTTTCAAACCTTTGTGTTTTCAACACCTATGGCTTTACTGTGTTGTATGTACACGATAGCTAGTGGTCAATCGATCTCCGGATCCGACACTTCCAGTCCGTGTGTAATTGCATGTCTTTATGCCTCACGCATCACTCATTCTCTAATGAGATGGCTTTGTATGATTTGGTCTTTCGTGTGACCTTTAGTTCTTTGGGGTTAAAACATGTTGATAATATTGTCGCACAATATATCTTCATAGTATTATCCTCAGTGAACTACACCTAGTTTTATAACAAAGTACTTGACAAAAATGCCCTCTTTTGCTGCTATAATAGCAGTCATATACTTAGCCTTTTGTTGAAGTATCTGTCACAATGTCTTAACTTTGGAACTCATCCAAATCCATTATGGAACTCACTTTCCATTATATTGTGCCACCCTTAATTTAGATTGAGATAAACTTAATTTGTACTTTGTGACAAAACTAGTATCAATGTAGTACTTTTACAATGAACTAACCATCTATTTGTCACTTCTACAAATAATATACTCTTAGTTCTTCAAAAAGATCATAAGAATATCCTTACTATCGTCCAATGATCATCTTATGAATCATTCTGGTATATGCTCATAATATTTATAGCATAGGACATATCTGGATTTGTACATATCACAGTATGATTGATATAAATACTCTTTGTGATTTCATCAAGTATCAATCTATACTTGAATCTTTGTTTCACTTACCAAGTGCCAATACACTTGAATATATCATCAACATTGAACTCTTTCAATCCTTTCTGTGCAACAAGAACCTTTCTTGTAGTTTCTATATTGAATTCATTCAATATCTCGTCTATGTACTTCGCACAACCATATTAGCGCCTATTGATGCCAAATATTTGGTTTTGCCTAAGTCTTTCATCGGGATGAAATTCTTAATATGTGTTAATAAAAGATACATTATTTCCAATCAACAATATGTCTTCCACATAATGTATTAGAAACATGTCTTAGCCCCACTTAATTTCTTGCAAATGCAAGCATCTTCATTGTCTCCGATGAAATTAAACTCTTTTAACAGTTTCATCATAGTGAAGATTCCAACTCCGCTATGCTTACTTCAACCATTGAAGTTTGCATATGCTTTTAGCATCCTTTGAATTAACAAAACCCTTTGGACCGTGTCATGCACACGTCCTAGGTAACCATTCTATTAGAAGAACTTGTTTTGTTTATTCTACTACCACATAACAAATTATATGTAGTGGTTGCTACATTAATCCGTCTAGACTAAAAATCGCTACGAAAGATCAGATCTTGTCATAGTCAACCTTTGAACACTGTTGTGAATTCTTTCCCAACATGTCGACAATTTCATAGATGTGAAACATCCATGTCTATTTCTTTATAGATCCAAATACGACTGTAAGGTCTTACACCTTTCTCGAGGGTCCTTCAAGTTCAAAACTTGATTTCTCGTGTATGGAACTATCACGGATTATATGGCCTCAAGCCATTTGACGGAGTCAGGGCCCATCATCGCTTCTTTGCATGTAGTAGGTTCATTATTCTCAAATAATGATTCAACCCTCAAATCTTGTATTTGATTGTTCATCCGACCTACTTGTTTCAATAGAAACTTAGACCTCCGTGACCACAACCTTTGAGGCACGTGAGCCATGAGCATTGTTGCCTCCGAACACTTTTCTTTGCGCAACTCTGCACATATAGCTAAGGTTCTTTTAACCTTATCAAAGTTCTATTGTCCTCCCACTTAACTTTTCACGAAAAATTCCTTCTCAAAGAAACTTGACGTTCTAAGCGACAAACACTTTTGTCTCCGGTGTTTATGGAGGAATACTTAACAGTAATACAAAGACAGGTTTATCCGACTTTGGTTGCAAACATCTTTCTTATGCATAGCATACCAATGTTTAAGAAAGGACTACTTGGGTTTTATCCCATACCATAACCTTATATGGTGTCATTTCAGCGGATTATGATGGAGCTCTTTTAGTGGAAAACGGTAGTCTCTAAAGCTTTTAATCTTTAAAATATAATAGCAGTTTTATGAATTATACCTTCGATCTTACCATGTCAAACAAGGTTCAATTACATATCTCAACGCCCATACTCTTATGGTGTTTCGAAATGCAAATCCACGTAACCATTCCTTAAATCTTAGGTATTATGCTAAACTTGTAATTCAAATATCTTCCTTTATGATCTTATCATAAACTATTCATATTCTTGTTACAATGATTTTGCACTTCATCTTGAAAGTCTTTTGAACTTTTCAAATATTTCAAACTTCATCCTTATTAAGTAAATATTCATATATTCACTCAAATTTTCGGAGAAAGCATATGAAGTTGAAATCCATCGCTTCTTGACTACACATAATGGAGTTCGTACAACAATATGCACAAGTTCCAATAAGCTAGTCTTTCGTTCCCTTTTGGCCTATGAACGAAGTTTTAATTATCTCTAGGAAAGTTTCACAAACGTCATTTGATCAAAATCAAAAGACTCCAAAATTCCATCCACATGGAGTTTCTTCATGTTTTCTTTCCAATATAATTTAAACGGCGATGTCACTTCCTAAGTGATCTTTCAATCAATTTGTCTTTCGACAATTTTAGCACTAGTTTTATGGATGTGATTTATCCAACGAGATTTGTGAATCATCCATCTTTTATGGATTACGGCAATTATTTGAACAACCCTTTTGTTCTCATAATACCTGATAAAACAAATCCTGAAGGCAAGCTTTGATGTTTAACGAGCAACACAATAACCCTTTATTTGTTTTCGATGAACATCATCACATATTCTTTTGCTAGTTACTTAGGCCATTGTAGTTCATGAATTGTGTTGTTTCGTATGACGATTCATACCAACAAATTCAGTATCAAATACTTAAGAACCACATTGTTTAATAAGCAAAGAATATAGCCATAACACGATATCATCTATATACTTAAACCGAACAATTCTAGTCTTTTCTTTTCGCCATATACTTATGAGATTCTCTTCAAGATTTCCTTTTCTGTTTGAAAGAATCTATCAACATCAATAGTGGAGTCATACTTATGACACATAGTCCAAAGCGTGTATAGTTAAATACCAATGTCTTTGAACTTGCACTTTGAAGTAAATCACCATTATCAAATATTTGGTGTTCTTTCAAATTCCTTTCTTTAGTAATCTCTTGGTGTAGTAAACATTTTACCTACATCAAATATTCACCCTCATCATGGACTTATCCATGATCTAGCTACTTTTAGCTTGTAACGGTGAATCGCGAGTATAATGTTGCTCTCCAAAACCTTTTGGAAGATTAGGACAACTAGTGTCTCCAACCTTTTGCAAATTCTCATCCAAATATGAGAATCATGAACTTTTGCCATATTATACTCTATCATGTTGTAACCAAAACTTCATTTTATATCACAATATCTTCCACACATCATGGTTTCAAACAACTCTTTCAGATCCTAGATAACCTTGATATTAAGACAATCCTTTGAATATCAAGAATCATGGAGACAAACATGATACTCAAACACTAACACTTGGAATTGTCACTCTTGTTTTAATACTAATTATTAAACTTTATGGAGTAACCGGAAATTACTGAAAGTTTGCAATAGGACTTTTAAACTTTAGATCAACACTTCAAAACAATACGATACCAGTTCGTAAAGTAACTAACCAGAATTCTATAGTTCTATCATCTCAATTATAACTAAGCGCAAGGTGGTAAACGGATGCCAATGACTACAACAACTATGCAAATTCACTTTGATTTTAGTTTATGATAAATTGAGTTCTAATTAATAATTAAATTAATCTAGGTGAACTCCCACTTAAAACAACATCCCTCACATTGTTTTAGTGATCACATGAACCAAATCCACCACATCAAAACCGATCATCACGTGAGTTGATATAGTTTCAATGGCGAACAATCAACATGTTCATCATATCTACTATATGACTCATGCTCTACCTTTCGTAATCCGTGTTCCCGAGGCCATGTCTGCACATGCTAGGCTCGTCAAGATCAAACCTTAGCTACCGCATAAGCAAATCTGGCTTGCTTATGTTGTATTCACCGCGAATCAAAGACACCGATCATCACGTGGTGCTTGAAGCAAGCAAGCTTTGGCAACGGTGCATACTAAGGGTGAACACTTTAGAACTTGAAATTTATGTGCATGAGGGATCATCTTATAATGCTACCGTGCCTACTAAGCAATACAAGATGCATAAAGGATTAACATCACAGGCAATTTATAATATGTGATATGATATGGCCTTTCTTCTTTGTGCTTTCGATCTCCATCTTCAAGCACGAACATGATCTCCATCATCACCGCATAGCATCAAGGTCAATGACGCTTCTTCATGGTTGTCGCCCACCAGCTTCAACTATTACAACTACTTTGAATAGACACGCAGGTCTTAACAAAATTAAAGACAACCATATGGCTTCTGCCGTTGCCAACTTACAATAAGGAACATTGCATACATCAAATATAATCACAATCATGGCCATATCACATCATCAGACACCCCTGCAAAACAAAGTTAGACGCCTCTACTTTCTTTGCATATTTTACGTGGTTTGGGGCTTTCAATAAGTGTCGTTCTAACTTACGAACAAGAACCACAACATTGATACTAGCATTGTTGATTACCCGTTGTAAATTGGATCTTAACTATGCTAGGAGAAACAGCACCATGAGCCACTTATGCAATACAAGTTGCATGTCAAGCGGAGCAAGTCTCATGAACGATGTCATGTAAGGTTAGCCCGGGCCGCTTCATCCCAACATACCGCTAGATGCAAAGTACACAAAAAGCAATCTACAATAAAAGCATCAATGCCCACAATGACCATTGTGTTCTACTCGTGCAACAGATCTACATATAGACACGGCTCGATACCCTAATCGTAGGGGTTCGTAGCATGGAAAACAAAAAATTTCTATCGCATACAAACAAACAAGCCAAGATCTATCTACTAGATTGTAGCAACGAGTCGATAGAGGAACTCACCCTCGAAGATTCCAAAGCGGTTAACGAGAGCAGATTCTCGGGTGATGTAGTCGTACTATTTCCGATCTCAAGATCGCGTAGACGATCCTTCCAGCGCCACGTTCCAGCAGCGCTCCCGCAGTCGGTCACACGCTCGGTACTGACGAAGACCTTCCTCTCCTTGTTCCAGCAAGCGGAGGTTGTAGCACTTCTCTCGCGATTCCGAAGACAACGGCGTGGTACAAGTAGAGGGAAATCCCAGGCTTCGCCTTAAGCCAAGTAGTATGGTGGAGCTTATGAGAGAGGATATTAGTTGTCTAGTAATTAGACACACCAATTAGAAGGCTCTAAACCAATTAGAAGGCTCTAAACTGGCTAAAGCAATTAGAAGCTCTAAACCAAAACGGCTCTAAACCGGAGATTAGAGGTGGAAACTTGTGTGCTAGGAGGGAGCCTGCCTCTCCTTATAGGTGGGAGGGCTGGCCGGCCAAGGAGGGAGGAGTCCTCCCCAACTCGGCCTTGAGGGCGCCGGCTTGGGAGGAGGGAATCCTCCCAACTCGGTTTCCACTTCTCCTCCTCTTTCCACTTTCCAAAACTTGCCGTTTGACTTTCAAACTAGCCGTTTGACTTTTCAATTTAGGATTTAAATAAACCCTTTATTTTGGACAGCGAGAACACTTAGTACATGATGCAATCATTCCAACTTACAATGACACATTCATGTACCTTCCCTCCGGAGTGCCGGACATTCGGGACCTTCTAGAATGTTCCCGATGAAAACACGGAACCATTCCCCAACTCAAACGGGACTTTACTTATATGAATCTTATTCTCGGACCATTCCGGATCTCCTCGTGATATCCGGATCCCATCCGAGACTCAACAACATTCGTCTCTTTCTCATAATACCATAACTACTCAAAACAACGTCAATCCTTAAGTGTGTCTCCCTACGGTTCGTGAATTATGCGGACATGATCGAGACACTTCTAACAATAACCAATAGAGGAATCTGGAAATTCATATGGCTCCCACATATTTCTACGATTACTTTGCGATCGAATGAACCACTTACATACGATACCAATTTCCCTTTGTCTTACGATAGTTTACTTATCCGAGGTTATGATCGCTTGTATCTCTCGCATACCTAGTTCAACCTCGCATCGATAAGTACTCTTTTCTCGCTCCCGTGATATGTGATCCTTGTGATCCAGTCACATGCTTGCAAGCTAATTGGATGACATTTCACCGAGAGGGCCCAGAGTATATCTATCCCATATGGATGGACAAATCCCACTCTTGATCCATGTGTTTCAACCAATACTTTCCGAACACTCAATGCCACCTTTATAACCACCCTGTTACGGTGTGGTGTTTGATGACATCAAAGCATCCATCCGGTAAAGGTGATATGCATGATCTCATGGTCGAAGGAATCAGGTTACTATGTATCAGAAAGCATATAGCAATTGAACTATTGAAATGACTTGATCTTTATGCTATGCTTATCTATAGGAGTATGTCCATCACATCATTCTCCTAATGATATGACCCTGTTGTTAATAACATCTCTATGTTCATGATCAGGAAACCATGATCATATATTAACCAACAAGCTAGTTTAACAAGAGGCTTTACTAGGGACTCTTTATTTTAGTTTACAAATCACACAAGTATTAATGTTTCCGGTTAATACAATTATAGCATGGTATGTAAACATTTATCATAAGTATGAAGATATGATAATAACCACTTTATTATTGCCTCTTGGGCATATCTCCAACACAAAGGTATATTTGATATACATGTTATTGATGTTTTCCTTACTAGCCCTCGTTGTAGTGCCTGGGTATTTGATACCGGTTCAGTTGCTAATATTTGTAACTCGAAACAGGAGCTGCGGAATAGATGGCTAAGTAGGATGAGGTGACGATGCGCGTTGGCAACGGATCAAGAGTTGATGTGATGGCCGTCGGCACGCTCTCCTTAGTTTTACCTTCGGGATTAGTTTTAAACCTTAATAAATGTTATTATGTGCCTGCGTTGAGCATGAACATTATTTCTGGATCGTGTTTATTGCAAGACGGTTATTCATTTAAATCGGAGAATAATGGTTGTTCTATTTATATGAGTAACATCTTTTATGGTCATGCACCTCTTGTGAGTGGTTTATTTCTTCTAAATCTCGAAAGGGATGAAACACACATCCATAACATTGAGGCTAAGAGATGCAAAGTAGATAGTGATAATACTACTTATTTGTGGCACTGTCGTCTAGGTCACATTGGTGTAAAGCGCATGAAGAAACTCCATTCTGATGGACTATTGGAGTCTCTTGATTTTGAATCATTTGACACATGCGAACCATGCCTCATGGGCAAGATGATCAAAACCCCGTTCTCCGGTATGATGGAGCGAGCAACGGACTTGTTGGAAATCATACATACCGATGTATGCGGACCGATGAGTGTTTCGACGCCACGGTGGATATCGCTATTTTCTCACTTTTACAGATGACTTAAGTAGATATGGGTATATCTATTTAATGAAACATAAATCTGAAACGTTTGAAAAGTTCAAAGAATTTCAGAATGAAGTGGAGAACCATCGTAACAGAAAGATTAAGTTTCTACGATCCGATCGTGGGGCGAATATTTGAGTTATGATTTTCTCACGCATCTCAAAGCAAGTGGAATCGTTTCACAACTCACGCCACCCGAACACCACAATAAGCAATGGTGTGTCTGAACGCCGGAATCGAACCCTATTAGATACGGTCCGATCAATGATGTCTCTTACTGATTTGCCGTTATCATTTTGGGGTTATGCATTAGAAACCGCTGCATTCACTTTAAATAGGGCTCCATCTAAACTGCTGAGACGACACGTATGAACTATGGTTTGGTGCTAAACCTAAGTTGTCATTTCTTAAAGTTTGGGGATGCGCTTACGCCAAGAAGTTGATGCCGACAAGCTCGAACCCAAAGCGAGAAATGCGTCTTCATAGGATACCCTAAGGAAACTATTGGGTATACCTTCTATCACGTAACCGAAGGCAAAGTGTTTGTCATGAAGAACGGTTCCTTTCTTGAGAAGGAGTTTCTCTCGAAAGAAGTGAGTGGGAGGAAAGTAGAGCTAGACGAGGTTATTGAACCTTCTCTTGAATTGGAGAGTAGCGCAAGACCTGAAATTGTTCCAAAGGTCACCGCACCAACAATAGAGGAAGCTAATGACAAGGATCATGAAGCTTGGACGATGTCACATCGAACGTCGCAGGTCGACAAGGTCGCGTGCCCCTCCCGAGTGGTAATGGCAACCCTGTCTTAACAGCCTTGTTAGTAGAAGACAGTGAACCCACGAACTATGAGGAAGCGATGATGAGCCCAGACTCGAGAAATGGCTAGAAGCCATGAAACCGAATTGGGATCCATGAGCGAAAACCAAGTATGGACTTTGGTGGACCCTCCTAGCGAAAAGGCCGTTGAGTGCAAATGGATCTTCAAGAAGAAAATGGACGCGAATGGTAATGTTACCGTCTATAAAGCACGGCTTGTTGCGAAAGGTTTTCGACAAGTTCAAGGTGTTGACTACGATGAGACTTTCTCTCCGTAGCGATGTTTAAGTCCATTCGATTTTATTAGCAATTGCTGCGTTTCATGATTATGAAATATGGCAAATGGATGTCAAGATCGCTTTCCTCAATGGCAACATTGATGAAGAGTTGTATATGATGCAACCCGAAGGTTTTGTCGATCCTAAGGATGCTGATAAAGTATGCAAACTTCAGCGTTCCATTTATGGATCAAGCAAGCATCTCGGAGTTGGAACCTTCGCTTTGATCAAGTGATCAAGAGCTTTGGATTTGTTCCAAATTGCTACTAAGCTTGCATCTACAAGAAAGTGAGTGGGAGCGGTGACGCTTCGGTACTATATGTGGATGACATATTGATTATTGGAAATGACATCAACATGCTTAACGATGTGAAGAGTTATTTGAACAAGTGTTTTCAATGAAAGACCTAGGTGAAGCTGCTTATATATTGGGCATCAAGATCTATAGAGATAGACAAAGACGCTCGATAGCTTTAAGCCGAGTACATACCTAGACAAAGTTCAAAAGGTTCAAAATGGATAAGGCATTGAAAGGTTCAAAGCCTATGTTGTCGAGGAAGATATTGAGCAAGGCTCGTGTCCAGCTACCAGAAATGATAGGGAAGCTATGAGCAAAGTGCCTTATGCCTCGGCCATAGGTTCCATCATGTATGCCATCTTGTGTACTAGACCGGATGTGTCCAATGCTCTTAGTTTGACGAAAGATATCAAAGTGATCCAGAGTGGAACATGGACAGCCGTGAAGAACATCCTAAGGTACCTAAATAGGACTAAAGAAATGTTCTTAGTCTATGGGGGTGATGAACATTTCGTCAGAAAAGGTTACGCCGATGCTAGTTTCGACACCGACAAGGATGATTGTAAATCTCGACGGGATACGTGTATATTTTGAATGGAGGAGCTGTGAGTCGGAGAAGCAAGCAAAGCGTGATCGGGATCTACAAGAGAAGCGGAATACATGGCTGCCGCAGAAGGCCAAGTGAAGAAGTTTGGATCGAAACTTCATCATCGAGCTTGGTGTGGTTCCAAGTGCATTGGACCCACTGGAGATATTGTGACAACACCGGGCGCCATAGCACTCGCTAAGGAACCAAGATATTATCCAAAGACCAAGCATATCAACTGCAAGTTTCATATAATCCGAGATTATATAGCGATGGAGATCTCAAGATCAAAAGTACATACGGATCTGAATGTCGCAGATCCATTGACTAAACCTCTTCCACGTAAAACATGATCAGCACCTCAGTGCCATGGGTGTGAGATTGTTGCCAGATGTAAACTAGATTATTGACTCTAGTGCAAGTGGGAGACTGTTGGAATTATGCCCTAGAGGCAATAATAAAGATGTTATTATTATAATTCTTGTTCATGATAAAGTTTATATTCCATGCTAGAATTGTATTAAGCGGAAACATTAATACTTGTGTGGTTTGTGAACAACACCGTGTCCCTAGTACGCCTCTATGGACTAGCTCATTGATCAATGATGGTTAAGGTTTCCTAACCATAGACATGAGTTGTCAATTGATAATGAGATCATATCGTTGGAGAATGATATGGTGGATGACCCAAACTAAGCGAAGCAATTAGATCGTGTCATCGTGTTCGTCTTTGCAGTTTTTCTTATGTCAAATATTGTATTCCTTAGACCATGAGATAATACAACTCCCGGTATCGGAAGAAAGCTTTGAGGTCATCAAACGTCATCCTATGAGAGGGTGATCATAAAGGTGTCTCTCAGTGATCGGAAAGTATCTCTGGGTTGTATGTATCGAGATGGGATTTGTCCCTCCCAAGTCGGAGAGATATACTTCGGGCCCACTCGGTAATCGATATCAACACCGCTTGCAAGCATGTGGTTAAGGAGTTGATCACAAAGTGATATCGTATTACGGAACGAGTAAAGTACTTGTTGTGAACGAGATTGAACTAGGTATGACGATACTGACGATCGAATCTCGGGCAAGTAAAATATCGCGAGACGGCGGGAATATATATATGGGATTGATTGAATCGGCATCGTGGTTCATCCGATATGATCATCGATGAATGTGTGGAGTCAATATGCCTGCACTCTGTTGATTATTGATAGAAGATCATGTCTGCATATTCTCGAACCCGCAGGGTCACACACTTAACGTGTCTCGACGCTAGGATAGATTGGATAATTGGTTTATGAATTTTTGTTTGGAGTCTCGGATGGGATCCGGGATATCACGAGAGGTTCCAGAATGGTCCGGAGAATAAGATTCATATAAGGCAGTGCAGTTTTTGGAGTTCGGAATTGTTCCGGGTTAATCGGTATTGTACCTAAGCTTTAGAACCTTCCGGAAGGGGCCAACGTGGTCCCACCTTCCGGAGGGGCATGGGCCTATGAGGGAGTGTCCTGGCGACAATAGGGGCACAAGGCCCCATAGGGCCCAGCCGATCCTAGATAAGTTTAAATCGTTTAAACTAGAGATAAGATAAGATAGGATTTCTAGATAAGGGAGAGTTTCAATTGTTTAAACTAGAGATAGGCTTGGAGGAGAGGCTAGGGCTGGCCGCACCCCCCTCTATATATAGAGGGCTGGTGCGCCCCCTCTCATAACCCCCTTACACCTTCCTCCAAACCCAGTTGCCCTGCTGCCCTTCCTCTCTCCCTCCCATTGTTTGCAGTGAGCCTCGCAGAAATTCTCCACCAAATACACCACGCCGTCGTGTTGTAGATCCAATCCATCTCTCCACCCTACTTGCTGGTCCGAGGAAGGAGGAGACGTCGAGGTTCTGCACGTGTGCATCTCACGGAGGCACTGCCACTTGTGGTGCTAGATCGGATCGGATCGCGAGGAGGAGAAGCGAGTACGACTACATCACCCACGTTCCGATTTAACGCTCCATTGCAGTCGAATCTTCAAGGGTATGAAGATCTAATCCAATCTCTCTCGTTGTTTGCATCTCCTAGATTAGATCTTGGCTTTCCCTCTGTTTGCTTCCATAGAAAATTTTGATTTACTATGCTGTGAAACCCTTCAGTAATGTGGTACCCAAATCTTCCATAGGTAAGTTATGCTTAAGCATCTTTGGTTGACAACAGAAAATCTCGTCAATCTCATTTCTTTCTTCTATGAAGGTTTCGCTTTCGTGGTCTTCCATAAACTGTTGCAAAGCATTGTTAGGAGCAAGAGAAATAGAAGCAATCTGTTCAATTCTGGGGCGGAGTTTTCCTCAGGCCGGATAATCCGAGTCTGGGGCGGAGTTTTCCTCAGGCTGGATAATCTGGCCCTCACTTGGGCCGGATAATCCGGCCCCAAATGGATCCAAGGGCTCACTGGGTGCAGGGGGTATAAAAGCCCCTTCTTCCCCATCGAGCAGAATTCTTGATTCACTTGAAATTGTTCAGACCCTTTGCAAGAGCTCTCTCACTAGATCTCCCACTTCAACCACCCGAAGGCTTCGATCTTTGGGGGCATTGAAGGAGGAGACAATCTTCATTTCCATCATGAATCAAGCGCATCAACTCCTCTCCATTCATTTGGAGAAATCCCTGATCTAGTATTCTTGCTAATATCTATATCTTGTATTGTGTTATTGATAACTTGTTCTTGTGGCAGCTTATTGTCATTACGGGAGCCTCCAATTTGGTTGTGGAGTTGTGCCCCACTAGTTGTGTAAAGGTGTCGGTACCCGCCTCGAAGGGTTCCTATAGTGGAAAGGTGGATCAGGCCTTTGGTGGCGGGATCCATCGGAGAACAGGGTGAGGCCTATTGTGGCGTGGTGGTCTTAGTACCGCTCACCCCTCCAACGCAGATGTACATCCCTTAACAAGGAAGGAACTGCGGTAAAACAAATCTTGTGTCTCCGCGTGCTTCACTATGGTTCACTCATTCCTCTTTCCACTCGCCTCTTACTTGCTACTAGATAGGTTTGCATATAGGGAAATTCTCCTAATTAGTTTTCTAGAGAATTTACCTTTGGTGTCAAGCCTAAAATTGAAAAAGCATTAAAATTTGAAGTAGCACCTATTCACCCCCCCCCCCTCTAGGTGCCCATACGATCCATTTCAATTGGTATCAAAGCCCCGACTCTTTATTCGGGCTTAACCGCCTAAGAGAAGTATGGGTACCAAGGAGAATGGGAATGAGTCTGTGGATAAGGTCACAATGGATGACCTCAAGACGTTGGAAACAACCTTGTTGAAATCCTTTGAGACTAAGATGGAGGAGATGAATCAAATGATTGCTTGTCTCACATCATCCATAGCCCCATCTCCATACTCCTCTGAGGCTGCCACTCCATCATCCAAGGATAAGGCTAACACCGGATCCAAGGAAGATGAAGTGGTAGGTGAAAAACATAATGGTTCCACCTCCAAGAAGGGAAGTGGTAAGCAGGAATATAGTGAGGTTCATCACGTATATTCCCCTGACCCACCTATCCCTCATCCTCATATAAACAATAGGGGTGATCCACCCAAGCTTACTGCATCCTAATTTAATCAATAGCAATTCTTAATGAAGTCTCATGTTTGTAGCTCTTCTATTGAACCATGGAGGATTATTGAAGAGGGTCTTCATATTGGAGATCATACCAACCTGACAAGAAGAGAAGTTGTGGACAACCAATTAAATTCTATGGCTCTCCACATGATACAGCTCGGTGTGGGTCCCAAGGACATGCCCCACATTGAACATCTCAACACAGCTAAAGAAGCTTGGGATGCCCTCACCGATCTCTTTATTGGGAATGAAAGCATGAGAAGGAATAGGTATGATGCCCTTAGTAATGAAGCTGAAGGATTCTACATGTTGGATGGTGAAAATCATGAAGACGTGTATAGAAGACTCAAGGGCATCGCAACAACATTTAGAAAGCATGGAGCCACTCACATTGATGATGCTTGGATAAAAAGGAAATATGTGAGTGCTCTAATGCCTTTTGAGCCAACGGACTTGAAGAGCTTGCAAGGTAGACACAACTACCATCAAATGACATCCAGTGAAGTCATCCATGAAATGGCATCATTCAAAGTTGCTGCAAAGAACGTGGAAGATTCCCGCGCCCATGCTATCGGAATGCAAAAAGGGGGTCAATGTCGCTCTAAAGGCTAATGTTGTTGAGCAAGATGAGGACAAAAGAGCTTTCGAGAGTGCCTCCATGAACTGCCCCGATGAAGTCAAACGTGCTCATGGTGAGTACATGGCGTTTTACGCAAGGAACTTTTGGAAGGATCCTGCCAAGGCCAAGTCAGAACTCGAGCGCAAGAATGGGTCAAGTGGAAGAAGAGAAAGTGGCCCAAAACTGAGAACATGCTACAATTGTGGAGACATGCTGCACTTTGTGGCCGAGTGTCCATATCAAAATAGAGAAGACAATGGTGACAGGCTCATCCTTAAAGAAAAATCCAAGGCGCCTAAGAAGAAGCCATTTATCAAAAAGAATGGCCCTTACAAGAAGCAACCCAAGATTGTCTTGGTGGCACAACAAGAATATTCCTCTGCAAGTGAAGATGAAGAGGATGAAGATAGTTCTCGCGAGGTGGCTGCCATAGCCACCACATCGACTCCATCATCTCTCTTTGACTCGCCAAACGAGAACGTCATCAACAACAACGTCACTTGCCTTATGGCAAGAGGGTCCAAGGTATCAACGTCTAGGTCTTCATTTCCTAAGACTAACATAAATATGGATATGGATGATCATACTAGTCTTAAAATGAAAGAAGAGGTTATCGTTTTGGATATTTTTTCACTAACTTGCAAGGTGAGCACAAACTTCATTTTGATGCTCTTATGAGTCAACTTGCCCAAGCCGAAGATCTTCTTGAAGAAAAGGGCAGAACTAAAAGAGAAGATGCCTTGGAGATAGCTTTTTTGAAAAATGCCTTGGAAGAAGAAGAGGAAGCTCGAGTATCTTTGGAAGAGAGACTCGAATCCATTGAGGATTCACATGAAGAAGTTGTGGCTCAGCTCATCAAGGAACGTGACAATGCTCTTGCCAAGGTAAAGAAACTAAAGAAGGAAAAGATTGAATTTGGGGCTGCTCATGCTAGACTCTCGGAGAAGTTTGAGAAACTTGACTTTGCCCACAAGGCATTGGAGAGTGAACACTCGACTCTAAGTGAGTCTCGTGACCAGATCCAAACTCAATTGAGGAAGTATGATGTGCCCAACACCTCCACATCATCTCATGGTAAAGAAGAACTTTCAAAAGGTTCCCAACACAAAGGTAAAGAAGTTTTAGATGAGGTACTGAGCAAGCAAAGGACAAACAATGGAAAAGAGGTCCTTGGTTATATTCCCAAGACAAAGAACAAGAAGAAGAAGAAGAATAAGAAGAGCAAGACTGCTCAACCAAAGACTAGCATCACCACCAATGACAAGTCTAATTATGTTGGTTTTGCAGGGTCTAACAATCCTAACTTTGAGTTATATTGCGATCATTATGGTGATGTTTATGCTAGTTATGTTGGTCCTTATGATTGTTACATACCTTGGTATATTTGGGTTCCCAAGACCCTTGTCACTAACATGAAAGGACCCATTGAAAAATGGGTACCTAAAACCAAGAAGTAACTTTCTTGCAGGGCTATGCTTCCGGTGGGTCTAAATGGGTACTCGATAGCGGATGCACGAGTCATATGACCGGAAGCAAGGAGATCATCACGGAGATGCGGCCAAATCAGGATCATATAACCGCCTCCTATGGTGACAAGTCAAAATCTGAGGTATTGGGTCTCGGCAAAGTTGTGGTGGCTCACGATATATCTCTCGTGGACGTCATGCTTGTTGAGACCCTTGGTTACAATTTACTTTCAGTTCACGCCCTTGGTAAGATGGGTTTGCAGTTTTCATTGATGCTGATTTGGTGGTTCTCTTGTGGAGCAAGTCTCTAAAATTCGCTTTTGTGGGATATGTCAAAAATGACCTGTACGTGGTGGACTTTTCCGGGAAAACCACTACAAGCCCGATGTGTCTTTTCGGAAAGGCTGACGCGAGTTGGTTATGGCATCGCCGACTAGCCCACGTCAATATGAGAACTTTGCAAAGTCTCCACAAGGGTGGCCACATCCTTGGACTAAAAGACAATGTCTCCTTTGCCAAAGATCGTGTTTGCAGGGCTTGTGTTGAAGGGAAAATGCATGACTCTCCTCATCGAAGGAAGAATATTATTTCGTCAAAAAGGATCTTGGATTTCCTTCATGTGGACCTCTTTGGACCTCCATCTCATGCAATCCTCGGTGGGAAGAAGTACTGCCTTGTGATCGTTGATGACTACTCAAGATACACTTGGGTCTATTTCTTCAAGTTGAAGAGCGAGACTCAACAAACGGTCATCGACTTTGCCAACGAGGTTCAACGTCAACACAACATCCCTATTCTGGCAATAAGAAGTAATAACGGCTCTGAGTTCGAGAACTACACCTTAAATGAGTTCCTAAGTGAAGAGGGGATAAGACATCGGTATTCCGCTGCGTACACCCCTCAACAAAATGGTGTTGCCGAGAGGAAGAACCAAACTCTTATGGATATGGCAAGGTCAATGCTAGCCGAATTCAAGTCTCCATATAACTTCTGGGCTGAAGCTATCTCTACCGCTTGTCATTCATCCAACCAGTTATACCTCCGTAAAATCTTGGACAAGACTCCGTATGGAATACTTACCGGTAACAAGCCAAACATCTCATACTTTCGAGTATTCGGGTGTAAGTGTTTCTTTCTTATCAAAGGAGTTCGTTTATCTAAATTTGAGTCTAAGGCTTTAGAAGGTATTTTTGTTGGTTATGGTGCCGAATCCCACACTTATAGAGTCTACAATAAGCTCTCTGGAACTATTGTAGAATCTTGTAGTGTGGTGTTCGAAGAAAATGACGGCTCCAGTGTGGAGCAAGTTGATGTTTGTGATGCAGATGTTGAAATACTACAAGATGCCATAAGAAGAATGGGCGTGGGATTTTTCTGCCCCATTGAGGAACCCCTTGTGGCAGATCGGGAAGGACAATGCTCTACTCATGAAGAGCCCTCATCTACACATACTCAACATGCTACAACCACGGGAGTAACTTCTACACCAACTCCACCAATTGCTGAAGGTCAACATGCTCCTGGATGCTCTAGGCCGGATTATCCGGTCGACACCAGATTATCCGGCCACCTTTCCCTTGACGACTAGCCTGCTCATCTCATTGAAGAAAACACTGTAAGCTCTAGGCCGGATTTTCCGGCTGACCACGGATTATCTGGCCTCGAGCCAATTCAAGCAAGTTCCAGGCAGCCCGATGAAACTACTTCAAGTTCTCCCAGGCCGGATTATCCGGCCTCACCATCGGCTGGATTATTCTGCCCTGAATCACCAGTTGTTCAGTAGCCTCCTATTACGGCTGCTGACCCACCTCAAGGGCATGCTTCGTCACCTCCTACTACTGATAATCAGGATTCTAATCAAGGTCAAGCAAATGATTCCAACGAAGATTCAAGTGATGAAACTATTCCACCAAGAGACAACAAGCTTATTGAACTTCGTCACAAGGCTCGTGCTGATCGGAACCTTGAGTTAAGGGGTCATACTCTTGATAAAGTTGTAGGTGATCTTCGACGAAGGGTTTCCACAAGAAGGGAATTGGCAAGTTTTGGTGAGCATCAAGCTCACATCTCAATGGTGGAACCCAAGAAAGTATTTGAAGCTCTTGAAGACCCGGACTGGTTTGTTGCTATGCATGAAGAATTGAATAACTTTGAGCGCAACAAGGTCTGGAAACTTGTGGAGAAGCCCAAGGAGTGCCGCAATGTTATCAGCACTAAATGGATTTTAAAAACAAGCAAGATGAGCATGACATTGTTGTGAGGAACAAGGCGAGATTAGTGGCACAAGGCTACTCCCAAGTTGAGGGCATTGACTTCGGCGAAACCTACGCTCATGTGGCCTGTCTTGAGTCCATTTGTATCCTTCTTGCTTATGCTGCTCATAATAACTTTAAATTGCAGCAAATGGATGTTAAGAGCGCTTTTCTTAATGGTCCTCTACATGAGTTGGTATATGTAAAGAAACCCCCGGGATTTGAGGATCCTAACTTCCCGAACCATGTCTACAAACTCGATAAAGCACTATATGGCCTTAAATAAGCCCCACGTGCGTGGTATGAGCACCTTAAAGAGCTGTTTCTAGACCGTGGCTTTGAAGTTGGGCAAATCGATCCCACTCTTTTTACTAAGAAGGTTAAGGGGGAGATCTTCGTATGTCAACTATATGTAGACGACATCATCTTTGGTTCTACTAATAAAGCTTTTAATGATGATTTTTCAAAGCTTATGACTGACAGGTTTGAGATGTCTATGATGGGGGAATTATGGTTCTTTCTTGGATTCGAGATCAAGCAACTTAGAGAAGGAACCTTCATTAATCAAGCTAAATACATCCAAGACATGCTCAAGAGATTCAAGATGATGGATCTTAATGGTGTCGCCACTCCGATGCAAACAAAATGTCACCTTGAACTTAATCCCCACGGTAAAGATGTGGACCAAAAGGTATACCGGTCCATGACCGGCTCTCTTCTTTACCTCTGTGCATTTAGACCCGATATTGTGTTGAGTGTGGGTGTGTGTGCAAGGTATCAAGCAGCTCCCAAAGAAAGTCACTTAGTGGCGGTTAAGAGGATCTTTCGATATTTGGTTCATTCCCCTAACTTTGGTCTATGGTATCCCAAGGGCTCCAATTTCTCTCTATGCGGTTATACTGATTCAGATTGGGCTGGTGATAAGGATGATCGGAAATCCACTTCTAGAGCTTGTCAGTTCTTGGGAAGATCTCTAGTGTGTTGGTCATCTAAAAAGCAGAATTGTATCTCTCTCTCCACCGCCGAAGCTGAATATGTTGTTGTTGCTAGTGACTGCACTCAGTTATTATGGATGAGGCAAACTTTAAAGGAATACGGTGTCAATTGTGACAAAGTGCCTCTTTTATGCAATAATGAAAGTGCAATCAAGATTGCGTACAATCCGGTATGGCACACAAGGACAAAGCATATTGAGATTCGGAATCATTTTATTCGGGATCATGTTGCTCGAGGCGATATTGATGTATCTTTTGTGAGCATGAAGAACCAACTTGCTGATATTTTCACAAAGCCACTTGATGAAGCAAGGTTTTGCTACTTGAGGAATGAGCTAAATATCATTGATTCAAGGAGCTTGTCTTGATTACCCATGCACTCACTTGTACATCTCAGTCTTATTTGGTCTAGATGTGGGCATGAAAATAGGGGGAGTGTGGTCCTAATTGATTGGGCTGACCCTCCCCCCATAATGCCAAAAGCAAGTCAAATCATTTCTCTTAATATCATTTTGTGATATGTGAGCTTATTGATGAGTATTGGTCATGAACCCAAGATATATCTTCGTGGTGTCATACCATACACTCCAACAAGGTGGCTTCGGCCACCGCCCTCTTCCATGAGAAGAGTTGGATTTATTTGGATCTTCTTGATCGTTTTTTCTCCTCTCATGTTTTTATGGGAATCACACTCAACTTTGGCTTTTAGTTGCTTTGATTCTTGCAAATTTGAGTGTACAGTACCATATCAGTTTGGCTCTCTTAATCCTAGGCCTTTCCCTACCCCTAAGCCATCTATTCTTGCACACAAGTCCCTTGTACACCTTGTGGGGGTGTTGTTTGGGGACGCGCGCGCCTGACTCTGTGTAATAGAAGTTCAGAATTTAGGACGGATAATCCGGCCCAAGTATAGGCCGGATAATCCGTCCCTGGCGGATTTCATCCTTAAGGGCAGGGGTCGGGGGGAAGGGCTCATAACGAGCAACTCTTCTTCCCCAACCCTCTCCCTCTCCCCAGCCACCGCCTGCTGCCCCCATCCTCCCCAGAGCCCCTCCGGCCACCGGATTTTTCGGGCCTCCCCGAATCTTCTTCTCTGCGCCTCCGGGTACCTTCTCCTCCGCGTTCTTCCTCCAATGAGTGAGGGTAACTCCTTTTCTCCCCATCTTTGGCTAGATGTGTTGTTTGTTGGGTGGAACATTGTCTAGAAGGATGTTGTTTCGCGTAGAAATTGTAGTCTTGCAGTTTCTAGGCCCGATCTACTTCTTTGCACTCAATCTAGGCGTTTATGAAAAATTCTGCCAAGGCTGGATTATCCGCCCCTGGCCAGGTCGGATAATCCGGCCTGATAGAATCAAATCTGGTTCAATTTCGCCCTGTTGTGTGCATTGAGTAGGATTGAGCTATGAACTTTTTGCCTACCTTTTCTACGCTCTCTCTTGGACTTGTGTGTATGCTTATCCCCTTGTTATCGCCCTTGTTCACTTCACAGGTGGTTTCAGTGCTCCCAAGACCTACAAGCGCCATCCTCGTGGTAAATACTTCCGAGACAACGGTGAAGGTAACTTAGTGGACGAGGCTGAGCTGAGGAGAAGAAAGAACGAGGAGAAGCGCATGGCTGAACAGGCAAAGAGATATAGGAAGGGTGTGTCCAAGAGGAAGGGCAAAGAGCCCAAGATCAACTACAAGGCCATGGACCCCGTCACTTTTTCCTCTATTCGTCATCGTGATCTGTTTTCTGAGTTGCCCCGTGATTCTGAGCTGGGTGATTCTCGCTTTTGGTGTGCTGAACATAAAGGAATATATGAAGATGTGTATGCCAAGCTGAATATTAGGCCTATGCACCCGCTGATTCTTGCTGGGGCTTTGGAGAAGCCCCACCTTGTTGATGCCATGTATGTGGCTGAGCGGATGGGGCTGCACCATCTCATGGCTCTCCAGTGCTCCTATGATTCTGAAGTTGTGAAGCGGTTCTTTTCCATATTGGTTATCTATGGTGATGAGTATCGCACTATGAAGTGGATGACTCGTGACAGGCCTATGACTGCTGATTTCCGTGTGTTTGCTGGGGTGCGTGGATACTCTTTCCGCAGCAGGGATCAGGCTAGTGGCCACCGCATCATCACTCAGCTGAAGCCCAATAAAGATGCAGTTCTCTCTCCGTGCACGATGGACAATTGTATTGTGGGCACCTTTGCTGGTCTTGCTCCGATCTATGCTGCCTTGGTAGGCCTCTTTCGTGATTCTATCACCCCGAATGGAGGCAACAATGACAACATCCATGGTCACCTTGTCCAGCTCCTTTCTTTATCTCATGAGGTTGCCTCGTATGAGGATGAGTCCGTGCAGTACAAGCTGGATGTGATGGACTTCATCTACCATGAATTGACTGATGCTATGTTCAACAGGCTGTCCATTCCGTATGCTCTGTACATTATGATGCTCATCAAGCACATGCTCCCCTCTGAAGAATTCAACATTGACGTTGTGCACAAGGCAAAGAAGATCTACACCAAGGTTTAGAAGACCTCTCACCCCTCTTCTGCTCCTGAGGGTCTCATGAGGGATGCTCATGCTAGTGCTCGCAGGCCTCCTGAGACTCCCATTGCTCGTGAGATCAAGAAGCTGAACTGGTTCCAACGGAACATTCTTTGCATGGGCGTGGACACTCGCAAGGGCCAGTATGAGGCTTATAAGCAGCGCCATGAGTTGGCTCACTCTCATCAGCTCATCCTTCACCATGTGTCCGGCATCTAGCGATCCCCCTGCTCCTACTCCCATGCCGTATGCTCGGTGGAACTCTTCTTCTGGGCTTAACTATGGAGAGCTGGAACGCCACCTATTTCCTTCCGCGGACACTGCTGATGATGAGGATGATGACACCGAGGAGCTTGAGGATGAAGACGAGGCCGAGGACGAGGACAAGGATGCAAACGATGACTACGAGTGATCCCTTGGGGTGTTAGCATCGCTCTTCTTCCTTTTTGGTGTTTCGATGCCAAAGGGGGAGAAGTAGTTCTATTAGGTCTCCGGGGATTTGCATGGGTCGGGCACAAGCTTTTGCACTTTTTCTATTCGTCTTTTTTTCCGCTTGTGCCCATTTAGCGTTGAACTTTAATTTGGCTTGGTTTGGTTTGGTCTGTATGAGACTATGTCTGTGTGGCTGTGGATTTATCATGTGGATCATTCATATGGAGTCAAGTATATTATTGGATATTATTAAGACCATTGGATATCTATTTCAAGGGAGGCGCTCACTATGGCTATTATTGGATATTCTCATTATTCGTTGAGGACGCATCTTTCTCCCTAACGGTGGTATGAGCTTTTCACACTTGCTCCAATGAAATAGACTTATACCGTCTCGTGTGTATTTGTAATCAAATCTTTTGGTATGCACACATTGAGGGGGAGTCTTTTTCATGTATTAAATCTTGTGTTCTTGAGATCTATCCTGCAAATTCTAGTATTGTCATCTAACACCAAAAAGGGGAGATTGAAAGAACATTTAATGGTTCCCTATATTTTGTGTGTTAGACAACAATACTATGGACTTTTCTCATGTGTGTCAAGTGTGCAGGAAGTGTTTTGTGTTTGGGGGGCCGGATAATCCGGCCTATCCCATTTGCCAAAGGGAGCCAAGGCACGACGCTCTATTTGAATCCGAACAGGGGCGGTTTTTCTCCCCTGGCCGGATAATCCGGTCCTCGCATGGGGCCGGATAATCCGGTCCCCAGAAGATGATCAAAGGCAGCCAAGGCGCGTCGCTCTGTGAGGGTTCGGATTTTCTCCCGGAAAATCCGAACAGGGGCGGTTTTTCCTTCCTTGGCCGGATAATCCGGTCCTCGCATGGGGCCGAATAATCCGGCCCCCAAAAGATGACCAAAGGGAGCCAAGGCACGACGCTCTGTGTGGGGGCGGATTATCTGCCGGATAATCCAAGTCTGGGGCGGAGTTTTCCCCAGGCCGGATAATCCGACACTCACTTGGGCTGGATAATCCGGCCCCAAATGGCTCCAATGGCTCAATGGGTGCAGGGGTATAAAAGCCCCTTCTTCCCTATCGAGCAGAACTCTTGATTCACTCGAAATTGTTCAGACCCTTTGCAAGAGCTCTCTCACTAGATCTCCCACTTCAACCACCCGAAGGCTTCGATCTTTGGGGGAATTGAAGGAGGAGACAATCTTCATCGCCATCACGAATCAAGCGCATCAACTCCTCTCCATTCATTTGGAGAAATCCCCGATCTAGTATTCTTGCTAATATCTAGATCTTGTATTGTGTTATTGATAACTTGTTCTTGTGGCAGCTTATTGTCATTACGAGAGCCTCCATTTGGTTGTGGAGTTGTGCCCCGCTAGTTGTGTAAAGGCGTCGGTACCCGCCTCGAAGGGTTCCTATAGTGGAAAGGTGGACCAGGCCTTTGGTGGCGGGATCCATCGGAGAGCAGGGTGAAGCCTATTGTGGCGTGGTGGTCTTAGTACCGCCCACCCCTCCAACACAGATGTACTTCCTTTAACAAGGAAGGAACTGCGGTAAAACAAATCATGTGTCTCCGCGTGCTTTACTATGGTTCACTCGTTCCTCTTTCCACTCGCCTCTTACTCGCTAGTAGATAGGTTTGCATATAGGGAAATTCTCCTAATTAGTTTTCTAGAGAATTTACCTTTGGTGTCAAGCCTAAAATTGAAAAAGCATTAAAATTTGAAGTAGCACCTATTAACCCCCCTCTAGGTGCCCATACGATCCATTTCAAGGTTTTACTAGCAGTTAAACCAAGTACTAGAAAATCAGTAGGATATTTAGGCTTACCACAAAGAACTTCCACATCTCTTACAATACCAGTTGGAGAGATGGTCTCTCTATTGGCAAGGTGAATAAACACATCAATTTCTTCTAGTTCACAGGGACCAATTTAATGCATAATTTATTTGTAAAGCTCATAAGGAATAGCACTTGAACTTGCACCAATATCACATAAACCATAATAGCAACGATCACAATTTCTAACAGAAAGCACAAGAACACTAGCTTTTCTAGTTCTATTAGGATGTGAAACAATATTAGAAGCATCCTCACAAAAAATAATGTGTCCAGCTTCTATACTTTTAGTGACAAGGTCTTTCACAATTGCTACTGCAGGTTCAATGTTTATTTGTTCATCAGGTTTTCCAGCTCTCTTTGTACTTTTGTTAATTACACTAGTTATCATAGAATGCTCCTTCACCTTATCCGGGAAAGGTATTTTCTCGATATAAGGTTAAGGTAAAATACGATCAATAGTGCAAACTTTAGTACTTCTAGCAGGGAAACAATCAACAATATCTTTATATGGTGCATGATATTTGTTCCATTCTTTTTTCGGAATTTCAATATAAGAGGCAAAAGCTTTAAAACAATTTGCAATAACTTGAGAATCAAGACCATAAGCATTACTAATATTACAAAAATCATTAGTTCCCATAAAAGATTTAATGCATTTATAATCATAATTTATACCTGACTTTCTTCCTTTATCATTCTCCCATGCTTCAGCATTGTCTTGAATACGGTCTAGAAGATCCCATTTAGCTTCTTCTTCCATGCGTGTAAATGATCCAGCACAAGAAGCATCCAATAAATCCTTATCATGAAGAGAAAGTCTTGCATAAAAGTTATTGATAATAATATTGTTAGGGAGCTCATGAATGGGACATTTGAGCATTAGTAACTTCAATCTCACCCAAGCTTGAGTTGTACTCTCTCCATCACGAGGCCAAAAGTTGTATATTTGATTCCGATCTTTGTGAATCTCACTAGGAGGATAAAATTTTGAATAAAAGAGAGGTACTACTTCCTCCCATTCAAGAGATTAGCCATTCTTCAGCAGCTTATACCATTCCTCAGCTCTTCCTTTCGGGGATAATGAGAATAACTTCTTCTTGACCTGATCTGTTGTAATACCTACACACTTAAAGAACCCACATAATTCGTGTATAAAGAGCAAATGATCACCGGGATGGACAGTTCCATCTCCAAAATAGTAGTTATCCATAACACGATCAATAATTCTTGTAGGTATCTTAAAAGTATCATTTTCAGCAAGTGGTGGTTCATCTACTACCTTAGCAGTGGTAGTAGTATTACGAAATAAGAAACTAAGTGAATTATCCATATTGAAATAAAGTAACTAACAAAAATAAACAATACTCATAGTAGAAGTTTCCTTTACCAGTTCCACTCTTCAATAACGCTTCACTCCCCGGCAATGGCGCCAGAAAATAGTCTTGATGACCCACAAATATAGGGGGTGTATCGCAGTATTTTCGATAAGTAAGAGTGTCAAACCCAACGAGGAGCAGAAGGCGTTGACTAGTGGTATGGATCAGGAATTCTCTGTAAATACTTAGCAAACAGATTTTTAGGGGTTTTTGATAATGCAGATAAGTAAAGTGCGAGTAAATAAAAGACAGTAATAATAAATGCAGCAAGTGGCCCAATCCTTTCTTTAGCAAAGGACAAGCCGGTTGTATTACTTAAGATGACCAAACGTTCTCAAGGACACATGGGAATATCGTCAAGTGCTTTCGCTTCATATAGTTGATTAATCTTTTTTAGTCGGATAAGTGTTGTGTGGGTGAACCTATGCTAATGTACTGACCTTCCTAGGACTAATACATACTTGTGATTATACCCCTTGCAAGAATCCGCAACTACAAGAAAGTAATTAAGATAAAAACCTAACCACAACCTTAAACTTTGAGATCCTACACTCCCTTATGCAAAGGTTTCCTAACAGGGGTTCAGGTTTCTGTCACTCCGGCAACCCCTACGATTAGTAGCCAAATACACAATGCATTCCCCTAGGCCCATAAAGGTGAAGTATCATGTAGTCGACGTTCACATGACACCATTAGAAGAATAACACCACAACTTAAGTATCAAACCATTGAATCTTTCTCAACACAATTCCACTACTAACAACATGACTTCTCCCATGTCCTCGAGAACTAAACGAACTACTCATAAGACATCATATGGATCAAGATCAGAGATGAAATAATGATGAGTAACAATCTGAACATAAATGATAATTCAATGGTTTCACTCAATAGCATCAACTACAACAAGTAATCAACACCGGGAAAGTTTTCCCTAAGAACTATGCAAGATTCAACCCAATTGTTACAGCGGTATGGAGTGGTGATGATGGTGCTTGTGGGGATGATGGTGGTGATGATGATGATGATCCCAATGAAGTCCAGCTTGATGACGGTGTTGATGGCGACGATCTCCCCTCTTCAGGAAGAAATTTCCCCAGCAGATTTCTGTCTACCCGAGAGCTCTTTCTCTCTCTGTAGTTTCCGCCCCGTAGAGGCAACGAAACCTTTCTGTGGTCGCTCCCTGAATCTTAGGGTTTCGGGAGGATTTTATATACCAAAGAGCAAAGCCAGAGGTGGGCCAGGGTGGCCACACCACCTAGTGGCGCGACCTAGGGTGGCCCGCGCCAGGGGGTGTTGTGGCCTCCTGTGGCCCATCTCCGCCCCCCTTCTAGCTTCCTTCGTCTTCTGAAAAAATAGGATTTTCCATGTATTTTATGGGATTTTCTGATCTTCGTGAATTTGCCTCCAAACAGTGCCTTTTCCATCAGAATCCTGACTTCAGTGGTCCATCCTCCAAAAGTTATCAACCATGCAAAAATAGATGAAATAACATAAGTATCATATCTTAATATGAAATATATCAATGAATAATAGCAAATTATGATATAGAATAGTGATGCAAAATGGACGTATCATCCCTCAACATCCCATGACATCTGGTGTCTACGAGGGTTGTGCGCTTCAGGCCTTAATAGGAAACAAGCTTTATCCTGGGTCTGGTGTGCAATCTGATGGGCATGCGGGGTCGCGGAGAAGGGCAATGATCGGCTTGGATCTTAGAACGGGCCCCACACCAAGGAAGTGTTGGCGAGAATGCAACTCAGATGTGCAGCAAGGCTAAGGTCTCTTATGGGTAAAGTAACGCACCTCTACAGAGTGTAAGAATTGTAACATGTTACTCTTTATTTCGAGAAGGAGCTATGAATGCGGTAGGGAAGGATCTCCATGAAGTTCTGGTAAACCTGTGAAGGCTGACAGACATAGTTTTTCAGAATAAAAGCAACCTTTGAAGAAATGTTTACAAAAACCTGCATAACTTATGACCTTTGGTTTGTGGTTGTAGATAGTGCATCAAACACTACTTTTTAGTGAACTTGCTAAGTACGCTCGTACTCAATCGTACCTTCTTAACCCTTGCTAGATTCTGAAGACTTTGAAGACTAAGAAGATACAACATTCTACTCAGTTGAAGGCTTAACATAATTACACCATGAGGAGTCAGAGATTTCTGGAAGCGTTGAAGGAATAAACCACGAAAACATCTATGGAGTTGATGCCGAAGCATCCGAAGCGTAGGTGTGTCAGGACTAGCTAGTCGAGTCTAGCATTATAGATCTCTATCTTCTAGTTGTTAATCTCGTATAATAGTAAGGATTAGTTTGCTTCTTTAAGTGGTCCTTATGTTGTAATAACTTAATGTGAGACGTCGAGATAACCTCTATGGACCTAGGAGGATCTCGAAGTCATCATGTAATTTCTGGTTGTAATAATAAATGTTTGTGGACCCGCTTTGTTTCTGTTATACCACTCTGAGAGATGTAATATTTGCAAAATGGTGTTTCATGAGTGTTATGTCAACGACTATAGTGTACTATCATGTACTGGTATGCTGGGTCACCGTAATAATTGAGCAGGGGAAAACAATAATTATGAACTTTCTTTTCGAGATACTTTCTTCGAGATAAATCTGAATCCATTAATTTGAATTGGAGGGAGTAACATCAAATCAAATGGTAGCCAAAATGACAGCTTTCTAAAACTTATAACCTGGAGTTAAAATACAGAACTCTGTGAAACGAAAACTGATAGACCAGATCATACATGTAAGGACATGTTATTTGATGTGTTTGTTTCGAATCCTAGCATGGTCGTCGAATGTACAACTCTCTTTTTTATGGAACTAACTAAATTCACTTTATTCGATCAAGTAAAAGAGAATGAAGTGGAAACATGACAAGGGAACATTAACATGTGCAAGTCACTTATGTATGCCGTGTATCAAATTAGTGGACACGTTACAAGAAGCTCTCCATAGTCGTGAACAAGGGGAAGAGGGAACATCCGATATTCTACATCCTCGAGTACACACTTTTTTTTCTTGAGGGCAAGTGAAATCATGGTAAGAAATTTGAGAATAACAACATGATGCATCAATCATAAGAGGAAAGCGGCTCTTGGAGACATTGGCGGTGCTACACACAACGTCCTGACAATGACTCTTGGATATGTTTTTTTTAGTTATGGACATAAACTCATGCATGTTTTTATCATCACGAAGCATTGACACCACAACACTTGAAACCTATCGATTCCACTTCTATTCCGATCTAGAGAGGTGATTGAATCTACTGCAAGTAATGTAAGAACGTGATGAGTAAAAGGATATCCTATTTTTTACGACCCAATGTTTGAGAGAATAAGTTCGTAGTAGACTTGTAGCCACCTATAGTTTGTTTAGAATAGGAGTGTATTTTCTTGGCAAGTTTTGGTATTTAGTGCAATTTTGTTTTAAAATGACAAAACTTCAAAAGGATATGACTATCTTAAACAATCACTTAGCAGACAGATACAAATGGTAGTGTACATGTAAGAATGCACCTTGGAAATAAGTGGCTAGTAGATATCAAAGTTTTAAAAAATTCTAGCAGTATATGAAAATGCATAGTATTGTTTGTTCGACAATTCATTACCCATGGGACTCGAAATCATATAAATAAAAATAGAAAAAATGTGATGTTGTATGAGTAAAATGAACTCAGATGTCCCCTATGCATGAACTGTACATAACAACACACTCAAACAAAGTATGTACATAATCGCTAAATTGGCCACATAATAATCAAATGGAATTTCGTACGCATACAATTCTTTACATAATAAACTTTCTAAGTTCATGAGCACGACACTCTAAGGAAAAAATATGAAAGCTTTTACAATACGTACTTGTTGACTATTTTAATGAAATATACAAAATTATATACAATTGTAGATGAATTTTCATGAAATTTGACGGAGAGGGGGGAGGTGCATATGGGGCATGTAAAAAACATTACCACGAGATGTAATATCTTGCTTATAATTTGACACACACATGGAGAGAGAGAGTTATGCACAAATCTGAGTGGAAAGAGAATGAAGGCAAAGCAATTAGAAATATTTCAACGAGGTATAATTGTTCATTTAGCAAAACATTGGCCTGTATTGATCAACTAAAATGTTGATCGTTTGAATAAAATAAAGGCACATGAAGAACAAATGTACACAGTAAAACTAGATGTTACATTGAAGAATATTTGAAGCCATTAGCTCTAGCTCTTTCACTTAGCATTGTCATTCCTCCAAGGCACTGGTGAGAAAAATGACCATGGATCAAACTTGCACGAGTGGACTAACCTTGAAGGTTCCGAAGAGTTGTTTGAGTGTCTCACCATATGAAATGACAACCTACGATGGATGACCATGTTCTAATCAGAGACACACTCCATGCAACAGATGTTGCCAAAACACTGATTAATCTTTGTAAGGTCAAAGTGTGGGACGCAAACCACATATCAAGACTAAGTAAAAATACCACATATCAATAGTTGATGATCTATAGAAACAATACAACGCAATGCCATGATGTCGAGCATGATCGCCATAGTTGTTTGCAAATAGAGCCACAAGATTCTTATTCTACTTTGTATGTGCTATGAAGACATCGTCATCAAAAACATGCAAATCTAAAATAAAGTTTAGATGTGAATAGCAACTAGTTTAAATTGGGATGTACGAGAATGGCATGTTAACACTAGGTGTCATTTTTTCTTTATTGTGCAACATTTGGAGTTTGAATTTCGAATTTCACAACGTAGTAAACACATCTAAGAGCGTCATAATTTATTTTTATACCTCCGTTCCAAAATATAAGGAAGTTAAAATATAAAAAATCGGTAGGAGTCTACCAAAACATCTTATATTTTGAAACAGAGGTATTAACTTTTTAGTGACTCGTAGACATCCCAATACATGTGGGTGCTGATGAAGTACTCGCACTCCGTGAACTTAAACTCTACATCCTTTTATTTATAAAAATCGTCAAATTCATCTTATCTGAACATGAATCCTTGAATTCATAGAATCATAGAGATGGAGAACATGAGATCACTAGAATCCACATGGACTGCAGTAGTTTCGTGGAAATTACATGCTAGCCCACCTGTCAGTCAGATAATTTCATCGGTAAGTCAAGCCCCTTGCCAGACCAGCTGGTCAACCACATCCATCCGGTTCCGATCGGAACCATTCGGGATCCGGGGCCAGAAGTACCAGAACGAAATAGCAAAAAACTGAACATAAAAAAAACACGCGAAGAACACAGACAGCCGCACCCAGCCAAACCCAAGGGGGCAGAGCCACGCGCGACGAGATCTCCGACTCCGCCCCGAGCCGTCGCCGAGGAGGACGAACGCCGCCGGCCAGATCCACCCCCAGAGTCCGCCAAGACGGCGGCCGCCAGGATGCTGCCCGACGGCGGCGGCGACGACGAGGAGCGCTGGCTCGCCGAGGGCATCGCCGGCGTCCAGCAGAACGCCTTCTACATGCACCGCGCCCTCGTAAGCCCCTCCCCCCACCAGCCGGGGAACCCTAGCTCCCTCAATTGGTCCGTCTGTATGTGCCCACGGGTCCTAGCTTACCTGCTTCGATCGGCGATTTGGGATGCAGGACTCGAACAACCTCAAGGACGCGCTCAAGTACTCCGCGCAGATGCTCTCCGAGCTGCGAACCTCGCGCCTCTCCCCGCACAAGTACTACGAGCTCTGTGAGTGTTTCTGGGTGCTGGGGGTTCTTCGGGTATGTGGAATTGTGGGAGTGGGTTCAGTTGGGGTTTGATGGGTTTCACTTGTTGGGCTGCAGACATGAGGGCGTTTGATGAGATGCGGAAGCTGGAGATGTTCTTCAGGGAGGAGACCCGGCGGGGCAGCTGCTCCGTCGTTGATCTCTACGAGCTCGTGCAGCATGCCGGCAACGTACTGCCGAGACTGTAAGGCTCATGTCCCCCTTTTGCAGAGACTGATGTTAGTTCAGTTTTACTTGCTCGAAAGAGATTTGTCAGTCGTGAATGCGCAGATCATTTCAGTTGGTGGGATATTGTCGGTAAACGACATGCTATGCCCCCGTTAACAACTATGAGATTGGACGATTAGCGGTTAGTTAGCTTGATAGTGACTTTGGAATAACATTTTGTTGTGTTGATCAGACTAGTTTGAATGTAGTGCATACTGTTAGTAGAAGACATGATATGTTGTCCCGTTAGCAACTATGAGATTGGGCGATTGATTAGTTAGCTTGATGGTAACTTCAGAGTAGCATTTTGCTGTGTTTGGTCCTAGCTTGAATGTAGTGCATGTTTTTTACTGTACTCAAATTGATTGGGTCTCAGTTGGCAGAAATGGTATTTCTCAACAGTAATCACATTCGAGTTATGCAGAACTGAACTCAAATTGATTTGGTCGCTAAGTTGAAAGAGGCAGCATGTTTGACTAAAACCTGGATCACAATTATGCAGTAGACATTGTCTTATTTTTAAACTTGGACAAGCCTGCAAAATGTCAAATTCATACTGATGTTGAAGCCTTGCATTGTTGAACTTGACCCACAGAAAACAGTTTCCAAATTCCCGTCTAAATTTGATGTAGTTTTAATTACAGACGGAATATTGATTCATGGTCACCAAAGTCAGATTAAGTTTGTCACTCAATGCTTGTCTAGATGTATGGCCCTGAAGCAGACCGTTTCCAAATTCCCGTGTAAATTTGATGTAGTTTTAATTACAGACGGAGTATATTGACTCATGGTCACCAAAGTCAGATTAAGTTTGTCACTTAGCACTCG
Source organism: Avena insularis (assembly GCA_023614405.1). Classification (NCBI taxonomy): domain Eukaryota; kingdom Viridiplantae; phylum Streptophyta; class Magnoliopsida; order Poales; family Poaceae; genus Avena; species Avena insularis. The sequence goes on along the minus strand of CM042696.1, from coordinate 27,445,668 downwards.
TCTAGATGTTTGGGCCTGAAGCTCAGCCATTTTTCAATTTATAATTGCCTACTAGTTTATATTTTGTAGTACACATGTAATTGTTTGTAAGCATTGTATCAAAAAGATGGTGCATTCATGCTCATGCCCATGTCCCTGAGTTCTACTTAGGTCCTTCTGCCAGATGTTATCAATATTCTGATTTTTATTCTCTATTTTACTGTTACCAACCTGTACAGTGTTCATATATCTGGATAGTCTGTAATTTGTTACATTTATAATAATCTAAATATCATCTGATTTTATGTTGTTCATGTGCTAGCTACCTGCTCTGCACAGTAGGTTCTGTGTACATCAAATCAAAAGAGGCTCCTGCTAAAGATGTACTGAAAGACCTTGTTGAAATGTGTCGAGGCATTCAACATCCTCTCCGTGGACTTTTCCTAAGAAGTTACCTCTCTCAGATAAGCAGAGACAAGCTGCCTGATATTGGTTCCGAGTATGAGGGGTACTTACATCACCCCACACTGTTTTTAAGTCCATTTTTTTCCTTTCCTTAATTTTTGTATATCAATAGTGAGATTTTTCTCATAGTAACACTAACTGTAGGATACTTGAAAATAGCTTATTCTCCAGTGATGTCACATATGTACTACATTTTCTTCTAAAAGAAACATGTGATGTGATACTTACAAAAACATTACGCTGTACTGAGTCATCGACTATACTAAAGGTCTTATAACTGTACCTAGTACTGAAACTGAAACAAACTAATGAGCTAATATTTCATGTAAATATATTATCATGTTTTGCAACAATTGAGGAATAACTGACAATCCTATAAACCCTGTCAATAGGATGCAGTAGCATTAACGTTACTAATTCCTATTTTTTCTTCATTTTGTACCGTCCTTGCAATGTTAGTCACTTGGGTCCTGTGAATTACTATTCATCATATGCTGTTACTTTGTCATCAACCCTGCTTTTTTATCGGCTTATATAAAATTTAACCAAACCTATTCAATCACAGTGGTATTATTGTACACTTCAAGTCCTAACTATTTCCAATGAGATTGTTTGATTTTGGATCATGCAGAAATTATCTGTAGTTAGTTTAGTTCACTGTAACTGGGGGTTGCGCTATTGGCAGTGACTTGTCCTAATAGTGTATGCCATTTTGCGATTTATGCAAATATTTTTTCCTTTAATAGTTTCCTTATATTCGATAGTTTTTTTTTCACAATGCAGGGATGCTGATAGCATTAACGATGCAGTTGAATTTGTTCTTCAGAACTTCATAGAAATGAACAAACTCTGGGTCCGGATGCAGCATCAGGTTCGTTTGCAGGCCTATAACCTGAAAGAAGATCTTTCTTCATTTTTGTATTGTGCATTTACCATACTAGGCCACACCACATCTATATCATCTCCCATATGTTGCTCAAATAAAGATCATTTATCTTCTGGACATTTGCAAAACATACTGATTATAAACCATTGACCTGGTTAGATGATCCTGAGCTGAAACCAGAGAATGATGACCCTTGTCTGCAGGGACCTGCTCGGGAGAAGGACAAGCGGGGGAAGGAAAGAAACGAACTGCGTGATCTGGTAACTTGATTTGCATCTACCTAATTCTTGCTGACTGTTGTTGAAGCCATTCTATCGACCCATGTTTTTATAAACTTTTCTAGGTAGGCAAAAACCTTCACGTTCTAAGCCAAATTGAGGGTGTGGACCTTGAAATGTACAAAGAAACCGTTCTTCCAAGGATATCAGAACAGGTTTGCAGTAGATTTTTTTTATGTAAAATGTCAGTGTACCTCCATGAACTAGTGGAAATTGAAGCTGGAGTATTTTGGCAGGTTGTTAATTGTAAGGACGATCTTGCACAGTTCTACCTGATGGACTGCATAATCCAAGTCTTTCCAGACGAATACCATTTACAGACACTGGAAACATTACTGAGTGCGTTTCCCCAGCTACAGGTTAGCAACTTTGCTTTTTAGTAGCTTGTTTCCCTTCAGGATTTCCCAATTTATGCTGTTATATGCATATAATTGCATGACAGAAAGTCATCCAATGCCACTAGCCAATGATGGTCATAACATGACATCTTCAGTTAATTTTGCCAACCAAAGACTAAATTTGTGGATCCTCATGTATTTGATCAAATTTGTTATTTATAAAACAGAAAAGGGTTATTTTTTCTTTTCTTCACAACTTGAATAATAAATTACATATAGATTACAATCAAGAGCTTATAACTAAATAAATTCAGGTGCGCTCTTAATATCCACGTTATGTATAATGTATCATGGTTAGCTAAGTATGGATTTTGAGGGGGAACTAACTAATGTAATGTATAACTTTCTTGCGGTACTGTAGTGATGAATAACACATACTTTAGTGTAGCCTTTGATCATTTAGTGTAAATACGACTCGTAGTTTTGTATGTTAACATGGCAACGTACAGTGCAAACCCAATGAAGTGCAAAGTATGAGTACTGTATCTTGACTGATTTTAATAATTGATATCCAGTGTTATTTTACTATGAATATGCAAGTCATCAAGTTATTTTGCAGCCAAATGTTGATATCAAAACGGTGTTATCTCAGCTCATGGACAGATTGTCAAACTATGCTGCCACAAGTCCAGAAGTAAGCATTGTCTAGACCACTTCATCACATTTAATTTGTACATGCTCTCACATTAATGAACTATGCAGGTACTACCAGAGTTTTTGCAAGTTGAAGCATTTGCAAAGGTCAGCAATGCTATTGGAAAGGTAACACTTCAGTTGCTGTTCTCTGTTTTTCCTATGCCGTTTATTTCTTGTTGAAATTGCATAGCTGTTTTCTGCTGTAGTATTGGTTAGACTGAAGCAACTGAGTTATGGTTCCCTAAAAAAACTGAGTTATGGTTTGCTGGCAGGTGATAGAAGCTCAAGTTGACATGCCGGTTGTTGGAGCAGTAACTTTATATGTGTCACTCCTCACATTTACTCTCCGTGTGCATCCAGATCGGCTTGATTACGTTGACCAAGTGTTGGTATGTTAGAATGTTGACAATGATATTTGTTATACCTTTTTTCTTATTGTCTTATTCACTAATCCTAAAAAATCATTCTAGTTCCATAGTTCATGTAGGTATCTGCATGAACGTTCTAGCTTATGTTATTTCCAATATTGGACAGGGTGCATGCGTCAAGAAACTTTCAGGCAAGGCAAAACTTGAAGATAGCAGAGCAACGAAGCAAATTGTCGCACTTCTTAGCGCTCCCCTGGAAAAGTATAGTAATATTGTTACTGCATTGGAGCTTTCGAATTATCCTCGGGTTATGGATTATTTAGATAATGCTACAACCAAAGTGATGGCCGTGGTAATAATTCAAAGCATAATGAAGAACACAACTTACATATCTACTTCTGACAAGGTAATGTTTCACATTACACTGTTGCTCAATCAGTTAGTATGGAACATACCGTGAGATTTTGATTATTTCTTGCAGATCGAGGCACTGTTTGATTTAATTAAGGGCCTTATAAAAGATATGGAAGGGGCTCAAGATGATGAGGTAATACGATACACTTCATTCTACAACTCTCTTCAACTGCTCTGTGATTTTTTTGCGGGTCTGCCTGATCAGTGCACGCAATATTTATAGTTTCTCATCAAGTTTATCCCATTGTTAACATGTTAAAACTTTGCCATTAGCTTGATGAGGAGGATTTCAAGGAGGAACAGAATTCTGTAGCACGCCTTATTCACATGTTGCACAATGATGACCATGAAGAGATGTTGAAGGTACATTTGTTATTACATAGAAGTTGATGTGAGCTTGCAATTTTTCTAGTCTCCATTATATTCTCCCCCTTCTTTAGTTCTTGGTGGTGACATACTTACTGTGTGCGTCTGTTATATGTCCATTTTGCACACCTGTGTTCTTGATGTCTGATGTGGCGTTGTTCAGATGGAGTTACAAGCTAGTGTCTCCCCCTGCAAAATAATGTTGTAAAATAAAAATTGTATCCCTCCGTCTCAAAATAGACGTTGCAGATTTATCAAAATTTGGATGAATCTAGACACTATTTAGTATATAGATACATCTAATTTTTGACAAATTTCCGACATCTGTTTTGACACGGAGGGAGTTCCTAAGTTTGATAGGTAGTTGAAGTTCTAAGTTAGCATCTATTGTATTCTCATACCAACTTGCCTTTTTTTTAGAAAATGATACCAACTTGCCTAGCCTGAAGTTTTTTTTCCTTATTTTGTTATATCTTATCCTTTGAGCCTAAAAACGGTAATAACCCTGCCATGGTACAAATGAAACCAGTGCCAATTTGTCCATGCTAAATTGACAAACCGGACACCTGCTCTCGAGTTCGTATTTCTTTGCAGCATCTGTTTATACATGTCCTGACATTTGCCCAGTTTAAAGATGCTGATAGAAAATACTTGCCAATCTTTCAGATCTTATGTACTGTTCAGAAGCATATACTTCAGGGAGGTCCCAAGCGTCTACCTTTCACTGTGCCGTCGTTGGTATTCTCCGCTCTCAAGGTTTGTGTACCGAGGGCTTAATACATTCATGATGAATTTGTACAGTTTGTTTGTAAAAAAATTGTTGGTATAGTTGAGAAGGCTGCTTTGTAGTAGGCACAATGATATTGGTGTTGGTGCTATATGCTTTGGTCTGCCAATTATACAGTCGAGTATTCCAATCTGTTGATTTTTTTTTTTGTCTGCAGTTGGTCAGAAGATTACAAGGTCAAGATGGAGATGTCACTGGGGAGGAAGTTCCAGCAACTCCTAAGAAAATATTTCAGATCTTGCATCAGGTTTTTCTATCTTCTGCATACACGTTAACTTTTTGAATTTAACCCTTGGAGCAGACGTGATCACACACTTTTATGTGCATTTTGTATTTAGGTTAATCGTTTGCAATCTCTGTTGTATAGTTAGTAAATCCTATCTTTGGTACAAAAATTAAAACTATTTGATGTCGGCATCCTCCAGTGCCAAAATTCATATTGCTGTTGCTATATAGGCTTTGTGCATCTCCATATTCTTGTGCACAGTCATCAACGTTATCCTCATTTTCCCTTTTTCAGACTATTGAAGCACTCTCATGCGTTCCTTGTCCAGAACTGTCTCTCAGATTATATCTACAATGCGCAGAGGTATTGTTGCAACAAATAATCAATTATTTCTACATCAGTTCCTATTGTGTGACTGCATTCCTTATGCAGGCTGCCAATGATTGTGATCTGGAACCGGTTGCTTATGAGTTCTTTACACAAGCATTCATCTTGTATGAAGAAGAAATCGCGGTATGACCCTCAGCCGCCTCTCTCCTCCTCTATGTCTGCCCTGGACCATATCATAAATGTCTTTTGCTATGCATGCGGTGGGACATTTGAGTGTTTTGACTCTTACATTCATCTTTTCCTTGTAATGGCTCCATGACACGAGCAGGATTCTAAGGCTCAGATTACTGCACTTCACCTAATTATTGGAACCCTTCAGCGGATGAATATATTTGGGGTAGAAAATAGAGACACCCTCACCCATAAGACAACAGGGGTAACAATTTCTTGCTTTGTTATTGTGTGTTTTGAATTTAGGGGGGAAAATGGAGACACCCTCATGCAAATCTACTTATTCATCTAGCCTTTATTGTAAACGACATGACCTCTGTTTCTGTGCAGTACTCTGCCAAACTTCTAAAGAAGCCTGATCAATGCCGAGCAGTCTATGCATGTTCACACCTTTTCTGGACTGATGATCAGGATGGAATAATGGATGGTGAAAGGTGAACTTACTGATATACTCGTTTATTTTAGGTATATTTTGCGCATAAAAGGGTAGAAAATTGCTTCCTAATTATATGAAAGAAGAGAACCTCCATGCCTCTGATTTATCCTTTTACATCAACTGCAGGCAGTTTGTAGACAATAACTTCAGGCCTGCTATTGAATTAATATCTAAACTATGTATTACCTCTCATTTTGGCCTGATCAAATTGTTTTTACAGGGTCCTCCTTTGTTTAAAGCGGGCGTTGAGAATCGCAAATGCTGCTCAACAGATGGCCAATGTATCAAAGGGAAGCAGCGGATCTGTCACTCTATTTATTGAAATATTGAACAAGTAAAACCTGAGACTTGAATATATTTCCTGGTGCTTATTATATATATTGCTGCTATTGTAGTCCTCATACCTGCATTAATTTCAGGTATCTGTACTTCTTCGAAAAAGGAATTCCACAGATCACAAACACCGTAATCCAAGATTTGATTGAACTGATTAGGACAGAGAAGCAGAATGACAGCCAGACATCAGATCCATCTGCAGAGGCCTTCTTTGCAAGCACTCTAAGATACATCGAATTCCAAAAGCAGAAAGGCGGAAGCATAGGAGAAAAGTACGAACAAATAAAAGCTGCTTGATTGTTCATAGCTCAAGACGAGTGTAGCACACTGTGACAAGGGTTTTTTGTTTTTTCGAGAGAGAAAGCTGAATTATAGTTTGGGGATGTTCAGTACACAAGCTAAGCTGCCTCCGACCCAAAAAATATTTTGTGGTTTGTGAATTTCACGCGCCAAGTGGTAGTACCCGCCCACCCTTTGCCTTTGGTAACATGCTTGGTTAGTCAGGTGGCAATAAGTTGTACTCTTTGGGGAGCTCGTTCAGGTCTGTACAGGATACTTGTGTACCGGATGCCATTGTTGTATATTCGCTTGTCATAGTTGTTTTGCAAAGTGCTTGACTTTTAGGGGGACACTCAAGGAGTACATATTTATATTTATCAGACTTTGATTTTGATTAACTTATAGCAATGAAAGCTTTCAATTTGGACTATGTTTATCCATTGTGCAACATTCACATATTACCGGATCTTTTGTTGTTCCTCTCATATCTTTCCTTGTATAGGTAAATCATATAGGGGTGCCACTTTTGGTACTGAGCTATGCCTCCAGGCCTCCAGGGAGTGTACTGCCTTCAACTTCCAGCTGTGTATCAGCTTGTTTATGTTTGGAGAAACCTGCAGGTGTACTATTTTCTCAACTGTGTTAAATAATGATAGTAACAGTAGAACATATTGCCTTCAACGTTGATGCAAAGCATAGCCTGTCCCTCCCCGGCTCCGCCTGCCTCGACCTACCTGGCCCACACCACGAGCAATAGAGCTCTTCCCCCTGACCACAGAGCCCGTGTTGATTTCGTGCGGGTTGATTTTCGGTTTTCTGAGTGTTATTATGTCTAAAGAGAATTCAACACTCAGGAAATCATCCGGGCTAACTTGCCACCTTCAGAGACTCAATTAATTTGAGAATTTCAGAGTTACAGATCGTGATTCATGCCAGCCAGAACATGGTGGCTAGGGTTTAACCCAATCGCAAGAGAGATAACGATTACATGCTCGGGGTCGAGCTAAGTATCTGGCTAATGAGTAAGACAAACTAGAGACCGGGTGAAAAGTAAGACATGATAAAGCAGAGCTTGCAAAGTTTAGGCGTTGAAGTGGTAAGTGACCGGGTGAAAAGTAAGACATGATAAAGCAGACTTGCAAAGTTTAGGCGTTGAAGCGGTAAGTGATGCCAGGGTCATTTGCTACCCTGACACGGAGCTCGTTTGGCTCGCATCAATTGGGTTGGAATAAGGAATTCATTTGTGATTCTAAGAAGCAACTTGTTTAGCCGTCACGGAATTGGTTATGAAATTTATTTACAAATTTCATGATTTTCATTTCATGTCTAATTTTAATTTCTTTTGATATTTTAATTCTTTTTGATACCCTGACATTGCTGTGGAATTGACAAATAAAATGATATGATCAATGTCAAATGAAATGAAATGACTGGAGCCAAACGAGTCCGAGGTGTTTCAGTTTCTCCTCATACTTACCAGCCAGCCCAGTTCTAGCCCACCCAAGGCCTCTTAACAACGATCCATCCCTTTCCTTGCATAAACCCTAGCCCACCAAAACCTCACGTCCATCGCAACTGCGAAGACCCCCAGCTCCTACGGCCGTCCCCCTGCAACGCACGCCGGCGATGGGCAAGGGGAAGCAGCGCGTCCGCCCCGGCGGCGGCGGAGAAGCCGCAGCGGAAGGTGACGCTTCCGCCGCCGGCGGTGGCGGTGCGGCCGGGGGGCACAGCCCCTCCACAGTCTTCGTCTCCAACCTGCCGTACACCTACAAGTCTTCCGATGTAAGGACGAGCTCGTAGCGCCCCATCTCTACTAATAAGCTAAGAGGTTACTTAGGGTTCAGTTTGTAAGGTTCGGGTGCTGATTCCGGCCTGTGTTGTTGCTGTGCAGCTCGAGACGGTGTTTAGCGAGGTCGGGCCGGTGAGGCGCTGCTTCATGGTCGCGTCAAAAGGTAAGCTAACGACCGACGAAATTGATGGCCGTGTGGTGTTTATGTAGGAGTAATTTCCCGCAGCTTATGACCAATGCGATTTCTCTATGTGTGTGTGTGTGTGTTTATTATGCAGGGTCTGAGACGAGTCGAGGATTTGGGTTCGTGCAATTGTAAGTTTCAGAACTTGTCCTTGTGGATATTTTCAGCACTCATTCTTTTCATGCAATTTTGTGGGAATGTGATTTTCATGTGAAGCAACTAAGCATAAGTCAATTTATGTGTTTCTGTTGGAGTCTCTATTGGCTGAAAGTCTAGAAACTTGCATATGTGGTTAGCCTAGTTATCGTTATCACTTATTATCCCCCTCATTGCATTAGCCTTACTGAAGCAGATCTCATTAGAAGTATATTATATACTCACTAAGTTCCTGACCAATATCATCCACTGGATTTTACTTATTTTCGTTCGTATTTAAACTGGAAATTGGTTAGTTATTAGTTTTCTAGTAAGAAAATAAAATCATCCGTCAAACGAGTGGATGAACCAAACCATCCAAGCTTGTTGATGCATAGAACTCGATCCATCTGCTGGTACTAGCGTATGGATTGTTCACAAAAGAATGTCTCTGCTGATAATTGCCTGTGTACAGAAGTGACCTTGACCCTGTTGCAATGTTTGACTTAAACTGTGTTACATTGGTATCAGTGCCACTGTTCAAGATGCTGAGCGAGCTATTCAGCAAAAGAATGGTTTTGCTGTCGCTGGTAGGAAAATCAGAGTAAAGCTTGCAATTCAACGTGCTCCACTGAAGGAACGTTTGCATAAGAAAGATACCGGTAATTATCAGTAATTTGTTGCTTGTGAAATTCAATACATTGGGATTCTGATGGTCCGGCTGTTTTTATTTATAAGCAGTGCAAGCTGAGTACACAAATGCAAAAGATGATGAAGATGATAATTCTACTCCTGTAAAACATAAGGAAACATCTCATAAAACAGATACAGGTTTTCTTTGAAAGTTTTATAACTATTTTACACTCTTTCCAATGTTCAGTTTTCCTAGTACTTAATTTAATTTGTCTGATGCTAGATCTTGTGCTTAACTAGGACCACCACAATTATTGGCCAAGGATACTAAAGTAGCGAAGGAAGTTAGCATTAAGGCTACTGATAAAGTGATAAGTTCTGAAAAGCAAAGGTATGTACTGGAATGTTTCTATATTTACAGGACAGTACTGCATTACCTAAACTATAACATGCCATATTTATACATTCCCATATTCTTTTAGATCTTGCCTTTTCATGCACTTGATCTTAGTATTTTGGTCAAGGATATAGTAGTTTTTTACTCTGTTCCTGGTTAGTTCAATGCAACTGGTAATTTTAATCTCCCAATGATGTAGGATCGCAAAAACTGTCATATTTGGTGGTCTTCCAGACTTTTCTACGGCTAGTGAGGTTTTCCGTCTTGCTGGAGAGGTTGGCACGGTAGTATCTGTAAATTATCCACTTCCAAAAGAGGAAATGGAGCTCCATGGTATGCCCTTTTTATGCTCCTTGTTTCTCTCCCACGCTCCCAACACTCAGTTTGTACCAAGTCTTGATTGATATTATGTTGTTAACACATGATTAGTTATTTGAGTAAATGCTACAACAGTAATTCGAATCTCTTCTGATTATTTTGTAATGAGATAAGATAGGGGCCCTTAGGCCTAGCTTCCTAGTCAAGGTTAGGTACCACTGGACCCAGGTGGTGCAACGGCGCTGTGGCAGCAGTTGCACCACAGGGCCAGGGAGGAAGGAGACTAGAAATATTTCAGTTAGGCTCTCAAACTACCAGAAGGGACCACCTTATGCAGAGGTGTTTTCTCTTAAGGATCGTGAAAATTCTCTAAAAATTAACAACTAATGATACTAATCATAATTTAGTGCCAGCTGCCATGTGGCCATATTCTGCTGGGCTCTCATTCATAACACCTCTTCAGTTGCATTATCTGCCTGTTGATATGAAAGTTCAAATAATTATGATAGTGCTGAATCTGATTTTGAAGCTGCACGCCTGCAATTCTCCAGCTAGTGTCTCAGTGAACCAAAAGTCATTGCTCTACCTCAAAACCGTGCCCCTTGTGCACCCAATATGTTCTCATACAACTTAGCAATGTCAAATGTCCCACTCTTATGCCCATTGATCGATTTCGTTCATGCGTGCTAACGAAGAACATGCTGTTTTTGTTTTGAACTGCTCTCTAACTGACTCGTACCCCTAAGCACTTATATACATGTGACGATGGTTCATAACTTCATATTTGATATTTGCACATTGCTACCATATTTTTGAGTGGCTTGAGGTAGGGTGTAAAAGATTATTGTTTCAGCAGCATTATTGTACTCCCTCCGATCCAAATTATAGATGTATCTAGCACTAAAATGTGTCTAGATACATCCATATCTAGACAAATCTGAGTCAATTAATTTGGATCGGAGGGAGTACCACAATTTCTGAGATCATAACCCCACTTCCAGCTGCATGATGTTTTTCTTTCTGAAAAGAACATTGTTGGTTTTTTTCTTGTAGCTGCGGCACATGTCTCATTTGTCCATTAAATTCTTGTTCATCTATTCCTTACTGGAAGATGTTTAAACTTCACCATCCTTTGAGGCTAAAAGTTATAGTTGTGGTTGGCTAAATGGAGGACATCAGTATTCTTATCTGTTTACCCTTTTGGGGGGCTTTCTCTTTGTCAGCTTAAGATATGACTGAAAAACAAGAGTACCACAATTAAGATTGTAGCATTTTATAGTAAGAAAATGGAAGAAATCTTGCATGCTGCAAGACATGTTTGAATGTTCGTTAATTTACAATTTGCTTCACCAGGCACTTAATTCATTTTAGACAACTATCATGTAAAGTACAGTGTTGACAGTAGAATATATCTGTCATCCCCTCCAGGGCTTGCACGAGATGGTTGCACATCGGATGCAGCAGCAGTACTCTTTGCAAGTGTCAAATCAGCTTGGGATTCTGTTGTTCTCTTGCATCGTAAGGAAGTCAAAGGAGCAATCGTTTGGGCTCGTCAACTTGGCGGAGAGGTAAGCTGTCTTCATTGTGTTGCATTTATCTTGATATATTCTGCTACCACTCCATTATTGGGTTTGATTGTCCTGTTCTTTTTTTGCTACCTGTTTAGGTTATTAGTACACACTTCTTTTTTGCTACCTGTTTAAGTTATTAGCACGCATTTCTTTCTTGCTACTCCCTCCGATCCAAATTAATGGACTCATATTTGTCTAGATTCAGATGTATCTAGTCATGTTTTAGTGCTAGATACATCCGAATCTAGACAAATCTGAGTCCACTAATTTGGATCTGAGGGAGTACCTTTTTGGGACATTAGGTTATTAGTATATGCACTTCAGCATTCAGTTGTATGTTAATGCCATGTATATGTACTTACTCTTAATTTTTTTCCCGATAAGGACTTCCTCTTAATTATTTAGATGTCATATTACACCTTGGTATAGTAATTAAAATGGGTGGATGTGTGGTAATGAAAAACGGTTCCGAACCTTAAATTCCCATCTCAAATTCTGGTACCTTTCTTCTGCTATGCCTCCTGGGGTGTCTACGTCATCACACTTTTTAAGGTCTTTTGGCTATAGTTTCAGATAACTCGGTTGCAGCTTGAGAGTTTCCTGTAAGTACATATTTAGTCATAATACCGAGCAGCCTTTTATGTTGTGCAGTAAACTGTGGTTAGAGTTTAATTGGTCAAGATCAGGGAGTTTTTGCTGTCACTGCCAGTGTCTGAGTTATCTCACACTGTTCTTCTTCTTGCTAGTTGTACAAAATGGTTTTTTACCGTGAAGTAACCAAGCTGAAATTTTGTTGCTATTCAGGGTTCGAAGATCAGGAAATGGAGAGTGATAGTCAGGAACTTGCCATTCAAGGTGCTCGGTTAAATGCTAATTCGCCTGCTCAAAACTTTTTATTGTAGAGCAGATAAAAGTGAAGCTATATGTGTCATTTTTACAGATTACTGTAAAGGAAATTATGGACATGTTCAGCTCTGAAGGATTTGTCTGGGATGTCTCCATTCCACAAAAGTCTGACGATGGGTATGTTTTTATCCCTTTATTCCCTTGGTTAAGCACCTCATAATATATGATATATCCGTTACTTTTATTCTTTTTGCAGGAAATCAAAAGGCTTTGCTTTTGTATCTTTCACACGTAAACTGGATGCAGAAAATGTATGTTCAGTACCTTATTCGCTAATAGTAAATATTCATTGAAGTCCTAATATGCCACGATTTTCCTCCGAACCAGGCTATAAAAAATGTTAACGGGAAAGCTGTTGCAAAGAGACCTGTAGCTGTTGATTGGGCTGTTCCGAAGAATGTATATGCTGTTGCTGCAAAGTCTGATGCTAAGGATGATGGTAAATTCAAACTCCTATCAGTTACCATTGTCCGTAGCTTCATTCATTCAAATGCCCGCTTCTCATAAAGCTAGAGTTATCTCCACAGCTAATGCAAGCTTTATACTTGCCTGAATCTTAATGATATAGTAAACCACTATATTGTAAATCTCACGTTCTTTGACATTTGACTAAATATCATACTGGCTCCTTGATATTCCTCAGGAAACATGATCATATTCTTTCTTCTAAAACTAAACCAGGATGATACCATAATTGACCAAATATTTGCTTTAGTACACTGCATGCCATCTCACAGTGTTATCAATCAATGCTCTGTGTTTTGTTTGTTACTATTGTGAGAGCTGCCCTTTTCATATATGGTCTGTACTTCAGAGTTGACAGGTGTCTCCGACAAAGGCAGCGATGATGAATCCTCTGATGATAATCTTGTTGGGGGAGATGACAGCGATGATGGTGATGATCTGGAGACTGCCAATCGTCTTCCTGAGGATGATTTCAAAAGCGAGGCAGAAATTTCTAGAAAAGTTCTTGAAAATTTGATCAAGTCATCGGAGAAGCCTGAACCATCTGGTGTTGTGGTTTCTGATATTGATACAGAATCTGAAGCAGAAAGTGCTGAGGTTTCTGATATTGATACAGATTCTGAAGCAGAAAGTGATGCATCAGAAAAGAAGAAACCCCATTCACCTGCAGCCATCAAGTTGGCAGAATCTAAACATGTAACAGAGGCAGAAAGTACTGTTCCTCCTTCGAAACCTGCAACTGCCATGCCGGTAGAATCTGAACATGTATCAGAGGCAGAAGGCACCGTTCCTGCTCTGAAACCCAAGAAAGAAGATACTAGCCTGGATAGGACGATATTCATAAGCAACCTTCCTTTTGATATTAAAAATGAGGAGGTAACAGAGCGGTTCTCATTATTTGGGAAGGTCCAATCTTTCTTCCCAGTTCTGCATAAACTCACAAAGTATGTTTAACCTTCTCACCAGAAATACTTTATGTTATCCATTTCTCAACCAGTTGTATCGACAATAGAATGTTTACTTGATGCATTCTTTGAGTCCAATACTTTTTGTTCTGTCTGTGCAGGAGACCTAGAGGGACTGGGTTTCTTAAGTTTTCTACACCGGAGGCAGCTGATGCAGCAGTATCTGCTGCTAATGATACTGCTGCTAATGCTGCTCCTGGATTAGGAATTTTTATTAGAAGCAGGGCACTTAATGTTAAGAAAGCGCTAGACAAGGAGTCTGCTCACAAGAAGGAACTAGAGAAGGGAAAGAATGAGGTCGAGGATCGGCGCAACCTGTACTTGTCCAAGGCATGTTTACCTGTTACCCCTTCTTACCTGCACTTCGTTATGTGTATCTCTTCCATCATTTTCTGTTCCTGAAAGTTTAGTGTAAAAGCAGGAAGGTGAAATACTCCCTGGAACGCCAGCTGCGGAAGGTGTATCAGATGTTGACATGAATAAACGTAATTGGTAAGAGTTAGCCTTTAGCATTTGTCTATTATTTTGTGCACCGTAGCCAGTTTGTTTATTTTGTTCTGTTATTTTCATGTTAATAATTGAGAACAAAGGACAGAGGAATATTGTGTGTCTATTATTTCTTGCAAGCATCAGAACCTCATTTCCGGTTGTTAACTGCCTTCTGTTATCTATGATCTTCCCAGTCGTGTATTCGGTCAGATCCTCCTGATGATATGCATGCAACTATAGCTCCTGGCATGATTTGGATTTGTTCATTTTATCAATGGTGTCATGATGTCTTGTTTATTCTCTATTTTTGGATGTGCTTTTGTTTGCTTTTATGTATTCACTGACCTTCTACTCCTCCCTCGCTTATTTTAGTTTATATGTTTGGGACTATCTTCTCAGATCTTCTTGTGAATTGTCACATCTCATTACACCCTCAATCATATGTACGAAATTTGTGAACAATGAATAAGAAATGATTGTGATTTCATCTTGCAGGTTAGCTAAAAGGAAAGCTGAAATGTTGGTATCTCCAAAATTTCACGTCTCCAGAACAAGGCTTATCATTTACAATTTGCCGAAGACTATGACCATTAATGATGTGAAGAAGCTTTGCCGAGAAGCAGTAATTTCTCGTGCTACCAAGCAAAATCCTGTCATCCGGAAGGTTTATTTGGGGTTTACGATCCAAGTTTCTCTACATTAGTTTTTAGTTATCTCTCTGAAGCTTAACGTATGCATTTGTCTTGAGCAGGTGAATATCCTGAATAATGAAAAGAAAGGTAAGGGTGCTGCACAGAAGCATTCCCGTGGCGTAGCCTTTGTCGACTTTCAAGAACATGAACATGCCCTTGTGGCTCTAAGGGTTCTAAACAACAATCCTGGTACTCTTTTATACACCCATCACTTTTAGTAGATTGGTTGGAGTCAAGTTGTGGCATTGCGCTGCATTTTCTTTGTACTCTCTGATGTAGCATGTTTATCTCGAAAAGCATTTTGCAGTCAGTTGATTTTAATTAGATTGGACCCACTATAATGTCCGGTGCACAACACATTTGTACTGGGTTGAATGTAAATACTTATGAAATAATGTGGATCCTTGCATATCTTTACCCTTTAACAATCATTGCTGTAAGTCATTGCTGCATATCTTTACCCTTTAACAATCATGAGATGTAGTTCTTGCTGCATTTTCTTACTGCTGTTTGATGGAGTAGTTCTTTTACATGAGAACAAGAACATGAAAAACTAACTGTTTGTATCTCTGACATATCCATTTCTAACTGACATGTTGCCTGTCGGCTTCTGCCTTTTGTTTTACTATCCTGCTGAATGTTTGACTCTGAACACGGTATGGTTTGGTCTGTGTTATCATTTCTCATCCTTTACATCCTTGCAGGAACTTTCGGTACGGAACGTCGTCCCATCGTGGAGTTTGCACTTGAGGATGTTGAGAAAATGAGGCTCCAGAGGATTCGAAACGAACGCAATGAGAGGGCGAAAGAGGCTGCACAAGAACAGCGGAGGACTCTAGGAGATCAGTCCGCAACTGACGGCCCTCGTCCAAATAAGAAAAGGCCTTTTGGGAAAGGGAGGAAGCAAGAATCGGATGATGTACCCTCTAAATCATCTGACTCCGGCAAAGAGCCTTCAGATGACCTGTTAGCTCCTGCAGATCCTAAATCGACGGGAAGTACACAGGGAGACAAAAGGCCGCAGTCTCAAAGGCCTGCAAAACGACCGCGGCAGTCAAATAACGGCGCCGTGTTGTCAGAGGGGAATCAAGCAGATGCAGCCCCGAACGGAGACAAAAAGCCGCAGCCTCAAAGGCCTGCAAAACGAGCACGGCAGTCAAATAAGGGCGCCGTGGTGGCAGAGGGAAATCAAGCAGATGCAGCCCCGAAAGCTGTGGCGACCGTAAGTCCTATTGTCAGTACTACAGCATAGATGCCACATTGTGATGCAGTGAATTAACTCGATGCTAATCACTTTTTTTCGTTTGATGCAGCAGAAACCTTCCGCAGCGCATGAGCAGGCAGATGCGCGGAGGAAGAGAAGAAACGCAAACGATGGCCAGTCGGAGCAGAAGAGAGGGAAGTCTACAAAGAGGGCGAGGAAAGAACCCGGGGTGCAAGGAGGCGTGGATAAATCTCTGGTGGAGCAGTACCGCTCCAAGTTTTTGCAGCACGGGGTGAACAAAACCAAGGAGGGTTAAGCTGGATCGATCGCCATGGAGAACCTCCCCGCAAACCTTTCAGCCCCTCGGGGTGACGATTTTGCTTCTAGTGCTATGTTTTGTTTCTCCCCTCCCGCTTCTCCCTGTAACGGCTGTATGGACGGACAACGACTAACCTTTGTCAAGAAATTTCGCTACCCAAGTTTTTTACGTACCTGATAGTGGTACGAGTTTGCTGTCACATCAGCAGTAAGGGCACTAAAAAGGGTATGGGCTGTAGACATGAATGGGAGATCTGGTACCCATATTTCTACCCAGTGATGTGTTTTGTGGAGTGGTACAACGTGTTGTTGTGCTGTGACGTGGTTCTTCCAGGACATTCTTTCCGCGTTGAAGTGCTGCCATCACCTGCTGCATGTTTCTTGTGGGTTTGGACTTGGACGCTCCAGTAGAAGGTTGTTTGCGTGGGCACCGCCTAACCTTGCATGTTTTTCTTCCCTTTTGCAGATTTTTTCCCACCATGTTTTCTTACGTATACGAGGTTTCAGTCGTGAGGTTTTCTAGACGACAGTGCTTCTTCCGCGTGCAAAGTTAGAGTAAGCAAGCCGTGGGTATAATGGAATCGAATGGAAATGGATACCAATAATTGCTGAAAAGACGAGGTGATTATTGCGTGCAGATAGTAGTTTCCCAACACCTGATACTATCTGAATTTTGCCCGCTTTTCTGGCATTGGTGGCATTCGACGCGGATATATAAATCTTGTCCATGACTGGGCATGTTGCGTGCGAGAAATTTACCATTAGCTAGCTGCACACTATACTTCAATTGTGGTGACGCGAGCACTCTGACTCTGTTACCAGTAGTTTACCACATGGAATATGTGTTGAGCAGCCTAAACAAAACAAATATCAAGACTGAAGACTCTGCATGCAGCGCAAACTCGAGTTGAATCACGCAGAGCGGGTCCGGGAGAAGTCGTCGTGACTAGAGATTTGACCGAGAAAAGAAAAGGGAGGTACACGCAGTGGGTTGAGTAAAACTTAATTAGTGGCAAGTACGATCAATCATCCATCCAGTCCAGAAACGAGCGATAGATCGTGTGCACGTGGAGTGGAGAGTTGCATCCTGCCGGTTACCGTACGTAGGGGGGCCGGCCCCGATGGCAGACAGACGTACGTGTGCCCGCCTGTGGTTATATTTGGGCGAGGAAAAGCCTCCGCCAAATGAAGCGATCATCGTGTGCTTACTCACCGTTCAGCACATGCCACTACGGGTGTCACTGGTTCACACTTCACAGCCAAAAAAAAAATTCAATAGTGCTTCGTACGACTCCCTTTCTTAGCTCGTTCCCTTTTTCCGCCGGGCGTTTCATTTTCTTCGCTCGCCCCTTGCTATGACAGCTTGCTACAGACCTCCGTTCGTCGCATCCTTAACCGCGAAGCTTCGCTTGTGCGCGTATACAAATAGTACTAGAAAAAGTCTGTTGGCCGTGGAGACCTCGGCAGTACTGCTACTACTAGAAGCAGCGGCCGTTTCGGGCTGCAAGAAGCCGACAGGCGACAGTGACGCGCTGAAATAATCCGACGCGAATGCACACTCACGCGGTTGAGTTGCACGCGCCGTCGGCATGGGACGAGGAGGATTACCGGGCCGGAGTACACACGGCGGGCGGGAACCCCTGGTTGTGCCATGCATGCTGTGGTCGGCACGGCACGAGTCCATCTGGGAGTGTCCGGGTCAAGCCAAACTTTTGACGAGGCGCGCGTGGCTGCGGAGAAGGCCACGTACGTCTGAAACCCCAGAGGAGACGCTTCCTGCGGTCCTGCCCTGCCCCGCCGCGTCACGTCACCACGCTTATCGCCGATCGTTGCGACAGGCGCCTAAAATCGTACGTGAGTGCTAGCGGTCGATCTGTCGGCATTCACGTTTCGAGCTACGGGTCTCGCTCGTACAGCGCCTGAATCCTGATCAGCCTGTTCCTGCTACTACATACATCGGCCTAAGCCTGCACTAGGCTGCACAGTGCGCCATGTGCTTCCACATGTAGGCTACTGCTAGCTGCTCGACAAAGCGGTTGGTTGGTCGGTGTCATGTACTCCCTAAGTTTCATGAGGTATGAAAGAGTATGGATTACATAGTATAGATATTAATATTTTTTTTCTAAAAACTTGGTCAAACTTTAGTTGGTTTGACTTTTGAAAAAAATTATATGCCTTAAGCCTTGTGACGGAGGTAGTACAAGACATTTCAAAATGGACTAGATACATTCTAAAATGAGTGAACCTACACATTAAAACATGTCTACATACATACATGTTAGAAAAAAAAACTTAAATGTCTTATATTAGTGAACAATGAAGTAGAGTGGATTGCCTCATTGAACCTGACTAAACAATGAAGTAGAGTGGATTGCCTAAAGGAAGGGGACACGAACACGACATTCTTTCATGCGAGGACTTCGATGATCTGATCTGGGAAGAGGAGGTGCCTAGCGTGGAAGAGAATGCGTAGTGGATGGCGGTTGTGAAGGTGCAGCCGACGGCGGCGCTGTCGCTCCTCTACCCGCTCGAGTGGGGATGCGCGGAGAAGAGCTCTCGGCTACGGTGTGCTGCAGTTCTGGTTGTGGATGTTGCTGGCTCCACTTGGCGGTGGCAGTGAGCGACGCCATCGGTACGGCCGCAATGGCTCCCACAGAGCTTGGAGGCTCAAGATCACGGCGTAAGGCATGGGAGCCTTGGTACGGTTGTCTCCACGCGGCGCGGGCCGGATCTGGGCCAGGCGGGCCAGGATCTGGCGGTAGCAGTGGTGGTGACCCATCGGAGGGGATGGCAGGCCTAGGTAATCTCTGGCGTTCGCATCAAGGCGGAGGTGGTCTGAGCGGTGGATGGACGGACGATGGTAGGGGGTGCTCGGCCGCTGGTCGGTCTAATCCAGCCAACACGTGTGTGGGTGATGTGGTTGGACGCGGGTGGGTGCATGAGTGAGCGAAGGACAACGAGTCTATGCTAAGGTGGCTACGAGCGTGCGAGCCAGACCTAGACCAGGAGGGCCTAGGTATGGTTGCTGTTTCGCATGCCTGGTGTCTGAGCTCGGACGTCGCGCTTGACAAGCTCGTCGATCCTCTGTCGATGCGTCTTCCTTGCTCCCATGTGTGCGCCAGAACTAGGCATGTGTGGCCTTGATCTGGTGGTGCTCTTGAGGCCTCCTGGTGAGTTGGGGGATCAGGAGAAATCCCTGTTGGGCTCCGGCATCGACGCGGTGGTGCCTGAGGGCATCATCCTCTCTTCTTGAAGGGCGTCGTTGTTACCCCCTCTCCATGCCTTCCGAGCACCAGGGGAAAACCCTAGGGCTAGCTTGCAAGCCCGGTTAGCAGCGTTGTGTTTACATCGCTTACCTTCCTGAAGGTGCTGCCTTGGTACTCGGGATCCTTGGCTGATGAAGCGTGATGGCGGGGCGAATTCTGAGCACGACTTGGTGGATGGCTGTCATCTTGCTGCTGTGTCGTGTAGCTAACATCTTTGTGATGTATCTCTTTATTTTCTTGTTTGGCATTTTTTTTCTGTTGCCCCGTATTTTGGTTGGTTGTGAAATCTTGCACTCCCTCCGTCTCAAAATAGATGTCGAAAGTTTATTTAAATTTGGATGTATCTACATACATCTATATTTTTTTGCGAAATTCCACCGATCTATTAAAAAACATCAACAGTTGTACAAAGAGATTCAAAAGTAGTAAAAATTATAAATAGGTCAATGGACCACCTATCGACGACTACAAAGAGAACGAAATAAGGCCATTGCCCCTCGCCTCCATTCTAGGAAGGGCAAAACTTGTCGTAGTAGACCTTGTTGTAGTAGACAGACGGGAAGTCGTCGTGCTAAGGTCACAAAGGACCAGAGCAGCAACCATCGCCACTAATGATAACCGTAGATCGAAAGAGACTGATCTGAAATCACACCAACGAACATGAAAATGGACTGGATCCCAAGACAAGAGACTCCACGCGCCCTCCGTTGGCGCTAGATGCACCATCGGAGCGAGGATAGAGCGGGGAGGATATTATTCTGACTTCAAGACGTAGCCATCCCCTCAATAACCCGAAGAAGACACTAAAAAGCTGGCTAAACAAAGACTAAAGAGGGAGAGGCCATGATCCACTATACCTTCAAGGTCCTAAGGCCACCGGAGACGGAACGGACCGACGGCGTCATCGGCGATTGAGACGAAGGGAGTATAAAGCATCGCGAAAGCCTATTTCGAGGTACGATCTTAATGCCGCCCGAATTATGCTAACACGAGAATTAATTAGTAGTCGTACCTAAGATGGGAATCGTGACTCGTGACGACGCAGCCACTTTGTGAGAACTAACCGAGGTATCCTTTCCTTTCACAAAGAAAGACCGAAACAAAAAAGTTGTGACTAGTATCAGTTTTCAGTTTTGGCGGCACGACGGGCAAGAGAAGCGGGAGGGAACGCTGCCGTGCCGTGGCCCCGTGGGGAAAGAAATCGTTTCTTTCTAAAACGAGTCAGGACAGCGTGGTAAACGGTGTCCAGCCGCATCATTTCCGCGAACACGCCAGCTACGCCTTCTGGGCCCGACGTGCGCCCCCAGCCGCCGAACGGGTCAAAACTACTAACACAGAACTGACAGGTGGGTCCAGAACGCGTTCGACCCCACCAACAGCGACACTACGGTCCCCGCTTATCAACCCCGCGCTGTCTGTCACACCCAGAGCCCAAAACCAAATCAACACCCAACCTTCCTCGGCTCGCCTCGTCGTCAATCTCGCCGCCTCCGCCAGCCTACCGCGTCATAAAAACCCCGCCGAGCGACGAGCGAATTCCCCTCCCACCCCCGGATAAGCACCACCGCCACCGCCGCCGCCTCGCCGAATCCGGAATCGAGGGAGGAAGGAGATAGCACACCCGCCATCCATGGAGCTGTTCGCGCACGCCAAGGCGGTGCGGCTCAAGAGCCGGCACGACAAGTTCCTGTACGCGGACGAGGACGAGCTGCACGTCACACAGGACCGGAACGGCTCCTCCCCGAACGCGCGCTGGACGGTCGAGACCGTGCCGCACGCGCCCGGGGCCATCCGCCTCCGCAGCCGCTACGGCCGGTACCTGGCGGCCTCCAGCGAGGCGTTCCTGCTGGGCATGACGGGCCGCAAGGTGCTCCAGGCCGCCCCGGCTCCTGGGGGCAGGCCCGACGCGTCCGTGGAGTGGGAGCCCGTCCGGGACGGGTTCCAGGCGCGGTTCAAGTCCCGCGCCAGCGGCGGGCGCGGCGGCGGCGGCGGCAGCAAGTACCTCAGGGCGAACGGGGGCGTCCCGCCGTGGCGGAACTCGGTCACCCACGACGTGCCGCACCGCACCGCCACGCAGGACTGGGTGCTCTGGGACGTCGAGATCGTGCAGGTGCTCACGCCCGGCCCCGCCACGCCGGCTAGCGCGGAGTCCAAGCCCGCGGCCGTCGTCCAGGCGCCCGACTCGCCGCCCGCGCCCAAGCTCAGGCCGGCCCCGACTCCGCACGAGGCGCACCACCGGCCCGCCAAGTCCCACCCGACCCCGCCGCCGCATCCCGAGTACGCGCCTCCGCCGCCACCGCAGTACGCGCCTCCGCCGCCACCCACCACGGCGACGAAGCCGGAGCCCAAGCTCTCCAAGCTCGAGGTTCGTGGCCGAATCACTAGCTCCTTCTCTCGCGTGTCTGACCCTGAATAATTAATCTTGCGCGTCTGACCCTGAATAATTAATTGACACCGCGGTATTTAGGAATTGGTCTCCATTCCGTCTCCACGACGCCATTGACTTTGTTGCACAATGCTCGTTCCGTCTTCGTTCAATTGCATAGACTTTGTTTACAGAATAGGCGAATCTGAAATGCAATTTAGGAAGGTTTGGTTGTCAAACGCTAATCGTGCCTCGATGAAATAGCATATTTTGCCCCCAATGCATATGCATAACAACTGTTTCCAGATAGTAGTTGCGTTGTAGGTAGGCTTCACAATGCTGGCATCGGTTTTGTCACATGATCCAGGTACCAGTGCTGCTTTGTTTTGGATATATTCCCATAAAGTAGCTTGCCTTTCTGCATTTGTTTGTGACGGGTAGGTGCTGGCCTTTGTGTTTGTTGGGTGGACGCAATTCTGTTTTGTCTCATGTGTGACGTTCTTGATATCTTCTAAAATGCTGCTGCCATTGAAAGCAATCTTCATTGTGAAGCCTCATTCTGACGCCTATTGACGCATTCATCCAAACGTTCAGTTGCAAGTTTCCTTAGCGTTGTCGAGTGCATTCTGAGAAATTTTCTTTTTCAGTTATGTATAATTGGCCAAGACCATATAGTATGATTTTTTCAGGGCTCTACGTTTTATCTTGAAGAACTTGCACAATGCATCTAATCTTATCTTTTGGTATTTTTACATTATTCTTTAACATTTACGGTCTGTGAGAAGAAGATTAACGTTGGACTTTCTTGTATTTTCAGTCTTCCTATACTTTCTCCGCCGCGTTGCACAAGGTGGAGGGCCGCACAATTCATTACCACATTGCTGATGATAATGGTGACGTAGAAGACGATATCGAGAGACACTCGTTCATATTTAATGGCTCCAGCTTGGAGGAGCTCACGGACAAGTTACAAGAGGAGACGGGCATCGATGATCTAATCGTCTGCACACGCAGCCCTATCAATGGGAAGCTCGCTCCTCTCCTTCTTCGGCTGCCACCAAACAATGCAGCAATGCATATTGTCCTCGTCCGCGAGTCTGCAAAAGGTGTGTTTTTACTCCTTATTGTTTGCACCATTCGCATACCCTGAACTTGTCACATATAGTCTGTTTACCATTGAGAATTTGGGGTGTCTGTTATGATTTAGGTCTTGCGGAACCTCACTTAGATAGAATTTAGAGCCAATGACTCTATGCTTCTATGGTACGTCAGCTTTTTGAATTGGGAGTTCACTTCAAGTAAAGTGGACCTTTTGCGTTTTATCATTGACTCATGTCAACAATCAATTTCGACAGTTATGATATCTGTACTACTGTGTATCAAGCGTACTCCCTCAGTTTCAAATTACTCCGCATGCACGTTTAACTAGGTGGACTAGTACTCTCTCATTTTTCATCCAAAAAATTCCTGAGATTTTTGGTATACGTAGTACACATTTCATCTATTTCAAAAATCTCGGGATTTTTTTGAATTAAAAATGAGGGAGTACTAGCCCACCTAGGTAAGCGTGCGCGGAGTAATTTGAAACAGAGGGAGTAAGTAGTAGACACAAGAATACTTCAGCTGTTGGTGAGTTCCACTGCAGATCTATTGCAGTTCAGCCTAGTGGTTTGGGAGTAGATTCAGTTTACTATAGAAGAACAGTGCCCTTTGTGAAGTTCTTCCACCTATCGACAACATCTGATATAGCATTAAACAGAATAGAGAGTCTAAACAGAAATGTACTGACTACTGAGCAATTCTGTTCATCAGGCCATGAGTTTTTGTCATGAACCATGCTTTTTTGTGTCTGGCATGGTACATGCATAGTGTATTTACTGAATCTTTCGGTTTGAATCAAACAAATCATTTAGACAGGATGTAGTGATAGCTTAACTGCGAAGTGTTCTATCCTTTTTGTTTCTCAGCTTAGCCGTTCTAGTCAGGATATGAAAACTATCTTTCCACATACAGTTCCCTTAACGCCTCTATGGTAGTACAGAGTTGGTGTAAAATACTAAAATTGCTTGTTTCGGGTTCTGAAACCGCATTCTGATCTGGATGCTTTTCAGCTTCATCTAATGATCTTCTCCATTCTGAATTTCAGTGGCAAAAACCTTCCCATGGCCATACGGTTCATGAACCCTGGAGCGAAGGTGGTGACTTCCGGTCGAGCGACGGAGTTGTGGATTGTACATCTCGTTGAATACTTTGTTCTTTTGGAAATATACCGGTTATTCCGGGCGTCAGAAGCAGCTAGAATAGTGCTTCCAGCCAGGATCCCCTTCTTGGATGTGTAAAGTGTCAGATTAAGTCTATAAACCGGCAGAGATATATATTGATCGTGCGAAGAAGTGGAGAGATGTTCATAGTACACTTTATTAATAGACTAGTTGAGGGTTGCTACTTGAAATTTTATATTCCCTTGGTTTATTTAATCATCGGAGATATTGCTGTCCATGAATATAATAGCTTGGAAGACTCGGAAGACTCGTTCCTCAGTTGCAGTCCGCCTGTATGTATGTGTATCCTGTAGTATAAAGGTTTTGGGGACGTCTGACTTGACTTTTGGGTTAGGATTACATGGTCCGAAGGGAATTAAAGTATTGTACAGTATACGGTATATCAGTTCACGATACCAGATACGTATACAATATACACCAAATGTTGCTAAGGTACTCGTAAGCATCTGTTGGGGGCATGGATCAGCATTTTTGGATGGATATAATCGTTGTCGACAAGAGATATTCACACGGTTGAAGCATGGGAGTGACCATAACTCATTAGATTTATCCCTCTGATCAAGATCCGTTTATTTCGATATTTTTTGTGTGCTTGGTGCTTGCATGGAACCCAATATTGAGGACTTGTACTGTACCCTGGTACTCCAAAACGTCCTCTTAGCTGGAACTGTCGTAGAAAAAGGAAGTATTTGTCAGACTTGAGAAACAGCAAAGCTCATTTTCTCGATTGTCCGTTGAGTTTGAACGAGACACGCTATTTCAAGATCTTGACCTCTCAGTCCAAAACCCGCTAGCTTGGAGCTATTTCAAGATCTTGACCTCTCGTCCAAAACCCGCTAGCTTGGAACTTTCCGCAGTTGAGATCACATAATTGTTAGTAGAAAACATATGAGAATTCCATATATATATTTTTTTTTTGGAGAATTGCTGATTTTTTTCGAGGGTGCAAACGTGGGAAACTGGGGCAACATCGTGATCTCATTTGTAGAAAACATATGAGAATTCCAACGTGATCTCATTTTTCCTTTTAAGAATGAAGTACATGGTAGCAACATCGTGGCGCACGGGGGTGGCATACCACCCCAGAAAGACACACGTGGGAAACTAGAAACTACAACATGCTGTCACACCACGCCTGAACGCCGCCGAGGTCGAAACTGCGAGGGTCACATACCTCCATAATCTAAGATGTTCCACAACCAAGGAGTCAATCTGGCCGGTAGAGAGTAGATCCCAATACCATGTGGTTAGGCGATTTGCAAACATACCACATGATGGGAGTGGGATCGAGTTGAGCGCTGAAGCAAGCATGAGAAGGAGACGCGTAGAGAACCCATCCAGGAGCACGGAGATGTCTACGTCAAGGGGTAGGCGAGACCATCGGCGAGCCGCTCCTACAATGTAGCAATTCGAGGCAGTGGTGTTCCAGGTCTTTTGAAACACTAGGGCATAACATGCAGTGAGGAGAGGAGACGCACCCCGGGCGGAAAAAGTGAGAGCGCGTCCTTGTCCTGCCCAAGCGTAGAATCCAGAAGAACACGCACACTCGGGGAGTTCACCTAGTTGATGTCATGGTGCATCACAACGCCCCTGGAAGAGCACAACGCACGATACACTTCGACAATATGGAACACGTCTGAGGCACTGAGGGCTACGAGGCGGCGATCAGGGTAGTCGAGAGCTGGAGGGCGCACACATGTGTGCACACAAAAACGCCAACTCAACCTCCGCATGCGCCATTTCGCTAGAATAAAGCGGGATGTGGGGTGCGTCGCTTGGAGCGGAAGGCAATGAGGAAGGGCCACATGGAGAGCAGGGGCGAGGAGCCCAAGGGGCGTCCACGAGTCGAACCAAACATAGGTCGACGTGCCACCTCCAGGCAACAAGTTTGTAATGGAGCGGTAAGGGGGGTCAGGGCTTGTGGCCGTGGATAGAGGTAGCTTCGGCGAATCCAGTGTGTCGAGGGTGTCGCGCTCCGAGAAGAGATCGAGAGGCTTTTGATCAATAAGCATGTGTTTTTTGAGAGCGGAGTCCACCACCCCAAACGCCCCTTCTTACCGCAATTGACAGACATTGTCCGTAACAACCTGGCAATCGAGGACATGTTGCAACAGCCTTCCACAGCATGGCGCGACGCGACTTGTCCATCCCCGCGAGCGGGCTGGGAAGAAGAGGAAGCACAGACATGGCGAGTGCCCGAGAGGACTGCCATGCCGATGGTAAGCTTCCCACCAATCGGGATCAGCGAGGTGCGACAACTCGGAATCCGAGATAGTTTGGGGCGATCCAACGGAAGAATGTTCACTGATCAAGCGCACACCGGTACTACTACGTGACACACGCACCGCGCACTTGCTTCGCGACTGAGACGGATAACCGAACCCGCGTGGGTCGTAAAGCGCGCGCCGCCTTCGGCTTCTCCTTCTCCTTGCTCTTTGCGGCACTTTCTCTTTTCCTCGTGTCGTCAAACCTCGAAAGAGTGCTCACTTGGCACAGTTCGAAAAATGGAAAGCACGTTGAGATTGGATTTGAAAGACAAGCGACGCAAGAGCGTGCTGGCGCCGGACCCCGGCCGGCCGGCCGGCCAGGCCAGTCAATGCGCAACGTTGTCATTTAAGTTTGGCACTGATGACTGCTCTGCCCCCATTGATTGGCGTCGTTGTCCGGTGAGCCGGACCGACGACCACCGCTCCTCCAATTTTTTTATTACGATTACGAAGAACTGACTCCTAGGCAACTCATACTAGTGCTCAACCTTAGGCCTTTTCTAATGGTTGTTTCTTAGCACGGTATCATAGGCAAATTGCTTATGTGGCACTATAGTTAATAAAGAGAGAATGTGAGGTTGTATCTTAGCTTAGCTACAAGCCTTACACGGTATCATAGGCAAAATACATGGTTAGCCCAATCACATGCATGTATGTACCCAAAATCATTAAATGTAGATACAACTATTAAGATACAATCCATTGTACTAGTTGTTTCTTAAGATACACCACTACCTAGGATAACGAGCTAAGAGACACCCCATTGTGAAAGACCTTATGACCCGTCCTAGTACGACCATTCTAATTCAACCTCAGTCCTCGCTTTCGCCGCCTCGAAAGGTCGTCGCTAAATTGAAACTCGGAATCAACACCGTCCGTGGCTTGTGAACGGCTTTACGTCGGCATCAGCGAGCAAGCATGAGCGCATTAACCAGAGCGGCTGGCAGCGAAAACGGGCGCACATCACATTTTAGGGAGGGAGCGCGACCGCGAAATCAGACGGCCGCGCACGGCGCGTGTTCGTCGTTCTTATTTGTTTTTTGAACTGGCATGTCCGTCGTTGCCTGTGCCGCGGTCGAGCACATCGAGCTGACTTCGGCGCTTTGGCTTTTCCTTTCTTATTACGCGTCTGTATGTATCAGTGTCGATCATAGGAACGCACGGGACTGCTTTCGACAAAGCGCGCGGGACAT
The DNA here is from genome assembly GCA_023614405.1 of Avena insularis. Classification (NCBI taxonomy): domain Eukaryota; kingdom Viridiplantae; phylum Streptophyta; class Magnoliopsida; order Poales; family Poaceae; genus Avena; species Avena insularis. Next base: position 27,417,814 of record CM042696.1, on the reverse strand, counting down.
ACGGATGTTTCAGGCCCACGAGAGTTTTCTTTAGCAAGCAGAATTTAATTTTCTCGCTCTCTCGCTGTCTGCATTTAGTGATTTAGTGATTTCTTTAAATGTGATATGTTACTCAGCAACCACTCTGAAGTGTTCAACATGTGCAAATCTATTCTATGTATTCTTATGTTGAAGCTCCTAAGTTATCAAATCTGATTCAGTCTACTTATTATTTTCTTCTACAGTTCTATTCATGAGGCTAGGGAAATGCCGATGTTATCCATGCTACGGACGGTGTTCTACAAGATCTTACGGTACATAGGAATGTAGGAACGTTGAATGACTCGCGAGAACTGACATGGAAAGATATTATGTCCCAAGGTCAAACATAAAGTTGTACAATCAAATGTACAGTTGGAGAACTATTTAAAGCTAATACTCCATGAGAATATTAGAGAGGCTACATTGTGGATGTCAAAGGAAAAAACTTGTGGCTGCAAAAGATGGTAATTGACTGGCATACCTTGCCATCATGCAGTAGCCCGGTGTAGACATGAAAGGATTGACCCTGATGATCTTGTTCGCAACTGCTACTCCGTTGAGACATACAAAAAAAAACCATATTCTAACATCTTGACACCACTTTGAGCTAGGTGTTTTGGGGAGAAGATGAATGGGGTGACTATATATCCTCCTTTGTACACTAAAATTATGGGCAGACAAAAGAAAATAGAAGGAAGGCACTTGAAGAAAAGAACAAAAATGGAGCCAAGTACTACATTAAAAAAATAGAAGGAAGGCACTTGACTATAGTAGTATGTCGCAAGGTCAGGACTGACAATGCATTGTTCAATCCATGGGAAGGCTAACCACATTCAAAAAAGGACATGCCAAGTACACCGAGGACTGCTACAGAAGAGGAACACCAAAATGACGATCCAACATTTTTGCAAGTATGCATTCCAAACCATTTGTAATCTTGCATCATTTGACTATCTTAATCTTGCTAAAAAAACTAAGATCTATTTCACTTTGAATATTGCATCATGTCTTTCCACGGAATCCAAACCATGCTAGAGGTCCTAGCCATCAAAGCAATTTAATGGTGTATATGATGGGCCAAGAGGTATTGCATTGTCCGAATGTTCAAATATTTTTGTTCAAATATTTGCATTGTTCATTGCCATATTTTTTCCATAAAGCTTTGTAGGAAAGGGAATATGTGGAAATCCCTATGATACAACAACCATTGCAAGATATAAGTGACTTTTTGGCAGCTGGAAGGGACTCAATTCCTACTAGAAATGGAAGAGTCACCACTGCACAAATCAGAGGAAGGGGAAGATCAACTACATTTGCACAAACAAGAGGAAGAGGAACTTCTGACATAGCTAGAAGGAGAGCAACATGAAAAAATAAAGGAAATAAAAGAAAACTAGATGATGAAGGAGCAAGCACTTCTACTGGTACAACTAAAGAAAGTAGAAGCAGAGAAAGAACAACAGGAGGATCTAGATGAGGAATAAGAAGGCAACCATACAACACAGGGTTAGGCTCAGCTCATCATCTTCTCTTTGGTGATGATGCAGCAAGAACTGCAATCCCATACCTAAATGAAGCTCTACAGCTTGAAGAAGAAATTGCAGAAGAGGAGCAACCCACACAAAGTGCAAATCTTGAGTGATTATCCATCTTGAAGTTCATCATGAACTATATTTCTTTTTGTGCTGCAAGTATTAGTTCATATGTAAACTTGGGGAGTCTATTTTCATGTCAAATCCGATCAATATTGGTATATTATGTGAAAATATGGATACATTATTAGTAGTTCACTTAATTATTGCTAGAACATTATTACATCAGTACAACTTTTTCTATAACCAACTAGAAATTAAAGATATACATTAATCCAACTAGAAATAAACATACATATAGAGATACGTGAGTATATTACTAGATCTCATTATTATCTTCCTTCTCCTTCCCATTTCTAATCCTGTTGAAGACATATTGGATTCCTTTCTTGATCTTGTACAAAGAAGAGGTTGCTCTAATTTCTAGAACCAATCTTTCAGGCACCATAGTAGGCAGCACATACTCATGTGAGTTATTATACCTTCCTTTTTACATAGCTTCATACATAGCCAGCCTAGGATGCATTCTATCTACTCTTCTATGTAGTTCATGCATTGTAGGCATTGTAGTTATACAGTTAGAAGCATTTGGAGCTAGCTGAACCCTACCTTGAGAATACACAATTCCTTCTCCTAGATGTTGCGGTGCATGAGCTATCTCTAGCCTCTCCTTCCTCTCATGCTCTATCATTCTTCTATACACATGCATATCCTTACTAGAACCGATAGATCTCCGGCGCTCCAACTCCATGGCTACAATGTCGTGACTTCCTAACATGCTTGAGAAGAAGGGATACGAAGGAATATAAAGGGAAGAAGCTGAGAGAGCTAGAGTGAAGACACAGTTGCACAATTAAGAGCTCACGTGCCAACATGTGAAATGCTCACATCTTCCGGAGATCCAGATGGAACATCGAGACTTGGGTACAGGAGGATGACCACGTCGATTTCCCCAAGGACTTGTGTCTTATATTCTATTTCTTTGGGGATAGTCTTGTAAGACTTGGTTAACTTTCTTTTGCTAAAAAAGGACTTGATTAACTTTAATACTCCTATTCCATTTGGTCTTTCTGGGAAAGAAGAAACCCTACATTGTCAGAAAGTGTCTTTGGCACATGGGCACTAGTGCTCCGTTCACTTTCAGATTTTTGAAAATTTCAAAACCTCATACATCTATGTCTCTAAAAATTATGACATTAAATATATGGATAGATATATATAGAAGAAGTGTACGCAAAAAATCCGTTAAAAATCCGTTGTATTTTGGGAAATAAAAAACAAATTTCAAAATATAAAGTATTTTTAACAGGACTTTTTTGCGTACACTCTTCATGTATATATCCATATATATATATATATATATATATATATATATATATATATATATATATATATTTAACGCCATGATTTTTGGAGACATAGAAGCGTGAGGTTTAAATTTTCAAAAATTTGAAAGTGAAGGGAGAACTAGTGCTCCATGTGCACCAAATCGCTTCTCTACGTTTTTGGGGGGGGGGGGGGCAGGGGGAAGAAGCTCGGATTCCGTCCTGCTGCGTATTTTATTACTCATCAAAAAGGCTTACATAGTTGGTGATTACAACAGCAATAAAATCAGGAGCTCCCTCCTGCCACGCAGTGCATTCGGGACCCTCCGCTCTACTAGCTAATAAATGAGCCACATAGTTTGCTTCCCAAGGACAATGGCTAAAAGAAACACAAGGAAAATTACGACAAAGAGAAAGAACATTCTTCATAGATCGTCACCGCTGGTACGATGGAATTGCTTCCATCCTTCATGATTTGAATAAGCTCCCTGAAATCGGGCTCGACTATAATTCTGTTGCAGCCAATATGTCCTGACAATAGGAGGCCATCTCGTAGAGCCATTGTCTCCGCAGTAGGAGCATCAGCCACATACAGTAACGAACGGTTGCATCCAACAATAAAGGAACCGTGGCTATCCGACACAATATCTCCCGTGCCACCAATACCCAGGTCTAGATCAAAACCAACATCAACGTTGAGTTTGACATTACCTTCACTTGCCTTCAATCAGCCGTGACAGGATTGTCACCTTTCTTTCTTGCCCTTGAATAGTTCGTATCCAGGCCATAATGGCTTGCGTCGATCTTGATGGGTGTTGAATTTTTTCACCATGAGTAAACTGCCTACGTTCTCACCAGATGTACCAGCACGCCGTAGATACAAGATAATTCATGCATACATTAGGGAGAAGAGGAGACATGGATTCTCTTTCAAGTAGAAGCGTGTCTAGTACAGAAGAGCCTTTACGATCCACAACACACGCCTTGTTTATGGTTTCTAGCAATCCCAGGCTTCTCCAAATCTCTTTGACACGTTGACATTGAAAGTAGGCATGTTTGATGCTTTCACGGTCAAGTGAGCAAAGAGGACATTGTGAAGAAATAGGAACATGCCTGTTAGCCACACCATAGCATAGAATAGCTCCAAGGAGAGATCTTCAAATATGGATTTTAATTTTTGCTGGAACCTTCATGCCCCACACATTCATCCAGATCGGATTAGTAGAAGTACCAAAAAGGTTTGTCCTTGCCAATTTACGACCATGTTGTGATTTCCACTCCAAATGGTAGGCTGACTTAACAGAGAAGAAACCACTCTTCTTGAAATGCCAAGAGACAAAGTCTTGCATCATACCTACAGACGGGGGTATTTCTAGAATCCTCTTCGCATCAATTTGCCAAAAAGTTTCTCTGGTTAACTGCTCATCCCATGTTCAATTTGCCAAGTAGAGTCGCTATGTTCATTCACCAAAATATCAATGAAGTTTGCATTGACCTCACATGACGTAGCACTAAGATCATTTTGATAGAACATAACTAGTCCACCACTCCTGCCATCGCTCTCGAAAACTTTAACCTCACCAAAGTTGATACGGCGCTCTAAATTACTTGCTTTTACTAAATTAAGATACGCACCTTCATAAACAGCACATCCATACGCACCTTCTCCTGCAATAGCAGGAGGTCACGAACTGCCGAGGGCTTCTTTATCCCTCGACAGTTCTCAAACACGAGTTTCATTACGACTAGGCATGTTCCCCTTGGGAACCCGCCGATCCCAGTGAAGGGGAGTCAGCTGCATCCTTCTTGGTATGCTTCGGTCCGTCTTTAATAGCCTCTTCAACCTCAACATCGGCCGATAACACCACTCCATCCATGGTCGTAGCCAAAGGATTTCCATTCTCATCTGTTTCCTCATTGGCACTCATCTCATCCAATAGGTTCCTTTTTGCTCTTGAATTTGTTTTATCCTTCGGTTCCACCTCCATATCAGATGTTTTTAGTGGACTGGTAGCAATATCCTTTAGGGTCTCATCCGAAATGATACATGTGTCGTCCAGTTTAGCATTGTGACGTCAGGGTACAAGGCATGTTCCTCTACCCACCATATTCCTCCCACGACCAACTCCAGCGGGATCAACACCATGACCAAAACCACCTCTACCTGCTCCTCTCGAACCCGGAGCCAATCTGCCCTTCCATGTCTCCCAATCATCTTTCAGCCATTCACCCCACTTCAAGTTTTTATCATCATGTTCTCCTGTATCGCACTCTAGATGGGTGTGACCAAGAAAACCACACGCTCCACACAATTTGGGGACCTTTTCAAACTTGATCTGATAAATTCGTGTTTTCCGCCCCTACAGATCGTAACAAAGCGGGCTAAAACTTTCCTCATGTCCATCTTAACCCGAACACGAACAAAGTTATTCTTACCAGGAATTACTGTCTCAACTTCCATGACCTCGCCCACCTTCTTCTGCACCAAATTAGTTATAAGGGTCTTCTCCTTGTACCCTATGGGAAGCTTGTGAATCTGTATCCAGACGGCAATATAATTGAGATCAATCGAATCTGCAACAGCCAGTCCATCATAGATCTCAATGATAACCGCATTATGGCGAAAAAGCCACGGGCCATCCTTTGTGATCTTAATCCAATCCCCAATCCCCAAGACAATGACACTGGATTGTAAACAAATTTTCCTCCAAAGGTTGGATGATCACCTCTCTAGCTGGGCTCCATGCACTACGCATGTGTTGATCAAAGGTCGTCGGACTGAAGGAATTTGATGTATGTACCCTTGCAAGGGATAGCCACTTGATACCCTCCTTCGATGCCTCCTCTTGATCCTCAAAGACAAGATCGTCGATCTCATCCTCTTCAATCCCTAGCCACTGAAACATCTCATCTAGGGCCTCAGATTTGTTACCTCCTCCATCATGACCGAAACTCGACAAACTACCTTCGGGTCGCGCCACCATGCCAATAGACAAGGACACACAGAACCCTAAGAATGGATCTCAAGATTTGACAAAAAACAGGACACTCGAATGAGACAAATAACCGGCGGGTGCAGAGTCATAGCCAGGAACGTAGGGAATTAACTCAACTCCAGTTTGGAATCTGGTGGTGACGTGGGCATACCTTACAGGTACTCGAGCTTGGTATATACGGTCCAATCTGGCAAAAGCCCACGACGTTATCAGGGCCCAATCAAAGATTCGGGTGATCGAAGGAGACTCCGACTACTTGCAAACACAACAAGCTCAAAGGTAGAAAGTTTAAAGGGACAAACCCTAACTTGTAACCGACTCGACCTGCTACCTGAGACCTAGCCTATCTATATAAAGGCTAGGATAGGCGGCGAGGAGGACAATCACAACCATAGTTTCCACAACATCGTCAGATTGCATCTGTGCACCCCTGTAACTTTCGACTCCCTCGATAATTCCAAGAGCAGACAAGCAGGAGTAGGGTCCTCTACAAGGCCTAAACCTGGGTAAACCTTGCGTCCCTGTGAGCTTGTTTTCTAGCCGATTGATGCCTCCAGCGCTCCCTTCTTCTCCAAAACCCAAGTCCATAACAATGGGCATTGATGAGTTTAACCCTCGTCAATTGGTGTTGTCCGTGGGGAACTAGGAGTGCTGATGTTGCGGCTTCCTCGGCCCCATCAACTGCGATCTATAACTCTGCAACAACAGAGATTCGCCTCCCCTTCGGTGCCTTCGACTTTGTCGTGCACACGCCGGCGACTCGCCCGGATTTCGAGTCCGTGGCCGACGCGATCAGCCTGGCGATCAGGAGCTTACGCTTCCAAGTTGGTCAGCTAGGCACACTTCGCCTCCCTGACCAGCCGAAGGTTCCCGCGATTGCTCCAGCATCGTGGTTTCCACCGCCGATCGGCACCCTGAGCAAACTCAATGCCTCGATAGCAGTCGGGAATACGATCAGCGACAGCAGTTGCGGATCCGATCTAGGCAATCTAGCCACAGAGGATGGAGCCTATGGCTTTGGATCTGAAAGTTGCGGAAGCAACAACGTCCCCAAGCACTACATGTGTGTCGTCGTCAACATGGGCGAAAACGGCGACACTCAAGACAACACCGGTACCGGCGGTGGCATCCCAGTCGCGAACGGTGGTCCCGCCAACGGCGCACCCACCAAACGAAACGGAAGGCCATCCACATCTCACTGCAAATGAACGTACCAAAGAGCGCGTGCTGATCAAGCTCAACGACGCCGAGTGGGCTCATTGTCGAGAAGCCCTGCGGGGCAATCCCCTGCCGCCATACTCATCGCAAGACATGCTGATGGGTTATCACTGGCTACTCAAGGAGGAGTACAAGCGCCAACAACAAGTAATTGCCCAGCTCGACGAGCGCAGAAGGTTGGCGGATGAGTCGAGTCTTCGGCGAGCTCAACTCTCCTCTATGAAAGGATTCTCCTCCAAGGGTAACAATCATGTGGCCGCCAAGAGACGCTCTCGACTGGCCCATCTCACCAATAAGGAGCAAGAAGAAGCCGCACGAGTCCTCGACTTCTCATCCATGACGGTGGATACGCAGGGCATTGTGCTTCCGAAGACACCGCAAGCGGCGGTGACAGCGGCCACCATGTACCTGCTCAACAACCAGCCACCGGCTGGGGACCCGCGGGCCGCCATGCACTGATCTACGATCGTGGTCCAGGGGCTAGTCGAAGCTGCCCCATCAAGGATCCAACACTGGAGCCGAAGAAAAACAAGGCTCTGGCCAAACGTTACTCTTCACCCTCCTCCAGTGATGACAGCCATGACTTGTCTCGACGGCTCCGCTCACGGTGACACGACTACGACTACGGCGCGTGTGATCACATCACACAGCGCAAGGTCGACAAGATGCACACGAGGCGTGCCCGTTCGACTGACTCGGAAGATGACGGGATAGAGCTCTGCGGTGCCAGCTGCTTTAGCAGGGCCATCAGGAAAAAGCGAATGCCTAAGGGGTTCAAACTCCCATCAGAGAATCCGAAATTCGACGGCCTACAGGACGCGAAGATTTGGCTGGAGGATCACATCTCCTCCGTCAGGCTGCACGGCGGAACCACGAGCACGGCGATGCGATGCCTCTAGTTACAACTGCAAGGTGCCGCCCGTGCGTGGCTCAACAACCTCTCGCGCGGATCAATTCGCAGCTGGGAAGAGCTAGTCTACGGCTTCGTGTGAAATTTCAAGGGCACTTACAAAAGGCCCTTATCAATCAAAGAATTACGAGGCCACTACCAGAAGATCGGCGAGCCGCTGCGCTCGTACATCCAAAGATGGTCCATCATAAAAAAACTCTATAGAGGACATCTCTGAGGATCGCGCAATTGATGCGTTTAATAACGGCGTGCACCGAAGAGAGCTCATGGAGGAGTTGGGCCGCTCGAAGCCCAAGACAATCGACCACCTGATGGAAATCGCGAATAGGTGGGCCGATGGAGAGGACTCGGTAAAAAATCGTGTCCATTCTGATGATGACGATGATCTCAGACACAGGCGCGATCGCCGAGGAAAATGTCGAATGCGCGGATACGAGGACCGCGAAGAGATCGATATGGTTGTGGCTGGCTATGCCGACAAACGCGACGACAACCGCAACAGCGAATACCGCAGTGGTGGATACCGCGATAGCAGAAAAACCACACAAGTGTGGCAGCGCCGCACTCGTGATGAGGCACCTGGAACATCTATCCAGGACAAATTGTCCGGATCGTGCAACGTATGCTTCTACATCGACAAGCACGACGACAAGAAAAAGTCCAGCCACCTCCTAAAGGATTGTCGTGAGTTCCTCAAGCTCCATGAAGGTCTGGCCCAGATGAATCGCGACGCAATAAACCAAGGCTATGGAGTTGCCCCGGGCGCTGTGGCTCATGGAGCACCTCCACCACCACCCGGGCCACCACCACCTGCGGCTGCACCAGTCCAGAACCATGGAGGCGAGCCATACCCATGAGCCCTGGGAAACATGGGGATGATACAAAAAGGTCGCCCCTCAAATCGAGTGCACAAATCGATCACTCGCTAAGTTAATCTGGTGATGAACTCTCCGCCCTCCACCACTGAGTACCTCAGTGGAAGCGAGTCCTGCATCACCTTTGACAAGAGCGATCACCCGTGTCAAGTTCCTCGCCCAGGCCACTATCCCCTGGTGCTCGAAGCACAGATTGGAGGCTTCGAGATGAGTCGCGTCTTTATGGATGGTGGAAGCGGCATTAACCTCATGTTCGCAAGTACCTTGTGCGCAATGCAAATTCCCCTGTCATGCCTAGAAACTTCAGACACAACATTCCATGGCATCGTTCCAAGGAAGGGCGTATACCCCCTAGGCAAGATCAGGCTCGACGTCATCTTCGGAATATGAGCGCCTCTGTTTCCTCGACACCTACTCAGGCTATCATCAGATTCGAATGAATGAGGAGGACCAGGAGAAAACAGCGTTCATCATGCCCTTTGGTGTCTTCTGCTACACAACGATGCCCTTCGGGCTGAAAAACGCAGGAGCCACCTACCGGTGGTGTATGCAGGCCTGCCTCAAGAATCAACTTGGTCGTAACATCCAAGTCTACGTCGATGACATCGTCATCAAAACCAAGGAGGAAGCCTCGTTACTCGACGATCTCCGCGAGACCTTCGATAACCTTGACCGCTACCAGATCAAGCTAAATCCGGACAAATGCGCCTTCGGCGTACCATCTAGGCAACTGCTCGGGTACCTCATCTCCACGAGAGGGATTGAGGCCAACCCAAAGAAAATAAAGGCCATACTGGCCATGGAGAAGCCAAAGAACTTAAAAGGTGTAAAGCTAGCTGGGCGAATCGCGGCGCTCAGTCGATTCATCAGTTGAATGGGCGAAAAGGCAGTGCCATTGTACCAACTTCTCCGCAAGGCTGACAAATTCGAGTGGACAAACAAAGCACAAGAAGCATTAGAAGACCTCAAGCGTCTATTGTCCACCTCACCGGTGTTGGTAACACCTCGCGAAAAGGAGCCGTTGTTGCTATACATCTCCGCCACCAACCAGGTGGTTAGCACAGTGCTTGTAGTGGAACCAGCCGAACAAAATAAGGTCCACGGGGTACAACGCCCAGACTACTACCTTAGTGAGGTGCTCACGCCAACAAAACAGCGGTACCCATATTATCAGAAGCTGGCGTATGACGTCTTCATGACAGCTAGGCGACTGCGCCACTACTTCTAGGAGCACCCAATCGTAGTGGTGAACGATGCCCCACTTGGGCACATACTCAACAATCTCGACACCACTAGACGTGTCGCACTCTGAGGATGGAACTGTCTCCACGAGACATCACATATGCGAAGCGAGACGCGATCAAGTCGCAAGTTCTTCCGGACTTCCTCTTGCACTGGATGGAAAACCAGCTCCCCGATAAGCTAAACATGTCCTATCTATGGACAATGCACTTCGATGGGTCCAAGCGCAAGGAGGGAGCTGGAGCGGGCGTCATACTGACGTCACCGCAAGGTGACAAGATGAGGTACGTTCTACGAATGCAGTTCACCGCCTCCAACAATGAAGCTGAATATGAAGCCTAGCTCCATGGGATGCGTATGGCAAAACCCTGTGGCGCAAAGTGACTCGTCATCTACGACGACTCCAAACTGGTGGTCAACCAAACAATGAACGAGTGTGATGCTCTGAGTGACAACATGATCGCCTACCGCGACCTCTACAACGCACTCGAGGGGGACTTCAACGGCTGCGAGCTACGACACGTAGGCCACGAGAGCAATGAGGAAGCGGACATACTCACCAACATCGGCTCCACTTGTGCCCAAGTGCCACCCGGAGTATTTCTAGAGCGCATCTGCGAGCACTCTATCAAACCAAAGGCTCCATAGCATAAAACTAGCACACAAAGGACTCGGGGGCTACACCACCCAACGAGCCAACGACACTCGACAACATGGAGCCAGACACAGGACTCGAAATCCCCATGGAGGTGATGATGATCGAGCCATCCTGGACGCAACCATACGTCACATACTTGCTCAGCCAAAGGTTACCAGATGACCCGATAGATGCGCGTCATATAGCGCGACGATCCAAGGCATTCACCTTCATCAATGGTGAACTATACAAGCGTAGCATCACATGAGTCCTTCAATAATGCGTCTCCAACAGGGACGGAAGAGCCATCCTCCTCGACATACACGAAGGCACTTGCGGGCACCACGCCGTCAGTCGCACCCTCGTCGCCAAAGCTCTATGAGTTGGATTCTACTGGCCAACGGCAATGCGCGACGCCAAGGACATCGTCCAGCGTTGCAACGTCTGCCAGCGATTCGTGGACAAGCCGCATGCACCTGGCGCGGAGCTCAGGCCAATACATGTGGCCTGACCCTTCATGCAATGGGGACTCGATATGGTCAGCAAGATCCAGAAGTCTTCACCTGGAGGATACGTCTACCTCCTCGTCGCAGTAGACAAATTCACCAAGTGGATTGAGGCCCTGCCGGTGACAAACCAATCAGGAGCCAGCGCTATTAAATTCTTCGAGTCCATCGTCTTCCGGTTCAGGGTGCCATATTGCATCATCAAGGACAACGGAACAAACATCACCTCGAACGAATTCCAAGGTTTCTGCGAAAAACTGGGAATCAACATCAGCTACGCCTCCATGGCGCACCCTCAGACCAATAGTTAAGTCGAAAAGGCCAACGGCCTCGTCTACGGCGGAATCAAGAAAAGGCTCCTTTGGACACTCGAAAGAGCTGTCGGGTGCTGGCCCGATGAGCTGCAATCAGTACTATGGAGCCTGCGCATAACCCCAAATAGCGCTACAGGCTACACTCCGTTCTTCATGGTACATGGTGCCGAGGTGGAACTACTCACAGAAATGTGCTACAAAGCCCCACGGGTAGTAGCATACAACGAGGTTGAATCCACCCTCGCACTCGAAGACTCGGTCGACCTCCTCGATGAGGCATGCGAGATTGGAGTGGAGAGATCCACGATCTACCGGCAGAACCTCCGTAACTACCACAGCAGAAGGCTGCGCCCCAGATCCTTCGTCGAAGGAGACCTGGTCCTGCGACTGAAGCAACAAGGGCACCTCAAATTCGAGTCCCCTTGGGAAGGACCTTACGTGATTACCGAAGTAATCCCAGATGGCGCCTACCGCCTTAAATATCCAGAAAGCGGAGTCGCATACTCCAATCCTTGGAACATCGTGCAGCTACGCCGTTTCTACCCTTAGATGTTTTTACTTTACAAATAAGGCTATTCAGCCAGGCTACTCAGCCATACATTGTACCTCGTGATATTCTGTGAATAAATAAAGCTAAGTTCCCCTAACTTCGTGCATTTTCTATTTTACTTGCACTTGTATCACTCGAGGGTTGTGCCACCCTATACACCTCGTTACGCGAACAACGTAGTATCCTGAGTAGCTGGCGCACTATCAATCGAACCCTTGGTAAAACCAACCCAGCTGCAACGCACCTGACAGGTTGACAAGGTGCTGAGATAAATATACGTCAGGCTAACAAAAAGGAATTGTAGATTACAATACACTTGAAAAACATACAAGCTAGCAAGCTCTTTATATATTTCCGGGTATCAAAAAACACTTGGCACAATTATATGAACTTTACAACACTTATACATCCATGTGCAGGTCCAAACTACACTACTACCGCAAAAGGAGAACATTTATTTGCTCTTCAAAGAAATCAACGATATCTTTGTCTGGCCGATCAACCGCCTGGTAATGTGGCACCATGTTCCAGGTCATCCCTTCTGGCGGAGGCGGTGGTCCAACGGTAACAGCTACGGCATCCACATCTGGTCGATGCAGGCGAACAAGCGCCAATACAACCTTGGCACATACGACCAACTGCTGGCGCACGCACTCACAGACCGCGCTGATATCTTGAAACTTCGACAGCAAAGCTAGAAAGCTCGAAGGCACTACATCTAGGGGCAATATCGCCTGAAAAATATGCTTAAGGCACGACTACGCCTTCTTCAAGCACTATAGCACTCGCGATGCACGATCCTGCAACGTCGCCAATGCGACTGCACGATCGTGCTCCACCCAGAAATATCTGCTAGCTTGCAACTGCTCCTGGGTCAAGTCGTTCACACGAATGGCAACTCGATCCCTCTCATCCTGCGGGTGACGAGCTCTAACAACTAAAAGAAGCAGAGCAAAGCATAAGGACAAAGCACCGCTACGAATGGCTAAATAAAAGGATAAGAGGCTAGAGAGCTAACACTTAAATTGCTCATTCAATTGAGCAACTTCGCCCAGGAGGTACTTCTCGCGCGCACTGGCCTTCTCAGTCTTCGACTTCCACACGTCCGCATTACCACAGATCATGGTCAACTCTCGCTCCAACTGCTTTATGTGATTGCACAGTCGTGCAAGCAGCGACAGCTCCTCCACCTTTGAACACGGAACTATAGTTTCATCGGTGGGAGGAGAGTGAGGAGGACCACTCGAAGGACCCTATTACAGCCAAAACAAGAGGCATATAAGACTAACCATCCATCAATAAAAGAGAGGAGTGCATTCAAATTCAACAAGTATCAAAAGGGAAAGCCCCACAGAATACAGTTCAACAAGGAAAGTTAGACTATTACAAAAGGCAGCTGGGAAATGCTCTAATGCTTCGCTTTCGACTTCGGGGGCTTCCTCGAATCTGTGGCAGCCTCTGACGCCACAGATTTCCTAGCTACAGCCCCAGATGTCGCACCCTTTGCATTCTTCAACCGTCACAGCTCCGTCGAGTAATTGGTGACTGTTTAATGAGCCGATGCCCATATTTACTGCAACTACCGGCGAAAGGAGCGAACACAACCTGCTGGCCATCCGCGGTGACCGGCAACGCCTCGGAGATTTCGCTGGGGTCCAGTTCCACGCCATGGGCTTGCGCCATTGCGAATGCCATGGTTGCTCCAACTGACGGTTGCGCGTTCTTGAAGTCCATCGGCACACCCTTAGCGAAGGATTCCACTAGGCCATCAAGATTTCTGATCAATTTAGCCTTGGGGACCATCTCCTCTCGAAGGCGGCTCAGCACGCCCTTGGCTTTTCCAGGTGTGTCTTGGACAGAGACGCTGCAGTCCTCGACTGCAGCCACGGTGCCAGCCAAGGCATCCACACGGGCCAAAGCCTGGGCGTCAAAGCTCACGCCGGCAACATTTGAAGAATACACATATTATCACAGCGACATATAAGCAAAACACACGGGAAAATGCAAGTGAGGCAGTGTCATACCTGAGAGCGCTCTCGCGATAGAGAAGAGTTATTCTATGACCAACTTTTCCCTCTCAGCGGCGAAAGAATGCAAGTCCTCCTCATGCTTTTTTGACTCCTCAAGAGCCTCGAGTGCCTCGTCGCGTTTCTTCTCCGTCGTGACAAGTCCCTTCTAGAGGGAGTCAACGCAACGAAGAAGATCATTATGATCACCTGTAAAAGGATAAAAGGGCAAAATTTGAGTTCACCAACTCTTGCACACAAAAAATAAAGACATAAAGGTAAATTCACCTTCGAAGGCACGGTAACGGGTCTCTAGCGTAGCATGCTGGCGACCCAAGGACACGATCCGCTTGGTGAGGTGAACCGATTCCTTCAAGACAGGCTATAAACAAAAGAACAAGTGTGAGCATCAACCAAAATTCGATTGCCAACGGCAAGAAAAACTTACATGTTCCTCTAGGGACTCCGAAGTTTCCTTCTGAGTTGACATCCAGGCAACCATCTGGTGCCCCCAGTGTGGGGGGAACTCGAAGAATTGGCACCGGAGTGGGCCGCCACTGGAGGAGAAGGAGATTGTGCCGCCACCTCCTTATTTTTGGAGTCTGTGACACCGGTCCCCTTGAAAATTTGGCAGTCATCGGAAGACGACGACGTTGTTTGACTGCCATATACCCAACACTACTTCAGAAGGAAAATACGAACTCTCAAGAAACTAAACACATACCCATCAAAATTTTCGAGGTTGAAGGAATCTCCAGACGACTCCTTCGGCAACCTCAGCTTCTTCGTTGAAGGAGGAGCCATAGCACGCACAGGCACATGATGACCCACAAGTATAGGGGGTGTATCGCAGTATTTTCGAGGGAAGTGAAACCCAATTTATTGATTCAACACAAGGGGAGCCAAAGAATATTTATAAGCCTTAACAACTGAGTTGTCAATTCAGATGCACCTGGAAACAATCTTGCTCACAGCAGTTTATCAGTAGCAACAATTTTGTAGTAGGAATAGTAAAGTAACAATAGTAGTAAAGTAAAAGAGTAACAATTGCGATAAGAGGATTTGGTAGCGTAGGCATAGGGATGGATGGACGGGCGTTGCATGGACAAGACAATTTACATAGCAATCAGAACATAGGACAATTGCAGATAAATAAGATAAAGCATCCAAGTACTAGATAATCCTAGGCATGTGTTCCATATATAGTCATACGTGCTCGCAATGAGAACTTGCATAACATCTTTTGTCCTGCCAGCTCGTTTGTAGCGGGCCTCAAGGGAACTACTGGCAATTAAGGTGCTCCTTTTAATATAGCACCGGAGCAAAGCATTAACACTCCATAAACACATGTAATCCTCACATCAAAGCCATTCCCTCCGGTTATCCCGATTACTGTCACTTCGGGGCCAATGGTTCCGGACAATGACATGTGTATATAACTTGCAGGTAAGACCAAAAACAATACTATCATAATGAATCAATAACATGTTCAGATCTGAAATCATGGCACTCGGGCCCTAGTGACAAGCATTAAGCATAACAAGTTGCAACAAAGTCAAAAAGCACTAATAATAGATACTAGGCACCATGCCCTAACAACCCGATGCCATTACATGAACGATCTCATCCAATCCCTAGCATCCCCATAGCCTACAACAGGGGATGACTCACTCATAGATGGGGGAAACATGGATGGTCGATGGAGATGCGATGGTGGCGATGATGGCGATGATCTCCTCCAATTCCCCGTCCCGGCAGGGTGCCAGAACGGAGTTTCTGGTATTGTTTCGTGGAATCTAGTGGTGGCGGCGGAGCGGAACTCTTTCTGGAAAACGTCGACCCCCCCCTGAGTTTTTAGGTCAAAAGGCAACTTATAGGCAAAGAGGGAGACCGAGGGGGTGTCTGGGGCGGCCAGACCACCCCCTGGCGTGGCTAGGCCTGGCCCGCGCGGCCAGGTGGTGTGGCCAGGCCCCAGCCCCTCTCCGTCTCGTATTCTGGCTCCTGGTATCCCTCAGTGAAAAACTGACTTTGGCTTTTGTCCCGTCCAATTCCGAGAATATTCATTTTCTGACTTTCCTAGAACCAAAAACAGCAGAAAACAGGCAGCTGACACTGTGGCTCTTGTTAATAGGTTAGTCCAAGAAATCATATGAAAAGTACTCCAAAGTGTGGACAAAACATAAGAAAGTAGATAAAACCAAGCATGGAACATCAAAAATTATGGATATGTTTGCAACGTATCAGCACGACAGGGATTGGATCCTCCACTACAGTGGGAGGACCCTCCGGCATCATCGGCGAAGAGGCGTCTGAATCCTCGCTACGGGAGCGCTTGCGAGTCCCATGCCCACTGGACTCGGGGGCTTCCTGCTCCTCCCCAACAGGGACGGTGGAGCCCGAATCGTCCTCTTCTTCCGCTTCGCGCAGAATTAGTCCTTTGGGGTGAGGAGGCAAGTTGGTGGCCACCTTCTAGTCCCGAAATCAGAACCAAGCATCAGTATAAGCTACAATGAGCAAGTAATCAAAAAATATGAAGAACATTCAAAATAAATCCACCTCAGGCGGAGGATGGCTTGCACCGAGTGGAGGCACGACTGAGTCACCCAGGAGATCCTCCTTGGTGGTGTACTTGGTCAGCAGTTGAAACCTCCTGTCTACTTCGCTAGAAGAAATGCCCTCTGCAGAGATGCGAGTTACATCACCAGCACCAGTCCAGCATCACATGGGGTGCGCCCTGGCCTGCAGCGACTGCACTCGACGACGCATCCAAGTGCGAATGAGATCAGCGCCACCTATCTCCTTGCTTATGCGACGCTTGAGGTCACATCCACGATGGTACCGAGTCTCTGTTTCCTCGGCTTCGCCAGGCATCACAATGTTTTTCCACGACCTCCTCCTCTTGAAGGCCGCCATCGGATCAAAGGGCACGAGTCCGTAGTGCTCTCCGTCGGCCTTCTGGTTGCGAATGTAGAACCACTTCTCCCTCCACCCTTGGATAGACGCAGTGAGATTGATGGAGAAATAGGTGACATTGGAGTCGAGGTGGATCCCGCAACCTCCTATATCATAGACTACTGAACCTGAACCCGACTGACGTTTGAGCTTGAAGAGTTTTTTGAAGAGGCCAAAGTGTGGCTTGATTCTGAGTCAGCACTCGCAAAGAGTAATGAAGCAGGCGATGTGGAGGATAGAATTCGGGGTCAGCTGATGCAGCTGGAGCCCATAGAAACAAAGCAAACCCCTCACAAACGGGTGAAGGGGGAGAGAAAGGCCAGGAATAATGAACGCGGGGAACATTACTCAAAACCTAGCAGGAGGACTGGGGATTACCTCATCGCCTGGGATGCGGTAGTCATCTTCCACGGTGGAAAGCGTCCTGTCTTGGCGCTGGGTGAAGAGCTCTGAAGGCTTGATGGTGGATGGGCGCCACAACCCATTGGTGACACGGGTCCCTAGGCCCTTCTTCTTCCCAACTGTGGCGATGGTGCTGGTGCCCGTAGTGGCGGCGCTTTTCTTCTTGGCCATAGTAGCGGCAGCCACAGATCTAGTGGTGGAGTTTCCTTTCTTCTTGCCCATCTGGCGCTGGCGATGAGAGCTCAAGAAGTAGCTTGGGAAAGTGCGAAGTTGGTCCAGCGCCACAAAGAAGGTGAGAGCGATGGAGTAGCAAGAAGCAACAATGGAGGCTATGCGCGAGGAGGAAGAAGATATGTGGAGAAATTACCACACAGAGGATCTCTACTTAACCTCATCGGCGACCCCATCCAACGGCCAGAAGAAAATCAACTCGACGCGTGGCACAAATCACTGTCGACGCGTGGCAAGGGTAAACCACGAACCGTCGCTCCACTCCTCCTATTATGCGCGAGAATCGAGGAGACACAGTTAAAACAGAGATTACGCACGCCTGGTCAAGTCCAAGTCAGAAAATGGGACACACTACTCGTCACGTCCCGTCAAAACCGCTCACGCGGGCAACTGAGGTTATCTCATCGTCAGCACTGACGTCATTAACTCCAATAGGAGCACATTTTGACAACCCTAGTCCTTACTCGAGTCTTTGACTCAACTAAGCACTTGGGGGCTACTCCTAACAGGAGCGCTGGCCGCGCACCCAAGGAACTTTGTAAGACATCCAAGCATTATGCGGACATATTTTCTCACAAAAACCCTTCACTCGAATCAACGATTCGATTGTGGACTTCGGGTTACTCCCATAGGGAACTCTGGAAGCACATTCGACTTAAACAAGCAAAAGACGGCAGCAATCGCAAAATAATTATAGTCCCCACTCAAGTCTACGACTCAAATAGGCACTCGGGGGCTACTCCCATAGGGAGCGCTGGCCGCGCACCCTATGATTTTTTCTTATACGTAATTGTGTGCTGACTATGTCCACACTTGAAAGCTTCGGCGACTCCGCCTCATATTTTCCCTACAAAGAAGTTGCATCTCCTAGGTCACCCGAATCATCTCCGCGATGACAAAATTCGGATGCCATGCTTACAGCGTGAAGATAAGACCTGAAGAAGGCCTGGCAACACACTTGCTGCGCTCTACCAGAAACAACCCGTGCCTACAGGTATGATGAATAAGCCTTGACGGACGCGTCGAGTGCTCACACTTATACACTGGAATTCGATTCTATATGACCTTCGCGGCCTGAGTCGAATTACGCTAGCACTTTTCCAAATTCGAGTCCGAGGACTCGAGTTTGAGTAGGTTACGTTTTTTTCCCCTAAGACAGTTAACTGATCCCGATACATCGGATAAATCAGGCACGTATATTAATAATCCCTATGTTACAAATCAGAGCACTCAAAAATATGCTCAGTTATGCACTCGAAAGACTACATAAGTCTCCGCTCGAATCTGCGATTCAACCGGACACTCGGGGGCTACTGATGTGGGCATACCTTATATGTACTTGTTGGAGACTGTCCTAGGAGAACCTGGAATATTCTAGGGAGTGTTAGTATAGTAGTGCTGTCCTAGGAGTGCCTGGAACATTCCAGTGAATGTTGGAGTCTAGGTTAGTGTCCTACAAGATTCTAGAGTATTCCAGTGTACTAGTTAAGTTGTACCTAAGTTCAGCTATATATAAGAGGGTGCGGAGGTCCAAGAGATCTGCCCAACCAGAAACTATTTCCCAAGAAAATCTTCATGGTATCAGAGCTGGAGGAAATGTTGGGTGGCTGCTTGCGGTGAATCGGCAGTCAGCGTGCATGAGCTGGAGGTGAGGCTTGTGCTGGCTGGAAGCAGTAGGAGGAGGGAAGCGCCTAGCTGTAGAAATTCTGGAGGTGAAGTAGCAGTTGGTGGAGCTCTCGGCGAGGAGAATCGTTAGGAGGAACTGCAACCGAGCACTATCCTGTAGCAGATTGGAAGAGCAGAGAAAAGGTGCAGCAACTTTCTGTGCAAGAAGAGGAGAGCTGAGTGGAGCTAGTGTGTGTGCGGCTGTGGCCAGGAGAAGAAGCACAGGGGCGTTATCTGGAAGAGGAACCTGAGAGTGGGAGCTGCAGGTGGTTGCACGGAATAGGTCTGCACCTGATTTGCATTTCTCTGAGGTGTTGTGATTATTCATATCATGGAGGAAAATCAAGGATTGGAGAAGGCACTTGAGAAACTTGCGGAGCTTCTCACAACCAAGGCAGGTGGTGCATTAACATCAAATAGTGCAGTTACAGAGCAAACCTAGAAGATTGAACTGCCACCCAATGAGATCAAATTGGAAGGCGTAAAAAACTATTTGAGCTGGTCAAGAAGGGCTTTGCTCATCTTAAGGACTAAAGACCTGGAGAGCTATGTTGAGGGTGAAGCAGTCGAGCCAAGGGACAAGACAACTCCAAAATGGAAGGCGTGGAGTACTACTAATTCACTAATTGTAGCGTGGCTGTTAAATTCCTTATCCCCAACAATTGCAGCATCTGTGGAGATCCTCTCAAGTGTGGCTGAGGTATGGAAGACTTTAAAGAAATTGTATTCAGGTGAAGGGAATGTAATGCTGATGGCTGAAACGGAGGAGAGACTGAGTGAACTGAGACAAGAGGACAAGTCTGTGATGGAGTATGTTGCTGAGCTGCAGCATCTGTGGGCTGATTTAGATCACTATGATCCTCTGGAGCTCCATCATGCAGATTGCATTGCTGCTAGAAAGTGGATTGAACGCATGCGAGTGATGAAATTTTTGAAAGGCCTAAACTCTGAGTTCGAGGGAAGACGTGCTGCATTGTACCATCAGCCTTCACTTCCCACTCTAGAGGATGCCATAGCAGCGATCGCACAAGAAGAGATCAGATTGAAGTTGACAAAGAGCAACACAACAACTCCATCTCGGCCAGCCTTCATTGCAACCCAAAGCTTGGAGACTAGGGACTGCTTCAACTGTGGTGAGAATGGTCATTTGAGCCGAAATTGCACAGCCCCACGCAGGGGAATTCTGGGAAGAGGAAGAGGATATAATAGAGGTGGATTAAGCAGAGGCAGAGGCAGAGGCCGAGGATACTCAAGTGGTCCTAGAGCAAATGTGGCAGTCTCCAAAGAAGAATCCTCGAGCACAGCTCATGATGAGTTAAAGAAGGAAGCAAAGGTGACTAATGATGGCGGTTATGGGGACTTCAGCTTCGACAAGTTTGCCCACCTTGCCTATACTGATGAAGGTAATTATTCCCATGCATCTACATCTTTGCATAAGTCTTGTTCAAATTGGATATTAGACTCAGGTGCATCAAAGCATGTTGCGGGCACATTGAAAGAATTTGATTCTTACACCCAATATCCACCCACACATAAAGAAACTATTCAAACTGCCGATGGTACCTCTCAGCCCATCAAAGGAGTTGGAATAGTTCAGTGCACACCCACAATTAAGTTATCTTCCGTCCTTCATGTTCCCGCCTTCACGTAAACCTTATTTCATTGAGTGCCTTGGTTAATGATATAGATTGCCGTGTAATGCTTGACCGCAAGATGTGTTTAATTCAGGAAAGGCTGACTGGAGAGAGGCTTGGGACCAGAACCAGGCATAATGGACTGTGGTACATGGACCGGAAGGTGACAAGTGATGCAGTATGTACTGTACTAGCATCAACTATAGGAGAGAAGGAAGCCATGGTGATGCTTCAACATTGTAGAATGGGACATTTGTCTTTTGAAAAAATGAGTAAGGTTATGCCTGATGTAATGTGTGGGGTGGATAAAAACAAATTAGTGTGTGATGCTTGTGAGTTTGGGAAGCACACTAGAACATCCTATGTGAGTAGGGGAATCCGGAGTATCTCGCCTTTTGTGCTTATTCATTGAGATGTCTGGACATGCCCTGTTATCTCTATAAGTGGAATGAATTACTTTGTGACATTCATTGACTGTTATTCTCGTATGACCTGGGTGTATCTCATGAGGCATAAAAATGAGGTATTCAGATATTTCCAGGACTTCTATGCCTATGTGAAAAATCAGTTCAATACAAAGGTGCAGGTAATCAGGACAGATAATGGGACCGAGTATGTGAATAAGGAGTTTGGTACATTCTTGTCAGCAGAAGGTATATTGCACCAAACCTCATGTCCAGATACGCCCCCTCAAAATGGAGTAGCAGAAAGGAAAAACCGTCATATTTTGGAGGTTGCTCGGTCGTTGATGTACACAATGAATGTGCCGAAATTCTTATGGAGTGAGGCGGTGATGACAACCACGTACCTCATCAACCGCATGCCATCAAGGGTGATTGGGATGAAGTCACCATGTGAAATGTTGCTAGGTGAGAACAAGTTCTTAGTTGCTCCTAAAGTATTTGGTTGCACGTGCTTCGTTAGAGATCATAGACCTTTGGTGGGGAAGTTGGACCCACGAGCGGTGAAGTGTATATTTATTGGATACCCATATGGACATAAGGGCTACAAGTGCTGGAGTCCTATCGAGCGACGAACATTTGTGATCATGGATGTGACATTTAGGGAGTCTGAGCCGTTCTATGGAGAGAAGACCGATCTCAGCTCATTATTTGACATTGACCTTGACTCTCCTAGCACGAGTGAGGCTAGTCGAGAGGGGGAGAGTGAAGTGTTGAGGAGAAACGAAGATGAACCTTTGAGTGTTGTGGTTGATTCTGTTGAAGATGAACCTTTGAGAGTTGTGGTTGATTCAGTCCCATATCCTATGGTCAAAGAGAGATGGAGACAGGCCAAACGAGGAAGAGAACTTAAAAGTGTATACACGGAGAAAATCTCAAAATGAGCATCAGCAACAACAGGCCCCTACGTAAGGTGACACACAGGCGCGGGAGGAGCAACATGCTCCAACAGGTGTCAAAATTGTTGAATTGCCTGATGACATAGGTCCATCTAGTACGAGGGATTCAATGGACTTGCCCATTGCCTTAAGAAAAGGAACCCGAGCTGGAGCTAGAAAACCTCCAAATTGGTACCAGGAGGAGCATGACATAGCTAATTATGTATCATATACATCTCTATCTACGAACTATAGGGCCTTCATCGCATCATTGCAATCTGTGGTGATCCCAAGAGATTGGAAAGTAGCAAAGCAAGACCCGAAGTGGCGCGAGGCCATGATAGAGGAGTTAAATGCTCTCGAAAAGAATAAAACTTGGGAACTTGTACATCTTCCAGCAGGAAAGAGAGGTATTGGGTGTAAATGGATCTACACCGTGAAACAGAATCCAGAAGGGAAAATTGAAAGGTACAAGGCAAGACTAGTTGCGAGAGGATATAGCCAAATATATGGGATTGACTATGATGAGACATTTGCGTCGGTGGCAAAGATGAACACGGTGAGGATCCTAATCTCATGTGCAACTAACTTCGGGTGGCCTTTGCATCAGTTGGATGTCAAGAATGCATTCTTGCATGGAGATTTACAGGAGGAGGTATACATGGAGATCCCACCTGGTTTCTGCACTCCTAGAACATCAGGAAAGGTATGCAGGTTGAGAAAATCTCTATATGGCCTCAAGAAATCTCCGCGGGCATGGTTTGATAGATTTAGACGAGTTGTATGTGGTATGAGATATAAGCAGTGTAATGGGGATCATACGGTGTTCTATCGGCACTCAAATAGCCAAATAACAATCCTTTCCGTATATGTTGATGATATCATAATCACCGGAGATGATGAGGTGGAGATATCACGATTGAAAGACAACCTACGTAAGGAATTTGAGGTAAAGGATCTTGGCCAACTCAAGTACTTTCTTGGCATAGAAATTTCTAGATCTCCCAAAGGGATTGTTCTCTCCTAGCGAAAGTACGTATTGGACTTGCTTAGTGACACAGGTATGCTTGGGTGTCGGGTTGCATCAACCCCTATCGATCAAAACCACAAGCTATGTGCCGAATCTGGGGAACCAGTGGATAAGGAGAAGTACCAGAAGCTTGTTGGAAGGCTCATCTATCTATGTCACACAAGACCTGATATTTCATATGCAGTGAGTGTAGTGAGCAGATACATGCATGATCCTAGGAGCGAACACTTGGATGCGGTCAATCAAATCCTCCGGTACTTAAAGGGTAGTCCAGGAAAGGGACTATGGTTCAAAAGGAATGATCATCTAAATATGGATAGGTATTGTGATGCTGACTGGGCAAGTTGCTTGGATGATAGGAGATCAACATCTGGTTATTGTGTGTCTGTCGGGGGAAATTTAGTGTCATGGCGAGGTAAGAAGCAGCCGGTGGTTTCAAAGTCAACAGCTGAAGCTGAATATAGAGCTATGTCGCAAGGTTTGAGTGAGATGTTATGGGTGAGGAATCTTCTTTCAGAGCTGAAAGTGTTGAGGAAAGACCCTTTAAATTTGTGGTGTGACAACAAGTCGACGATCAATATCGCAAAACAACCCTGTTCAACATGATAGAACCAAGCATGTGGAGATTGATTGCTTCTTCATAAAGGAGAAGTTGGATGACGGTATAATTAAGATAAGTCATGTACCCTCTTGCGAGCAAATTGCAGACTGTTTAACTAAAGGATTAGGAAAAAAAAGAGTGCAGTTCAGCTTGTAACAAGATGGGAATGATAGATATCTATCACCCATCTTGAGGGGGAGTGTTGGAGACTGTCCTAGGAGAACCTGGAATATTCTAGGGAGTGTTAGTATAGTAGTGCTGTCCTAGGAGTGCCTGGAACATTCCAGTGAATGTTAGAGTCTAGGTTAGTGTCCTACAAGATTCTAGAGTATTCCAGTGTACTAGTTAAGTTGTACCTAAGTTCCTATATATAAGAGGGTGCGGAGGTCCAAGGGATCTGCCCAACCAGAAACTATTTCCCAAGAAAACCTTCATACTTAAGCTTGGCATATACGGTCCAATCTGGCAGAAGCCTACGGCGTTACCAGGGCCCAATCAAAGATTCGGGTGACCGAAGGAGACTCCGACTACTTGCGGCACACGGCAAACTCAAAGATAGAAAGTTTGAAGGGACAAACCCTAACTTGTAACCGACCCGACCTGCTACCTGAGACCTAGCCTATCTATATAAAGTTTAGGAGGGGGCGACGAGGAGGACAATCACAACCTTAGTTTCCACAACATCGCCAGATTGCATCTGCGCACCCCTATAACTTTCGACTCCCTCGATAATTCCAAGAGCAGACAAGCAGAAGTAGGGTCCTCTATGGGGCCTGAACCTAGGTAAACCTTGCGTCCCTGTGTGCTTGTTTGCTAGCCGATTAATGCCTCTATCGCTCCTCCTTCTCCAAAACCCAAGTCCATAACAATGGGTATTGATGAGTTTGACGCTCGTCAGGTGGTGAAGACGAAAAAACCCTAATCACCGATAGTCGCCCGGTGCATTAGGTATAGGTTTGGCTTGCGCTTTCCATTAAATCGCTTCTCTATGTTTGTGCATCTGTTTATATACTCCTTTCTGGAATTCTCCCAACATGTGCAAATAAGTGTACTTCTAGTTTTTACTTGAGGCAAACTTTTAACATTTCACCAATTTTGTAAACAAACGTGGCAACATATATACAATCAAAATGATAGGTTATGAACCTACATTTCAAAATGAATCTAATGGTACCAATTACGTGTCAAAAAATATTTCTCTTTTTTATAAAATTGGTTAATTTTTTTTCTAAATTTAGTAAGGACCAAAGAAAGAAGTACACTTATTTGCGGACGCAGAGAACCCTTTTAACATTTTGGTGCACATAGCGCGTGTGGCTTGAGTACACTAGTTGTTGAAATTTCCCCATAATATGTTCCGTGTCAATTCCAAAACAAAACGCCACGAGCCCACGAGGACAGCCCGAATCGCATTCCCACCGGCCCCACTGCCCATGTGCTGACGTGATAACGACTCGTGCGACACTCTGCTGGCAGTGGCCACAGCTGCAGAGTGCAGAGGCAACCTTCCCCCGGTCGCCGCTCTGTTCCCATTCCCCCACCTCCCCCGCTCGCTCCTCGACCCGATCGAACCAACCAGCCTGGATCGCGAGGCGGCGGAGCCCAGATGCCCCCGCGTCTCCCTCTCCTGCTCCTCCTCCTGCTCGCCGCCCTCCCGCCGCCGGCCGCGTCCCAGCTCGGCGACCACGGGGCCCATCCTCCCCCGCACCCGCACCCACACGCGCTTCGGACCAGGACCAGCGGCGGGACTGGGAGCAACAACGTGCTCACCACCGCGCTCGTCGCCGCCGCGTCGCTCCTCGTCGTGCTCCTGCTCTACCTCTGCGTCGCCATCGCCGTCCGCCGCTACCGCGCCCCGCGCCCCGGCGGCCAGGAGGAGGGCCCGTCGCATACCCAGTCCTCCCGCGCCGCCGCGTTCCTCCGCCGCCACGGCCTGAACCACAACCGCCCGGCGTTCACCTTCGAGCAGCTCCGCGCCGCCACCGCCGGGTTCGACGCCGGGCGGAAGCTCGGGGACGGAGGGTTCGGGACGGTCTACCTCGGC
This sequence comes from Avena insularis, assembly GCA_023614405.1. Lineage (NCBI taxonomy): Eukaryota > Viridiplantae > Streptophyta > Magnoliopsida > Poales > Poaceae > Avena > Avena insularis. The sequence continues at coordinate 27,391,724 of CM042696.1, read as the reverse complement.
TACCTCCCGCCCTCCGGCCGCCCCGCCGCCGTCAAGCGTCTCCACGTCCCGCCCTCCCCGGGCCCGTCCTTCCCCTCCGCCGCCGCCGCCATCACCAAGTCCTTCTGCAACGAGGTGCTCATCCTCTCCGCGCTCCGCCACCCGCACCTCGTCCGCCTCCACGGCTTCTGCGCCGACCCGCGCGCGCTCCTCCTCGTCTACGACTTCGTCCCCAACGGCACCCTTTCCCACCACCTCCACCGCCGGGCCCGCGGCGTCGTCGCCGCGAATGCGCCACCGCCGCTCCCCTGGCGGACCCGCCTCGCCATGGCGGCCCAGATCGCGTCGGCGCTCGAGTACCTCCACTTCGCCGTCAAGCCCCACGTCGTGCACCGCGACGTCACCTCCTCCAACATCTTCGTCGAGGCCGACATGCGCGCCCGCCTCGGCGACTTCGGCCTCTCGCGCCTCCTCGCGCAGCCCGACGCCTGCTCCACGGCCACCGGCCGGGAGGTCGTCGTGTGCTGCACCGCGCCGCAGGGCACGCCAGGGTACCTCGACCCGGACTACCACCGCTCCTTCCAGCTCACGGAGAAGAGCGACGTGTACAGCTTCGGCGTCGTGGTGCTGGAGCTCGTCACGGGGCTCCGGCCGGTGGACGTGCGCAGGGAGCGCCGGGACGTGACGCTGGCGGACTGGGTGGTCTCCAAGATCCAGATCGGCGAGCTCAGGGAGGTCGTCGACCCGCCTGTGCTCGACGAGAGCCCTGCCATGATGCCGACCGTCGAGGCCGTCGCGGAGCTGGCATTCCGGTGCGTAGCTCCGGACAAGGATGACCGGCCCGACGTGCGGGAGGTGCTGGGCGAGCTGAGGAGGATCCAAGGGATGCTTCCTCCTGAATTGTCCAGCCACAAGGGTTCTTGACTTCGATCGCGCAGATCAGAATTGCGCTAGCACTGGGCAATCTCTCGCGTTGTTTGATGGTTGTGGTTCCAATGCCAACCTCCTGACTAATAAAGGATGGTGGCATTTATCCTTGCATTTGTCGAAGACAAGTGCGTCATGGTAGATGATGAATGGATAGTGCGCGGAGAGGTTATAGATGTACCGAGCTCAATTGTATAAAAGGATAACCTGTCGGTTCTGTGAGCTCATGAAGTAGTATGAGCAAGCTCTTCTGCCATGTGTTTGGCAGTAGCTTGTGGTCAGGGAACAGGAGTCTTGACTCTGTTCTTGCCAAAGTATGCTGTTTTGTCAAGGAATTGATGGTATAAAACATCCCATTGGGTCCTTGTCAGATCGCAAGTAGTGACAACTTTTCTTCTGAAGATGGTGATTGTCCTATCCGACAGTTGACTTCCTGTGAGAAATACTCAGTGTTTTCTGCACATGTTAATTTTCCAGGGATTACTGCCCTTTGATAACCCCGTGTTTTGTGGAGGTCGTCGAGCCGCTGGTGCTTGACGAGTGCCCTGGCGCGATGCCAGCCATCGAGGCGGTCGCAGAGCTGGCATTCGGGTGGGTCGCTCTGGACAAGGATGGCCGGCCCGACGCCCGGGAGGTGCTGGACGAGCTGAGGAGGATCCAGGGGATGCTTCCTCCTGAATTGTCCAGCCACAAGGGTTTTTGACTTGGGCAGCTCGGATCAGAATTGAGCTAGCACAGTTTCTCCCGTTGCCGATGTTTGTGGTTCCAATGCTGACCTCCTAGCTGAAGAAGGTTTGGCATCATCCTTGCATTTGTCGAAGACCAAGTGCCTCATGGCAGATGACCAGATATCACATCACATACATCTACAGGAAGAACACAGCCGCCGCAATCCAAGGTGCGTGGAGAGGTTATAGATACACCAAGCTCAATTGTAGAAGGATACTGTGTTTGTTCAGCTGATGAAGTAGTATGAGCAAGCTCTTGTGCCTTGTGTCTGGCGGTAGCTGTGGTCACTGAACAGGAGTGTTAACTCTGTTCTTCTCAAAATGTAGGCAATGTAAGTTGTTTTATCCAAGGAACTGGTGGTATAAAACATCCCATTGGTTCCTTGTCAGATCGCAAGTAGTAGTAACCTTTTTTCCTGGTGATGGTGACTGTCCTATCCGACAGTTGACGGCCTCAGGAAAATACTCATCAGTAGCACATTCGGTTCTCTGCTCATGTTAATTTTCCAAGGATTTCCCCCTTTCATACCCCCGGTTACTTTGTGGAGCTTGTATGTGCCTCAGTGGCTCCTCGTATTCACAGTATCGTGGTTGCTTCCCAACAGAAGTACGTGTGTTTCTTGTTCTGAACCTGTTTCTACACCAATCTGTGTTGTGGAGCGCATTGTTATTGCTCAGAGTGTGTGGAATTTTGTCTCCTGATTATAAGCTTGAGCATGTGGCTAGTTTCTGGATCATCGTCTGAAGGACAGTGACTTGAAATCGAATGAAATGTGCATAGCCTGCTCGGTTGAGTAAGCATCTTCGCATGCGGAGCAGGCTAGGGAGTAGTGTTCTCTTCCATGCGCCATGGAAGCTTTTGTGCCTAAAGTTGATCGTATTATTACCAAAACTAGCAAGGTGGCCCTCGCAAATGCGAGGGCATTATCTTTAGCATATTGAACATGTCAATGAAATTCATTTATGGTTTGAGAGATACCAAAAATATGGAATCCTAAATTATATAGTTTTATGACCACTAAACTTGTTATATTAAGTAAACTAATACCTATTTGAATTTTTTAAAATAATTTTATTTTGTTGCCTTATATTAACTGTGATATTTGCAAAACCATCATGTCACCATTTTGTAACGTAGAGCGGTGGTTCTTTAATTTATTTATACCCTTCAATCCAGTTGATCTATAACCTTACTCACATATGTATGTTGTGTGTAATCATATGACTACGCCAACTCAGATTGCCCATAGTTAAAGATATATTTTCTCAGTAATTTACTATGTTGTGATGCCCGCCACGATCTTCTCCTTGGAACCATTGATTCACTTGGATCATGTTTTTGTGTTTTTTTGTGATGTCTCAAAGATCTTAGTGTTCTTTGTGTACGTGGGTTATGTCTCTGACATATTTGAAAACTCACAAGGATACTCTAATCTTAACTTGGAGATTTGATTTCACGTGTTTACCTTGATTTATTTCCTATACAGTCACATTCGCTGTACACCATTTTGAGTTTGTAATTAGCATGGGATGTGCTTCCCCAGCTATGCGTGCCTCTTTTCGAAAATCCAAGTGTAATTCTTTTTAAAAAAGTCAAGTGTAACAAACGTGCTAGAAAGAATTAACGCATACTCTCCTGTACCGGTATAATTTCAAGATGTTTTCAGGGGAACACACGTATATGGCTAGGAGTCCTTTGTTAACATGAGTTTAGCACATGAGGGCATGCTCAGTTTAGACGGACGGCATCTGTAAGAATTGTCCATATCATTTCTAGACGTTAATGTAGACTCCAGGTACAACGGGTCGTCTTTTGGGCTGTGTATAGGAAAGGAAACCAACCGTTGCATTGTTGCATGAATTTTGGAATATTTGACCGATGCATGGCATACAATGGGGAAACAGCTGTCTATATCAAGCGATTTTTACGGCAATCGACCGTCGGCCTAGTTGCAGTCAGCCTCCGTCTCTCTCCTCGGTCTCATGTCTCCACCTCATCAAAATTTTGACATGGCATCTACTGCAGACGGCCGAGGTTGGACTACTGTACATGCCGTGACGTCTGGAAACAAATCTCTTAGAACGCGTGCTAATTTGTGGCTTGTTTTCTCTGCCTAAATTACAGCCCAATAGATCAATTGAGCCCGTTCATTTAAAATAAAAAAAACAACAACGACCGAGAGGAGCTATCTGATCGCTTAATTACCGAGTTAAGTTCGAGACTCAACATAAATCGTGTCGGACTGGTTACGTTACATAGTTTTGTTTTTGGTAAATCCAAGTCGTTCATTATAGATCTAACTATCATGATAATTTAGATGATGTGGATCAACGTGATGCCTCAAAAAACAACCTTATATTGCTTTTAGTATATAATAACTAGCAGGGCGACCCTCGCAATTGCGAGGGCATCATCTTTAATACATTGAAAGTAAAATCATAGAGTTCTACAATCCACATAAATAGATAGATAGATATTTGTGAATTTCTTGATTTATTGTTGTGTGTTGTAATTTATTAATACTTTCTCTTATAATTTCCAAATATGCTGAGCATGTCCACATTTTGACTGGCCTTCAAATCTATGTTCAAGATATGCTTTAGCAAGATTAAAATAGCGAATTTTTAACTTTCTCACTTCAATGTGGAACAATCAAAGTCTTTAGCTTGTATGACGGGCACCGGATCAATATTCCACCTTTCCCGCCAACTCATCTCACATAGAATATCCGCTAAGACGCCAGGAAGAAAAGTAACCATAGATCAACATGTGATGCCAGTTATGATAGTTGAGATGTAGTCTTACTAATAATGTTGGATCAATCATCATTCTGGTGTGACCATAATGGTTTAATTCATGGAACCAATTCTATTATACATGATCCTTTAGAAAATTCGATTATCTCCCTGGCGGCCAAGGGATTAAGCAATAATTTGCAAGCTTGTCTTTTGAGAATTGTGTTCCTAAAAAAGTTGTGATCAACGATCTTAGTTAGGGTAATATACTATTCATTAAATCGTGATCCGCAAATGCTTCATGTACATTTATGATATTGTGGATCATATTCAATCTTGTCTTTTCCTGCTCTTCGTTAAGCTTTGTGCCAAATAGTAATCGTCATATCATTATATTGGCATGTTGCATATACACGTTTAATGTGGTTAATCTAATCTATGTATCATACATTGGGAAATGTGTTTTCTTTAAGATTGTTTTGCATATATCATATATAGATTTTTTTCCTGTCAAGGTACTATATCATTATTGTTATTGCATGATTCACGTCCTTCAAATAATCCATCAAAACATGTGGGATGTACACCATTCTCTGGGCGGACCTTCCATTGTGCTTTATCACTCCTCCTCTCTATCTCTCAAGGCACATCCACTATATACACACTTCATCATGCTCTTCGAGTCAACTACCCTATGTCAGTGAGTCGCACGTCTTACGATGCGCCACTTATCAATCCCTACTTCTACATGGACGATAAACCTATGCGAGCTGAGTTTCTGCCACGTGGCCACACTTCTAGTTTTACATAGTGCAACATCATGTGTAGTTGCCATTTTTTGGTGCAAAAGACATGTTTTTAAAAGGCATGGTTAAACTAATTTTGAGTTTGTTAGCATTTTTTCTGAAACATGTTATGTTGTTTGGATTATTTTTTGAAAATTTTGAAGTTTTACGTAAACACGTGGAAGCCTTTCTTTGTTTTTTCTATTATGTTCTAAACTTTGATTGTAAAACTTTAGATGCCATCATTGTGCATTTAATATTTTGTATTTTTCTTTTTGGAACTTTGGTTGAATAATTTTTAAGCTAGCCCTTGAATTTTTGGATGATCATCTTTGGACCATTTTTGAATATTCACCTCAATAGTTGGATATCCCCTATATTATTGTAAAAGTTGTTTAATTTGTACATTTTTGAAAATAAATCATGTTCTGTTTTAAATCTTACCGTGATTTTTGAAACCAGTTTGTATATTTATTTAAGGAGAGTGCTACCTGATGGCACTGCATTTTGCTAGATCCTATGGTGGAAGCCTCCCGCTCTTTCTTGCGTGCATGTAATTTTACGATCATCTAGATTTCTTTGGTTGTAAATTTTAAAAAGCTTTAGTTCTCGGACTGTTAGCTTGATTAACGATCCATTTTCACCAGTAGTTCATAAATGTTTGCAAAAGCACATTATGAACATCACTTCAACAAAGAGCAAAAATGCATATTAATCCGTGTGATATATTGCTAGCTACCTTCTACATATATTGGTAAATAAATGTGTTAATAGTGTATTTTTTGCACGATGTTGTAGTACTGTCACCAGAAGGATGTCTCACAAAAGGCGTAATATTCTTCGGTGGGAGCGACGCTCCAGTCGACAGCGAGTGTTAAGACCTGCCGAATCAGTCTTTCGAATGTGCTCATATGGATTGAGTGTACGTACGTGTATTCTTAGGAATGAGTATGCTTGCATATTTGTGAGGGTCTGCCTCTGGGTTTTGCAAAAAAAAAATCTAGCTTGTTAGGTATTTTGGGTTTAAACGATTGATATTGTAACACACTTGGGCTTTTTTTTTGTGGCAAATCTCAACACACCCGAGTTCTGTACGTAGGACAAAAAACTTTAACTCGTTAGGTAACTTAGGCTTACACGTTTTGTATTATATACTCTACGGACTCTTTCTTTTGGCTAATTAACACATGACCGATTGGTAAAAAAAAAGAAAAACATGACCGATCGGAACATGACTCCATGCAGGGGGGGAAATCAGAACATGACCACGTTATATTTTACTCAACCGCGCTAGAGATTAAAGACGTGACAGAGGTTGTATGTGTATGTGTATAGAAATAAAATTCCATTACGTTATTTAGTTAAATCCTAACCATAGTTTTCAGATCTAACTATCAGAAATTATTATGATGATGTGGATTAACGTGGTGTCTCGAAAAACAACCTTATATTGCTTTTAGTATATAATAGATAGATGTTGAACAGGAAGCTGCAGAAGCTACGTACTCGGAGTCACCTTGTAAGAGCTGAACTGGGAAGGAAGGAACAACTCGCAGTTACCTTGTAAAAAAGAGGTGATCTGAAGCTGTGGAAGACACCTGATGACGGTGCGGTGTCAGTCTTCGGTGCTGTAACTTGCGCGGGCAATGCTTCAGCGCAAACACACCCAGAATGTGCTTCTGTGGAGAGACGGGCAGCGTTGTGCTTGCCGCGGGGACGAGCTACGGATAATGGGAGAGGCGGCGGCGTTGGTTTTGTCGACGAGGTGGCACCGTGGCATTGTACACCCAGATCAGAATTACCCTAGCATGACCTCTGACGTTGTTGAATGTTGATGGGTGTGGTTCCAATGCCAACGTCCTGGCTAATAAAGGAATGGCATTGTACACCTAGATCAGAATTAAAGGATTGGCATTGTACACCCAGATCAGAATTGTCATATGACTGGATATCGCATTACATACATGATACATCTGTAGGAAGATCGCATTCATCCCTTTTTAAGTAGTAGTAGTAGTATTTTTTTTTTTAAAAAAAAGCTCTTCTGCCTTGTGTTTGTCTACAGCTTGTGATCACTGAGTTGGAGTCTTATCTCTGTTGTTGTCAAGATGAAGACTAGTAAAGCTGTTTTGTCAAGGAACTGATGGTATAAAACATCCCATTGGCTATAGCTTTCTGATGATGGTGATTGTCCTATCCGACAGTTGGCTTCCTCGGAAACATACTTCAGTAGTAATAGTAGTACTCCCTCGGCCCCGAAAATGATGTCTGTTGCTCAGAGTGTGTGGAGTTCTGTCTCCGTGGTTTCAGTTTTTAGGATGTGGCTACTGGCTAGTTTCTGCAGCATCGTGAGATGGACAAGGACTTGACTTGAAACGAACGATGTTATGTGCACCTAGTGATGTTCTGCTGAGTTAGCAGAGGCTAGGGAGCATTGATCTCTTCTCTTGTACTAGTATACGCATACGCGCCATACGCACGCTGTTGCCTGAGGTGGATCGTGTTAACGCCAATGGTCGACATGAAGCTTGTACAGTAGTACTGTACAGGGAAGGAAGGAAGGAAGGAACTGATGGTGCAGAATGTTGGTGGACATGTCAGTTGCTATAAAAAAGAGTTGATCCGAAGCTGCGGAGGACAACTGATGATGATGCGCGTTGTACACCGTTAGGTGAAGCTATCGACAATACCTGGAGTCTGGACTCTAGAGAGGAAGAAGACAGGAGAGACATAGGAGAGCAGATAGTTTTCTCTGTTTTATTCAGCCTGAACATTTCTTCGGTTTACAGCGGGGCTTTAGAAGCCGACGACACCCAGGCAGTGGTGGCTCGTCAAAGGGGTGGCGGTCACTGCTGGTGGTTGCTGAGCGTGATTTCGCGGGCTGGTGGTCGCTGGTCACAGGAATGCGGTTACCTTTAACAACGAGTGCCCTTCGGTGGCCCTCCACGTGAACATGATCAAAGCAGAAGCTAAGACGTGGGTGGAGGCGGAGGCTGTCTAGATGTCTTAGGCTGAGTTGTACGGCGTGGGTGTTCATCCGCAATTGCAGACTTGTACACGAATCTTTTTTTTCTATCAATGCATCGAAACACAAAGCTTTTACGTTTCTGAAAAAAGGGGTGGCGCATCGCACAACAAGATGGCGGCAGTAAGAGCATCTCTAGCAGATATTGCATCCGGCCATCCTGCAAAACACGTTTGCGGTGAACCGCATCTTGAGTTTGCGGTGCCAAAAAGTCCGAGGCAGAGCAGATACCGCATAGGGTACTGCAAAACCGAATACTCTTTTTTACGGGTCAGATATGCTGTATCTGTTCCGTCCCGCCGCGTGTACCGCAAAACAAATTTTCCTTCAAAGCACACAATCGAGAGTTTAAAGGAGAAATAGAACTAAATTTGGCCATAGATATTAGTAATTAAGGTCATATAATTCAACGGCGAGCTTTTCGATCATAGTAACAAACGATTAAATGAAAATCCTAATCCACGATCTCGCTTCCGCTGTCATATTCCGCGCCGCCGTCCTCTGCCTCCTCTGCGTCGCTACCGTTGTCAGCAATCTCGACGATTTCGGCGCGGTTGGCCTCCCTCCGGAACTCTTCCCGGAGCACCTCATCGATAGCGGTGTAGACGTGCGGCCATGAACTGCCCAGCATCGCGCCCTCCCTTCGGGGTTGCGGAGGTCGGGATGGACCTCGCGCCTGTGATCCAGGTAGAGGGAAAGTGCCGCCCTGCGCTCCTTCTTGAATCGCTTACGCCAGTAGGAGCTCGCGGGCGTGTATCGGGTCATTGCCATCTTCCACCCCGGTAGATGAAGGTGACGCTCCTCGATCCGGCAAGCCAACTCGGCACCGCACGAAACAGGCGCCACCGGCATCCCGAAATAGCTGAGGTCGAAGTCGGACGGGAGCATCGCTCGAGGTGGCGCTAGGATGTTGTGGTGGGAGAACATCGAGGCCTCGTAGTAGTTTAGATTGGGTCTCGCCATGGCTGCGGGAGGAGAGACAGAGTGATGGCAGGGAGGAGAGAGATATAGTGGGGGTGGAAACAGTCGGGGGCGGCAGATCAGCGACGATGGCGGCTGAGCGGGAAGTAGGCAGGGGGGGGGAGACAAGGGGGGCTAGCAGGGGCTAGACCCCCCCTAATGGATCGCCCCCCTCAATGTTATAGAGTAGCTTATGGTACTAATATACATCCTATATTCGTGCTAATGGCTAAAGATAAACATCTACTTAATTAAACCATGCTTAATTCATTCAGATGTTGTGCAGCGAGCAAACACCTTGTAGCCCATCTCCCCATACGTCCTTGTTTTCTGGCTCAAAAGTCGCTCCGGCCTTGTTTTCCTAGCTCACCCTCCATACCTGGCAGTGTAGATTAAATCAATTTGAAATTAGTAGTAGATCGATTGAACCGTAAATCCCCTTTCGACTATATTGATTTGAAAGACAAAAGTAAGAGAAGAACTGAAAGTTCAATTTATTTTTTTAAAAGCAATACTCTTAGAAATGAAGAAAAACATGAGAACGGTTAGTCAGATTTCAGATTTTTGTAATGGTGATACTCCCTCCGATCTAAATTAGTTGTCTTAGATTTTTCTAGATATCTAGACTTGGTTTGTGCTAGATACCTTTGAATCTAAACAAAACCAAGTCAACTAATTTGGGTCGGAGGGAGAATATTTTTTCGAGGATTTATGGTGATATGTTGGAGATATCATATATCGTGTTATAGTGCCTTGTATTACTATACTAAGTGTTGTCAAAAAATATTTTGCACCATTCGGTAGCCATTGCCTTCCTCGCCCCCACTATGGTCAAATCCTGGCTCCGCCCCTGGAAGTAGGGGAGGGGAAATTTCTCTCCCGCCAACCGAAACATCAGGATGCGATGAACCACATCGCGGGCCCTCCATACGGTTGATGGGTTCGTAGCATGGAAAACAAAAAATTTCTACCGTAAGAACGAACAAATCCCAGATCTAATCTAGATAAAAGCCAAGATCTAATCTATTAGACATGAGCAACGAGATAAATCGGTACTAACCCTCGTATAACCGAAAGCGTTACGATATTAGATCTCGTGGATGATGTAGTCGATCACTTGCCGATCTCAAGATCATGTGGACGATCCTTCCGGCGCCGCGTTCCGGCAGCGCTTTCGCAGACGGTCACATGTGCGGATTCGAAGCAGACCTTCCTCTCCCCGTTCCAGCGAGCAGCGGAGGTAGTAGATCTTCTTCACGGAATCCCAGCAGCACGACGGCGTGGTGGTGGTGGTGGAGGTGAGAATTCTGCAGGGCTTCGCCTATGCCTATGCAGAAGAAAGGTGGAGGAGAGAGGCGGCAGAGATTGGTTGTTATGAGAGAGAGGCAAGAGGGGGCGCCCCTCCCTTCTATTTAAGGGAGGGAGGCGCGCCTGGGGAGGGGGAGTCCTAGTAGGACTCCCCTCCTTGGGCCGACGGTGGGAAGGGGGGAGGAATCCTCCTCCCCCACGAATCCGTGTATTGCCCCACTTGGACTCCTTGATCCTTTCTTGGTTTTCAAGAAAACCCCAAGAAATCCTTTAGAACCTTCCAGAACATTCCGAAACCTTCTAGAATCTCCATACAAACACTCCGGAATATTTCCTAACTTAGAAAATGATCCCCAATATATGAATCTTATTCTCCGGACCATTCCGAATCTCCTCGTGATGTCCCGGATCCATTCCGAGACTCCGAACAGCATTCGGTCTCCAACGCATATTCCATATCTACTTAAAACAACTTCGAACCTTAAGTGTGTCACCCTACGGTTCGTGAATATGCAGACATGATGAAGACACCTCTCCGATCAATAACCATTAGCGGGATCTGGAGATCCATAACGGCTCCCACATACTCAACGATTACTTCTAGAATACCCAATAACATCTTTATAATCACCCAGTTACGAAGCGGCGTTTGATGTTATCAAAGTACCCAGTGATTAACATAACCTTATGGTCGAAGGATTAGGTTACTATGTATTTGAAAGCTTACAGCAATACGAACTTAATGACTTGATCTTATGCTACGCTTACTATGGGTGTGTGTCCATCACATCATTCTCCTAATGATATAATCTTGTTATTAATCACATCCAATGTCCATGATCAGGAAACCATGATCATCAATTAATCAACAAGCTAGTTCAACAAGAGGCTTACTAGGGACTCTTTTATGTTTACAAAACACACATGTATTAGTGTTTCCTAATAATAAAATTATAGCATGGGATGTAAACATTCATCATAAACACAAAGATATAATAATAACCACTTTTATTATTGCCTCTTGGGCATATCTCCAACAACGGTATATATGCAGGACGCAAGCGACCTTTTGCGATGAACTGCAAAAATATTTCGGATGCGGTAGACGTTGTGGTATCTAGAATGGCTAATTTTTCCGCCTCATACCGCAAACGAGCGGTTATTTTGCAGGACAGGGTCAGATGTGGTATCTGCTAGAGATGCTCTAACGTGCGATACTTCCATAGCCTTCGGCCCGTCGGTGCGTCCAGCGTGTCATGGTCATGGATGATTACCCGATGAGTTTCAGGACTGGTCAGTAGTCTACATTTTGTATTAGCTCGACGCTTTTGATGCGGAACTAGGACAGAGAGCTTTATCTACGATATGTAGTGCAAGAATGGAGGTTGTGTTACTTCGGGGTGTGATTGGTTGTCTGCATTTTTTCGCGCTCTCCGTGGGGCAAGTCTTGGAGGCATGGCCACGTGGAAACAACATCTGGACCTTGTTCTACGCTTCTTTTGGTAGCCTGACAGACATTTTCTTGGTCCTCAATAGATAGAGGGCGCAGTTGTTTGGTGACCTGCATAGACAGGTCTAATCCAAAGCTGTCCCTATGGATGCGTGTTTGGTTGTGTAGCATGGAGCCATTGTGCTAATTTCTTCCTAGGAGGGATGAGATTAGCAAATCAAGAACATCACGCAACATAATTTAGGAGTACTATAATCACATTGGAGTATGATACTTAGGCAGTATCATAGGGAGTAACCATATTGACGATATAGTTCAACTACTAGACGAGATTACTTAAGCCAGTCACTCATCCTCCTGGGCAATCCTCCTGCTACACTCTGGCTGGTCAGGGCACCTTGCGACCACCTCGCAACATGAGTAGTCGAAGAAGACCGACATGTACTCCTTTGTAGTGAGCTTCTTGAAGAACACAAGGTAGCCAATTTTGAGGTTATGAGCTATGGCAAAATCTGCCCATCCAGCTTCCGGGACAGCTTTGCCACTGACCTCTTTCATGTTCATATCCCGCTGGCATCGATTGTTGGTCTTCACGATCATCTTCCCCGGCACCAGCCCCATATATGGCTTGAAAGCATCTGGGAGAGGGAGAATCCCTATCCTAGGAGGCATCAACACCTTGCAAAAATGTGTTGGCGAGACATCCTCCTGGTAGTGGCCAACAGTGGGTGGCCTTCCCCTTTTGCTCTTATTGAAGCCCTCTTCCCGAGAACCTCCACATGGACTCCAAGCTCCAACATCTACCAAAAACAACGGTGAGACAATGCAATAAACAAAACATCAGAACATGAAGCACACATTTCATAGAGTTGGTGCTACGGGAACCAAAGGAAATACATTACCCATTAGGTGTACACACCTTCTGATCCAATAATACCACCTCTATCATTAACATATGAAAAACATGTCATCATATACTTGAAGGGGTTCGCAGCAGAAAATAATATTTTTTCTTAACTAGCGCAACACCAAATGCCAGGATCTATCTAAGAGTAATATTGTAATAGAGAAGGTTTCAGTGACATATCCTTGTAGATCAAAAGCATTTAACGTTTCAGTAGAAACATGGATGATGTAGTCGTACCCATAATCGACCTCAAGATCTTGTTGCTCCTCGCACGACAATCCAGGTACCACAACTGGCAGCACCCGTTCTCCCTGATCTAGCTGGGATTGTGAAAGTAGACCGTCTAAAACCAGGTATCCAGCAGCGCGACGACGTGCTGAAAGAAGTGTCGTCTCCCACGCGTACAGTTCTTCTTGGAACCACAAGCACGAGAGACAACAAGAGAGAGAAATTCTGTAAGAAAACTGTCTTAGAGAATATTTTGTGTCTTTTCCCTCCCACATGTCCCTTCTTATATAGGGAACAAGGAGGGACTCCCACCATCCAATTCCTAGGGTGGGAGTAAACCAGAGGAGGGAGGAGGCACTAAGGGGATGCGGTCGGGTGGGCCCCACCGACGCGCCACACCATGGCTGACCGGTGGCTGGGGTGGACCCCAACCCCACGTTCCCTAGCCCAAGGCGGCGGTGGCCCCCTTTGCCCTCTCCATGGAGCGGCTGCCCTATATTGGCCACTCCCTTTAGGAGTTGGCCCATTAAGATGGGTTGCTCCAATAAATTTAATTTAAATATTATTTTAATATTAATTCCAATAATTAATATAAATACATATTATTAAATTCCTTTTGACCCGAAACACCTTTCGAATCACTCTGAACAACCTTCGTCCCTCCCGGAATAATTTCGGTTCTCTCACGAAACACTTCTGACTTTCTCTTCTCTTTCTTCTTGTGATCTCGGTAATTCCAAAGCGATCTCCAAACATTGTAGAACCCTTAAGTGTGTTACCCTATGGTTCGGGAACATCATAGACATGATCGAGACGCTTCTCTGATCAATGATCATCACCGGGATCTAGATACCCACAATGACCCCTATGCATCCACGATATCAATGTCGTTTGAACCATAAACGTCGAGTACAATTCTCTTTGTTACTTTAATACCTGCCTTGCCCAAGATCTGATTATCGGTATCACCATACCTCGTTCAATCTCATTACCAAAAAGTGATGCTTAAATCGTTCTCGTGATATTCCATCCTCATGACCTAATCATAAGCTGTGCAACTTATGGATATAATCTCACCGAGTGGGCCCGGTTTATCTTCTGGTCATACGGGAAAAAAATCCCGATCTCGATGTATACGCCTCAACGTCTCTCTAGAATACCTGATATACACCTTTATGATCATCCTATTACGGTGTGATGGTTGAATCAGTCAAGGCAGCCTCGGGTGATAGTGATTATCAGATATGATCTCACGGTCGAAGGAGTAGGATACTTCGTTTCTAATTATTGCAACGATGAACCTTGTGACTTGATCGTGTCGCAATACTTGTGTTAGGTACAATATCCATCACATCATTCATCTAATGATATGACCTTATTGTCATCTGGCATAAATGCCCATGATCAGGAAACCTTGATCTTCAGTTGACCAATGAACTAGTTGAATAGAGGTTACTAGAAATTTAATTTGTTTACATACCACACGTGTACCAATGTTTCCGATTGATACAGTTATAGCATGGTATAAAAACTATTATAAACTAATAAAATATGATAATAAACATTTTTATTATTTGCCTCTAGAGCATATTTCCAACAATACTCATATTGATAAAGAATGAATAAGCAATGTGCATCATGCAATAAGCACACCCAATGCAAGAAATGGTTCTACCATACCAAGTGAAATGCACAATGAAAAATGCTTGTACAATGCATAAGGTATGATGGAATCACCCCTTACACCAACACGGTGCCAGATTTTAGTCAGCAGATAGAATCAATCAATGATCAAGAAATTAGACAAGCAACAATTGGTGGCCTCATGCTAAGATAACACAGACTACTCAGCGAGATGAACCTATATTGACCAAGTTGCACGTAAAAGCAATGTTGTTCTATAGAACACTACGTCGATGCAGATCTCCTCGTCAACAATGCAAGTGTCTAATTTTTATCATCGGACTAAGCAAACAGATAATTAGAGCCTCATTTAGTTACCAAGGAGTATTGTCAGAAGTATATGCACAATATTTTTGTGTGGACATAGCACTTAGTTCGGTATCACCATCCCTTTAGTACGAGTATAATCATTGGTCAAAGGAAGAAAATGAAAAAGAAAATCACAATGAACCAACTTAAATGCCTCATAAGTTTAGCTTATAATGAACAAACATAGCGCACAATAGTCACCGAGATAATCCATGATTTGGAAAATGGCATGCACAACCAACATGGTTGTATATAACACACGCTAAATGCAGATTATCCCATTGACATACCTAGTGCCAGATTTCTAATCCATGATGTGAATCCAGTGAAATCGAGCTACTAGATATGAGGAAACCAAAAAAAACTCAAGCATTGTCACAAATCTAAGTATAATCGAACCCAAACTCTAGCGGATCTACCGTGCATGTCATCTACCAGCCATCTACCTTCATATCTATGATAAAAAAAAGAGCTGGTGACGTGTTTGTAGACCTTACCTCCATTGCCGAGCCACAGAAGGTCGAATACGATGGGACAACCGAAGTTATTTCTCATGGCCAAAGTTGCGCGATCATATGTCGATGCAGTGGAGAGGCAGAAGAAGCGGAGATGGAAGGATCTATCGGTTATCGGTCTTTGTGTCGCTGCTGGTAGGTGAACCGCTAACGATATTGGGACAAGAGTGAGACGATGGAGTGGGCGGTGAGGCGATTTTATGGCGCATGATCCCAAGCCGACACGGTGTCTCTTGCTCCTTCTCCACACGTGCAGGGGAAGGCTCTCTCTTTGCTCCACCGGCCTGCCTCTCGGGAAACTGCTAATTCGTCCATTTCTTGTGGGCCTGGTCCTGGCATGTTTTGACACGCATGGTAGCCACAACGCGGAGGGAGCCCAACCATCTAATCAACCCACTTTTAGCTCCTTGAGACATGTTTCAAAGACGTGTGGGCTACAATCACACCATTTCCTGCTTCGAGCTTGGTATCTATTGGGTCAGACAAACATATTCCACCGAACCAAGTGCACAACATTATTTGCAGAACAGAGGAAAAGTTGACCTTCCAAATGCAGGAGCGACACAATTTCAAACTCGAGGGTGCGAGTCCCTTGCCAGGTTGGGCTCAAACTACTGTGGGCTGGAGGCCATTGTTATCATCCTCTCGGAACATTCTAGGCCGGAGGTCTGTGCGATGCAAGAAGATGAAACTTCCCACGCTGTTGACGGTGAGACATAGCAGCAGGCTAGCTGGCGGGGTGTTTTGTGGCAATATGGAGCTCTCATCTCGGAGGTAAGGATAGGCAAGGCAATGCGAGCGAGAGACAAGGCGCTCCAGGTGTACATCGAGCTTTTCGACAATAGAAGTGGAGGAGCCAGGAATTGAGCTACGCCGGGTCGAATAAATACGCTCTAAAAAAATTTAGGCACAAAATCAAGAGTATTGAAAAAAATGGTATAAACAGATTCAACTTTCATAATTCATCGAGTATAACTACAAACTAACTACAAAAAACATGAAAGTACATACGAAATGACTTAGAAACTACTAGGATAGGATCATACAATTAAGTTATATCCATGTTAACAAGATGAAACTGTCGAGGAAGATGACCTCGACGGTCCTTGTAGAAATAAAAGTGTAGCATAATATTCTTGTCATCAATTTTTTGTAAATATCTCTTTCTCAACATAGGAAATCATCAAATCATTGAGTCAACCATCCCTTATCTTGTTTCGAAAATCTATTTTTATAATACTTATGGCCGAGAAAACACTCTCAACTGATATTGTTGCCACTGTCAATGCAAATATAATAAGACGATAGACTAATGAAATTTGTCTAGTGTAGTAAGACAGAAGAGAAAGGAATAGATGACTGGGTATCGAATGAACTCTAGTGCGAGTACCATAATGAGAAGGAAGGCTATCTATAGTTGGATCTAGTGGAAGAGAGGGTGGAGCTAGCGAGCAAGGAGATGAAACATGTGATGTATGTGGGTCCGGTGTCGAGACCAATGCAAACTAATCAGAAATCGAGTCAGTGTGCCTCTACGGCCCGTCGGCTTAGCAGCCTGTGCCGGATTTGGCTCCCATCGACCACTGAGTGGCCTCCGCACGCAAGCCCTGTGAGGAAAGTGAGGTTCACGAGCGCCTCGGCGGAGCGCGATGATGTGGGGTACATGGGGAACCTTCGCCGAAGGTATTCGGAACGCCTTGACGGGGAGCGTCAACATATGAGCCCTACAAGCTTGGGAAGACCGACAAAGTCGCGCCATCCGGTGCGTCGCTAATCGACCTTAGCTCGGATAGCGCCGCGTCAGACGCGTCATTGGAGTAATATGCTAACCGAGTATTTCCCTAGCGACGAGGAAGTTTAGTTTAGGTTTCATTTAAAGCTATGTATGTAAATATAGTTTATGCTAGTAGTTTGAATTGAGTTTAATGGACTAGTTTGGATCAAATTTGCATGAATTTGTGTTCACTATTTTTAAGGAGTTAAGTTTAAGGAAATCCGCTAGAAACAACTAATTTTTAGGGATCGGCTACACGCGTTCTCTAAAATCGTGAAACCTCCACCGGCGGACCAGATAGAAAGAAAAACAACCAGAGCGCAATGTGAACACCTCACGGCTGGATGGGAGCACGGAGGAAGCCACCGACCGAATCGGATGCCAACACCAAAACCTGGTTGCAAAGCATTCTCTTCTATCCTGTCCAGCACACCAGTGTCTTCCCGGTGAGGTTCGATTCGGCGGCCCCTTTTGCGCGCTGCCTCCGTCAGGGTCCATCCACCCAAGACCCAACCGACCAATCAAATCGGAAACCCCTTCCGCGTGCCCGGCCGACACGCATGTCCTACCAGGCTACCACCCTTCTCTTCACACGCCACGTCTCTCCCCACACCGCGCCGCCGGCCGGCTATAAGTACACGCGCCCGCCGCCCAGAAACGCCATTAGCCACCCAGTTACCTGCTCCATTACCCCATCATCACAAACTGCCCGCTGCTTTCTTCCTTTCCCCGGCACATCAGAGCAATCAAGATGAGCGATCCCAAGTACGCCTACCCCTACCCCGCCCAAGGTATGGTGATCTTCGCTGCGTCGAGTTAAAATTCTTAATCTGGAGGAGGATCGAAGTGAATCGTGCTGATGGTGATGGCCTGATGGATGGGGATTCAGTTTTCTGATGATCTGTATGTTCTGGTTCTGCAGGGTACTACCAGGGAGGACCGTACCAGGGTGGCCCGTACCAGGGGCCTCCGGTGATGGCGCCGCCGCAGTACGCCGCGCCGCCGCCCAGGGCGCAGCCCAGCTTCCTCGAAGGCTGGTGCGTGCTTACCACCACCATACGGCTACAATTTCTTCTCCCCAGCTACTTTTTTTGCTCATAAGCTAACGTACTCGCTCTGTGCTTCCGTTTTGTGTACAGTCTGGCTGCGCTGTGCTGCTGCTGCCTGATCGACGAGTGCTGCTGCGACCCCTCCATCATCTTCGTCGGGTAAACCCAACCAAGGGATCCACCCGGACAGCATGGCGGGCGGCAGATGAGTGTGAGTGAACTGTACAGGACAAAAAAAAATGCGCCAAGGATTTACCAGCTTAATTACTTGCCACGCCGCGATCTACATATGCTCTGTTATATATTGTTTAACTTGTTATTATACCACGGTGTCTGGTGCCTAATTATATGTGCATCTCGTCTCCAATTAGTAACACGAGTGCTTGATCATCTTATTATCTTTCTCTTTTACCCGTGCGTCTCCCTTTTTAGTTTCTTCTCCCTCGTATGTATGTACCTTGTCAGTGTTGCAAGTGTGCTCCTCAGTTAAAACTGTTTCGCCAGTGCATTTGATTCAGATCGCTTTTTGCAATCTGAGATTATATATACGGTATTATGCTCAGTAATGAATCGTGACTGTTATTATTCTGTGATTGGGTGGACATATGTAAAGGTAGAGCTCGCCGGGAATGAGAGTGAAAGGCAACAAACACTTGCGAGAATTAATGCTAAAGCGAGATTTATCCAGATATAAAGCAGGCGATTCGAGCAGCAACAATGGGAAAATTGTGTATGCGTTTCAGACCCTCTCTAGAAAGGGCGAGCGAGTGCATAAACATTCTAGAAAAGAAGACTCTAATAATATATGGTGTGACAGCGTGTGAGCGATGGCACATCGCCGTCACCGTCGGGTCTCTGGACAAACACAGGAGTCAAAATGGGATTCCGATAGGGAGCAGTTGCATTGTTAGACGGTTGAGACCCGATCAAACATTACTGCACAACAGAAAGTTGGATGGGTTATATAATGTGTATGGTTACACTTATATTACACCACATAATGAGTCGACATGCATGAACTACTTCTGCTGTGAAGCATCATGGTGCGCACGAGGAAGAACGACGCGAATTGTAAATAATAAAATAAACTACACCCTCTTGTCTAAAAATAAGTTACTCAGATTGATCTAAAATCACATACTTCCTCTGATCTAAATTAATTGACTCGGATTTGGCTAAATTCGGATGTATCTAGACATGTTTTAGTACTAGATACATTCAAATCTAGATAAACTGAAGCGTAATATAGAAGTAAACTATATTTTAAGATGCCCCAGGCATCGTCTTATCGTTACCCTAATAAAAGGTAAAATAATACGCGAAAGACCAAATCTGCACCGACTGAACTAACCTTAAAGGTTTTGGACAGGCGCTTGAGTCGGCTAACCCAAATCGGAGAACACATTTAGAAGTCTTTAAGAAATTCAAAAACATATCCTTTCTCTTGAGAATGTTTTACATGTCCTCAGCCATTTTACAAATCGGAGAACACATTTAAAAGTACTCCCTCCGACCTAAATTAGTTGACTTGGTTCAGTCTAGATTCGGAGGTATGTAGCACTAAAACAAGTTTAGATACATTCGAATATAGACAAATCTAAGTCAACTAATTTGGGTCGGAGGGAGTATTTAAGAAATTCAAAAGCATATCCTTTCTCTTGAGAATGTTTTACATGTCCTCAGCCATTTTATGAACGAAAAACATATATTATATCATTGGCAAAAAGATAAAAGATTGTCTCCTGAGCAAAAGAATAAAAGACTGTCTCGTGAAAATTCGTTTTGTATCACCAAAATTGTCTTTCTTACGTAGGTTGTAAAATAAAATTCTCATGAAACTTTATATAGGCGTGCATAGCATATATAGATGTATAACCGAGATTTTTCTCAAAATTGTTTGATATTTTAAAATATAATTTTTCACAATGAGGATCAAAATTAATTCTCGTTGCATGTGCCCTACTTAGATGCTTGGCCACGTGGGCCTATTTAATTCCATGTGAGTGGGAACATGCAAAACACGTACCGGAGCACTACCGATCAGAAGACAACGTCCTTTTTTCCTGATATACTTGTGTATAACTACGCTCCCATTCGGAAAAAGTCCATTTTAAATCTTGAACTCGTAGAGGTTAGCTAAACAGAACCATGAACTCACAATCCCTGTAATCGGCACTCCCACTTTCCTAATCCCGGTCCAATTTGAACCCTAGCGTCCAAGCCAAACTGGAATTCGATGACGTGGCAGAGGGTGGCCGGGATTGCGATCTTGGCGAGGCAAAAAGGCCAGTTTGTGTCGCATTTAGCCCACCTAGCCCATCCCGTTCAGCCCACCTAGTTCTCATCGTCCTCATCGCCTCCTCTGCCACGAAGCCCACCTAGTCCATTCTCGAGGCGTCTCCTGGCATTCCTTCCCCTGCTCCTGCGACTGCCATGGCGACCGGCGGTTGATCAGCGGCAGCGGCGGAGATCGCGGCGGCACGGCGAGGAGCGTAATCACCGGTAATGTCTCGCTCATCCTCCGCCTCTACCCCATGTAGTTATCGCCTGTGCGCATTTGGTAGGGTTAGGGTTTTGAGCGGGAAAAAAGGGGGTTTCAGTGGTAGTAAAGGCCTGTTTTTTGTTGGATTTGGGTGTTTTTTAGCGCTGAATCAGTTCGTATGAGTAAGGTGGAGTGACATTCGGTTGTTTTTTTGCAGTTTAGTCATGGACCCAACAGAGATTTTGAATGTTCGGTTCTACATTGGGGGCGAATTCGTGCGTACTGGTTCAAGATTGCAGTATGTGGGTGGTGATGAGGAGATGTCAGAGATCGAGAGGGACAAGTTGTCCTTGCAAGAAGTCAGAGGCTTTCTGAAAGATCATGTGAAGTTGAAGGAATCCATGAAGCTTTATTTTCTTTTGCCTGGTAAAGAACTAGCAGATGGGTTGGTTTTCTTAGTTAATGACATGGCTTGTGTGAAGATGGCAGACTATGTGTGTGTTGGTGGAGTAGCTGGAATTTATGTAGAGTACCATAGGGAGGAGGACAGTGACAAATACATCAGCTCTGGGAGTGACTTTGAAGATGAAATCATGCAATTATCTGATGATGATGCACCTGGTGTTGTCATATCTGTAGAGCCTGCTGAAAGATCAGAAGAAGCGCAAATCCTGGATAATGTTCTGGTACCTGATGACACATGAGTGATCACTCAAGTAATTCGTAGTCCACTGAAGAAAAACTATGCAAGAGCAAGCAGAGGAAGGGACAGAGCAACTGCAGACCAAAGGACAGAGCAAGCAGCATCAGTTCTAGAGCAAGCAAAAGAAGGGACAGAGCAACTGCAAGCAGATGTTACAGAGAACTACCTGCAGTACCTACTGGAAGATCCTAAGGATAGCAATGATTCTGCTAGTGACTCAGGTGAAGACCAAGAATACCTGCCACATAGTGAGGATAGTGGGGAGAATTCTGAGGTAGTGGAGCTTAGGCAACATGCTAGGAAGTTTAAGAAGAAGATGAAAGATACAAAGAGTTGGATAGCCACAGATTCAACTTGTGCTATCCCTTTTGAACTGATTGCCAACATGGAAGAATAGATAGGTGAAGAGGAGAAGGACCGGGGATATGATTCATCTGATGAAGATTTCTCATATGATGAAGACTCTGATGGAAACTCTGTAAGGAGGAAGACAAAGTTCCCAAAGTACAATCCTGAGACAGAAGTACCACATTTCCTCTTGTCAATGGTCTTTAGAAGCAAGAACCAGTTAGTGAAAGCATTAAAGAGATATGGCATTGTGACCAAGAGAAGCATATCCTTTGTGAAATCAGAGGTTGACAGGGTTAGGGCAAAGTGTGGATGGCCAGGGTGTCCATGGGTGTTATATGCTGCAAAGACATCTAGGTCTTGTAGGTTTCAAATTATAACATTTGATGACACTCACCATTGTGCACAAAATAGAGAAAACAAACTGATCACTGCTAAAGTAATTGCTCAAAGATATGAGCATTTTATGTTGGCAAATCCTATGTGGAAGATAGAGAGCATGAAGGCAACAGTTCTGCAGGATATGTTTGCTGATGTATCTACATCCAAATGCAAGCATGCTAAGAAGCTAGTCATGGACAAGTTAATGAGTGGAATGAAAAATGAATACACAAGGGTGTTTGACTACCAGCTTGAATTACTGAGAAGCAACCCTGGCACCACAGTTGCAGTCTGTTTGGATCCAAGTACTGAGCACCAAAACATATTTGAGAGCTTCTATGTTTGCTTTGATGCATTGAAGAAAGGTTTCAAGGCTGGCTGTAGGAAAGTAATTGGATTAGATGGGTGTTTCTTCAAGGGAGTTGTCAAGGGTGAGCTGCTATGTGCTATTGCTAGAAATGCCAATAACCAAATGTACCCAGTGGCATGGGCAGTGGTTGAGATGGAAACAAATGAGACTTGGAAGTGGTTTATTGGTCTTCTAATCAAAGATCTGGACATCAACAATAATGGGGATGGTTGGGTCTTCATTTCTGATCAACAAAAGGGTCTCATAAATGCAATGAAGGATTACTTGCCAAGGGCTAAGCACAGAATGTGTGCTAGACATATCTATGCAAACTGGAGGAAGAAGCACAGATCACATGAGTGGCAGAAATTTTTTTGGGCTGTTGCCAAGGCAGCAAACTTGCAAGATTTTAACTATTACAAAGCAAAGCTAGCACAAGAAACACCTGAGGGTGTGAGAGATATGATGAAAACAGAGCCAGGACATTGGGCTAGAGCTTTCTTTCCAGTTGGTTCCAAGTGTGAATCAGTGGCCAACAATCTGTGTGAATCCTTTAACCATGCAATTATGGATGCAAGGTTCTACCCAATCATTTCCATGCAAGAGAAGATAAGAAAGAAGATATTTACTAGAATTCAGGAACAAATGGAGAAAGGCAAGAATTTCCATGGAAAAATATGCCCAAGCATATTTAAGAAGCTCAAAGCTAGCATAGCCAGAACTCAGTTCATGGAGGTTCTATGGAATGGGAAAGATGGCTTTGAAGTGAAGTTGCTAACAGGGAGAAAGAGGCAGTATACTGTGAGTCTAGATAATAGAACTTATTCATGTGGATACTTTCAACTTGCAGGTTTGCCTTGCTCTCATGCAATCACTGCTATCTACAAGAGTAAGCAACAAGTGGATGATTTCATAGATCCTTGCTACTTAGTTGAGGTGTTCAGAAAGATATATGATCACTGTCTACAGCCAGTACAAGGAGAAGAAATGTGGCCAGTCTCTGCAAATCCTAGGCCACAAGCTCCAGGTTATGTAAAGATGCCAGGGAGGCCAAAAAAGAATGATAGGAGAAGGGAAGAAACTGAGAAACCTAAGTCCAGCAAAAAAATGTCCAAGCATGGAACTGTTATTGTGTGCTCAATGTGTGGCAATTCTGGACACAACAAGAGTGGTTGCAGCAAAAATCCAGAGAGAGGAAAGAAGAGGAATGCACATCTTCAAAAGGCAACCAAGAAAATAAAGAGTTCTGAGGTATCCATCTATTTGTTTGCATTTTATTTTAATTTAACAGTTCATTCACTAAGTACTTAATCCATCTTTGCAACATATAGGCTGCACAAGCATCATCCTTACAACCTACTACTCCACAAGCTACTAGGAGTGCTCCATCTACTTCTACATCTATCAGGAGTGCCCCATCTGCTTCTACAGCTACCAGGAGTGTTCCAGGTGTTTCTACAACTACCAGGAGTGTTCCAGGTGCTAACCATGCTCCACAAGCTTTAAGGTTTAAGCCACCAAGGAACCTAAATGCTACTGCTGGAGCTGTACCTTCTACTGGAAGTGCAAGTGGTGCAAAAAAGAAGAGGAGGCTAGCTAGTTCACTTCCCAGCTTTCAATTCTTCAACTGTAGTGGCAACATCTAGTTTGGTTACCAACTGTAGTGGCAACATCTAGTCCAGTGTGTAATGTAGCAGACATATACCTTCTGCTACTCCCTCCGACCCATATTAGTTGACTTGGATTTATCCAAAATTCGGATGTATCTAGCACTAAAACATGTCTAGATACATCCAAATCTAGACAAACCCAAGTCAAGTAATATGGGTCGGAGGGAGTACTTCTTTTGAGAACATGTCCTGTGATGCAGACATATAGCTTATGCCGTTATTTCTTTTGAGAACTTGTCCTGTGATGCAGACATATAGCTTATGCTGCTATTTTTTTTGTGAACCTTTGCTTTATGGCCAGTTAAATGTATAATGCTGCTAATGTACAGTTGCATATGTCCTAATTCCTTTGTCATGTGATTAATTGATATTGGACTTAGTACATTATTCTTTCAGTCAATTGCACATGGACATAAATTTGAATTCCAAATTATTTGAAGGATTCATTACATTGTACAAGCATACTTGCCAGCAGTACATTGCATTGAGTACAACAAACTCAACACATCACAACTAACACAATCCATTACTGCATAAAGATCTTACCAGCAACTAAACCTAACACAAAAACAATGAAAACAAACACCAGATTTTCATATTTTCCCTTCATTGCTTCTAACTCTGCAGTCTTCACTTTGAGCTGATCTTCAACAAATTTCAACTTTTCCTCTGTGCCTCCTCCTTCAGCGACCTCGACGGTACCTTCAGCTCGCTGCCTCCACACCTCATCTCGCAGATCGCCAAGCAAATCACTAAAGAATTTTGGCAGAGGATCATCATGCCACTCCACGTACCCACAACCTCTTCCATTCTGCGGATAAACCAAAACAAAAAAGAATGATTGAGGTCGACAAGATAAACAGAGAGAAAACTCCAACAAAAAACAAACGAAATTCAACTCACCATTACATCAACGCACGCATAGTACCTTCTTCCTGGATTCTGGGCACTCCACGATATCCACCTAGGCGCCTTCCGCACCGGATTGCAGCCGCACATCCTCGCAGGCTCGTACGCCATTGGATTCTCACGATATGGCACCGACGACCTCCCTTCAGCCCCTCTCCTTCGTCCTGCGGCACCTCGAAAGCCAGGAACGGAAGATGCACCGGACGACCAAGACATTTTCCTCTCCCGCGCCGCCTCGGTCCGCCGCTGCCCCGCCGCCCTGCTCACAATTTCTCTCTACCCCGATGAACCCTAATTTCGTTCCCCACTTTCTCTCTATCTCACCGCGTGAAACGGTTCCGGCCAGCGAGGCCGTTAAGTCATCGGATCGCTACCACACGTCATGGCCCACGGCTGACAGAAATCCGAGCCACGTCACCGTTTTCCAGGCCGAACCGTCTCAAGGTTTAAATTGGACCGGGATTAGGGAAGTGGGAGTGCCGATTACAGGGATTGTGAGTTCAGGGTTCTGTTTAGCTAACCTCTATGAGTTCAAGGTTTAAAATGGACTTTTTCCCTCCCATTCCTTTTGCCTTCTTCCTCGACAAGTGTGGGTGGATCGTAAGGGTACACGCCCATGGGGGAAGGGTAAGAATTACTGCGATCAATGACAACGCTAACATGAACATACCACTGGCACGCAAATGCATTTCATTTCTCTCATCCAACATTAGTACGCCTCAAACTTACGGGAGAGGTGTTTTGGCACACGAGCGCATCTGTTCGCGATATCAGTACCGTAGATTCTGGACTTGGGATAGTAATACTCCAGTATTTAATGCGTCAATTTCGGAGGCAGAACTCCAGCCGTTATGGCCGCGTCACGTGGCAAAAATCACATAATTAACCTAAAGTCGTGAAGAAATCATAAAGTAACCTGCTTTCACAATCTAATCTACTCGCATGACGCTCTACCGGAAAACTCCAAGCTCAATAGCACGACGCTCTCACGAAAAGCGCCATGTAACCTATAGCGCTCTGGTAAAAAACATCAATCCCTGGGCCGACGTCGCAATCAATCGGGCCCGCGGGCCCACTTTTTTAGCATGGCGTTTTTGCGGGGGCGCCATGCTCATGACTTAGCAAATTTTCTAGAGATTTTGTTAGGCTCGTGCACATGTTCTGTAACCCCACGCCATGGTAGCATGACACTTTTGCTAAAAGCGTCATGGTCAATATCATGAAGCTTTTGCCAAAAACGCCATGCTTAGTAGCATGACACTTTTGCCAAAAGCGCCATGGTCATGACTTGAAAATTTTCTGGAAAGCTTTAGTTCGGCTCGCGCACATGCACGTAGGCATGGCGCCCCCTGCAAAAACGCCATGCATGTAGGCATGACGCCCCCAGCAAAAGCGTCAAACTAAAAAAATGGGCCCGCGGCCGCAGTTGATCGCCACGTCGAACCAAACGATGACGTTTTTGACCAGTGCGCTAAATGGACCATGGCGCTTTTGAGGGGAGCGTCATGCTACTCACCATGGCGCTTTCTTGTAAAGCATCATGCGAGTAGGTTAGATTGTAATATCTTCGAAAAAGCAGGTTATTCTGTGATCTCTTCGTAACTTTACGTTATTTCTGTGATTTTTGTCGCGTCACATGTGTCGTTCGATCGGGCTGCGTGTTACCGCACTTTTCATGGACCGGTGGCCCATGATTCAGCATTAGAGCATCTCCAGCAGGCGCGCTATATTTTGACGATGTAAACGTCGCTTTGCCGGCGCTGTATAATTTTAGAGCGGAACGCGTAATGTTTTTCTCCACCGGAGGCGCTAAACCGCAATGCGAGCGCGGCCGCAAAAGGAGATCCTCCACCAGGCGCTGGAAACTACAGCGCACAGTAGCGTTGGAAACAACATTCACACATCGCTATGCATTCAACAAGATTAAACAAGCTTCTAAAATTAAGGAATAAATGCACCAAAAATACAATAAGTACATCAAATTGTTTACAACAAATACAACAAGTTTAATAAATCAACAATACAACATAGTTTTCAAACAATACAACGAAAATGCAAATTAGAAGTGGACACTATGGTTGTCCATGCCAATTCCACCATTCTTCCACGAGATCTTTTTACAGCTCATCATGTGTTTCGTTGGAACGAATGGAATGATACGAGGCAATAAATCGGGCAATCCTATGTGCATTCCTCCTCACTTGCACGGGAACCCCCATCAATTCGTAGTGGGTATGATCCACATTTTTCCCATGATCATCCTCTATAATCATATTATGCATGATGACACAAGCAGTCATGATATATCAAAGGCACTCTTTGTCCCAAAATCTAGCCGGCCCCCTCACAATGGCAAATTGGACTTACAAAATCCCAAATGCTCTCTCTACATCTTTCCGAGCCGCCGCTTGTGCACTGTGAAAGTGGGTGTGTTTCTTACCTCGTGGTTGAATAACCGGCTTCATAAATGTTTGCCACCTTGGATAGATGCCGTCGGCGAGAAAGTAGCCATAGTTGTACTTGTGGCCATTTGCTTCAAACTCCACCAATGGACCTTCCCGCATTGCAAGTCTTGTCATTAGTGGTGATCGTTGAAGAACATTGATGTCATTGCAAGACCCGGGTATTCCAAAAAATGCATGCCATATCCAAGTCTCATGATCGGCGACCACTTCAAGGACTATAGTGGCATACTTTTTGTACCCTTTGAATTGTCCATGCCATGCTGCTGGACAATTCTTTCAACTCCAATGCATACAATCGATTGAACCAAGCATACCTGGAAATCCCCGCTTAGTGTTGAACTCCAAAAGTCTTGCTGTGTCTTGAGCATTGGGGGCTCTTAAGTATGTGGATCCGAAAACTTTCACAATTGCTACGGCAAAGCGCTTGACACACATGATAGAAGTGCTCTCACCCATGGCCAAGTGGTCGTCAATAAGATCCACCGGTATACCGTATGCCAACATACGCAAGGCGGCGATCACCTTCTGATAGGTGCTATGACCAAGTTCTCCGGCAGCGTTTCTTCGTTGCTCAAAGAACCGATCATACTTCATCACCTCCGTTACGATGTGCTTGAACAAGTTGATGCTCATCCGAAAACGCCGACGAAAATAGCTTTCGGGAAATATCGGATTTTCATTGAAATACGACCTCATCAACTTCTCGTGCCCTTCAATCCTTTCTCTTCACAATTTCTGTCTACCGAACACCGATCCTCCTATTTTCGGCTTCTTAATGGCGCAGTATGCTAATAATATGAATATGTTCTCTTCTTCCTCTATATCATACTCGTCGTCCGAAGAATCGTATGATGAACTCTATAAATATACATATGAAACGACTTGTTACTACTACCTTTTAGCTAAAAAAGTTTGCGGCCGAGGAGGCGCATACCTTGCGAGCAAATCGGCGATCATCTTGGCGGCGCCATATTGCAAGTATGCTTGAGGACGACATGGTCGTCACTGGAGCGTGCCGCTGGATAAAGTGGGCGCTGTCGTTGGCGTGGGTCAGTAGCATCGGTGGCGGTGGCGCCCGCTCAGTACAGCGCGGCGGACCACTCAAAAACACTGGGAACAGGCGCGGGGGAGGCGGATATATGGTGCGGCGGCGAAGTCGAGCGCGTGCGGCGGCGAAATCGACTAGCGCAGGTGAAATCGCAAGGCGGCGGCGCGGATGGGGAAAATGGAGGCACGGACGCGGGTTGAAATTTCCAGCCGTTGGCGGTACGCGCGTGTGAGAGAAGATGCCGTGCGCTACAGCGAACGCGTCACATTTGAGGCTCCGAATAGTGCAAAATGTCGCGCGCCCAAAAAAATTTGCAGCTTCGCGCGGTTTACATCGCCTGCTGGAGGGAGGGGTTTTGCTCCGCGCGCTGCATATCTGCGGGTTTTTTAGCGCGCGACCGATATAGCGCGCCTGCTGGAGATGCTCTTACACCTGCTCCATGGTACAGATTACAGAATGTCGAGACACTAGGCTCTGGGCACGGCGGAGCCTGAGGCAGGTGCACGGCGCAACCCTGCAGGGACGACATGACGAGCTCTAGAGCGCCGATAGCTACAAGTTGCCCCGCCCCCGCCCCCAGAAGGTCGGATTAGCTTTGCTACTGTGAATTAATACACTAGTAGAAAAGGGGCCTTTGGTCCAGCCCACAAAACCATTCATCCCGGTTCGAGTAACAAATCGGGACCAATGCCGGCATCAGTCCCGGTTCATGCCGCCAGGACATCGGTCCCGATCCATCTCGGGGTATTGGTCCCGGTTCATGGCATGAACCGGGACCAATGGTCAGCGGACCATTGGTCCCGGTTCATGTCACGAACCGGGACTAAAGGGTCCCTCTTTAGTCTCGGTTCGGGACATAAACCAGAATAAAAAAAATTCGAAATTCTCTGCCGCCTGCTCTGCCGCGGCAGTAGAAAATCTACATCCCCCTGAATCGCCTTCTAGTTTTTAAAAACAAGTCGCAGAAAATTGTAAAAAAATCAAAAAATAAAATCCTTTCAATTATAGTTGTATTTAGTGATACACTTGTTATGAAAATTAACAAACTTGAATTTCGACTTATTTTACAAGAAAACGTTATAAAAACTTCAGATGGCCGACATTTGTGCATATGATGTCGGAAAAAATCGTATAATATATCAAAATTATCGGAAAAAAATTACGATACCGATGCCAACGGCCTTCAGCCGTTTGCAATTTTTTTAGATTTTTGAAATTCCAAAAGAGTCAAAATTCAGATTTTTATTTTTTTTAAATAAAATAAAAAAATGGCATATTTGGATTCCACACATTTTTCTGATAACAATGGACATATTATTTGTGGAATTTCGATCTATGGATTTAAAGATATGAATTATGCCATACTAAATGAATTAATGCAAAAACAACAATAAAACATATTTTATTTCTATATTTATTCAATATTAGTATTACTTAATTATTTTTGTACATTAAAATCATGTTTGTAACTCAAATTATAAAAATGTGTGACTCACAAGATGGGTTAATATCATTAATAGCATAGTATAGACATAATGTTACAAGTGGTACATAGGAAGGAAGATGGGAAGGAATCAAGATGTTAAACGTGGTAGGGGTGGAGTAGTGTGAGGATGGTGACCGATCGGGAAGTTTAACTAAAGATTAGAATTTGACCAAAAAACTAAGTGTGATTGAGAGGCCTCAGGTGAGAGATTAACCAGTCTAAATATTCCTAGATTCAAAAAAATTCAAAAAAAATTATTTTTTGAAAAAAAAAGAAAACCTTCTGTCCCGGTTCATGCCACGAACCGGAACCAAATGTCCTACTGCAAGCGCACGCGACAGCGGGACACGTGGAGACCCATTGATCCCGATTCGTGCCAGAACCGGGACCAGCATTGGTCCCAAGTGATTGGTCCCGGTTGAAAAACCGGGACCAATGGCCCTTATGAACCGGGACCAAAGGGGGCTTTTGTACTAGTGATAACTTCTTCTTGTGACCATGATTCCTATCAAGTCTGAAATATGCTTGCAATTTGTGTTTCAAAAGGACTCGCCGCTGTTAATTTGTAGTGAAACAAATCAGTTTCCAATTTGCTAATCTTTTATGTTCTAAACGGTCCCTTCACTCCTAATTTGTGCAGCACACCTTGTAATTACTAATGGGAATTCTCTCGCAGTGTCTGCACTGCTTTGGAAAACAGCAGGGAGGAAGTTCAGCTTGATCCCGGTACATTCTGTTGACATATGGAGAGCGCTACGCGTCCCTGCGGATAACTCTCCCGGGTCCTCTCTGCACGCCACGTGTCCTCTAAAATAGACATAAATCCTGCTTTTGCTACAAAACAATCTGTTTTTGCTACAAGTAGTCCCGAAACAACGGTTCGACCTAGAAAATAGAACAGACAGACTAGACCTTGCCGGCGACCTTGTAGTAAAAAGTTGTGCTAATGTAGCAGATACGACCTTGCCGGAGACTTTCGCCGGTAGACCTCGTCGAAATCCGTGTAGCAAAAACTTTAAATTGTTGTAGCAAAATCATAAAACGGTTGTAGCAAAAAAAAAATTGTAGCAAAAAAAAGACTATCGACGGAGCACACGATGTCGCCGAAGAAGACGCTGCCGCGCTCTGTAGCAAGGCCGTTGTGCCCCTGTAGCAGGGCTTCACACCGTTTGTAGCAAAACTCAACGCCCACTTGTAGCACTACTACAGACCCCTGGTAGCAAAACTTGACGCCGCTTGTAGCACCACATTGACCGCATGTAGCAAAACCTGACGCTATTTGTAGTACTGTAGTCGGCCACACGTAGCACCACACATAGCTACCCCTCGATGTCGTATGTAGCAACGACGTTGGCCTTCGTTAGCACCTTCGATGACGCAGGCGCGAGGGGCGGTAGCACGGCGACGCGGCTGCATGAGGAGTGAGCGCAACAAGGACACGGAGGCGCGAGGGGCGGCAGCGCGGCGGCTCAAGGACGCGAGGTGCGGAGGCCTGGCTGCGGGAGGAGCGAGCGCAGCTAGCATCGAGGACGTGGCGGCGCGAGGACGCGAGGTGCGGCTGCGCGAGGAGCGGGCACCCCTAGCAGCGAGGACGCGACGGCGCGAGGGGCGGCAACACGGTGGCGCGAGGACGCGAGGCCCGTGACAAATCTAGAAACTAGGGCCCTTTATTATAAACATCAATTAATAAATAAAATATATAAAATTCGATCCATATTAATTATCGTAGAATTGATTTATGTATTTATTTTGAAAATTAAATATTATAAGTTTTCACTAAACACTTAAGCATAAAAAAGTATTCATACAAGTAATTTATGTTTATATGAATGCTATGCTGATTTTCATGATAAAGGTACCGCGTCATGGTGTTAAAATCACATAGGACAGAGACAAGTGAGAAACATAGCTTCTCTATAATCCCCATGGTGTGCTTAAGAATAGGTTTCCTTATTTTCAGCCAAATAATCTACTTTATTAACAAAACTTGGATAATATCAGGTTCTAGCCGATGAAGAATTAATATCTTGGAACGGTGAATATTTTGCTCGAAGGTGTGACATTTGTTGTTGGGACCCGCCATACGCAAAAAATTAGGATTTATTCTTCCCTACTCTGTCTCTCTCTGCTCTAAACTCAACGAAACACACCATCTAAATCCATGGAAAGCCATACCTGCTTTGATTACATAGCACCAAAATGAGATCTCTGTATGGATCTAGGTCTGTGTCTCTTATTTTCCCCTTCAGTTAAAGTCCGATAGTTTCTTAATTTTTACAACTACATGTCCTATTTACCAACAACAGTGGACAGAGAAGAGCATTATGTACCGAAAGGAGCTGTACCTTGTCGTTATTGAGTTGGAGCTGGTAGTATTTGCATGTTCTATTCGATTGGAAACTGATGCTTCATCAACCAGCGCCGGCGACTTGACCTCGGGGATTTCCCCAGCCGGCCAGCCGCCATAATTATAAGATGCAATCACGATTAGAGATCAATCATCGCTAATCTATTTTTGCCATCCTCCAAACGACCTGGCCCTCGTGTGCGTGGTGCACAAGGCCGCTAGACATGCCCACACCTATGCTAGTTTTTCCGTGAGTGTGTAAAGCTACCAATCCCTGACGATGCTGCATATCCAGTTTGGGCCCCCCAGTTTCACGGGCCCGGGGTGGCCGCCCCTCCAGCCCTGCCCCAGGGTCGGGTAAATCCTGATTTTTTTTTTGTTTCTCTGCATTGCACGAGAGCAATACACATCTCTTTCATTTTTCTGAACTAGCAATGCGATACAAAACGCTGTATTTTGGCAACTATATAAGTAATAAATACAGATTAAAAATTTCAGCCTTTCTGCATGCTTTAAATCTTTTATCCTGCATTTCTTTTTCTCTGGCTCTTGGAAAAAATACATTTTCCTTCACTCTCCGGAAGTACTAGTAATTTCTTCATCTTTTGCAAGAATCTTTTGTTCTGTCTTGGAAGTAATTTCTTTTTCGCTAGCTCTTGGAAGAGGCTTTTGAAAAAGTTGACAACATTTTAGCAATACCGTACACAAATACAAACTCAAAATTTCAGAAAAGTGCTATTTAGAATTTCCATAAATGCAAATTCGATAAAGGGTATTTTATTATTTAAAGAATTTTAAGCATCACACATGGCCTTTGCATAACTATGATGCACACAGCCGATCCAAATCCAGTATCTAAAAGAACCCAAGATAAAAAGGCGAATTACATATCAGAATGAATGAGAAATTGTAAAATGTCTAAGATGATGGAGGGTGTATCTAGAGATTATGTTGTCATTCATGACGAGTAAAAAAGTCTTTTGATGTATCCTCCAGCCATGTACACACCTTCATAAATAGGTTGTGAAACTCCGCACGATATAGCGAGAACCAAATGCGAAGCGTACCTGTGCACAAGGTAAATAACGTGCAAGAGAGATGAATTTTTATCGCTAAACAGTTTACCATTTCTATATAGTCGTAGCAACCAAATTAAAGCAAAAATTCAGATAGAAATATTTTTTTAAGTGGTATATACGTTTGCATATGTATTTCCTCTTATTTTTCCGGCTCGTCAGAGAAACACGGTTCCTTCATTTTCGTTGTAGTAATTTCTTTCTCGTGACAAACAAAAACTGACCGTGTTTTGGAAATTCAGTGAAATAAATACAAATTCTAATATAGGAAGGTTTTCTTCAAAAAAAAAATAGCGGAATAGGATTTTTTACTTTCGAATCAATCTACTCGGGGTACTAGGCGTTCCCTGGGATCAAAACTTGCGTTCGCATAAAACAGAACAAAAAGACTACTCCTCGCCGGAGATCTCATCGGAGACACCATAGAAAAATAATTATACTAGTGTAGCAAAACCTATTTCACCGGAGACTCCACAGCGAGTGGCCAGCATGATGTGTATCCTTTTCCTTGTCCGGCGAGTCTCCGGTACGGCGAAACCTTAAAAAGGCAGATAAGGGTGAGATTTTGCGAGTTTTTTGCTTTGACAACTCGTTGGGCAGAAAGAAACCACAAATCAAAACCTTAAAGATACGAATTTGGAACATTTGCCAAAACTTTCACATAGTTCGTCCGTAGTTCATCGCGACCATACGTACAAAACACAAGAAATATACTAGGCGAGGATCTGCCGCCCATCCTTGCCCTAACCCTAAACCCTGCAGACAAAATATAGGCTCACTGGAGCCTTAAGGTGCAGCGACAATGGTACTGGCGGCGGGCTTCACTTGTTGTTGTCGTCGACGAGGTTGACGAACTGCTCCTCTTGCCGCACGCACTCGATGTCCTACTCCACCTGCTTCTGGCGGAGCTGGTGAGCCCCTGCTCGAGGAAGAGGTAATCGAGCTCCACGTCCCGCTGCTGCCCCTGCACTGGTCCTCCTCCTCGACCACGCTCTGCTTCATAATCACGTCGGTGATGCGGTCGAAGGAGGCATCGCCAACGTAGTCCTCCTCGCTGAGACGGTGTTGTACGCGGGTCGTAACCCTCGATTTCCTCCTCTTCCTCTTTCTTCAGCAGCGACAGACGAGAGCGCGCTTCGGATGAGCTCCCCTCCCCTGAACGACGCCGATAGTTGACCTCCTCCACTTCGCAGTGGCGGATCTTGTTAGGCACCAGAGCTTGGTGGTAGATATAGTGTAGGGAGGCGCGCTTCCGCGCGCCGTCGGAGCGTACGCGGCGACAATGCTCTTTCTCCGAGTCAGAGCCGATGTCGCGGTGAAGGGACGAAGAGGAAGAATGGCCCACCTAGTCGTCCCCCACTCCGCTCGAGCTCCCCCGATGGTACATCGCGACGGTGCGGTGCCGGATCTGCTAAGCAGCGGCTCTAATTTCTTGTCGGAGCGGGCGGATTGTCTGTTTGGGCTAAAAAACTATACCAGACTTATACCTGCCGGAAGTTTAACAGATTCGGCCCCTTTAAATGGTTTGAGCGTTCGCCCAAACATTCCGGCGGCGTGGGCGATGGGCCTTCAGCTTGTGGGCCTAGGCCCGCACAAGCCCAAAAGTTATGCTATTGAACCCTAACTCTAGGAAATGAAGAGGCCGCACACACCGACGAGCCGGCGCCGGACGCTCTGTTTCCGGGAAGAAGCGGCGCCGGCGCGGGCGGCACGCGAGTGTCCATCCGGCCCGAGCACCTCCTCCCGTCTGACGAACTTCTCCACCTCGAGCGCCTACTGCAGCCCGAGCCGACTTCCAGCAGCCCCGAGCCCGACCTCCAGCCAGGACCTCGCCGCTCTCCCCAGGCCCGCCACCGACGCTCTCTAACTCGGTGAGCTGAAAACATTCCGTTTGGTGTTATTTTTCGCTATGTATCCCAGTGGTATATCCTCTCAGTCTCTGTCTGCCTGTAGAAGCTAGCTAGCAGTTAGGACTGAATTTGCCATTGTGCCTGCTCGTTTAGTAACCTAGTTTGGTACATTAGGTAACTAGATTAACATTGCTAGTAGTAGTATGACAGGTGATTGTTAACAGTGTGCAAGCGAACGATAGCTTCATGAATATTAGGGTCATCTTTTTGTTAACTGAAACAAATGCAACTCTGCAACCTGAAACTTCTTTCGCAGCAAAGCTTATGCATCTTTGCTCAGGTGATGCAGTGGTCTCGCTGGACAGTATAGCAGATTGCAATCTAGTTATTTTTGGTGACCAACAAGCCGCTGCCGCACACTTTTTTTTCCTGGGGAAGCGACACCGGCACCGGCTGCCTGCCAGTTCAAGCGTGGGTTAGCAAGCGGGACTGACCAGGTTTGCCCCTCAGCTCTGAATCACTGAATGTGAATGGTTACTTGATTTTGGATTGAATTGCAGGTTCGTCATGTCGTTGTTCACCGGCGTATCTGTCGTCACCGAAGGCAAGCACTGCACCACGTCGGCCATCGACGCTGGCACGGACAGTGGGTACCACCTGTTTGTGGTCAAAGACTACTCGCGTACTGTACAAGAGACGCTCAACGGCGAGCTGATCGGCTCCGATGCATTCATGGTAGGAGGCCATCAATGGCGCATTTACTACAGTCCTAACGGTGACAACCCGAGTTCTGCCGACTTCATCTCCTTCTGTATTTGCCTTTGTGTTGACAATGATGAAGTGGAAGATGCCGCGGAGGCCAAGTTTGAGTTTAGCTTCGTCGACCAAGTTGAGTATCAAAAGCCGATGTACATTCGTGCATCAGAAACTTACAGCTTCTCCAGCAAAGGTCCTTCCCTGGCTGCTCTGAGTTTATGAAAAGAGATGCCCTTGAACGGTCGGCTAATCTGAAGGATGATTGTTTTACCATCTGGTGTGACATTATGGTTTGCAAGGACCCCAACACCGGTGATGCCGTTGACGCCCTGTCTGACGTACACCAGCATTTTGCCCACCTCCTTCAAAATGAGGTGGGTGCTGATGTGACATTTGAGGTCAACGGTGAGACATTTGCTGCACACCGTTGTGTGCTTGCAGCCCGATCAAAATTCTTCATGGCACAACTCTTTGGCCCCATGACGGAGAACAATACGTCCAGTGTCATACAGATCAAAGACATGGAAGCAAAAGTGTTTGCGGCTTTGCTTAGCTTCATCTACACAGATTCATTCCCTGGGATGGACATGGACAACGACATGGAGGAGGAAGTAGGACAAGATGAGGAAGAAGTTGAGTATGTAATGTGGCTGCAGGACTTGTTTGTAGCGGCGGACAGATATGATCTCCAGCGGCTCAAGCTCTTATGTGAAGAGCACTTGGTTGATCATTTATGTGTGAGCTCCGTGGCATCCACTCTTGCTCTAGCTGAGCAGCACTACTGCCACCGGTTGAAGGAGGCATGCTTGAAGTTTATCCAAGTCCAGTCGCTCCCGTGTTTAGAAAAAGTAATGGCAACTGATGGCTGGGAGTGTATAGTTACGACATATCCCTCTGTTTTGAAGGAGATCATTTCCAAGGTTGCATCCAGTCAGAAGGACAAGAAATAAAGCAGTAGAGGATGTAATGTCGCTGCAAGCAACACTATTACTCATATATGGGATGGGATCCTCTAGGTAGATTGTAGTCTGCGTGTCTGTAATGCAAGACCTGGAGTAATACTTTTGTTTCATCATGTCGTTTGCCTATATGTTGGATCTATGTGGAACTAGAAAGATCCAACATATGTCAACATGGAGTTGGATGGTTCCCTAGCTAGACGTTTCTTTGTTGCTTTTGTGCCTTCCCTGTCATGTTAAAAAAAACTTTTTTGATGCTTACCAAAAACTATGCTGATGTTATCTTTGGGGGATTTGGAATACTTGATCATGGGTGGAGATTTTGCCAAGTCCAATGATGGTTGCTGTCAATTTTTGGTAAAAAAATTCCAGTTCGCTGTATAGTTTGTTTCCTGTAGGTGCCACTGTCCCCAAAAAGGAAATCATAGATGTCATCAACATTCAAGTCTGACAACTTGACTCAGGTCTGCTGTATCTCATGTTTTCTTTTTCCCATCATGGAAGCCGCAGTAAAACTGACTCATGTTGCTAGTTCCTGCCACAAGACCGGGTATGTGAGTTTGCAAAGCTCACTCTCATCTAGCTGCTAGAAGAGGCCGAGAAGGCTGTCGGTGATCCTAATATACCCATTCAGCATAGCAAGCTCATAGAATGGAGTAAGGAGCTCAGGGTTCTCCAAGTGGTAAACATTAACCTTTCATATTTCTGTTTCACGTTTGCTTCGATTTTCTTCTTAACAATTTAATTAACTTTGTCTGGCTGGTTGAGCTAGCGAAGGTTTGGTTTCTAACGAGGTGCAGATCTTCTTGCTCTTCCCTATCATTGTAGAGATCTCATAACTCGATTTCTGGTTCCATTAAAAAGAAAATGACTACTTCAAGTACCAAGAAGATAACCAACCAAATAAATCAGAAAACTGACAATTGTCGCGAAGTTACATATAAGGTAGGGCGGCTGGTGTGTACCCTTCTTTTTCGTTGCCCAAATCAGCTCCTGAGTGCAGTTTTTTCTGCTGGCGATCTTTGCCGCTTGTTGTGGATCAGAGTACACGATTGAAAACAACATTTGATCATAAAAGATCTTGAAAGGCAAGAAAGATCTTGGCAACAAAGGATCTCGAATGCTAGGGAAGCTCTTGCTGAAAGGGAACTTCCAAGATCTAGATTCTAGAACTATATCAACCACCTAGAGCTGAAATTGTTAGTTTACTCACTGTGTTTAGTTGCCTTTTTTTGCTTTCTATTTATGCAGCTTTCTGTCGCATCTGTAACCATCCTATCCAGTTTATGCGTTGGTAGTAATGCAATATTCATGAGTAATAATGGTATCTATGTCTGTCTGAGTTCATCTTCCTGCGCAGGCACAACCGACGAAAGGTATCACACAAAAAACTTGTGGCATAAACCAGCTCAAATTCAGACGGAACGACGAGCAGCGTCAGTTAGGTCAAGAGAGAAAATTTGAGGAAGTGTTCTGACAGGTATGAAGCTTGTCAACTACCACCTACACAATCCGTGACATGGGTACCTAATATTCATTTACTGCAGGTTGGAGCAAATGGAAGGTAAGAACAATAAAGCTATGCCAAGAATTGGAAAGAGACCTGTGCTTACAAAATCAGTGAAGCATACTTCTGGGTGCAAGATAACAAAAGCACTCCTGGTACAGCTGCGATCCATAGGAAAATACTAGTGGCGTGGCTGATGGAGCAGGAGATCGGCGACATGAGGCGCTGGCTGGAGGCGTGGTTCTCGGGGGCCGACGGTGGTGTTGGGGGGCGCTGCTGTGGATGGGCACTGAGATGGGTAATGCTAATGCTGCAGATGGTGCTTTGGGGAATGGCACTGTGAGAGGTGATGCTTCCCCTGGTGCTGTCAAAGTAGTTGACGAGGCTCTGGAGATCGACACCCAGATATGGCTCTCCACTGATGCTGAGAACACCAAGATGGCACGCTGAGATTCAGTAGAGGTACAAACATACATATCCTTGCCATGATATATCTGCGTCTTTCAACTGATATTTGGTAGTACTCCCTCTGTTTCAAAATATAAGATGTTTTAGGGGTCTAGATACACTCCTTTCACAAAACTAAAACATCTTATATTTTGAAACGGAGGGAGTATCTCTCTGTCCCAGTGCAGGCTTCTTGGTTTCTGTCACTGGGGGTAAATAAATCCTTTTGCAGAGTTCTTCCTGTGCTCTTGTGTTTAACCACGATTGCTTTTGCTGAAGCTGAACATGCATGTCTTGGTAGTATTTCATGCTGTTACTGTTCAGGGTTGAGAATGGGGTGCCCCTGGGAATATTTTCATGCTTGTTCCGCCCCTGCTGATAGCTACTGGGAATATCATGGTTCAGATCGTGCCTGGCAACGTAGCGCCTTCAGCAAGTGTGGCAGACGGGTGAACACAGTTTGCAAGGGCCAGGATGTCAGGCTCGAAGCTGGCTACGAGCTCCACCGCAGGGAGAGGTTGGTTTGGTGGTGCCCGCCTGTCAATGGCACCGACAGGATTAGTTTGCGCACGATTTCTACAATGCCCGGCTGCCCTCATCATCAACATTTGCATAGCTGCTTATATCTTCTAGCATTCGTCGTTTGTATAATTGTATGCACAAGGGATGCCACCTCCTTCCCAACTGCTAAAATTGTGATATGTGTACTACTACACACTTGTATGCTGCGTGTATCTAGCCCCAGAATAAAGATGTTCAGCACTTCAGTTGTTCGATGGGATTTGCTTGTTCTCTTTTCATTCACTGGTTATGCCTGAAATTTCTGCAAGCTAGCAACTAACCATCATGTCGACATTAAACAATTCATGTTTACACAAGATACGTATGTGTTGAAAATATCCGAATTGGTGGCCATGTGTAGACTGGAGGGTACGATGGCCTGTGCATGGACGGGTCCTTGCTACAAATTTATAGCAAAAAGCTGGTATACATTTGGTGTTGAGAAGTAGATATATGCAATTTCTATAAATTTCTCTGGAACTCATTTCAAACGGATAGGCCCTCAGGCCTCAGCCATGCAGACGGTCTAACAGATACGCATCTTTTAGTTGGCGAATAACATAACATTAGTAAAAAAGGAAACACATTTTTGTTAACTGCTAAAGAACTTCAAGTTCAAGCTGATGAAAAATAGCCAGCAGTAACTTCCACCCTATGGTGATGGATCGAATGGGTATGGAAGCCTTCCATTTCATCAGGCAAAGTACCACGAAAAACATCTTCTGACCTAATGATAAATTAAATGGTTACTTGTACCACCTCAATTAGTGAAATGTCTTACATCTACAATACACAGGCGGACGAAAACAGGTGTCACGGCAGACTTTGGGAGTACAAAAACGGCGACAGTGGGTCGCGGACGTATGTTCCCTTTTGTACATTACAGCTACAGCAGCTACGTCTTTCCTCGGCACAATGCTGATCTACTTGGGAGAGGTAAGTTTGCTGGTGTCGCTGGACGAGTCTCCACTCACCAGTTCGTGGAACGCTTCCACTTTCACGGGCGGCACTCGCATGCCATACGAGCTCCTGCAGCGCCGCAGGGTCAAGGGACAAAGCAGCAGATGAGAAGCAACAAAGAACTGGAGACACTTACATTGCTTGAGACGCTTGTATGAACTGCTGCCCTAACTGGGCATTCTGGTTTCCTGGCATCGTCATCTGCGCAGCTAGTTGGGCGTTCTGGTTTCCTGGCATCGTCATCTGCGCTAGCTGGGCGTTCTGGTTTCCTGGCATCGTCATCTGCGCTAGCTGGGCGTTCTGGTTTCCTGGCATCGTCATCTGCGCTAGCTGGGCGTTCTGGTTTCCTGGCATCGTCATCTGCGTTAGTTGGGCGTTCTGGTTTCCTGACATGGCAAGCTGCTGCTGAAGCTGCTGTTGTTGTTGTTGCTGCTGCTGCTGGAGTTGTTGTTGCTGCTGCTGATGCTTCTGCTGAACCTGTTGTTGCTGTTGCAGCTGCTGCTGCTGGAGCTGTTGCTGCTGCTGCTGCTGAACATGTTGTTGCTGTTGCAGATGCTGCTGCTGGAGTTGTTGCTGTTGCTGCTGCTGATGGTGTTGCTGAAGCTGCTGAAGCTGTTGTTGTTGCTGCTGCTGCAGTAGCTGCTGCTGCCTTAGCTGCTGCATCTGTTGTTGTCGCGCGAGAGATCCATACGAGCTATCCACCTGTGAATCCATGGTATTCTCAAGCTTCACGTTTACCATGGCCTGGGTTTTGTCCGCCATTGTAAGAGCGCCACGGGGGCTGGTCATTTGGCTCATTTGGTTGCGCCTCAGCCACTGTTGTTGCTGCAGTATCTGGTGCTGCTGTGGTGTCAGATTCTGGTTGTGAATTGTCATTTGGGGAGGGAACTGCCTTGTGAGCTGTCAATTATGCATTGTGACTAAGAGTTAGTATTAGGATACAAAATGAGAAAATGATGTTATGGTCTCAGAGAGAAGACATGCTGGCAAATGCTAACAGTTTCATGTGTGCATATCGACAATAAAAAATAGCAACCATTTTCTTCAAACAGCAGGATTACACAGTTGTCACAATGGCCAGCCAGAAGTCAATATCCCCTCTAATCAAGTGAATTTGCAGCCACAGTTTAGCCAGAGCTTGTTTAGTTGGCTGAAACCCACCATCACTGGATTATTTGGGTACAGACAGTTCTAATTTAACATAACAAAATGATCCCTCTCAGGAAAGAAAAACATGTATAGTAGACTATAGAATAGTAAAAAAAAAAGTAAGCAATGTTAATACAAAACATAAAGTATGGTTAATCAGTAGTAGTTGCCAACCTGTTGAGCTTGAAGAAGATTATTTTGATTTTGTACTTGTGCTTCTTGATGAGTCGGGTGGCTAACCACTCTATTCCCCATCTTTGTAATCTCCGTCAAGGGTCCAATGTTACTAACGTCACATAAAAAAAGAGGGAACCATGATCACCAATTTATTTGTTAAACGACATATGTATTGAATATGTATAGCTCAACTATCATAATAAATCAATTCTAGTAGTAGAGTACATCAATTTGCTAAGATGTACAGTGTATTTTTGTAAGAATAGATGTCATTATGATCACTTGGCACGTCTTCCCAACTTCTTTTGTTAAATACTTGCGTAGTATCTTCCATACTGGACAGAACTGAATATTCTCCCAAGCTCAAACATTTATGTTACTTCACAAAAAGATTAGTAATTTAATCAGTGACAAGGCACAGTGATAGTGGTTCCTTGCTAAATATTGTTAGAGAAACATCTATATTGTTCCATATTGACTGTGTCCTAAAAACACGTATCAACTAGTGGAGTTGGTACACTCTAGCATCACTCAAAGCATTATTAGAGGAATAAGGTACTTATGAGGTCATACCATGGATTAGTTATCACTTATCAGTAATAAGATACAACCGCATAAAGTAGGGAGTCACATGTGCCCTACTGAGATGTTTGGCCATGTGGGCCAATTTAATTCATACAAAACATGTACCGGAACCCTACCGATCAGAAGACAAGTTCTCTTTTCTCCTACCATCCTTATGTATATCTTGTCTCCCTTTACTTTTGCCTTCTTCCTCGCCAAGTGTGTGTGGATAGTAAGGGTACACACCCATGGCAGGATTGCAGAGAGGAGACAAGATCAATGACAACATCCACTGGCAGGGAAGTGCATTTGATTTCTTCCATTCAATATTAGCATGCCTTATATGCATGTCATGCATTAACTAGAGCAAATTTCTTCCCACAAGTTAAAGAGGCAAACATGGACTGTTCTTTTAAAATCAGCAGTTGTTCACATTGACTAGTACATCTATCAGCGTGTTTGTCAATTTCAGAGACTCACAGCAGTAATATGACTTCAGGTAGAAAAACTAACAGAGATATTTAAGAAAGTCAAATGGCATGCAGTTTTTTTCATCTACAGAAATACTGGCAAGAACACAAGGAATACAAACAGAGCAGGAAAGATACATGCATACCAAAAAGGGTCACCATACCTGTAGCCAGTAGTCTGTAGGAACATCTTAAGGAGCTCGATAGACGAAAATTGTTTCCTGTAGCTGTCAGTTAGAAGCTTCAAACTACGCCCTAGCTTGGAGATGTGCTTAATTATTATTTCTGAAAAAACATCAACAGACACTGCAGTTCCACTTTCAAAGCCTGCATTTGCTAAGTATCGAGCAACCAACTTTCGTGTGATAAGCAACGCTTGCTCTTGACTTAAAGATTTTCCTTCTACTCTGGATGCATCTTTCCCTCTATATTTGTTTCCTGTCTTGTAGTACTCAGGCACCATGCCAAACCTTTCGAGCATTGCAGTGTTACGACTAACAGGTGCCGGTAAATTATCGAGAACACTATAAACTTCTATGTTGTCGCTCCTAGATATCCCACTCTTTCCAGGAATTGCACTTTCTGGAACACAGTCAGCCGGAAATCGAATTTCTGGGATGAAAGCGTCATCTGTTAAATTACTGAATTCCCCAGTAGTCTTTGATTGTAGGGAAGGGCCATTTTCTAACTTCATGCTGGGACCCTGATCATCCATAAACACAGTCCTCTTCCTTTTATGTACGGTGCACACCTTAAGATAGTTAGACATTCCCTCTGATGTTCTCTTTGGTATTTCCTTGTCATCTGAGCGAAACTTGCCATGCCATGTCCTGAACTTTTCAGCATATTGCTTGTACCATGAGCCAGGTAACTCATCGTGTCGCTTATGCCTTTGAGATAACATTGAACTATCCCTGCTTGGACTAAATGCAGTTCCAGATTGCATCTGCAGCACAAGAGCAGTTATAACCATCAGAATATAGCATAGGAATGAAATGCCTACCATCTTTAGCTAGCAAGTTCCAATCAAAGATGTTACACGGAGTTAACAGAGCAAAATGAAAAGAAATATGCATGTGATTTCCACCAATTAAGGAACACATTCAACAGTCAGGGATGTAAGGCACCATGAATAGTTTAAGAGCATAGGGTAGCATATGATAATTAACTAAGAAGATTATAGCAATTAGGGTGAAAGTGAGGCGAATATTTTATACATGTCCCATCAAGAACCTTACTTCAAAGTTTGTGAACATAATCAAGTCTGTCCATTCCTACAACTATGGCTTATGAGGTTTTCAGGAAACAAACAAGTCCAGGATCTAAATAAGCAGCACTAAGAACAGTCTCTCTATAAGAAAGATAACTGATGAAGAATTGCACATGCCATGAACAAACTGTGACAAAGGTGCTTAATTAGGAAAATTACTGTAAGACGTTTGAGATTAAATAAATGAAAAATACAAGCAAATTATTTATCATACTTAGAGCAGTTGCCCTGTTGCATACACAGAGCATATCAGTCAACAAATCAGGTAAGAAAGAGGATTTTCTAGAAAGATTCACATATGCCAGCGAATACGACCAAAACAAGCATTAACTGGGAAGTATAACTATACTTGATGATGAGTTCCATCTTCCTGCTCATCTTCCAATGAGAAATAAATATCATCTCCATGAAGCTGAAGATCTGGGATCAACAAAAAAGAAAAGAGATTTGAAATTAATAATAGCAGATATTTAGCCCTGACGGCTAGTAACCTAGACTGATATCCCACCATTCTCTTCAAGTCCAAACTTAGGTGCGATCATCTCTTATCAACCCCTAGTTATTATCCAAATCTTGCACTAGCGGGTTTTGCAACTTCATTCTGCAGCTGACACTGGCACAGACATCTAGGATACCCAACAAAACTAAACAACAAGAGAAGACTTAACCTTCACTCAATTCTGTAGTTACAGTTG
Source organism: Avena insularis (assembly GCA_023614405.1). Lineage (NCBI taxonomy): Eukaryota > Viridiplantae > Streptophyta > Magnoliopsida > Poales > Poaceae > Avena > Avena insularis. The sequence goes on along the minus strand of CM042696.1, from coordinate 27,346,732 downwards.
CAAGTAAGAACGCCCCTTATAAGAAACAAAAACATTTAAGATGTGCTAGCTTCCACAGCACGATACTATTTCATATCAAATGACCTCAACAGCCCTCAGATATTACAACAACACTATCAATCCACTCAAAATGACCACAGCAGCCCTCAGGCACTACAACAACACTATTAAATTCTCCCAGCGTGGAAGATTGGCTGCTCAGAGCCAACATTTCAATAATCAGTTAATAATAAGTTCGAGAAGCAGGCAGCACCAGGCTGTGCAGCCTAACAAAAACACAGTGATCGATGATGAATACTGCAGCACATTCCAATCCAGACACCACTGAAATGTACATCGCAACAATCCCCGGTGGCCATGAAATCTATAACGCAAAGATAACATAACATCCGGCCTACCAATTCTAGCTCAGATTCTTCGTACCCCCAGCGACTCATCCCAGCAACGGACCCTCAAATCTCAGCAAGCGAGCTGCGGGCGCAGCGGAGGAGGGAGAGGAGGAGGCGTCACTCACAGCTGGCGTTGAGGGAGTGGGGGCCGCCGGGGGAGGCGCGGGCGCTGGGGAGGAGCGCGGCGGAGGCCTTGTCGAAGAGGAGCGCGCGGACGCGGAGCTGAAGCAGGAGGAGCTGGCGCGGGGGCGAGGAGGAGGATGAGGAGGGGCAGAGGAAGGCGTCCCAGGTGGATGGAGACGTGAGATGCTGCACGAGGGAGGCGTGGGCGCCGTCGTCGAGCCACGCGCGCCACGCTCCGCACGCCTCCAGCCGCCGGGCCAGCTCGTAGCCGCGCCCGTCCTCGCCCAGCAGCTGTGCCGCCGCCATCCGGTCGGGCCGTCCTATGCGTGTGCGCGCGTGGGCGGAGCGCCGGGATCTCCTCGGTCGTCGCGGGGAGGTAGCTCGGTCGGAGGGGGGAAGCTACCCGGCCGGAGTGGGGGACGAAGAAGAGGGGAAGGCGCGTGTGTGGGAAATATCGGCCCGTTTGGGCCTGCTCCATCTGAAGCCTAGTAGAGCATGGGCCAAAACGACCCAGCAGGCCTGTGACAAAGCTGATAGTAGTAACAAGTTTTTTTTTGTGTGTGAGTAGTAACATGAAATTGTTCACATTCCTTCTTACTCCAAGATAAGAAACGCTAAAACCCTAGTACGACTGCTAGTTTTACTAGCAACTAGGTCGTCTTCCTGAACAGGAAGGACCCGTGTTGACATAGTCGTATCAAAGAGTGCAACCCAAGCGGGGCGTGGTGAATACCCTAAATGATGAACAACGGTTCATATACAACCAACCATCATTGTATTGCTATTTTGTCCGAAAACACGTATCAACACGACATGAAATCCTGAAGCTTTCAACTCCTATGATGTATATGTTTCAACGACATCGCAAAATCAGTTCCAACCAAGTGCGGGTAAATTGTTATATATGTGGTGGATGCTAATATGAACCCACAAGCAGTTGGGCTCTACTCCTTTCTCCACCTCGGGTATGCATGATATTTTTTGTGTGAAATTGGGATCATGAACGACATCTCTTCTCCTGCTTAAATAGGAAGATACCTTTTGGTGCAACAACCGTGTGATAGATTCTTACATGCAGTTATGTGCTGCCATAAGGAGCACGTGGGCAAAGTTAGCATCCCCTCCATCAATGAAGTAGTTCCGAATAGACGTTTTGATCATGTCAATTGAATTTTCACATTGTAGTTTCTTTAGATAACCACATTTTAAGAAGCCTCTGCATTCCCCTGTCTCAAATTTCTACATAGTAACAGGTAGAGATGGGCCTAAGCAACTATAATCTTTGCAATGTATATTCATGTTTGGAACAAAATTAATAGAATCATAATTAGGCAAAAGCTTTGTCTATTAATGTTTGTTTGAACATAAAAGGAGCAACAGCCGTACTGGGTAAGGATGTGTGCCTACACTAACTGGTTCTCCATGGACCGACCATAGGCATGCAATGCGCTGATCGTAACGACGGTAGATGCATTTTTTTTTTGACCAGGGTAGATGCATTTCTCTTTGACTTTATTAGGGATTATGAGTGATATAGAAGAAGCGCGGCCCCACGCCGGTGCATTATTAATCAGCAACTCCTTTTCTAGTGCTTCATTTCACTTCACTGTAAAAGAAAGTTCATTTCCCTTCTTGTGTTAGAAAAGCACGTGCTCATCTCATCAAAAGATAAAGAATCCACTCAAAAATAAATCCCAAGGAAAATGAAGAAAAACGTGGTTAGATGAATCTTTTATCCGAAGAAGAAGCAGGGGAGCCACATCAATTCACGCTCTGCTCTAACTTGGCCGCGAGCGAGCCCCGAACACGTACAACGGACAAAAGCAATGTCGATCGATCGACCCATGTCGTGCTTGCTTCTACGGCAGTTGGATGCTGGTAGGTTTCTCGCGGTGCACACGAGGGAAAATCAGAAAGAGAAGCGACAAAATCCACCGTATGACCGCACCATATCCAATCCTTTTATCCTGGCAAACCTCACATCATCCATCCGTGTAGAGGCAATGCATGAAGCGCCCGGCCCGTGTCTTTTCATCGTTCGCAGCAAGTCACACCCACCGGCCGAAAGCCACGCTCGCTCCAAAACATCCAGGAGAGACCAAAGACGACCAACGTTCCAAAAAAACGTCGCTGTATAACAGGAATCTTTTCCCCCGGCCGTCCACTCTTCGCAGCCAGCCGATCGATCGACCGCGCGCCGCCTCCCGCCCGACGGACGTGCCACGGCGGCCTCACGGCGGCCGACCGCGACGTCGCAGCAGAAAGTTGCCCGCCCGCTGACGCGCGCTGCTACGCACACATATGATATGACGGCATTGCGCTCGTCGCTGATAAACTACGGTTGCGTGTGGTGCGTGCGTTTGGTCTCCAATAATAAACCGATCACTCCACAAGGCGAGAGGACTCGGCTCAGCTGGCTGGCTCGATCACCACCGTACCGGAGATCTCATTCGTCGATTGTCAGACCTCAAGGACAAGAAGCAAAGTAGATCCCTCAAAAAAAAGAAGCAAAGTAGAGTTGCGTAGCATTTTTAAGGAACATTTTATGATATTCAAATAATATTTTCATCGAATCCCTATTTCCATCTATGACTAACACACGAACACAAACAAAAACAAAGTAAAGACTAGAATCGTGTTTTTCAATGTCTATTCAAAACCATAATTCGACAGAATTTTTAAAAACTTTTGAAGTTCATGGAAATCATCTTTATATACATGAATTATGCATGTATCTATACCAAAAGAATCGGGGTCTACCCGTCAGAAAGTCACTTTGTGCACTGTCTGTGCTATTTGTTACATTGTTACCAAATAATGGTATTTTTTGAAAAGAAAACTGTGTAGTGCTGGTTTTTTGAAACCGTAACGCCAAATATGGTGTGTATTTCGCAATTTATTCGGCCCCTCCGAATGAGCGTCAGGTCCAGCTTCTCGAGGTGGTTGGTGGTAAACATGATGGTTCGCTCGCGACCTCATGATGAGGTGGTTGGTGGTAAACAACCCGTCGATGAAGTTGAGAAGGCCGGATCTTGCTTCTCGTGTCCTTCTTGCCATCCTGTGAGGTCGAGGGAGGAATGTGTGTCCTCGATGACGATGATGGACTTGTTGGTGGTCTCGATGTTGTCGGGAGGTAGCTCGATCAAAGGGGAAAGCTACATAAGCCTGAGTGAGGGACAAAGAAGAGGGGGAGATGTGTTTGTGGGAAATATCGGCCTATTGGGGCCTGCTCCGACTAAGGCCTGGTTGAACATCATAGCTCATGGCTGGCCGGGCCTATGCGATTGTGCTGAAATGACGATTCCTAGTCTTTTAATTTCTTTTTTTTGCGGGTAATAGTCCTTTATTTTCTGATTATTCTAATAGGCGGCCGTGCCCTGTCATCTCTCTCGTCCGACACCTTGGGCGTATCACGGTCTATAAAGCCGGAGGGACCGATGTCCACATGCATAGGGAATCGTTGCACAATCCAAATCTGCAAAACAAAATATCACTTAAACCGTTAATCCGATTGACGAGCCGTCTTTATAGCTGGGTTTGTCTCGGTGAGAACTTCAAAACAAGATACCAATATGTTTTGATGAAAACATTTCGTCATCAGTGTCTAGGTTATTATAATATAACTACCAGGTTACTAGTTAGCAGCTACCACCCGGGTAACATATAGTCACCAGATAATTTTTAGCTTTGGCGGTGCTCCTCGAGTATCGAGTCGTGATTTTTGTGGTGAAAACCTAAAGTCTGGCCTTTACTGGTTGTACGTGGTAATGGCCTTCTTAAAGTTATTGTCTTGAGAACTCGAACTCTTTGGAAACCTAAGATCTTCGATCAGATAACAACAACGTGTGTGCATTGTTTTTTCTTGAAGGTGTTGCTTATGAAGGACCTCTTTCGTAGTCCCAGGCCTGTATTTGGTGGTGGTTGCGAGTTTTTGGTCACCATGGCGGGGTCTTTATCTTTATTTTTGCTTCCTAGATATCTTCGGTTGTCTTGCGGTGGAGATACTGGGTGTAAGTGGAGTGCTCCTGTGCTTTCCGTCTGTTTTTTGGCATGCTTTCCAAAGCAGCCTGACGGCTGAGATTAAGGGAACTAACATCAGATCCTGACCCGCATGATCCAAACCTAAACCAGGTGTGATTAGCACCCTTAATCTCAGCCGTCAGGCTGCTTTGGAAAGCGTGCCAAAAAAAAGACGGAAAGCACAGGAGCACTCCTCTGGGTGTAATTGTTAATTTCATGATATTAAATTTTTAATGGAAATGCACTAATCTATGAGTAGTCTAATACTCTAATCCTGAATCACGCAACTGACCGTTTCCGTCCTTGAGTCACAAACAGGTGCTTCAGCCTTTGAGATATGGACGAATATAAACGTTTTCGACACGGAATAAGTGTTAATAGTGTCAATTTTTCGGAGGCAGCAATTCGGTCATAGGTGCGAATGCACCTATTGAGATGACATATTTTAAAATGTCAAAAAATTCGAAAAAAAATGTATATATACATTCGAATATTTTATGTTGGTTCACAAGTTTTCGGGATAAAAAGAATATTTTATGTGTTGTGTATAAAAAAACAAAAATATCATGTGAATAGTTGTATTCCAGTGACAGATTTTGTCTTTTTATACAGGACACATAAAATGTTTTTTCATCCTGAAAACTTGTGAACCAGCACAAAATATTCTAATGTATATGTGAAATTGTTTTTTTTATATTTCAAATTATGTTTTCTCACAATAGGTGCATTTGCACCTGCTCGAGCCGAAGTGAATATCCGCAATTTCTCTTGCGTTTGAAACGTCTTTCCTTTCCAGCTCAGTTTTTCTTTTTTTGACAATTTCTCTTGCTGTTGAAATGTCTTTCCTTTCCAGCTCAGTCGGGTGTGTATTCAGCGTTGCGACAGTTGGGTGATGATGATGGTCTTCTACCAATGAAATTCCAGGTCCAAAACCATCTCTCTCAGCAAAACAAAAATCAGCCTTTTCGATAAGTATGGATGGATGTTGGTCGAAATAAATTTAGGATAAACAATCTCCCGTGAGAAAAGCTTCACCATAGTATTAAATGAGGTCGATAGCCGTCACAGATGACATGAACATTTTCGTTTTTTGTTGTTGTTGCGGGTAACATTTTCGATTCTGAACATGAAACACAAGCATTAAATTCCTACCAAATTCAACCCCATCGAGAAAACCTGCTTATTCTAGTCCAACACCCATCATCACTTGCTAGAAATCGAGAAAACGTGACAAATCATGGATTCATGGATGATGCCGACGGATCCTAAGCTACTGTCACTCACTCACTCCTGGCCGGCAACCGCTCCCCCGTCGTCTTCCTCCGGCTGCGGGTCCATGCCACGTCCGTTTGCCTTGTCCTCCTTGGTCTTCTCCAGCGCCGCCACCAGCTCTCTGAGGCACGAGTCGGCGTCGTCGTGGGCGCTCTTGGGCGTGAGGTTCTCGGCGACGTCGGCGGGCGTCATGTCCACCTCCTGCAGCAGCGCGCCGACGGTGGCGAACAGCTCATGCTCCTCCACGCCGAGGTATGTCCTGGCGAGGAACTCGAAGGCGGGGGCGCAGCAGTAGCCCATCTCGATGTGCTTGTCCATCCGGCCCCTCCTGATGAGCGCCGGGTCCAGCTTCTCGAGGTGGTTGGTGGTGAAGACGATGATCCGCTCGCCGCCGCACGCCGACCACAGCCCGTCGATGAAGTTGAGCAGGCCGGAGAGCGTGACCTTGCTCCTGGTGTCCTTCTTGCCGTCTCCGTCGGCCTTGGTGGCCTTGTTGTCGTGGTCCTCTGAATCCTTCTTCTTGGTGCGGGCGCCGGTGAGGTCGAGGGAGCAGTCGATGTCCTCGATGACGATGATGGACTTGCTGGTGGTCTCGATGAAGAGCTTGCGGAGGTCGGTGTTGGAGTGCACGGAGGTGAGCTCGATGTCGAAGACGTCGTAGTCGAGGTGGTTTGCCATGGCGGCGATCATGGCGGACTTGCCCGTCCCGGGTGGGCCGTAGAGGAGGTACCCGCGCTTCCAGGCCTTGCCGATGCGGGCGTAGTAGTCCTTCCCGTTCTTGAACGTGTCGAGGTCGTCAACGATCTCCTTCTTCTTGGCCGGGTCCATGGCGAGCGTGGCGAAGGTCTTGGGGTGCTCGAACGGGACGTGGGTCCAGGACTGGTGGACGGAGATGTTGGTGGAGAGCTTCCGGCGGCGGTTCTTGACCATGACGTCGCGGCCCTCGCGGCGGACGCGCGGGAGGTAGGTGTTGAGGACGACGTCGCGGTGGGCGTCGAGGAAGAAGAGCCGGTAGAAGCGGCGGTTCTCCTGCTCGCCGCCGCCCCAGCGCCAGTCCTGCTGTGGCGGGGACTTGGAGTAGGCCCACCAGAAGACGATGCCGCCGCCCTCGTCCGGGAGGAGGACGTCGGCGACCTCCTCGCCGTCGACCATGCTGAGCTCGAGCCGGTCGGCGTCCTTGGCGCCCTCGGCGCGGAGGTGGCGCGCGTCGCGGGCGGTGGTATCGGCGAGGTAGGCCTTGACCTCCTTGTAGGCGTCGGCGCTGCGCATCCGTCCCCCCCCGTCGTACTCGCCGATGGTGACGGAGAGGTAGGGGTCGACGATGGCGGCGAAGCGGCGCGCGTGGCGGCCGACGTGGCGCTTGAAGAAGTGCTGCAGCTGGAGCTGCTGCAGGTTCTGCCACACCAGCGCCCACAGCACCGCGATCAGGCTCAGCACCACGCCCGAGTTGAGGTTCAGGCCGCCCCACACTGCTCCCGCGTCCATCGTCTTCTACCTCCGTGCTGGAATGGAATGAAATGTAATCTCGGGTGGTACTTATAGAGTGGTGATCGTGTGCTCCTTGGAGGTGAAAAGGTGATCGGACGCCACGTAAAATCGACACACACGCAACCATACATACTATATATATTAGCGATGAGCCGACGAGGGCGATGGCGTCATGCGGCGTCGCCGTCGGCCGCCGTGAGGTCGGCGTGGCATGGTAGAGTGAACGAGACGACGACTCTGGGGAAAAGATTCCGGTGATACAACACGACGTTTGTTTTGGAACGAGCGTGGCGGGCTTGGCTCGCGGTGCGATTGGAAGCCGCGAGTGATGGTCGTGCGACAAGGACCGCCGTGGACAGTAGATGATACTCCCTCAGTTCATAAATATACAAGACGTTTTAGTGTTATGAATCAAATATATCTACAGGTCTGTTAGTGTATAGGTTCATAGAGATTGTACTGTTCCTGTTTACCCGAGGCCCCCCCGCTCCTCGGTCGCTCCCGTGCGACCAGGGGGCGGAACCCTAATCCCCCCGCCTCCCTCCTCCTCCGCCCTCGCCGCCACCGGCTTGCGCCCGCCAAGGCTTCGCGCGGGCAGCGGCTGGATCACTCTCCCGGCGGAGGCCGTGCGGCGGCGTCCTCTGGCGGCGGTGCTCGTGGCGGCGGTCGGGTTCGACGCAGCGTGGCGGCGGATGCGTCGGTCGTCCCTTGCATGGGCGGCGGCGATGTCGGTGCTGGCGGCGGCCGTTGCAGATCTCAGCGATGGCGGCGGCGGCGCGCGAGCCGTGGTGGCTGGCGGCGGGTTTCGCCGGGCGGAGGGCAACCCGGTGAAGCGGCCTCTCTCTCGCCTGAGAAGGCCTGGTCGGCGCGAGCTCGGCGAGCTCGGCGAGCGGCTTCTGAAGTGCCAGGCGGTGTCGGTCTCGAGTGCGGTGCCGCTGGCACTCACCGCTGGTGATGGAGGGACGTTCCCCTCCCCCCCCGCCGTCGGGTGCCTCGGGGCCTGCTGGTCCGTGACACCTAACCGTCCCCCTCTCCGGTGATGCGTTGTGCCGTTGTTCGGAGCGTTGGCCCGAGCTCGAGGATGCCGGGGTGGCGGCCCCGGAAGGTGGATCATGCGCGGCTCTTGGCGAAAGGCCGAGGCAGTGGTGGTGGCTTCTCCCCTCGGTCATGTGGATGGCGAGGAGAGGGTATCGGGCGGCTTTGGGGTTGGCGGCGCTTCGGCTTCGACAGCCCCCAGATCGTGTGCCGGAGGCCTGACTTGGGGACAACGGGCGTGGCGGAAGACGGGGAGCGATTCGAAGGTTTTTCCGGGCGAAAGCCCTGTGCTTCGGCACCATCGGCGGCGATGCCTGCATGCGGATTACCCTCTCCTGGGGCGCCGATGTGGCTACCTCCCTCGCGACAGGGCTCCGGGTGAAAACCCTTGACCGTTGGTCTCGGTGGCGGCGGCGCGGTGTGTCGTTACCCTGTTGGGGGCGTCGTCGTGGAGCCTTGGCTCATCTCGGTCTTGGTTCATTGTCTCCGGTGGCAAGTTTAGGTTCTTTGCGGTTGTCTTGCTTATTTTGATCTGCTTTGTATAAGGGGTCTCCCCTCCACCTTGTATCTGTTTGGCCGATGTGGCTTTATTCTATAAAGCGGGGCGAAAGCCTATTTCGAGGTTCATAGAGATTATCTAGATACATTCATTTCATAAAACTAAAATGTTTTATATTTTTGAACAAAGGGAGTACAATTCATCCACTGGTCTAATTAAACCCCTAAAATTTAGAGAACTAAACGGAGGATTATCCTAGATGAGAAAAAAATATTCTCCTATAAACGTTGGCCATCGAAATCAATCCCTAATATTTAGAGGACTAAAATTTTAATTTGGCTCAAACATAAGATCAAATACTTGGTATGCGCCTAGTTTGAGCCTATTAATTGGATCATCAATTTGCATTCAACGATCACTCCAGCGATGCCGCCGCCATGGCTGGAGCAAGCACGCAGCGGCGGACTTGCCATAGAAGTAGGACGAGGCGGTCGTGATGGGGTTGGAGACGAGATCATCAACGTCCTTGCACAACGTGGCCACGATCTCGGGCATGCTGTCCTCGCTGACGCCATGTAGGGAATATTAGGGGCCCAGGCGTTGCCAACGACGCCAACCAAGTCCTCGAGCACCCGGATGCTGCGGTCCTTGGAGAGCAGGCATATGTGCAGTGGGTGGGCGAGCACGAGCAGGTCCCCCGGCCCCTACGTGCGCCAGGTGTAGACGAAAGAGAAGGGGCGGCTCGGCGTGGCCTCCACGCCCATCGGGAAGTAGCCATTGTCCAGCATGTTCTCCAGGAGGTCCTCGGGGAGGAGAACCGGCGCCCAACATTGGGGAATAGGCGCCCGGTGTGGGGGGAGGGATAGGCGCCCGGCGGTGGTGTTGTTGCTGGACGACCGACGGGCAGGACAACGGACGGTCGGGTGTGGGAATGGGGCGCTCCGACGGCGACGAATGGGCAGAGCGAAAATATTGTCATCCAAATATGGGAGAGTGCCGTGGGATTTTAGGGGGTATCCCATTTTTAGTCCTTTAACCACTTTTGAGGGTTCGGCCCGTGGCATGTCCGGCCGTTAGCGTCCTTTCATTTACCCCCTAAGGCCTTATTGGCTTTCGGTTAGAGATGCTCTAATTTAGCATGTCCATCATTATCCTGATTTAGCCCGTCCTTCCAACATCGCTCCATCTACCATACCAAGTCTCCCAAATGGACCAATGACACGTTCTCGAGCCAAGCTCCTACATGATAAGGTGAATTCGCTCCTCTCTATGTGCGAGTTTGACTCTCTTTTGAATGGCCTGCTACTTCATGCCTGTATATCCTCACATATGAACCCCAAGAACGATCGCCAAGAGAAACAACCAAGTACGTGCTAGAGGGAGCAACAACACAAGTTGGCGCCACGCTGAATTCGTCTACAATCGAGCTAAGCACTCTATGATGATGAAGAACTCATTCATGATTTTCTATGGATTCGAGCCCCTCACCGTGCTTGACATCCTACTGCTTTCTCTTCACGAGCGCACCAACATGGATGTCGACAAGCGTGCTAAAGCAATTAAGAAACTCCACGAATACACAAGAGCTACTATCGAGCAACAAGTTCTTTGCCAAGCATCAAGGCTAAATAAGATCAAGAAAGAGATGATCTTCGAACAAGGTGACCTCGTGTGGATACACCTAAGCAAGGACCGCTTCCCCAAAGAAAACGATTCCAAGCTCAAGCCAAGAGGAGATGGTCCCTTCAAGATCCTCAAGAAGATCAATAACAATGCCTACATCATCGACATCCCTACATCCAAGTATCTCGTGAGCAATACGTTCAATGTGAAGGACCTATCACCATTCTATGGAGATGATGATGATGATGAGTCAAGGATGACTCTTTCCCAAGGGGGGGGTGATGTAGCCCGTCCTTCCAACATCACTCCATCTATCACACCAAGTCCACCAAGTGGACCAATTAAACGTCCCGAGCCAAGCTCCTACATGATAAGGTAAACTCGCTCCTCTCCATATGCAACTTTGACTCTCCTTTGAATGGCCTGCTACTTCATACCAATATTTTGCGTATCCTTAGATATAAACCCCAAGAAGGATCACCAAGAGAATCAACCAAGTACGTGCAAGAGGGAGCAACAACACAAGTCGGCGCCCCACCGAATTCGCCGAAGCCAACCGGCACCAGGTCTGACTCGCCGAACAGTCCACCAGAGAAGTCGGTGTCCGATTAGGCAGAGCCCGACTCCCCGCCAAACTTACTCTATATCCACTAGTTCATCCGCCCGTGGACGATTCGGTGCTCTAAGAACGAACTGACGCCCAGCCCGGCCCACCGAACTTCATGCCGAACAAGATAGCGCACAGCCCGACACTGCCGAACTCACCGCCAAATTACACTGTCTACGCACAGCTTTGGGTTTGATGCCCCATAATATTCCCTTTACCTACCCTTTTGCCCCTAGCACAATAAATAGCCCCTAAGGATTTTCCCTTTGACTAGAACTAGAAGAAACCCCCTTGTGGACCTCTAGTTTAGTCTCATGCTCCTTGACAAGGAGAACCTATTATCAACAACCTCTTGGATTTTACCTTTGTTGCGTTCAATTTGTACAAGGCCTTGGTGTGAGTGATATCTATCCAAGTTGTCAAGATCTCACCAAGCTCCTTGTCTCGCCATGTCGGATAGAGATAGAACCCTTACCTGACACCAATCCAAGGGATTGTGTTGGACCGGTAGCCAACAACATAAGCTATTGGTTTGTTTGCGTATCACGTGTGTGTGTTCATCGTGTTCTTCGTGAGTGTGTTCGCCTGGATTTCCATCCTCCCTCTCTCCCCTCACAATTCCACCTCGATTCCCAGAGATTCATGAAAGATGGGGCCACCCCAAGGGGTAACCACTAACATATACCCTTCGAGTACTTGCCATCACATAAATAAGTTAGGTCCAGAAAGACCCCAAGCACTCTTTAGTTGACTTAGTCTTTCCATGTTCATAGGGTATCCCTGTTGGCAATGAAGTCTCTAAAAGGTATCCAATAGGGTTGATCTATACTAGTGAAGCTCGGGATGATGATGAGGTAAGGGGTGCCTCACAAATATGGCATTAGCTTAACTGGTCCTTCCCTCCATTCGAAGCACTTCACACGGTGAGAGATCAAGAGTATTGATGCAGCATTATTTTCTCCTGTTCTAGTTGCTAGTCAAGAGGTTTGTCTCACCTCCTATTCCAACGTACGAATAAATCGCACTTCAACGAGACAACTGAAACTATTTAAGAAATGTTGCTGCTTATTTCCAAAAAGGCTTCTTCTACTAGTTGAATCATTTTAATCCATGCTTGGAATGAAAGGAGAAATATTGAGTGTTGTAAGAACATGAGAATTGGCGTGGTGAATGTTCCATTGAGCCGGACTCTCCGGCTAAGTTATATAGTAGACAAGATTTGGAGGCCAAGCAGGACCGGGATAACATAGAAACAATTTCAATTATTAATCCTGTGGATTGACAACCATAATGATGATGGTGATGGCAGTGGACCGGATGCTGATTCGCCTGCGCTGTCACCTGATATTCCTTTGGATTTTTTGCTCCGACCACACCTGCATTACCACCTGTTGCGATGCTACACCCGGAGTTCAAACTCGCCTGCAAAATAGGTATATGTCACCCGAAAAAATATACTAATGGTACTGTTTGATATGCTCTGCTCATATCTACAGGAGAACCTACAAAACTCACTGAGACTTTAGTTGATTCAAAATGGAAGCACTCTATGCAAGATGAATATGATGGTCTTCTTACTAACAACACCTAGCACCTAGTGACCCCAAGATCCAACAAAAAATTCATTGACTGCAAATGGGTTTATCGAATCAAGAAATATGCCAATGACACCGTGGATAGGTATAAAGCAGGTCATGTTGCCAAATGATTCAAACAATGGTATGGTATAGATTATGAAGATACTTTCAGTCATGTTGTTAAGTCTGCTACTATCATACTTGTTCTATCTATATTAGTTTCTAAGGATGGATTTTATGGCAGCTAGATGTTAAGAATGTGTTTCTACATGGTGTTCTAGAAGAGGAGGTTTACATGAAGCAATCACCTACTTTTGAGTCTTCTGCTACTTCTAACTACATTTGCAAGTTTGATAAAGCTTTATATGGTCTAGAGCAGGCACCTCGAGCTTGGTACTCTCGTCTCGGCTCCAAGCTCCACACCCTTGGTTTCATCCTTCTAAGGATGACACCTCACTTTTTCTCTATAACCACTCAGGTATCACTATGTATATTCTTATTTATGTTGATGACATCATAGTGATGAGCTCTTCAGATCAAGCCATTACAGCTCTTCTTAGTAACTTAAGTTCAGAGTTTGCTCTTAAATATCTTGGAGAACTTCATTTCTTTTTAGGCCTAGAGGTTCAAAGATAGTCCAATGGCTTACTTTTAAACCAGGAAAAATATGCTACAGATTTATAGATTGGGTTGGTATGAGCTTCTGATCATCCTGTCCCACGCCACTTTCTACTATAGATTCATTGGCCTTGACAGATGGCTCTCCTCTTGGCTCTGAGGATATTACCCGTTACAGGAGTATTGTAGGTGCACTTTAGTATTTGACACTGACCAGACCTGAGTTTTCTTTTTTAGTTAATAAGGTCTGTCAGTATCTTCATGCTCCCACAACTGCACATTGGACTGTTGTCAAAAGAAGTCTTAGGTACATTCATGGAACAAGAAAGGTTGGTCTTACTTTTCAGAAGTCCTCCTCTACCATTCTTAGTGCTCATTCAGTTGCACACTGATCAAGTGATTTAGATGACATACGCTCTACTGGTGGATTTGCTATATTTTTGTCCTAATCTTATTTCTTGGAGTGCCAGAAAACAACCTACTGTGTCTCGCTCTAGCATAGAGGTTGAATACAAAGCGTTTGCAAATGCCACTGCTGAACTTATTTGGGTTGAAGCTCTTGTTCGCGAACTTGGCGTAACACTCAAGGAAAAACCATGTTTGTGGTGTGATAATCTTGGTGCCACCTACCCGTGTGCTAACCCAGTTTTTCTACCTCATGCTAAGCATATTGAGATTGATTTTCCTTTGTTCGAGAACGTGTTGCTAGCAAGAAACTTGATGTCAGGTTCATCTCAGCAAGGATCAGATTGCAGATGACTTTACCAAAACTTTATGTTCCAAAAAATAGATGAGTTTAGGCGTAATCTAAACCTCGTGGAATTGAGCATCACATCGACCTCATTTCCAGCGCACCTCTACCAAACCACACCGCCTACTGCACAAACCTAGAAGAGACGAAGGAGATTGAACGCCAAATTTACCATCTCGTCTCCAAAGGTTTGATCCAAGAAATCTTAAGACCAAGTGCGGCACCCGTGATTCTAGTCTCGAAAATGGATGATACATTATGGTTGCGCATGGACTGCCGTCCAATCAATGTTATCACCGTGCGTTTTCGACATCCAATACCACTTCTTGATGATATGCTTGACGAGTTGAGTGGAGCCACGATTTTCTCTAAGATAGATCTTCGTAGTGGTTACCATCAAATACGCATGGCTGAAGGTGATGAGTGGAAAACCGCCTTCAGGACTAAGCTTGGTCTCTATGGATGGTTGGTGATGCCCTTTGGTCTTTCTAATTCCCCATCCACCTTCATGTGTCTTATGAATCATATTTTGAGATCTCTCATTCGCAAGAGTGTAGTAGTTTACTTTGATGATATTCTTGTCTATAGAAACTCGCTTGAAGAGCTTGTTATACATGTTAAGGAGGTTTTACAAATCCTTCGAAATGAAAAGCTATATGCTAATCTTCCTAGGTGCACGTTTGCTAAATACAAGTTGATTTTCTTGGTTTTGTTGTCTCTTCGAATGGTATTGACGTCGATATTTCTAAGGTCAAAGACATACAAGATTGGCCTATACCCACAAATGTGAGTGAACTTCAAAGTTTTCATGGGTTAGCCGGTTTCTATCATAGATTTGTGGAATATTTGTTTACCATTGCTTACCCCGTCAACGAATTGACCAAAAAGAATGTCACCTTCGTTTGGGGTAAAGCACAACAAACCGCCTTTAATAAGCTCAAAAAGAGGCTAACTGAAGCACCACTCCTTGCTTTACTAGATTTCACAAAAACTTTTTAAATAGAGTGTGATGTTAGTATTATTGGCATTGGAGGAGTCCTCGTGCAAAATGGATGTCCCATAGCTTACAATAGAGAGAAACGTAACGGAGCACGCCTCAACTACCTAATTTACTACAAAGAACTTTTTGCTTTAGTCCGCATCTTGCAAGTTTGGCAGCACTATCATTGGCCCAAAGAGTTCATAATACACTCCGACCATGAGTCTTTGAAGTACCTAAAGGGCCAAGCCAACTTGAGTAAACGACATTCTAAGTGGGTTGAGTTTATGGAATCCTTTCCCTACATTGTCAAGTACAAGAAGGGTAAAGAGAATGTTGTAGGGGATGCCTTGTCTTGCAAAAACACAAGCCTACCAACGCGTCTCGAGGTGAACATGTTGGGTCTTGATGATATCAAAAATTGTATTCTTCCAACCCGTTATTTGGACTAATATTTTCACAATGATTTTCTCCTCAAACAAAACAAATTTTGCATTCTGAAGTCATTGAAGGGTTCGCAACATAGAAAACAAAAAAAATCTACGGTGAGACTATACGCCAAGATCTATCTACTAGATACAAGCAACGGGTGGATATACATCCATGGAGAACTTACCCTCGAAGACAACAAAGTTTTGTTAACGAGTAGGAACTTGTGGATGATGTAGTCGTACGCTTTCCGATCTCAAGATCGTGTGGAAGTCCTAGCGCCACAAACCAGCAGTGCATCCACACTCGCACACACGTTTAGGCCACCAAACAATCTCCGCCTCCTCGCTCTAGCGATGCAGCGGAAGCAGCAACTCCTTCCAGACGAAATGCCACCAGGAACATGTATCTTGCTAATCCGAGACCATGGGGGAATAATTCTAGAGGGGGAGAGTGATCCTTCACAAGGAGGTGTGTGTGATGGCTCAATGCACGACGCCTAGAAAAATGCTGGTGCGTGGTTGATGTAGAGCTCGTTGGGAACCCCAAGAGGAAGGTATGATGAGCACAACAGCAAGTTTCCCTTAGTTATGAAACCAAGGTTTAATCGAACCAGTAGGAGCAAGGAAACACCCCAAAGGTGTTACTAGCTGAGCCTTGGCGATGCGCACTACGGTGCTAGTAGCAACGTGAGACCTCTGCACAACACAACCACAGAACTTTGTCCCCAACTTGCGATGAGGTTGTCAATCTCACCGTGTTTTGCGGAAAACAAAGGATTAAACGTATCGAATGGAAAGAAGTAAAAGTTTGCAGAAAGTAAACACAAAACAGTAAACAGTTTGTAGATTGTATATAAAGAAAAGGACCGGGATCCATAGTTCACTAGAGGTGGCTCTCCTTAAGATAGATAACATGTTGGGTGAACAAATTACAACAGGGCAATTGACAAACACCGAGAAAGCAATACATGCATATACTAATCATCTTGACTCCTTTGAGACTTGATTGGGCATTACAACATTATACATAGACCACCATCCAACTGCATCTATGACTAATAATCCACCTTCAGTTATCATCCAACCCTCCAAAGATAAGTTGCAAGCAGCAGATTATTGCTTCTAACTGCGTGTAAAGTAAATAATACGATTGTTCTATGAACAAAGGATTGTTGTTTTGTCCCTAGTAACAACACATCTAGTACCTTAGAGATTTCATCACTTCCCAGTTACGGAGGCATGAACCCACTATCGAGCATATATACTAACTCTTGGAGTTGCTAGCATCTACTTGGCCAAGATAGCTACTAACAACGGAAAGCATGCAAGATCACAAATAACAAAGACATGATAGAATCAATAATCAATCTAAAATAGCATCTCAATATCCATCGGATCCCCACAAACACAACATGCAGAATTACAAATAGATGATCTTGATCATGAACGGAGCTCACAAGATCTAGACATGAAAGCACAAAGGAGGAGAACCAGCCATCTAGCTACTACATGGGTCCGTAGTCCAAGGATGAACTACTCATGCATCACACCGGAGGCTTGCATGGTGATGAAGAAGGCCTCCATGGTGAATTCCCCTCTCCGGCAGGGTGCCAGGAAGAGCTTCAGATCCCTCCCGATCTAGGGATGGAGATGACGGCGGATACAGACTCTTTCGTGGATTTTTAATCGGGCCCTTAGGGTTTTCATCCCGAGGGCAATATATAGGTGGAAGGAGAGGCCGAGGGGGTGCCGGGAGCGGCCACACCACCCCCTGGCGTGGGCCAGGCCTGGCCGCGCGGCCAGGTGGTGTGGTGGCCCCCTGGCCCCTCTCCATCTCGTATTCTGGCACTTGATAACATCCGGAAAAATAGGCACTTTGGCTTTTGTCCCGTCCAATTCCGAGAATATTCATTTTCTGACTTTCCTGGAACCAAAAACAGCAGAAAACAGCAAGTAATCGCCGCTCTTGTTAATAGGTTAGTCCAAGAAATCATATGAAAAGTACTCCAAAGTTGGAACAAAACATAAGAAAGTGGATAAATCAAGCATGGAACATAAAAAATTATAGATACATTTGCAATGTATCAGTGTGGGAGAAGGGTGAGAGGGGTGGCCTTTTATAGGGGGAGGGGGGTACCCCTCCCATGGCCGGCTCCCCATGGAGGTGACCCCTCACCTTCCCCATTCATGTGGTGGTAACCCCCTCCACGTAAAAGTGTCCTTTAACATTCCTCTTTAAAGTCTTTACTTTAAATGCATTAAATTTCTCCAAATTTAATGCTCTTTCATTTAATAAAACTCTTTTATTAAATTTATTCAGAATTTTGTTAATTACTTTAATTAACAAACATTCACATAAAACCCTCTGCAACATTTCAATATTACATGCAGAACTAGTTTCAGTAATTTCACCCGAAACAGTTTCGGTGTCTATTGAAATAATTCCAGCGCTTTGCAATTCATTCGTCTGAAACACATTTGCTCCAAATGGTGTTGGTGTCCCTTAAGTGTGTCACCCTACGGTTCGTGAATAATGCAGACATGATCGAGACCCCTCTCAGATCAATAATCAGAATCGGGACCTGGAGATCCATACTGATTCCTACACATTCTACGATGACTTCTGTGATCGTGAGAACTTTTAACATTAGTAACTAAATCCCCTTGTCTCGCAATATATTACATGTCCGAGATTCGATCATCGGTATCTCCATATTGATGACCCACAAGTATAGGGGGTGTATCGCAGTATTTTCGAGGGAAGTGAACCCAATTTATTGATTCGATACAAGGGGAGCCAAAGAATATTTATAAGCCTTAACAACTGAGTTGTCAATTCAGCTGCACCTGGAAACAATCTTGCTCACAGCAGTTTATCAGTAGCAATAGTAAAGTAGCAGCAGTAGTAAAGTAAAGACAACAGTAACAATAGCAGTAAATAGTGGGATTCGAGTGCGGTAGGCATAGGGATGGGTGGACGGGCGTTGCATGGACAAGACAATTCACATAGCAATCAGAACATAAGGCAATTGCAGATAAATAAGATAAAGCATCCAAGTACTCGATAATCCTAGGCATGTGTTCCATATATAGTCATACATGCTCGCAATGAGAACTTGCACAACATCTTTTGTCCTGCCAGCCCATTTGTAGCGGGGCCTCAAGGGAACTACTGGCAATTAAGGTTCTCCTTTTAATAGAGCACCGGAGCAAAGCATTAACACTCCATGAACACATGTGATCCTCACATCAAAGCCATTCCATCCGGTTATCCCGATTTCTTTCACTTCGGGGCCATTGGTTCCGGACAACAACGTGTGTATACAACTTGCAGGTAAGACCATAAACAATACTATCATAATGAATCCATAACATGTTCAGATCTGAAATCATGGCACTCGGGCCCTAGTGACAAGCATTAAGCACAACAAGTTGCAACAAAGTCATAAAGCACTAATAAAAGATACTAGGCACCGTGCCCTAACAATCTGATGCCATTACATGAACGATCTCATCCAATCCATACCATCCCCATAGCCTACAACGGGGGATTACTCACTCATGGATGGGGGAATCATGGATGGTCGATGGAGAAGCGATGGTGATGATGATGGCGATGATCTCCTCCAATTCCCCGTCCCGGCAGGTGCCAGAATGGAGTTTCTGGTGCTGTTTCGTGGAATCTGGTGGTGGCGGCGGAGCGGAACTCCTTCTGGAAAAACGTCGAACCCCCTGAGTTTTTAGGTCAGAAGGCAACTTATAGGCCAAGAGGGAGACCGAGGGAGTGCAGGCGCCAGACCACCCCTGGCGTGGCTGAGCTAGCCAGCGTGGCAGTGGTGGTGGCTGGGCCCAGCCCCCCGTCTCGTATTCTGGCTCCGGGAGTCTTCTGGTGAAATAGGATTTTTGGCATATTTTCCGGGATTTTTCCTGATAGTTGATTTTCTGCACAAAAAGTAGACACCAATACAATTCTGCTGAAAACAGCGTCAGTCCGTGTTAGTTGCATCCAAATAACACAAGTTTAGAGGAGAAACAATAGCAAAAGTGTTCGAGAAAGTAGATACGTTTTGGACGTATCAACTCCCCCCAAGCTTAGCTTATTTCTTGTCCTCAAGCAATTCAGTTGAAAACTGAGTGCGATAAAAGAACTTTCACGAACACATTTGCTTCATATGCTGTATATATTCTCAGCATGTGATCAACTATTTAGACAATTCATAATAAGGAGTATGCAACTAAGTTTACTTAATAGGCATTGCAAGCTATGAAAAGATTCCAACTCAAAAATAATAAGTAGCATGAAGCATAAACATAAGGAACATTACAATGCTCATAAAAAGGTATGATATAGTGGTATCTCGCTTGCCTTTGATCTAAGGCACCTCTGAAGTTCAGGTGAAGACTAGAAGTAAAGATGTCAAAGATACAAGCATCAAAGTCATAACACAAATAATCAAGTTTTGAGACAAGCACAAAGAATGACAACTATGCACTCAAGAAGGTGCTCAAAGAATATGTGGAGACTCAACAAGTGAAAGAAAAGGTTTTGAATAGTTTGAAAGGCTTCCAAATGCTGAAAGTATGGTACTTGTTAGCTTTGAGCTCTCTTTGCCCCTATCATAAGCATCTTTAAATGGTTAAGGTTAAAGTGACACAACTAAGAGGATATGATTGACAAGTTATAAATCCAAGTCTTATGCCCCTTACTTACGAAGACCAATCCTCATTGAAAGGGAAATGGACGTCGCCTAGAGGGGGGGGGGTGAATAGGCGTTTTAAATTTTTTACGGTCTAGGCTCTAATAAATGCGGAATAAAACTTAACGTTTAATTTATCAAGCCAAAACCTATATCCACTAGTTTCACTAAGTGCACCAACAACCTATGCTAAGCAAGACAAGCAACAAGGTGATAACAAGATATAGTACTTCAAGCACGATGGCTATCACAATGTAAATTGCATAAGTAAAGGGGTTCGGTTGAGAAATAACCGATGGACGCGGAGACGATGATTTGTTTCCCGAAGTTCACTTCCAAAGAAGCTACGTCTCTGTTGGAGAGGTGCGGAGGCGCAATGTACTTCGAACGCCACAAATGGCTCACCTCAAGGTGTGGTGGCTCGATGCTCACCCAACGCCACACAAGGCCTCACCCCAAGATGCGAAGGCACGCAACCTACCGACGCCATAAAAGGCTCACCCTATTCTCCCGTGAGCTTGCCACAAAGGCCTACTCACGTTCCACTATGGGACACTTGAGGGCGGTCACCGAACCCGTACAAGATTGGGGCAATCTCCACAACTCAATTGGAGGCTCCCAACAACAATGCCACAAAGGCTACAAAGCCACAAAAGGCAACAAGGCCACAAAAGGCTACAAGACCACAAAAGGTCAACAATCCAACCACACAACCATCTAGGGTTCCAAGAACCCAAGAGAAACAAGCCCAAGGGCTTGAACTCGCCGAATCTCCGAGGAGAACTCAAACCTATGCACCAAATGCAAGAGGCAAGTCCTTCACTCTCAAATTCCACAAAAGCTACAAAAGCTATTGGGGGAATAAGGGAGGAAGAACACAAGAGGAGAACACAAAACTCTCCAAGATCTAGATCCCAAGGATTCCTTCACAAAGAAGGGATTTGGTTTGGTGGGGCTTGTAGATCTAGATCTCCTCTCTCAAATTCCTAAAAAAGATGCAAGAATCATGGGAGGGAGAAGGGAAGAGGGCAAGCTTTTGAAGGTCAAAAATGGAGGAGAGAGAGTGGAAGAGGTAGCAAAAATGACCTCAAAAGTTGGGAAAACTTTGGGGAAGAGGGGGCCCTTAAATAGGGCAAGAAAAATCTGCCCGTTTGGGCCAGATTCGCGCCCCACCGGAACTACCGGTAAATAGAAACACAAGTTACTGAACAAAAACGAGATTTACCAGAACTTCGGGCAGAACTTGGGCCGGTACTACCGCTTAAGCAAAAACGTTGGACAACATTGCACGGAAACTTCAATAACTTTTGACTCCGGACTCCGATTTTGATGATCTTGGGCTCGTTTTGAAGAGAACAAAAAGATCTACAAGATTATGCAAATAAACATCATAGTACAACAAGGGAGGATAAAAATAAAATGGGTAAAGGTAGAACCTCTCAGAAGCGATGAACCGGTAAAACCTCCAAAACCCAAAACGCAAGAAGTTGAGCTTGGAAACTCCAATTGGGATGAAACCAATTTTGTTGGAAAGATAATAAAGAGTAGAATCCAACAAAAGGTGAAATATTGGGTATCACCAAGGGAGAAAATATCATGAATATATATGTGAGATATCTCCCAAGGTGTGGAGCCGGAAAACCCGCAAGGTCAAAAACGCAATAGGATATGCAAGGGAAATCTGTTTTTGATGAACTAGAGCTTGTTATGAAGATAACCACAAGCTCTAGATCCTCACATGGACAAGAACAAACAACAACCAAGAAAGATAATGCTATCTATGCAAAGGTTTGAGCTCTCTCCAAAAGATACGAACGAGTCACCCACTCGAGAGCCTCTCTTGATAGTACGACTATCTATCCTAAACCCGGTCTCCCAACACTACAAGAGACCGATAAAATAGAAACCCTATCAAGATCATACCTTTGCCTTGAGCATCCCACTTGAGCTTTATGTAGACGATCTTGTCACCTTCAAGATGGAACACCTTTCTTGATTGCTCTTGCTTGCTCTTGCTTGATGAAGACTTGTGAATGGCTCCCCATACTCCATGGGGAAACCTCTTCTTTGACCTTGTATTCATCACTCCATGAACACCGAGGAGGCAAGCTCCAAGCATGAGATCTTCTAGAGAGGACGCATCTTGAGCTTGCACATCAATTCTTGATGATGATTCCTTGAAGAAAGCCATGAGGAACTCCATCTTCTTCTTCTTCTTCAAGACATACTTGATCTTCTTCTTCTTCTTCTACTTGATTCCAATAGGCACAAAGACCTTGGACAAAGCTTCTTCTTTTTCATCCTTGAAACCAACACATGGTCCAAGCGATGCCAATGGACAAACCTACAAGTGAAACTCAATTTGCACATTAGTCCATAGGGATTGTCATTAATTACCAAAACCACACATGGGGCATACATGCCCTTTCAATCTCCCCCATTTTGGTAATTGATGACAATCCCCTAGAGAGGGTTTAAATATGGAATTTAACGAACAAAATGGTTGCCCCAACATCAAATACTACACAAGTATGTGATGTTGGTACAACCTAATATAGAAAACTCCCCCACAATCTATGCATGTGTGATGAACTTGAATTTCATTGCATAGATTGCCAACCATTATTGGTGGTTGAGTTTCCTCTATATATTCAACATGCAAAGCAACAACAAAGATGCAAGAGCATGCAAGGCTAATGCTTAAGAACCAACTCAAAGAATAAACCAACTTCCCTTGAACCCTCTAAAACTTCTCCCCCATTGGCATCGATTGCCAAAATGGGTGAAAAGTTCTAGACGACCAATATAGTGAGAATTCCTCCAAAGGTGTGCACATGCACATATCCAATGATGAATCCTTACGAGGAAGTAAAACTATATTGAGGACCCAAAGATTGCAAAAAGAAAAGAAAGAGAAACTAGCTTCAACAAATGAAGCGAGCAACCCAAAAGACCCAAAAAAAATACCAATTGACAACAACAATTGATACCAAAAGAAAGACACAAGATATTATGATACTAGCAAATGAGTGTTTAAATGAAATAGGGAAGCTCCCCAATCTTTGTGCATAAGATAGAATCAACTATTTGAATACATCTTGCACAAATATGGAATCCTCACTCCCCATAAGCATCTAAGACACAAAAGATGAGAACGAAGGCAAATGAGCATCATTAAATGAATTAGAGAATCTCCCCAAGGATTATGCACCAATTATAATAATTATATTTGGAAACAAAGTGCACAATCATGGAATCCTCACTCCTACAAACTCATTTAACAATGCACGGCAAGAGAGATCAAATTATGAGTGCCCGGAGATGCAAACAAATGGTACAAGCACTCATAGGAAAATAAATTTGGAAGCCACCAAAGGATCAAAAGGAAGAAAGGGTGGTCTCCAAGGAAAACACAAACAACCAAAGATTTATCTTCTCTTGTGTGTATAAGTTTCTAGGTGGAAAATATCACAAAGACATATGCCCACAAAGAAACATGCACACACAACATGAACAACAAAAGAAAGTCATATAATGTACAAATAGGATTTTTGCTTGAAAGCATGGCCAAAGGCTCAAATATATCTTATTGTACATCAAAGAGCTTCAAACACGGACACTATACATACATTACAACAATTACCAAGGGAAGAAGGGAATAGTTGGAATATATGGAGAAAAGCAACAAGTATCACAAATAGAAATCAACGATGCAAAATACTCACTATTGCACATGAGAGAAAATTGAGGAAAGGATAGGCAATATAATTGCTAGATTGACATATTTGGATAAGTTGATCATGGTCATGATTTTGTATAGTCCCCATTATATGCACTCATCTCAACATACTCACATTTGCAATAGAGAGCACTCCTAAGAACCAACAAAAGAAACACAACATATGCAAAAACACAAACTCATGCCAACAAGCAACCTACAAAAGGTTGGAAACAAGATATGTATGCATGAGAGAGATACTTGTTACCGAGATATAAATGGTAGGATGTAGAGGATATGAATTCGTTGATCATCCTAGCTTGCCTCCAATTGACATGTAGGAACCACTTCTTCCTAATTGAAGAGACAAGCACCCAATATATCCCCAATGTACCTACACAACAATAAGTACACTATGGTGCCCAAACAAATTGGGTCCAAAGTAGTTAGTGCAACTACAATACATAGGAGACCCTCCAAATAAATATGTGCATATTGATATGAAATTGAATTTCATGCACATCTTAGCCGATAGGATTTGGTGGAGAAACCCCTATATATTGGATCAAGAAAGAAAGCATGCCAAGATATAAACATGTAGTAAATATGCATGGACAAGACTCTCAAGAACCAAAAAAGTGATACAATTTGAACTAAAACACCAAGTAAACCAAGAAGTAGCACACAAGAGTGTGACACGACAAAAGGTGTCCAAATTGTATCAAAGAGCCAAATCAACACAAGAAAGGACCACAATTCAACAAATGAACAAGGCAAAAGCCAAACAGCAAAAGATGCACAAAACACACAATGCTCAAGGATTTATCTCATTCTAAAAGATCAAAAGAAGTAACAAAGAATGAGACAAAGCCAACTCCCAAATAGAGCAAGGTTCCAACATATAAAACAAACTCTCTACACTTTTCATGATGGCACAAAGTACCAAAATAAAAGATCAAGCATCCAAGCACAAGAAACACTATGTGGATCAACACAAGAAGCATAAAAGGAGTGTTCTAGATAATATAGGAGAGCTCCCCCATGAATGGTGCATTATGTTGAATTTTGCTTGTGAATGCAAAATGCACACAAAAGAGATCATCACTACTAGCTCCATTAAATAAAACACAAGAGAATACAAATAAACTAAAATGATCCACAAGAGGCAAGGAAGACATGGGAGAAAAAGAAAAAGAAATTCTAGGCCAAAGATAGGACAAAGAAAAACAAAGGCCAAAGTGAACATGATCAATAAATCCTACCATATATGGAGTGTCACTTGTCCAAGGACAAGAATTATGGGGAAAGTTTTCCCGAGGTAGTTTGTAAGGAAATCATGATCATATTCACACAAAGAAGCATGTAACAAGACATAAAAGTTATGCTTGATGCTTCGAGAGAGATTCTTGATAGCTCCAAAAAGTCACACAATCAATAAAGATTAAGGTAACTTGAAGCAAATGGTTTCCATGGAGGATATTGAGGTCCAAAAATGAGGAAACACATATCAAGAAAAACTCTCACAAACAAGATCCAAAAGATGAGCAATAAAATCAATCCAAGGTAATTGGAACTTGTTTGAGCTAAATGTGCCACTTAGGATCTAGATAAATATCAATATCAATTCTAAGTGACACTACCTCAAATGTTCACATTTTCTAGGTTTGTAATATGCACCAAGCATATGACTCCCCCATAATGTGATAAACCAAGAGATATCGACAAGAGGCAAAAAGATCAAAAAGGAGATGATTAATGGACATTATGGAATACTAATTCTTCATGAGAATGACATACCACATAGAGACAAGACAAACATGTAATGTCAACACTAAGTGCTATTCCTCATGTACACACATTTTAGGATTGTGGAATGCCCAAGCATAACACTCACCCAAAATGGGATAGTCCATTAATCACTCCCAAGAGCCAAGAAATATACCAAATAAATTCAACAAAGGCTCAAACACAAGAACACAAATACATGATGTGCCAACCAACACACACAAATATACTAGACAACACAATATAGGTATGAGGGAAGCACAACATGTACAAACACATATAATGGTACAAAACCAACACATGCACAAAGGAGCAAGTAACTTTCAATGTAAAGGAGTTTAGCACATGTTACCGCAAGGAGGAACATTGGATAATAGAGGCAAGATAATCCAATTGGCTTGACTTGACAAAAATAAATGATGAAGACCCCTCAATTCTTCATAATGTAGCCAAGCCTCCAATGCCCTCCAACAACACCTATTGATCAAGTTTTAGCTTGTTGGTCCCCAACCAAGTTGGGTCCTAAGAGGTTAGTCACAATAGGCTTGGCCACCCAAATGGTTCTTTTCTTGACACCAGTTTGGGCACCAACATATTTGGCAAACACATTGCCCACCTCATCCTTACCAAGAGAATATGCATCATATATCAAGATAGGATTGGATGAGGAGTTACCCATGGTGCATGAGGAAGAGAGGTGCCCCTTCTCGCGGCATATGTAGCAAGTTCTTCTCTTGCCATCTTTCTTCTTGGAAGATGACACCCCATGAGGAAGAGCTTAAGTCTTGGGAGGAGGCCCGCTTCTAGCTTGAGGTGGAGCTTGAGGCCGCTTCCCTTGTTGCTTCTTCTTCAATGGACAACATCTCACATGATGTCCGTCTTCCTTGCACTTGAAGCACACAATGTTGGCCGGATTCTTCACTTGACCTTGGCCATTCTTCTTGTTGCCCTTGTGCTTAAACATGTTGGTGGGCTTGTTCTTGATGTTGGAGTTGTATCCAAGCCCACTCTTGTCATTTGGGGATCTTCGCACACTCAAGATGTTCTTGAGAGTGGTCTTCCCTTCATGACACTTCTTCAAGTCATTCTTGAAAGAAGTGACTTGGGCCTTGAGCTTCTTGTTTTCCTCTACATGGTTAGTGTCAACAACAATACTAGAGGAAGTAGATGCTACATTGTTAGAGCAACAAGGCAAGGGATGCAATTCATCACAAGATATAGCAATAGCATGAGTGGATGAATTACAAGGACTAACACATGGCAATATGACACAAGGAGTAGATGTAGTGCTAATGTCCACATGAGGCTCACTAGATGTTACCCTTGATACAATAGCCTCATGAGCCAACTTTAGACTACCATGGGAAACTAGAAGGTCCTCATGCAAGCTTGAGAGCTTAGCATGACTCTCTTCCAATTTCCCATAGTTGCTAGTTAGAAAAGCAAGTTGAGCACGTAGCTCAACATTCTCCTTCACAATAGATGCTTCACAAGAGATAGAGTTAGTAGCACAAGCATCATCAATAGTAGTAAGAGGTGAGGGAAACTTGGAAAGCTCTTTAGTGTATGAGGCTTTAAGTTGCTCATGTGACTCGGTGAGTTTGATGAGCTCCCCCTTGATGACCCTAGAGCCATTGTTGAGATGCTCAAAATCCTCAAGGAGTTTGGCATAAGCAACTTCAAGCTCATCATTCTTAATTTGGAGGGCACTTGCCACCTCAAACTCTCTATCATGAGATTTCTTCACTCTAGATAGCTCTAGAGCAAAGGTCTCCTCAAGAGATTCCTTGGTGGTTTGTTCCTCTTCTAGAGCTTCATTTAGGTTTGCAATGTCATTAGCATACTCACGCTCAAGACTAATCATTTTTTCAATTGTGTCCTCATGCTCATAAATTAGTTGCTTACTTTCAATGGCAAAGTTCAATATTTCAATGAAAGTAGAGCAAGCATTTTCATTTTTGTGTAGAGCACGAAGGACTAGCTCCCCCTTCTCTTTTAGAGAAGCAACATCATCATCTACTTCATCTAAGTCAACATTCACATCATCAAGAGGTGCATTGGGGTCCAAAGGAGAATTTACCTTTGATTCCTTAGCCATGAGGCATAAGTGAATGTTGGAAGAAGGTGATGATGGGGGAACACTTGAAGCTCCACTCACAACTTTGCCTTGGCCGACACATTCTTCAATTTCCTCTACATGGTTAGCAACACAAGTACTAGAGGAAATAGAAGCACATTTATCATGGCAACAAGGCAAAGTAAGCATATCATCATGGGATATATTCAAGGCATTCCTACATGATATGCAAGGGCAATCAACACTAGGATGTAAATCACAAATAGTCCTACAAGTGTTCATGCCCAAAGATACAACATTGCAATGAGATAGATATGGAGGATCATGAATGGCAAGCTCACTATACTCATTGCAAGTTCTATCACCACTCACCATATCATTACCTTGTGACAAATCACATGTTGGTATAGTGGAAGAAGATGAGAACTCATCACGGCCGGAGGTGGAGGGAACACAATCATCCTCATCAATCTTGGACACATCATATTTTGCTTGAAGCTTGGTCCAAATATCATGAGCATTCCAAAAAGGCATGATTGAGGAAAGAACTACAAAGCTCACAACATTAACAAGCACGTTAGATGCTTGAGCTTCGAGATAAGAGTTTATCTCCTCCTCCAAAGATAGATTTTGAGGATCCATAGGAGGAGACAAGCCCATATCTAGAATTCGCTCAATATTTGGGTCAATGACCCGGAAATGACTAAGCATGCGAATTCGCCAAACATCATAATTTGTGCCATCAAAAGTAAATGTGTGAGAGTGCACTAAACCCCTAGGAGACATCCTTAATCTCGAGGCGGTGAAGCCTAAGAAGCGAGAGACCTCGCTCTGATACCAATTGAAAGGGAAATGGACATCGCCTAGAGGGAGGGTGAATAGGCGTTTTAAAATTATTACGGTCTAGGCTCTAATAAATGCGGAATAAAACTTAACGTTTAATTTATCAAGCCAAAACCTATATCCACTAGTTTCACTAAGTGCACCAACAACCTATGCTAAGCAAGACAAGCAACAAGGTGATAGCAAGATATAGTACTTCAAGCACGATGGCTATCACAATGTAAATTGCCTAAGTAAAGGGGTTCGGTTGAGAAATAACCGATGGACGCGGAGACGATGATTTGTTTCCCGAAGTTCACTTCCAAAGAAGCTATGTCTCCATTGGAGAGGTGCGGGGGCGCAATGTACTTCGAACACCACAAATGGATCACCTCGAGGTGTGGTGGCTCGATGCTCACCCAACGCCACACAAGGCCTCACCCCAAGATGCGAAGGCACGCAACCTACCAACGCCATAAAAGGCTCACCCTATTCTCCCGTGAGCTCGCCACAAAGGCCTACTCACGTTCCACTATGGGACACTTGAGGGCGGTCACCGAACCCGTACAAGATTGGGGCAATCTCCACAACTCAATTGGAGGCTCCCAACAACAATGCCACAAAGGCTACAAAGCCACAAAAGGAAACAAGGCCACAAAAGGCTACAAGACCACAAAAGGTCAACAATCCAACCACACAACCGTCTAGGGTTCCAAGAACCCAAGAGAAACAAGCCCAAGGGCTTGAACTCACCGAATCTCCGAGGAGAACTCAAACCTATGCACCAAATGCAAGAGGCAAGTCCTTCACTCTCAAATTCCACAAAAGCTACAAAAGCTATTGGGGGAATAAGGGAGGAAGAACATAAGAGGAGAACACAAAACTCTCCAAGATCTAGATCCCAAGGATTCCTTCACAAAGAAGGGATTTGGTTTGGTGGGGCTTGTAGATCTAGATCTCCTCTCTCAAATCCCTAAAAAAAGATGCAAGAATCATGGGAGGGAGAAGGGAAGAGGGCATACTTTTGAAGGTCAACAATGGAGGAGAGAGAGTGGAAGAGGTAGCAAAAATGACCTCAAAAGTTGGGGAAACTTTGGGGAAGAGGGGGCCCTTAAATAGGGCAAGAAAAATCTGCCCGTTTGGGCCAGATTCGCGCCCCACCGGAACTACCAGTAAATAGAAACACAAGTTACTGAACAAAAACGAGATTTACCGAAACTTCGGGCGGAACTTGGGCCGGTACTACCGCTCAAGCAAAAATGTTGGACAACATTGCACGAAAACTTCAATAACTTTTGACTCCGGACTCCGATTTTGATGATCTTGGGCTCGTTTTGAAGAGAACAAAAAGCTCTACAAGATTATGCAAATAAACATCATAGTCCAACAAGGGAGGATAAAAATAAAATGGATAAAGGTAGAACCTCTCAGAAGCGATGAACCGGTAAAACCTCCAAAACCCAAAACACAAGAAGTTGAGCTTGGAAACTCTAATTGGGATGAAACCAATTTTGTTGGAAAGATAACAAAGAGTAGAATCCAACAAAATGTGAAATATTGGGTATCACCAAGGGATAAAATATCATGAATAT
Source organism: Avena insularis (assembly GCA_023614405.1). Lineage (NCBI taxonomy): Eukaryota > Viridiplantae > Streptophyta > Magnoliopsida > Poales > Poaceae > Avena > Avena insularis. Next base: position 27,316,629 of record CM042696.1, on the reverse strand, counting down.
ATATGTGAGATATCTCCCAAGGTGTGGAGCCGGAAAACCCGCAAGGTCAAAAACGCAATAGGATATGCAAGGGAAATCTGTTTTTGATGAACTAGAGCTTGTTATGAAGATAACCACAAGCTCTAGATCCTCACATGGACAAGAACAAACAACAACCAAGAAATATAATGCTATCTATGCAAAGGTTTGAGCTCTCTCCGAAAGATACGAACGAGTCACCCACTCGAGAGCCTCTCTTGATAGTACGACTATCTATCCTAAACCTGGTCTCCCAACACTACAAGAGACCGGTAAAATAGAAACCCTATCAAGATCATACCTTTGCCTTGAGCATCCCACTTGAGCTTTATGTAGACGATCTTGTCACCTTCAAGATGGAACACCTTTCTTGATTGCTCTTGCTTGATGAAGACTTGCGAATGGCTCCCCATACTCCATGGGGAAACCTCTTCTTTGACCTTGTATTCATCACTCCATGAACACCGAGGAGGCAAGCTCCAAGCATGAGATCTTCTAGATAAGACGCATCTTGAGCTTGCACATCAATTCTTGATGATGATGCCTTGAAGAAAGCCATGAGGAACTCCATCTTCTTCTTCTTCTTCAAGACATACTTGATCTTCTTCTTCTACTTGATTCCAATAGGCACAAAGATCTTGGACAAAGCTTCTTATTTTTCATCCTTGAAACCAACACATGGTCCAAGCGATGCCAATGGACAAACCTACAAGTGAAACTCAATTTGCACATTAGTCCATATGGATTGTCATTAATTACCAAAACCACACATGGGGCATACATGCCCTTTCACTCATGCTACTCAACTTTAGTCACAAGTAAGCTCTTGTCATTGTAAGTATATACGTATCATAGAGAACCGCCAACGGGGTACCCCTTGCACATGACACAGGAGCTATCCTATAATCAAAATGACAAGGCAAGCAGACAATGAGCATCTCAGCGATCTTTTTATTTACTATATGCATAGATTTTTATTGTGGATGCTTCATAGAATGCTCATTATGGTTATGCTACAAGTTTCCACCATGATTACGCATGGCTTAGGCTAGCGGCTCAGGCGTTTCTCTGACATACATACAAACTCCATGATCTTACAAGTTCCACTTTTATTTCACACCGCCGGGATCCATAAGCAAAAGAACATGATATCAACGAGGTACTAAGTACCAATGAAATGTTGAAAACGTTCCCCATGATACATGGTTCTTCTAACTTCAACTTATAAAGCGCAAGCATATACACAACAAAGAAGGACGCAATGGTTCAGGTTTATTAAATGCAAGAAAATAAAGTGTGCCATCAAGTTTGTGAGAGCTTTACTAACTAACTTTCTCATAACAAGCAAACATTTTATTCGGAAGAAAACAAGGCATATTGAATATGCACGGAAGTAGCAAATAATGCTAATAGGTAGGTATGGTGGACACTTTGGAAATATTTGGTTTTAGGGAGTTGGAAACATGAGTAAAATATACTCAGTGAAAGTGAAGGCTAGCAATAGTAAGGGAGCGACAAACGAGAGAGCAATAGCTGTCATAATCATGCTTGCAACAAAATAGGACTAATCATGGCATGAAAGTGATTCAAGATCCTCAAGGCAAAATAATTCATCGAGGCTTAACTGATTATTACAGTCATGTGCATGCACGAGCATGTGCCAAGTCGATTCAAATGAAACATTCAAAGGAGGATACCACGGTGTCATACCAAATTATGAGTAGAGTAATGCAAGCAAACATTCATAAGACATGCTACAAACTATTAGCAAGCTGGAACTTATCATACAAAAGCAAGAACTACTAAGCATCTAAAGATAATATACACCTTACACGAACAGACTAAGCACGCCCACAGTGATGAGTATATGTACAAAAATAAAAACAAATAGAGTTCGTTACCAGCCTCTTACCACGCCTCAAGTTGTCATTAATCCTCATTATTGCTCTTCACTTGTGTGGCTTGAATAATAATATGAAACCAACTTCCATTGAGGACTGCTGAACCTTGCAACAAAACACACAAAACCAAAGAAGAACAACAAATATTTTTGGTGTTTTTGATTTTTAAAACAAGAACCAAAAAGTAAGAACAAGCAAAGCAAAATCTTTTTGGGTTTTTCAAATAATTCAAACAAAGCAAAAAGGGAAAAACAAACCAAGGCAAAAAGAAGAAGAAGCAAACAAAGAGAAACAACAGAAATATTTTTGGTCTTTTTGTGTTTTAGAAAGCAAAAGCAAAGAAAGAACGAAAGCTAAAAAGAGAACGAAACATGAATATACAAAGTACCGACGCAACATGATAAGGAGATGAGTGCAGTGTCGGCGTACCTCCCCCAAGCTTAGGCTTTTGGCCTAAGTGGGTATCAATCCCAAGCCGGCCAGGATGATGTGTCATCGATAGTATGACGAGGAGGTCCCCTCATCCTAGTGCAAGCTCGAGTACGTCCCTCCGTAGTGAGCAAAGTGATCGTAGGAGGGTACATCCTCCTGGTGCTGCTCGTGGAAGCCCAACAAGTGAAGCTGCTCGTCCACCTCCTCCTTGGAGCACGACCACGTTCTCCTGTGAACACTAAACAAAGAAGGCTGTGGCAAAGGGATCTCCCTTTCATCCCCGTCAGTGAAAAGCATCCTATATACTAGACTGTTCAAATCAAAAGTAGCAGTGACAAAGTGATGAGTTTTCATAGCAACAAGGTCAAGCCTCTGTGGTGCCAGTACAGTATCATTGGGGTCCACTAAAAGGCCTAATGCATGGACTATACGCGAGGCAATGATGCCCCCATAGATAGGCCCCCTAGCAGCTAGGCGGCGAGCAATAAGCGAGCCAAGGTTGTACCGAGTATCATTGTTAAGCGCAGCAGCAAGGAAGGCTAAATGATAGTTGGAGATATTACTTGTGTTCTCCCTACCTAGTATGCTAGTAGCAAGATAATATGCAAAGTATCTAAGAGCAGGGAGTTGGATATTTCTTATCTTTCCACGCTGCACCACGCGATCATCATCATTGGTCACTCCTCGGTAAAGCTCCAGCAAATCAGCGGGTCACCCTTGAATTTTCTTCACGGTCCCTATCATGCTTACACCTACAATACTGCAAAATCTCTCCAAAGGCATGGTGAAGGGCAGATTATAAATTTTGAAAGAGACAGTCGACTGATAGGATGTGTTAGTAAACGTGAAGCTCTCAACAAAGGTTTTGGTGAGCATAGCGTATTGCTCACTCTCATCTTGCATATATGAGGTCAAACCAACCCTCTCGATCAGTAGCAAGAAATCATCAAGAATTCCTGCAGCTTGTAAGAAAGTAAAACAAGGAAAAGTGGATGGGTGAGCATTCCCATCATCCCTTTCATTACCAATACAAGTTGCAATGAGATCTTTGTTGTATGATGGCATAAACTGAGAGGCTGATCTTGAGGGCCTCGACCTCCTAGGTGCATCACTCTCAAATACCTCTCCAAAGGTATGGTTGTTCATGCTTGGTATTCTGAAATTTAAACACCTATTAAACAAGTGATTGCAAAGTAAATATAATGAAGGATTCTACTCATAGGGACTTGTAAGAGGCCTAAACATGCATCAAAACTATATCTCTAAGCATCAAACAAGCTTACAAGCTCTCATAACCTGTCACCTACTGCAGCAAAATACTCAATATATAATCCACTAAACACAAATCTACTTGGACAAAGGGAGAAGTCACATACCAGGGAACAAATGCTCCAAATTTCAGCAAGAAAGATGGGCTGAGCAAGGAGATCGAAAAAATCGAGAGCAAGCACAGCAAGAACGTGATTTTGAGCAATGAACTGGAGCTTGCTCGGGAGAGAGAAGAAAGTGGCAGGTGAGAGAGTTAGTGGAGGGCCAGGGGTGGCCCACACCATGGCATGGCGCCACCCAGGGCAGGCCGCGCCACCAGGTGTTGAGCCTGCCTGGTGGGTCCCCCTGGCACCTCCCAGGCCCTCCTCTGCCCCTTTTTCACGTAAAAATTTAATATGAATTTTCTGGAATTTTTAGAGACACTTTATTTTTGGGCATTTTTCAGGAATAGAAGAATGATTTTCTGACAGACAGATTTTTTTGGAAAAATGATGCAAGGACAAAACAAAGCTAAAACTACTGAAGTTCTAAGACACTCTAACAAGCAAGCAACTAACAACAAAAAGAAAACTAAACGAAAGCAAAAACTAAAATGGATAGAATAGAAGTACACGGAAATAATCATAGTGAAAACATTGTTTTGTTCAACGAAATCCTTTTCTTAACAAGGTTGATCAGGTCTTGTTACCAAAACAATTCCATATGAGACAAAACTTTGTATTCCACTAATGATTATGTTACCTCAATCTTGATAGCAATGGTCCCAATCATAATAGTTTCAAATTTTTCTCTTGGTATGGGACAATATATTTCTCCAACTTGAATGCCCTTAGCATGTTCAATTGAATTCAAACCATAAGTCCTTTCAATCTTCTTGGGGAAATAGACAGTATGTTTCTTGTCATTAACATTGAAAGTCACCTTTCCTTGGTTACAATTAATAACAGCTCCTGCAGTATTAAGAAAAGGTCTTCCAAGAATAATAGACATATTATCATCTTCAGGCATTTCAAGGACAACAAAATCAGTTAATATCAAGCAATTATGAGCCACTTGAACAGGTACATCCTCACATATACCAATAGGAATAGTGGTAGATTTATCAGCCATTTGCAAAGATATATCAGTTGGTATTGATTTTTCTAGTTGAAGCCTCTTATACAGAGAGAAAGGCATAACACTAACTCCAGCTCCCAAATCACACAAAGCAGTTCTAACATAACTGTTCTTAATAGGGCAAGGGATAGTTGGAATCCCTGGGTCCCCAAGTTTCTTAGGAACCTTACCATTAAAGGAATAATTAGCAAGCAAAGTAGAAATTTCTTCATTAGGGATCTTCCTTTTATTCGAGACAATATCCTTCATATACTTTGAGTAAGGAGGCAATTTAATAGCATCAGTCAAAGGGATTTGCAAGAATAAAGGTTTCATCCACTCACAAAACTTATTATAGTGTTCATCTTCCTTCGACTTGAGTTTCTTATCAGGGAAAGGCATAGGTTTTTGGACCCAAGGTTCCCTTTCACTACCATGTTTCTTAGCAATAAAATCTTCTTTAGTGTATTTAGTATTCTTAGTGTGGTTTTCAGGTTCTTCTTCAACTTTTTCTTCATTAGGAGCTTCATTTTGTTCATTACCACTTTCAGTTTCAGCATCAGAAATAGATATACTATTAGGATCTATAGTAGGTTCGGAGGGTTCTACAATAGTTTTATGTTTCTTTTTCCTTTTCTTACGAGTAGAGCCACTATTTTCAGCTTGTTGAGAATCCTGCTCAATTCTTTTGGGATGCCCCTCAGGATAAAGAGGATCTTAGGTAGTAGCACCACTTCTAGTTCTAATTTCATAAGCATGTTTTTCTTTAGCAGCATTAACTAGCAAGTCTTTTTGCACTTTAATGAGTTGATCTATTTGAGTTTGAACCATTTGAAAGTGTTTAACAATCATTTTAACATCATTAGAGGTTCTTTCCACAATATCTTTCAACTCAACAATAGCTCTAGTGTTTTCCATTAGATGATTTTGCACCCATTTATTAAAATTATCTTGCTTAACAATAAAGATATCAAATTCTTCTAAGCATTGATCAGGAGGTTTAGAGTAAGGGATATCACCTTCATCAAAGTGTTGGAGAGAGTGTACCTCGATAGTGTATGAGTAGGGAATAGGCTTACATAATTCTTCTATAGGAGGTAAATTCTTGACATCTGCAGCTTTAATTCCCTTCTCCTTAAGACATTTCTTAGCTTCCTTCATCACTTCATCATTTAATTCAATAACTCCCCTCTTCTTTGATGTTGGAATAGGCACCGGAATAGTAGGTTCAGTTACAATTACTTCAAGTATAGCTTGTTTAGGAGGAGTCCAATCTTCATAGTTCTTACTTATTTTAGCCATTAATTCCTCAGCTTCCTTAGGAGTCCTATTCCTGAAAACACAATCAGCACAACTATCTAGGTATGTCCTAGATTCTTCAGTTAGTCCATTATAAAATATATCAAGAAGCTCATTCTTAGGTAATGGACTTCCAGCTTGTGCATGAATCAAAGCACAAAACCTTGCCCAAGATTCGGGCAATACCTCTTTTTCTCCCTGTTTAAAATCAAAAAGTTCCTGCAAAATAGCATGTCTAGCACTAGGAGGAAAATATTTCGGCAGGAAAGTACTAATCAAGCAATCATGGCTATCAATAGATCCAGGAGGTAAATTACTAAACCAAGTTTTAGTTCTCCTTTCAGTGAAAAGGGGAAATCTTAGCAACAAAGTAAGTACGCATCTTAATATCATCAGAAAACAAGCCACTCATGGTAGAAAGTTCATTCATATGTGCTACCGCACTTTCATTCCTAGTCCCACAAAAAGGTTATTTCTCGACAATAGCTATGTAAGATAGATTGAGAGAGAAATCATAATCTTCATCTATAATGTTTATGGGAGAAGCAGCAAACTTAGCAACATGAGACAATTTGGGTTTAATAGTACGCCTCTCAAGGAGACTCTTAGCAGCGCTCCTATCATGGGTGTTTTTACATTCTTTAATAAATTCATCGGTCATCTCAACATAACCATCTTCAATATCATAACTCTCACTAGACTCAGGTGAACTAACAGGTGTGGTAGTGTCTTCATTAGGAGTTTCAGTATTTCCAGCTATAGTTCTAGCAATCATAGCATGTAGGAAAGGACCTAATGAACCACTCTTATCAAGCACAGTAGAAGCAGCATCATAAGCATCAGAAGTTTCAGATTCAGGACTAGTAGCAGTGGGTGTAGCATGTGTATGTGGTGGTGTAACGAGCTTACTCATAACAGATGGTGAATCAAGAGCAATAGAGGTGTTCAGAACTGTACCTCTTCTTGTAGTGGATGGTAAAATAGGAACCTTGCCATCACGAGACTTACCCATGATGGATGGATAGCAGCGAACAATAGAGAACCCAAGTGAACTTGATAAATAAAGCTATGCTCCCTGGCAACGGCGCTAGAAAATAGTCTTGATGACCCACAAGTATAGGGGTGTATCACAGTATTTTCGAGGGAAGTGAAACCCAACTTATTGATTCGACACAAGGGGAGCCAAAGAATATTTATAAGCCTTAACAACTGAGTTGTTAATTCAGCTGCACCTGGAAACAATCTTGCTCACATCAGTTTATCAGTAGCAATAGTTTTGTAGTAGCAATAGTAAAGTAGCAGCAGTAGTAACAATAGCAGTAAACAATGGGATTCGAGTGCAGTAGGCATAGGGTTGGGTGGACGGGCGTTGCATGGACAAGACAATTCACATAGCAATCGGAACATAAGGCAATTGCAGATAAATAAGATAAAGCATCCAAGTACTCGATAATCCTAGGCATGTGTTCCATATATAGTCATACATGCTCGCAATGAGAACTTGCACAACATCTTTTTTGTCCCTGCCATTTGCAGCAGGGCCTCAAGGGAACTACTGGCAATTAAGGTGCTCCTTTTAATAGAGCACCGGAGCAAAGCATTAACACTCCATGAACACATGTGATGTCTACACACTTCTATTCTTGTAAACAGTTGTTGGGCCTCCAAGAGCAGAGGTTTGTAGAACAGCAGCAAGTTTTCCCTTAAGTGGATCACCCAAGGTTTATCGAACTCAGGGAGGAAGTGGTCAAAGGTATTCCCTCTCAAGCAACCCTGCAATCAAGATACAAGAAGTCTCTTGTGTCCCCAACACACCCAATACACTTGTCAGGTGTATAGGTGCACTAGTTTGGCGAAGAGATAGTGAAATACAAGTGGTATGGATAATTATAAGTGGTAACGGTGCTAGAAAATAGCTTGATGGCGTGGAAAAGACTAAAGTAAAACTAAAATAAAGAAGGAAGCAAGCAAACATGTAACAGATCTAATTGCAAATGGTGTATCAATGCTTAGAAATAAGGCCTAGGGATCATACTTTCACTAGTGAACACTCTCATATAAATATATTCTTCTTTATGATACTACTCTTAACTAGTCTCCGGTTGAACACTCTAATCGATGGTAGGGCTATAACAGCACACCTCAAAGTAAGTCTTTCCCATCTAGAAAACCCCACACTGTCACCTTGAGCACTAGATGGTTCCAACAAACACCACAATTTCATAAAGACATCCAACTCCAAATATAACTCATAACAAGTATTTGTAATCTCTAGCCTAAGTGCCACCATGGTGTGCACACTGTCAACTTCACACACATGGGGAGAGCAGAGATCTATTAAAGCATTTGAGTAGCAAGGTAGATCTATAGATTACAAGCTCATGGTCTCAATAAGATCATGCATAGAGAGAGAGATGAGCACATGGCTACCGATAGAACCCTTAGCCTCGAGAGAGAACTACTCCCTCCTCATCATGGGAATCAGCAATGGTGATGGAGATGGCGGCGGAGATCGATGGAGATGGCTCTGGGGGCACTTCCCCGTCCCGACAGGGTGCCGGAATAGAGACTTTCTGTCCCCCTAATCTCCCCTTCGGTGGTGGCGGCGCTGCGGAACTTTTCGTGGCTGGAGGCTTGATTATTTAGGGTTTTGGTATTGGAAGGCTCTTATAGGCGAAGGAGGCAAGGTCGGTGGCCGGCCAGGGGGGCCACACCATGCCCCGACGTGGCCTGGGCTGGCCCGCGCCAAGGGGGGGGTGTGGCCACCCTTTGGCCCCTCTCCAACTCTCCTTCTGGCTCCCTGAGTCTTCCGGGAAAATAGTAACTTTGGCTTTTGTCCCGTCCAATTCCGAGAATATTCATTTTCTGACTTCCTGGAACCAAAAACAGCAGAAAACAGGCAACTGGCACTATGGCTCTTGTTAATAGGTTAGTCCAAGAAATCATATGAAAAGTACTCCAAAGTGTGGACAAAACATAAGAAAGTAGATAAAACCAAGCATGGAACATCAAAAATTATAGATACATTTGCAATGTATCAACATGTGATCCTCACATCAAAGCCATTCCCTATGGTTATCCCGATTTCTGTCACTTTGGGGCCATTGGTTCCGGACAACAACATGTGTATACAACTTGCAAGTAAGACCATAAACAATACTATCATAATGAATCAATAACATGTTCAGATCTGAAATCATGGCACTCAGGCCCTAGTGATAAGCATTAAGCACAACAAGTCGCAACAAAGTCATAAAGCACTAATAAAAGATACTAGGCACCATGCCCTAGCAATCTGATGCCATTACATGAATGATCTCATCCAATCCCTACCATCCCCATAGCCTATAGCAGGGGATTACTCACTCATGGATGGGGGAAACATGGATGGTCGATGAAGAAGCGATGGTGATGATGATGGCGATGATCTCCTCCAATTCCTCGTCCCGGCAGGGTGCCAGAACGGAGTTTCTGGTGCTGTTTCGTGGAATCTGGTGGTGGCGGCAGAGCGGAACTCCTTCTGGAAAAACGTTGACCCTCTTGAGTTTTTAGGTCAGAAGGCAACTTAGAGGCGAAGAGGGAGACCGAGGGGGAGTCTGGGTGGCCAGACCACCCCCTGGCGCAACCTGGGCTAGCCCGCGCAGCCAGGTGGTGTGGCCTAGGCCCAGCCCCCTCCATCTCGTATTCTGGCTCCGGGAGTCTTCTGGTGAAATAGGATTTTTGGCATATTTTCCGGGATTTTTCTGATAGTTGATTTTCTGCACAGAAAGTAGACACCAATGCAATTCTGCTGAAAACAGCGTCAGTCCGTGTTAGTTGCATCGAAATCACACAAGTTTAGAGGAGAAACAATAGCAAAAGTGTTCGGGAAAGTAGATACGTTCTGGACGTATCACATACCTAGTTTGATCTCATTACTGACATGTACTCTTTTCTCGTTCCCGTGATATAACATTCTAGTGATCTTATCACTTGCTTGCAAGCTAACCAATGTGATATCACCGATAGGGCCCAGAGTATATATATCCATCATCAGGATGGACAAATCCCACTCTTGATCCATGAGCTTCTGCACAACATTTTCGTAGCACGAAACCCACCTTTATAATCACCCTTTCACGGTGTGACGTTTGATGTTATCAAGATACTCTTCCTGTGTTAGTGATTAACATGATCTCATGGTCTAAGGACTAGGATTACTTTTTTAGATGTTATAGCAATATCAACACAATGACTTTGATCGTAATGCTATACTTCGGATGAATGTTGATCACATCATTCCACTAATGTTGTGACCTCGTTATTAACAACATCCAATGTCCATGATCAGGAAACCTTGATCAGCTTGTTAATCAACGAGCTAGTTTATAAGAGAGGCATAACTAGGAACTTCCTTTTGTTTATTAAACACACATGTATTAACGTTTCCAAATTAATACAATTATAGCATTCAAAATAAACATCTATCATATACTTGGAATATGTATAACAACAACTTTATTATTGCCTCTCAGGACATATTCCCTTCAGTCATCTCTCCAAATTTTGCTTCTCAAAGAGTCTCGTGGTGGAGGCTTATGAAGGAGATATGCCCTAGAGGCCAATAATGAAGATGTTTTTATTGACATATCTCATTAGTTCGTAACAGTTTTGCATCATGCTATAACTGTATTAAGTGGAAACATTAATACAGATATGATATATAAACAAACCAGGTCCCTAGTATCCTCTAGACTAGTTCGTTGGGCAACTGATGATCGAGGTTTCCCGATTCGGGACTTTACCATGCTACTTTCTACTACAGATTCATTGGCCTTGATAGATGGCTCTCCTCTTGGCTCTGAGGATATTACCCGCCATAGAAGTATTGTAGGTGTACTTTAGTATTTCACGCTGATCAGACCTGACTTTTCTTTTTCAGTTAATAAGGTATGTCAGTATATTCACGCTCCCACAACTGCACATTGGACCATTGTCAAAAGAATTCTCATGTACATTCATGGCACAAGAAATGTTGGTCTTACTTTTCAGAAGTCCTCCTCTAGCCTTCTTAGTGCCTATTCAGATGCAGACTAGGCAGATGATTTAGATGAGATACACTCTACTGGTGGATTTGCTATATTTTTTTGTCTAATCTTATTTCTTGGAGTGCCAGAAAATAACCAACCTACTGTGTCTTGCTCTAGCATAGAGGCTGAATACAAAGCGCTTGCAAATGCCACTTCTTAGCTTATTTGGGTTGAAGATCTTGTTCGCGATCTTGGCGTGACACTCAAGGAAAAACTATGTCTATGGTGTGATAATCTTGGTGCCACCTACCTGTCTGCTAACCTAGTTTTTCTTGCTCGTTCTAAGTATATTGAGATTGATTTTTCTTTGTTCGAGAACGTGTTGCTAGCAAGCAACTTGATGCCAGGTCCATCTCCAGCAAGGATCAGATTGCAGATGACTTTACAAAAAAATTATGTTCCAAAAAACTAAATGAGTCCAAGCGTAATCTAAACATCTCCGAGGTCTAGATTAAGAGGGGTATTAGAGATATAATACTGGTATGTATATGAGGACTCATCCTGGGAGAAAGACAACATGATAAAAACATCTCTTACGGAAAATCCAGGTCGCTCCTCTCGTCCCCCCCTCCTGAGGGTGACGGGAGCGCCGCCTCCATCCCCGGCTCTCTAGACCCGTCCCCCTCCTCCCTCCCGTCGCCACCCCCGGCCAGGGCCACCGGGCGCTGCCCGCGTGGCGCCGGCGGCGCCGACCTTCTTCTCCTCGCGGCCCTGGATGGGGTCGGGGCCTCTTCTTTGGCAGCGGTGCGCTTGGGGCGGCGGAGGTCCGACGTCGGCTGGGGGCGTGATGGCGCGGCTGTGGGCGGCGGGGCAGCGCGACGCAGCTGTGGCAGAGAGAGCTCGGGGCGGGCAGGTTCATGGCGACCCAGATCGGGCCCTTTTGGGCCCGGGTCTGGGTTAGGCGGGCCGACCGACTCTGTTCTGGCTGCTTCGTAGGTCTTGGCGGGTAGGGGGATGGGATCCGCGGTTTCCTTGGTCGGCCTGTGGCAGCATGGTGGCGGACTTTACGGGTCTGCTGGACCCGGCTGGACCGCCATGAGACTGGTTTGCCTCCGCAGAGGCTTTACGGGTCTGCTGGACCCGGCCGGACCTTTGGAGGACTGGTTTGTCTGCGGCCGCGTTCGGTCGACTACCGCCTCCGGCGGTGGAGGAAGTTCCCTCCCGCATGGCCGCAGTACTGTGGGCCCTGTTTCATTCCTACCCGTGCCGCGATGTTGCAGACCTCGCATCGACTTGCTTGGTGAGACGATGATGACGAAGACGGGACCAGAGTGGCGCATGCTCGTGGGCAGCAAGTTTTGGTGGTGACGAGGCCTCGCCCTCGCGGGTCTCCTGTGCAACGGCTCATCCATGGGTTGTGGATAGGGACCTCAGGAGAAATCCTTGTCGGCTCGCTCGACACCGACGCGGTGCCGTTCGCGGGTGGCATCTCCCTTCCTGGAGGGCGTCATGGCTTCCCTTCCTCCACTCCCCTTTGTGTGCCGGGGGAAACCCTAGGGATAGTCTCTGGTCCGGGCAGCAACGGTCGCTTTTCCTGTTGAGGGTGCTGCTTGGTGCTTGGTGAGTCGGAGCTAGGAGCGTGGTGGGCATTCTTCGGAAGGCGCAGCGGTGGCGGTCTTTCTCGTCTAGTCGATCCGTCTCTGTCTCCATTCCTTTGTGTGTTTTTCTTGTTTTAGTTTTGGTGTGTGTGTGCTGCTGCCCCAACATCCTGTATCGTGTTGTGTATCTGTCTTTAGGCGTTGTGCTGTCTGGCCCAGCAGCGGTCTCACCTGTGTGTTTTATTTATAAAGCGGGGCGAAAACCTGATTCGAGTAGTATGTATACGAGTGATTTACTGCACCATCTCGTGACCCGGTGATCCGAAAGGGTTACACCGTTCCACCCAAAGAAAATATTACGTTAACAATTATCTCTAACTGTATCTGTAACAGGTACTCCCTCTGTTTTACAAAGGTAGAACACTCCTTTTACAAAGATAAAACATCTTATATTCTGAAACGGAGTGGGTAGGTGGCATCGATCGAGTCAGGCTTCTCAGCTTATACAGAGTGATGATGATGTGTTTCTAGGAGGCGAAGGTGATCGATTGGACATGTAAATTCGTCATATTTCTTTGGATTTGTGGAGGACCAAACGAATGCATACACGCACGCCAACCGCGCCTACTCCTTTTTGCGCGTCGCCACCATCGGCGTCGGATCGTGCGGGCTGGTGGAGGCGGTGAATCGACTGGCTGCCAAATAAGAGAGGACGCACGGGAGAGATGACGGCGGCTACGGGGAAAAATATTCCGGCGATGGATACAGCGACGTACGTACGTGCTTGGAGCGTTGGTCGTCCGGTCTCGCTATTTTGGAGCGTGGCTAGCTTGGGTCGCCGCGAAGGAATTGAATTGGAAGGTTTCGCACAATGGATGGACGATGTGGTAGCTGGGTCGGACAACGGATGATACAAGGGCGGACTGGTTTTTTCGCATGTGGTCCACGAGATGAACTAATAAAGAATCCCAACGTAGGCCAGCCGTGGAAACACGACAACGCAAGTGTTTCTGTTCACTGATGTGTTTGGCTCTACTCTCTGTTTGGGCCTCGCTGCGTCGATCGTGTACTCTTCGTCTTTCCGGATCGATTTGACGGTTTTTCTGGTGAAACGAATGTAGAACGCCTGCTTCCTCGGATAAGGTTCATTGAACCACGCGTTCGCGTTCTCTTTTGATTTTCTTTTAGATGATGAACACGTGCTTTTCCAACAAAAATGAGGTGAAATAAAATACCCCTCCGTTTTTAAAATATAAGATGTTTTAGCTTTGTGAATGGAGTGTATCTAGACTTTTTTAGTGTCTAGATTCATCTATGTTTGGAGTGAACCTACACACTAAAAAGGTTTAGATACACTCCTTTTATAAAGCTAAAACATCTTATATTTTGAAACGGAGAGAGTACTAGCAAAGACTGTTATATGGTGACTGCTCCTGGTTCATTGAATTAGTAAGGATGGTCACTTTCACGCTAAAAACCGAACGAAAGCTATCTAACCGAAACACCTTGCTGATTCATGCGTGTTTTGCTGTTCAGTTCAGTGGGAAAGAAAGCTGCCATATATTTGATGTCTGGTTTGTGGTCGAGATAAAGGGTTTGGTTCCCGACATGCAAAAATTCTAAGGGTGGTCGGGATTTTCGGTTACTGGAAAATCCCCACCGATTACCAGACAAATTTAAAAATAAAATTTCAAATTTAAATTTCTCTGTATGACAATTACAAAGGAATTTTAATAAAATTCAAAAAATATCAAAAATTGGGATTTTTTAGTCTGTAACCGGATTTTCTGACGGGTAACCAAAATCCTGGTCGACATTAGTATACCACCGATTTTTTTAAGATAATGGTGGATTTCGTGAAGATATTATAGCTGGCGAGTACAGAGGAGTCATCCACGCAGACGGGGCGATAGTTTACATTAGTTTAGCCCTCCGACACGAGTAATAACCTTTACTCGTGCTTGTATTTTTTCCAACAAAGGTAGTTTTTTATTAGCTCAAAAGTTGGATCAACAAGATACAAGCAAAGGAGTTACACTCAGTCTATGCATACAAGATGTAAAATCATATTATGACAAATAAAAAAGTAATGACTCTTACTCGTGACATACAAGGGCTCAAGCATAAGCATAGATGAAAGGCACCACTAACCACCGATAGCCAACATAAAGGGGATTCGGTGCTCCCGTAAGGGCTACGTCCAAGTCCAACAAAAGCGGCAGCATCATCATCAATGACACACTCGAAACTCTTGAGCCAAAGTGATATCGAGGCATTAAATCCTAGTTCATCCCCCTTAAACCTCAGCGAGAGCATCTTGTCAATCTCGTAGAGTCCCTCTACGCATTGTAATCCTCTTTTTACATCATATATTATACAAGAACAAGGCAGGAATAGAGTTGTCACACATCATTGAGGGCCCGAACATGGGTAAATCAGTGTCTTCGACTTAAAAGTTGCATATGTTGATATGAGTGTGTCTAGACCAACAAGTTTCACATACTCCCGAGAGCAAAGTGGCGAGGTTAATACACCCCTGAGATATTTCCCTCAACGGCTAGCACCGATTGTCGGTACCTCACATCTTAAGATCAGAGGCATGATAACATCAAGGCCTATGGAGATAAGCCCTTCAATGTCAAAGCAAGACAATGTAGAAATCACATTTAGATCGGTCAAAAACCTAGCACGATCTCAAATAAGAAATGGATGGATCACATGTTCAAAATCGGGGTGGTTGCACCGAGAACATGATTCTATGTCAAATTCTAAGGGCATCTCCATCAGGGAGACCCATTTGGACACAAAATTTGTATGTTTTATGGTCGAATGGGTCTTCGCGCAGACATAAAATCGGTCCGGTCCGTTTGGGTCATGGGGTGCCCCCATCGGCGAAGACCCATTATTTTGTCCAGTCAATGACAAATAGACCCAATATGCCATTGACCCATTTTGCAGATCTTCCCAATGTGTCGCCATCACGGCTCCTCCCGCGTATCCCGCTGCCGCTCCTCCCGCGTGTGCCGCCACTGCTCCTCCTGATGTGGTGGCAAGCACGATCTTGGGGCAACACGAAGTGTTGTCGCACCCGCTCCGCCCACGGACGCTGGCCGACACCGTCCCCTCGAGTAGGTTCCCGGCGACATTGAGCTCTTGGACAGCCGTCAATCCCGCTGATGGTTGCCGGGAGCAGGCCTTGAAGTTTGTTGGGTCAAAGAAGACGGCAGGTATAGTGCCAAGTCAGCAACGCGAAGTAGGTGGCACGGAGGCACGAGCAGGGGAATGTCTAGGGCACCGACAAATCTAAGAGGAAACGAAGAAAAGAGGAGAATGGCCAGGGTGTCGGGCAGACACAAACGAGCGAGAGAGACGCGCGGACACGTCCTACTCGATCCAAAACAAGCCCAAATTTGGTTAAGGAATGGGTCTGTCCGGCCAGAAAATGGAAAAGTGGTCGAATGGATCAGCCCGTTGGGGAGGGTATTTTGTCATACGGACCGATTCGGACCACAAGTGGTCAAATGGATTGGCTTGCTGAAGGTGCCTACTCCATCCGATTCAAATTACTTGACTCAGATTTCTCTAGATTCGGGTGTACCTAGACATATTTTAGTATTAGATACATCTAAATCTTGACAAATATGAGTGAACTAATTTAGATCGGAGAGGGAGTAATACACTTTCTCAACGAGCCAGCGAGGCCCAAACACAGAGCAAAGGAAAACACAATGATCAAAAAACAATGCCATTGTGGTGTTTCCGTGGCAATATGAGCATGCAGAACGAGACTTGTTGGACAAAAGTATCCCTTTCCCTAAAATTAAACATAAAATAGCCTTATCTCAAATAACCTTTTGTATGACTCACGTCCTAAAGAAGTCCTGCTCTTTAGTGGTCTCAGGTTTTATTTCTTGCAAACAAAGCGCCGGAGGCGATCCGTAGGAGCTGAACGGCTGAACCGCCATGGCTGACACGACACGCGGGGCACGGCTGCCTCTGCTCCGTGTGTGCTTCCCAAAACCGCCAGTGGCTTTCCCTGCTTTGCGTATAGAACAGGGTATCTATGTTCAGTAATGCTACACCTACGTAGAAAACTACGGGTTGAAAACTACGGGCTGACGTGGTCACGATTTTCTCGCCCGTGAAGTTGTCCAGGAAAAAAAGAAAAAAGATTTATTTTCTCTCACATGAGTACTGTCCAGGAAAAAAAAAGGAAGTGGCCGGCCGCACGGCCGTTGATTACGGAAGCTAAAAACAGAAGATTATGACAGCTCTGTTTCGTATTGTTCTGTCGCTTAGCTTGGTCTGCTCCAGATTGATTGACGAGGAAGAAGGACGTTGCCGCCGCGCTGCCGCCGCGTACAATCAGTTTGCCGCTGCGTGCGATCGGAAGACTCTGGTTCTAAACTCTAAACGATTTTTGGACGTCAGTTTGATCTGAATCAGGTAAACCCAGTACCTTAATTCTCTGATCACGGTGTATACTGTCTTCTTGGGTTCTCATCGATCATAAGTAGTAATCATAGATTCATAGTAAACTTGATGCACTTTGGAATTTTGATCATCGCATGCTCATTGTGTTTCTGTCTGATTGCACATAACATCTCGTTATAAGTTCCTTGTATCCTCGTACATGGTTCACTGAAATAGATGCCAGAACTGAGATGGCTTTGAACGAATGATTTTATTAATATTTATGTTCACCAATAATGTCTAATATGATGATTTTTAGGGATGGACATTCAAAGTACTAGTGTTCAAGATTCAGGTGACATGTTTATTTCAAGCAACGAGGATGGCTTTGAGAAGGAAGGCAACGTGGAACTTGAGCAAAATCGTGGTGACGCACAAGCAGAAGCCTTACTTGCAGACCCTGAGTTGGGCATGACCTTTGATAGTGAGAATGATGCGGGACAATACTACAGGAACTATGGTAAATCTAAAGGTTTTGGTATCACGAAAAGTTCACATACAGATGATGATGAAGAACTAAAGTGTCTTACTCTTTGTTGTACTCGCTATGGTTTCGCACAATGGATGGACGATGTGATAGCTGGGTCGGACTATGGATGATACAAGGGCGGACTGGTTTTTCCTCATGTGGTCCACGAGATGAACTAATAAAGAATCCCAACGGAGGCTAGCATCGGACCTACTACTGCCAGCCGTGGAAACACGACAACGCAAGTGTTTCTGTTCACTGATGTGTTTTGCTTTACTCTCTGTTTGGGCCTCGCTGCGTCGATGCAGATCGATTTGACGGTTTTTCTGGTGAAACGAATGTAGAACGCCTGCTTCCTCGGATAAGGTTCATTGAACCACGCCTTCTCTTTTGATTTTCTTTTAGATGATGAACACGTGCTTTTCCAACAAAAATGAGGTGAAATAAAGTAAGTACTAGTAACGACTGTTATGGTGACTGCTCCTGGTTCATTGAATTAGTAAGGATGGACACTTTCAAGCTAAAAACCGAACGAAAGCTATCTAACCGAAACAACTTGCTGGTTCATGCGTGCTTTGCTGTTCAGTTCAGTGGGAAAGGAAGCTGCCGTATATTTGATGTCTGGTTTGTGGTCGAGACAAAGGTTTTGGTTCCCCACATGCAAAAATTCCGAGGGTGGTCGGGATTTCCGGTTACCGTAAAATAACGACCGATTATCGGACGAATTTAAAAATAACATTTCGAATTCAAATTTTCCGGTATAACAATTTACAAAGGAATTTTAATAAAATTCAAAAAAATATAAAAATTCGCGATTTTTTATCTAGTTACCGATCGGTAACCAAAATGCTGGTCGAGAGTAATTTACCACCGATTTTTTATCTAGTTACCGATCGGTAACCAAAACGCTGGTCTAGATTCGGATGTATCTAATACTAAAACATGTCTAGCTACATCCGAATCTAGACAAATTCAAGTAAATTAATATGGGTCGGAGGGAGTACATATGAACAAAAACTTGTAATAAAATAATAGTAAAAATATATAAAATTACAACAATACTTAATTATTACATGCCAACACAAATAGTTTACCCAGTAGTTCATCAAGTACCACATAAATCATCGAATAATAACATGAAATTCATCTCAGCCAACAACAACCAACATAGAAATCCCAAACCAACAACGAAAATGGCGCTCCAGAAAAATTGGACTACGGCTGAAGTAGTTGCGCATTAGCCTTTCGTCTGCGTCAATCCACTCGCTACATATCACCCGCTGAACGAACACCGAACTGTTGTGCTTCGGCCGTTTATTCTTGTGCATCATAAAAACCATTGTAATGGCTTTATCCTCATCCATGTCTTACTCCTCATCATCGGAAGTTGAATATGAGAGTGAAACCATCTACAAACAATTGATGGATTCAACAATCTAAACTAAAACAAGAAAAGGGGATAAAATCTAGTTTCAGTGCCTTCCGTGCGGCGCGCTGGTGGCCAACGAGGGGCAGCTAGAGGATAAGGGGTGTGATATTCACAATAATTAGTGTATGCTACAGGTTATGATGGCGTGCCAGGGGGCTGTGATATTCACAATAATTAGGCATGTGGACTTTGGGATAGATTTGCTGCTAGCGAGCGCTCATAATACAAACAGCTGGATACACGCGCAAAAATTTAAACTTTGGAGGTGACTCGCATGAAAAAAATGTGTTGATGAATGTAGTGAACATATGTAAGGGTTTTCCATCGGAAAACATACATAAGAGTGTACAAGAAGATGTGCTCTGCCTTAGATGCAAACGAAGCTCTGCAACATTGCAGACAGAGCATCGTTCCAATTTGCACATACATTATTCGTGTGTATTATCCTCTCACCAGTGGATACAAAACGATGGTGAAACAAACTCATCATCCTAAAGGCTTGAGGAAGGGTTCATGTTCAAGAAATTTTTATGGATACCCAAATGAGGAGTCGATGTATGGATGTACCATTACAATCAAGGTGTTGGTACTTTATGTAGAAAACCGCATATCCCGAGGCTTCCAATTCCAAGGATAAATTTGTGATTTCAAACAAAATGCAAAAGCAATTCCAACTAATTGCAAGACTTCTCTAAATCGTGTATGTAATATATGCTAGCACGAACCTAGAAACTAACGGAGTCGACTCTTTTTTGCTCGGCCTCAATCCTGATATTTATGATCATTTTCTATCTCTCTTGTCATGCTTAAATAAGAATACTATTACATTAATGGTTAACACCATATGTTCTAACAACCATGCAATTGATGTTTTCATGTGGTTTAATGATACCATAATTGTCACATGTACACCCTAGTACTATTGTGAGCATCTCCTCCCTCGATAAAAAATATCTCCCTCGTATATTTTGATGATATCAATGAAGTTCAACGTGTAGATTAGAGCACCACATTTGCGAAAGCCTTTGAAATTTTATCTTACGTAACATTGCATTCACGAGCATAAATGGTCCTAAGAAGCCACAATCTTCATAATATAGTACCAATTATCGATGAAAAAATAGTCAAATTCCTTTGGGAAAGTCTCACACCAAACAAGTAGAATTGTAAATGTAGTCATCATGGTTTTCGTTGCTCATGTTTCATCGCTACCTACCTACATCACAAGTCAAAACTCGTTATTTCTAAAGGATGCCATCTCCTATCTAGATTTTTGCCGAGCCTACTGCGAGGATCCTGTATCCTGTAACATCCCAAAACTTTAATCCAAGCTTATCAAGATCAAATCATCTAAAAATGGGGTTAACAAAAAAAATTTCCAAATTTAAAATGAAAGCATTCATATATGTGTGCATTTAAAATAGGAGTTGTTTGAATTGCCATGATTGATTGATCCACTGCTTGTAAAATGTTTCTTAGGTGAATTAAACATCATCTACATCATTCCCAAACTTTTCCTAAAGAAAATCAAATACAAAAGAATTAAAATGAAGGAATGGTCATTTTGGCAAATTTAATTCTCATGCCTACTTTGGCTATTCCTAGTACTCAATTCTTAACAGAAACAATTCTTGATCTTTGCACCCCTTGCTAGTACACATAATGAGGTACCAAGGCCCACCTTTTGATCTGCTAAAAACATTATATAAACTATTTTAAAAGACAGTTTAAATTTGAATCTAATGCATATGCATAGATCACCCCTATTTCAAAAACCATCTTTTTGAGCTCCATTTTCAAAACCCTTGCAACCAGAGACTACCTATCACTAGTGGAGATCACTCAAAAAATTTGAACTCAAAATTCAAAACGTTTTCTCTTTCGGCCATTTTGTCAAACACCTTGTTAGCAAGATCATTAAGGCCTAACTATTACTGTTTTGGGCTGATTTTGTCTAGCAATTCTATAGTGCTTTGATCATCTTGTCTCCCCTCAAGCCAGACCAGACCAACTCCAGCCTCTTCTCTACCCCTAGCCTTTGCCTTTGCCATGCCGAGCCCTCTCACGGCCGACCGTGCACTTGCAGTGACAACCCTCTCCAGCCTCTCTCGCCATTTCTAGTACATTGCCGTGGTCCACCTCCACCGCCAACCAGTCCCAGGCCGAGAGGCAGGCGAGCAGCCAGAACCGCGCGCCGGAGCTTGTCGAGCATGCCCGAAGCCGCCGCTCGACCACAGCCCGCGCCCGCCGCTCCGCCTCGACCTGGAGAACACCCCAGACACCCCCGTTCGCCACCCAAAGCCCCACAGCCACCGCTCACCGTGGACACTTCCGCCTCTGCCTCTCAGAGCGCCACCTTGCCCAGACCGCATACCACCGCCCCTATGGCCGCATTTAAATCCTAGAGCACCGCCAGAGAACCGCCCATCGATCTCCATCCCCAGCCATGCCTCTAGCTCGCCGTAGCCATGTCGCCACCGTCGACCGCCCATCCTGCTCGGTCTCACCGTAGGGCCTATAAAAGGAACCCTCCCCAGCCATTCTTCTCCACACCATTCCACTCCCCTCACCTCTCTGAACCTCACCCACCTCTCGCCGGAGCAAGTGGAGCAGCAGCTCGCCGGAATTGGAGCCGGATCCATCGCCTCTGGAGGAGAAGGGCGCGTGGATTTCGACCGCCCCAAGCTCAGCTGCGACCACGCCTCGTCTCGCTGTCGTCTTCCACTTTGTTTGCCCGCTAAATCGACCCACTGGAGCCTGCACGCCCCAGAGACCCCCACGAGCCGCTAGGGTTCGAGCTCACTGCGACCTGTTCGCATTTGACGACCCTCGATCGTGAATCTAGCCTCTCATCGCTTGACCCACGGTACCGTTTCGCGTTTTAAGTGCCGCTGACAAGCGGGACCCCCCTGTCAGCTAAGCCCCGTGCCGCGGAGCGCCACTGGGCCGACCCATTCCTTTTCCCTCGTTAGCCCACAGATTCAAATCTGGATTTTTCTTTTAGTTTGAATCTAGTTTCTGTCCACTAGTTTGAAAATCAATTCGGAGAGTTTTAGGAATCCAAATTGCATGAAACCAATTTTGTCAGAAAGGTATGGAAATGATCTATCCAAGCCCGTTGGATTTAATTCAATTAGAGTTATAGATCTCTCCTAATAAAAATAAGGAGACAAAAGCTTTTTTGCAACTTGCAACATTTTTATAAAGTCAACCAAGTTAGCTTTTGAGTTGATTCCAACTCTCAAAAATCACATTTCATCATATCTATCCAAATATGTAATAATATTAAGGTTTACATGCAGTGACTTTGGACTAGTACCAAAATAATGCTATATAGGCATTTCTAGTCACTTTAAGTCATTAAATAATAAACTTAAACCAAAGTAATATTGATCCAACCTTTAAATCTCATTCCCACATGTTAGAATATGTGGTGAGGATATGTGTCCACATGATCCCATATTTTGGTGGTGAATATAAAATTTTAGTTAATATTTCAATGAGTAGAAATTACTTTTCTAAAATAAAAAGGATGAAACTATTGAAATTAAACTTGTGATGCTTGTGATGATAATAGATCATCAATTGTGTGTTTTAGAATGCTACTTAGCCTAGTTAAGTATTGTTTGGTGATTGTCTACTCCCTATGTATTTATAGACGCTAGTACCGACCAAGCCTTCGAGGAGGAGTGCTACCAAGAAGAAGAAGAAGAAAACTTCAACCACTGCACCAACCAAGGCAAGCTATTAGTGGCAAGCTAACCCTTGTAAAACATACTCTAGCGAGCTATTGTTAGCAAGCTAGAATAAAACTAGATGGTTTAGCAAAGATGCCTTAAGCATGCTTTGATCACACCCCTTTAACTATTAGTACCCCAAGTCTTATTGACAAGTTTTACCTCCCTTAGTTTAAACAAAGTTCTTTACTTAATTCTGAAGGTAGCATAAAGAGTATAAAACTTGACCTACTTAGAAACCTTTAGATGTCATTCTATGGCATGATATTGATCCCATCTTTCCACCTTAGTGAACACTCTTAACTTAGTATTTTAGAATAGATCAAAAACTTGAGTCACTTTAGATGGGAACACTTGGTGAAAATGAATTATGAAAACCTTGGAATGATGAGTCATTCTATTGAGATGTTTTGACATGTGTTGAGAAACACAACTGGTTTATGATGATGAAAATGATGAAGCATGAGCCTTAACCCTTTTATAAAACTGATGGTTGGATTCGGATGCGATACCATTCCAAATTTACCGTACAACCACATTACCTGAATTGGGTAAGGATTAGCTGTAAATTTATATGCATTAGTATTAGTTCCCTCACGGGAGAGGTTTGAGCCGAGGCTACCTCTCAATGTTGTCCACCTATGCAGTGCCCAAGATGGCTGATGGTCATGGTTGGGAGGCCATGCTCATAGGAGAGGTGCTTGTACTAGGGTGTGTAAAGGGAAGGTTATGTTTGATTATCTGCATACCAAGTATGATGATTCAGGGTTATCCCTGACAGATGTATCGAATCTTGTGGTGAAAGTGTACCACCTCTGCAGAGTGTCAAACTATTCGAATAGCCGTGTCCGCGGTTATGGATAGTTGGAATGGCCATACTGTTTCATTGTCAGATGTTTTCTAAATAACTTGAAATGAATGATGAACTTTGACTTGACCACAACAGGGTTGTGTTGATGAAAATAGCTTCCCAACTTAAGTGATTCTAGAACTTTATTTTACCTTTCTTTGCTTCTGAACTCAGCTTAGGTTTCAAACTTAACTGGATAGTTAACTTAGATTCAGTATTTTAATTTAGAATTATAACCCTTGTTAGTAGTAGTTTGCGAGTACTTAAAGAGTACTCATGGCTTTTGTCCCTGGCTATTATCATGGCCAGACTATGAAGGAGATTATCAAGAGGATGGTCAGCAGGACGGCTATGATAACTAGGACTATCTGCCTTCGTCAGCATTGCCTGTGCCCCTGAAGATGGACCCCACCGCTACGCTATCGTTTATTTCCGCTGCTTGTTGTATTAAAGACTGGATCATGAGATCCTTATTTGTGTAAAACCTTATGTATGGTTTGTAATGGATGATGTACTTTGATATCCAATCCGTTATGTTTCGCAAAAATGGTAATCCTGGGATTGCGAGGTATGGCATAACGTGCATCTGGGATTAAAAATCCGGGTGTTGACAAGTTGGTAACAGAGCCATCCTGACCATAGGAGACCCTAGTTAGAATGGACGTCCAAACCAAAAACTTAGCTTCAAAACCAAAATGAGTATTTATGAAAAACTATTTCCTCTCTTACCCTTGTGAACTCATTCTTTCTCAAAAAAATACATGTTCCTCAAAATTCTTACATTACTACTTAAAATTTGACACACTTGATCACTTCACTAACTTCCTCATCCTAAACTCTTGTAGATGGAGACTCAGTTCAGCAAGTTTTACCAGTTGGGAAACGGAGGTCAGCTGATCTTCGAGAGGGATCTGGATTCGCTGTCCGAATTACTGGGACGCCCACATCCGGAGTTTCTTGGAGCTCAACTTCCAGGACCCCCAGGAGGAGACCTACAATGGCTAGTCACCGCAGATCTTCGAGGAAGCATTGAAGCACCAACTTCTGGAAGAATTCAGTTCTCCGTGAGAGAGAACAACTGGCTAGATGGATTAGCCAGGGCAATGCATGAAGCTCTCGCACGTGTATGTGCCCTCAGCATCAACAAGATTGAAGGAACCCGTTTTTCCCACTATGCAAGACATGACTTCATGGGAATGCCGATGGAGATGCCAAGTGACCCTGAATTGAGGCGTCAAGTGGAGAACCTTGACTTCTTGCTTCATGACCGACAGCAGGAACTGGACAATGCCAGAGAGTTAGCCAACCAAAACCGTGACATTGCCGACCAGAAGGCCCAGACTTTTGCACTGCTCGTCCAAGATCGCCAGTCTCTTCGTCGCCAGCGTGCCAAGAAGGATCGCACCATCGCCCGTCTTTGCAAGAAGGTGGCCGACCTCGAGAAGACCATCAAGGAGCAGGAAGCTCAGCTTGCCGCCAAAGAAGAAGATGATGAGGGTGAAGACATCCAGGGAGATATGGATTCTTACCTCAGCAACGATGACGATTTTCTGGCAGAGGATGTTGTGGACTTCTACACTGATGATGAAGACTCCGACTTCATCGACGATGAGTAGATGCACTAGAGCAATGTCGTAGCATGAGATATATCATCTCATTGTATCGTAGCTGGCAGAATGGTTCTTCAAACCATCTGTTTTCCCCTTTGATTGTTGTGGTGTGTGTTGTATCGTGTGCTTGCTTGCATGAATGAAAAAGAAGTTAGTTGAAAAACCTGAGTCTAACTCAAAAGTTTTAGCCTTGAAAACCCCAAAACCATGAACCTTAGAATTTCCCTCTTACCCCTATATCTATCTCAATCTTCAGATGACTCATGGAAACCAAGGAGGGAGCAGCTCGTCGCAAGACCCCATGCTGCAGATCTTGCAGAATCTTATCGCGGACCGTGAAGCAAGCAGGGCCGAGCGTCAAGCCAACTTAGCAACATTACAGCAGATTGCCCAAATGGCTCTCAACAACCAAGGACATGGAAATCAGGATCACCATGGATCTAAACTCAAAAATTTTCAGAACACCAATCCCCCAATCTTCAACCAATCTGAAAACCCATTAGATGCCGATGACTGGTTACATACCATGGAAAACAACCTCGAAGTTGCAGGAGTAGATGCAAATGAGAAAGTTCTCTTCTCCACCCACTATCTGGCAGGAGATGCAAGAGCTTGGTGGAATAGCATCCGCAATATGAACCATGGCCAGGTGATGACCTGGGAAGCATTTAAGGTCAAGTTCAGCCGCACCCATGTGCCGCAAGGTCTTGTCAATAGGATGAGAGATGAATTCCGCGAATTAAAGCTAGGAAGAATGACTGTGGTAGAGTACTGTGACAAATTATTGTCACTTGCCAGATATGCACCGGATGAAATCAACACGGAAGCCAAAAAGAAAGAGAGATTCTTAAACGGACTGCATGATGAGATGCAGACTGTCCTCGTCAACATCCGTTTCGATGATCTCGAAGATCTAGTAGACTCTGCCATTCAGATGGAAGGGAAGATTAACCAGGCAAACGACAACCGCAAGCGCCGTATGATGCAGCATCGATCCGATAGTCACCGGAAATGTCTAACCTTCACGGGATATGCACCAAGGAACAATCGACCCCCAAATTCTCGCCTAAGCTACCCCAACCGTAGCGGAGGAAATGTGAAGTTCGGAGGAAACAATCACAACTCCGGCAACGCCAACAACTTCAACCGTGCCCCTTCCAAGAGCAACAACAACAACACTGCACCCAGAACTGGCAGCAATGGTGTACACCATTGTCGAGGACAAGTCCCGATCACTTGTTTCGAGTGTGGAGTGAAGGTCACTACTCAATGAGTGTCCCAAGAAGACTGCCGCCAATGCCCCTATGAATGCCCCAGCTCAGAAAGCGTCGTGTTCAACCAGAAGGATATTTGCCCGTGGATACCGCACAATCAAGAATGGTCGCTCTTCCACATGAACGCGAAGAAGCCAGAGCGCCGGATGTAGTGCTGGGTATGTTTTCTTTCAACTCAGTACTAGCAAGAGTATTGTTTGATTCTGGAGCATCGCATTCATTTGTCACCGAAGAATTTGTATGCACTAGTAAGATTCACCCAACCAACCTGAAGCATGTCATGATAGTTCAAATCCCCGGTTCAACAACAAAAGCTAGAAAAATTTGCAAAGCTATACCTATCAGAATACATGGGATAGATTTTTATGCCAACCTAATTGTACTTGGAACCAAAGGTTTGGAAGTAGTACTAGGTATGGACTGGATGTCGAGGCATAAAGGACTGATAGATCGTATAAGAAAGCCATCACCATGACCAGTAGTTCGAGTAATGAGCATATCTCTGAAACCTTACCCCGTCAATTCAAGTGCAACAAGAGTGTAGCCCTGCCTACCATTGACCAAGTCAGAGTAGTCTGTGAATACCCCGACGTATTCCCAGATGAATTGCCAGGTATGCCCCCGGATAGGGATATTGAGTTCATTATCGAACTAATCCCCGGAACCGGACCTATAGCCCAAAGACCCTATACCATGAACCCCTCAGAGTTAGTAGAACTGAAGAAGCAATTGGATGTATGGTTAGCAACAGGTTTGATTCAACCAAGTGCATCGCCATGGAGATCACCAGTGTTATTCGTCGACAAGAAAGATGGAGGCAACCGTCTGTGTACAGACTACAGAAAGTTGAATGATGCCACCATCAAGAACAAGTACCCCTTGCCAAAGATAGAGGATCTATTTGATCAGTTAACCGGAGCTCAGGTATTCTCAAAGATTGATCTTAGGACTGGTTATCACCAACTTAAGATTCGTGCCACGGATATTCCGAAGACCGCCTTTACTACTCGCTATGGTTTATACGAGTATACGGTTATGTCTTTTGGATTAACCAATGCCCCTGCTTATTTCATGAATCTCATGAATAAGATCTTTATGAATTTCCTAGATAAGTTTGTAGTTGTGTTTATCGACGACATCCTTATCTACTCCAAGTCAGAAGAAGAGCATGAGCAACATCTGAGAATCATCCTAGAAACCCTGAGAGAGCATCAGTTATATGCCAAGTTTAGCAAGTGTGAGTTTTGGCTGAAAGAAGTAGGATTCCTAGGACATATTGTGTCTGCCGGAGGAGTCTCTGTTGATCCCACCAAGATCAAAGATGTCGAAGAATGGGAAGCCCCAACCAATCAAACCCAAGTCCGTTCATTTCTCGGATTAGCGGGATATTACCGCAAGTTCGTAGAAGGATTCTCGAGCATAGCCCGACCAATGACCCAATTGTTGAAGAAGGACAAGAAGTTTGAATGGACAGACAAGTGTGAAGCCAGTTTCCAGGAGCTGAAGAAGAGATTGATATCAGCCCCAATTTTGATCATGCCAGACATCAAGAAGCCGTTTGATGTGTATTGTGACGCATCCAAGATTGGCCTAGGATGTGTATTGATGCAAGAAGGCAAAGTCATCGCGTATCTGTCTCGACAACTGAAGCAGCATGAGCAGAACTATCCGACCCATGATCTTGAACTAGCAGCCGTGGTTCTAGCATTGAAGACATGGCGTCATTATTTGATGGGTAATCATTGTGAGATTTACTCGGACCATAAGAGCTTGAAGTATATCTTCACCCAGAAGGAACTGAATATGAGGCAAAGAAGATGGATAGAGTTAATCAAGGATTATGACCTTGACATTCACTATCACCCCGGCAAAGCCAATGTGGTAGCGGATGCTCTTAACAGATTGCCGTGTAGGCTTAACACCATGATCAAGGAGAAGCAACCCAGTTTGTATGAGGAGTTGGAGCAGTTCAGGACTGAGTTAGTTAGCAAAGGATTCCTAGCTAGCATTGAACTTCAACCCACTTTGATTAGCCAAATCAAGGAAGCCTAGAAGGGAAATGAGAGTATCGACGGAATCAAACGTCGTATTGGTATAGGAAAGGTACCTAGATTCACCGAAGACGAAGAAGGTGTACTGTGGTACAAGGGACGTATCTGTGTGCCAACAGATTCGGAGCGAAAGGAGGTTATTATGAAGGAAGCTCATGATACTCTTTATTCTATCCATCCCAGAGGAACAAAGATGTATCAGGATTTGAAAGAGCAATTTTGGTGGCACAATATGAAGAGAGAGATCGGAAGCTACATCGCCAAATGTGACATCTGTCAACGAGTCAAAGCAGAGCATCAGAGACCTGCAGGATTGTTGCAACCATTGCAGATTCCGGAATGGAAATGGGATTCCGTCGGAATGGACTTTATCACCGGTTTACCTACTTCTAGTAGGGGAAATGACTCAATCTGGGTCATAGTTGATAGACTATCCAAGGTAGCCCACTTCATACCAGTCAAGACAACCTAGCAGAGTACAAAGCTAGCAGAACTGTATATTGCTAGAATTGTTAGTCTGCATGGAACCCCCAAGACCATCGTATCAGATCGAGGAACCCAGTTTACTTCAAGATTTTGGTAGAAGGTTCAGGAAGGTTTAGGAACTAGGTTGAACTTCAGCACCGCTTGTCACCCGCAAACAGATGGACAAACTAAGAGAGTCAACCAAATCTTGGAGGATATGCTTAGAGCTTGTGTGTTGGAATACGGATCAAAATGGGAAGACTGCCTGCCTTTCACAGAATTCTCATATAACAACAGTTATCAGGCTAGTTTGCAGATGGCACCATTTGAATTCCTATACGGAAGAAAGTGTCGCACCCCTTTGAATTGGTCGCAAGTAGGAGAGAGTCAGATCTTTGGACCCGACATTCTCCGAGAAGCAGAAGAGAAAGTTCACAAAGTCCGTGAGCACCTCAAGACCGTCCAATCCAGACAGAAGAGCTATGCTGACAAGATAAGGAGAGACCTGTCTTTCAATGTCGGAGAATTCGTATATCTCAAGGTTTCACCATTGAAGGGAACTCAACGCTTTAGTCTGAAGGGAAAGTTAGCTCCCAGATATATCGGACCTTTCAAGATTCTGAACCGCCGAGGAGAAGTATCATACCAACTGGAACTGCCGGAAGAGATGTCAGCCATCCATAATGTGTTCCATATCTCATTACTTCGCAAATGCTTGGAAGTGCCTGAGAATACTGAAGTTTTCAAGAACATCGATCACAGAGCGGTGGAAATCAACAATGACCTGACCTATTGGGAAGTACCGATCCGTATCTTAGAGGAAGCCCACAGAACCACCAGGACCAGGAGTATCAAGTTTCTCAAGATTCAGTGGAGCAACCATACCGAGGAGGAAGCTACTTGGGAACGCGGAGATTACATTAGGACAGAGTTCCCAGATCTCTTTAGTTCCTAGTTTTCTTTGTAAATCTCGGGACAAGATTTTGTTTAAGGGGGGAAGGTTTGTAACATCCCAAAACTTTAATCCAAGCTTATCAAGATCAAATCATCCAAAAATGGGGTTAACAAAAAAACTTTTCCAAATTTAAAATGAAAGCATTCATATATGTGTGCATTTAAAATAGGAGTTGTTTGAATTGCCATGATTGATTGATCCAATGCTTGTAAAATGTTTCTTAGGTGAATTAAACATCATCTACATCATTCCCAAACTTTTCCTAAAGAAAATCAAATCAAAAAGAACTAAAATGAAGGAATGGTCATTTTGGCAAATTTAACTCTCATGCCTACTTTGGCTATTCCTAGTACTCAATTCTTAACAGAAACAATTCTTGATCTTTGCACCCCTTGCTAGTACACATAATGAGGTACCAAGGCCCACCTTTTGATCTGCTAAAAACATTATGTTAACTATTTTAAAAGACAGTTTAAATTTGAATCTAATGCATATGCATAGATCACCCCTATTTCAAAAACCATCTTTTTGAGCTCCATTTTCAAAACCCTTGCAACCAGAGACTACCTATCACTAGTGGAGATCACTCAAAAATTTTGAACTCAAAATTCAAATTTTTTTCTCTTTCGGCCATTTTGTCAAACACCTTGTTAGCAAGATCATTAAGGCCTAACTATTACTGTTTTGGGCTGATTTTGTCTAGCAATTCTATAGTGCTTTGATCATCTTGTCCCCCCTCAAGCCAGACCAGACCAACCCCAGCCTCTTCTCTACCCCCTAGCCGCACTGCACTGCCATGCCGAGCCCCCTCTCGTCGGCCGACCGTGCACTTGCAGCAGCAACCCTCTCTAGCCTCTCTCGCCATGTCTAGTACATTGCTAGTGCTCCACCTCCACCGCCCAACCAGTCCCAGGCCAGAGACAGAGGGCAGAGCAGCCAGGAACCGCCGCGCCCGGAGCTTGTCGAGCATGCCGACGCTGCCCCCAGAGCGCGCAGTGTCCCCGCGTGCACAAGCCGCCGCTCGACCACAGCCCGCGCCCGCCGCTCCGCCTCGACCTGGAGAACACCCGAGACACCCCCGTTCGCCGCCTAAAGCCCCACAGCCACCACTTGCCGTGGACACCGCCGCCTCTGCCTCTCAGAGCGCCACCTCGCCCAGACCGCATACCACCGCCCATATGGCCGCATTTAAATCCTAGAGCACCGCCAGGGAACCGCCCATCGATCGCCATCCGCAGCCATGCCTCTAGCTCGCCGTAGCCATGTCGCCACCGTCGACCGCCCATCCCGCTCGGTCTCACCGTCGGGCCTATAAAAGGAGCCCTCCCCAGCCATTCTTCTCCACACCATTCCACTCCCCTCACCTCTCTGAACCTCACCCACCTCTCGCCGGAGCAGCAGCTCGTCGGATTGGAGCCGGAGCCGTCGCCTCTGGAGGAGAAGGGCGCCGTGGATTTCGACCGCCCCAAGCTCAGCCGCGACCACGCCTCGCCTTGCCGTCGTCTTCCACTTTGTTTGCCCGCCTCGCCGACCCCGCTGGAGCCCTGGTACGCCCCCAGTAGACCCCCACCGAGCCGCTAGGGTTCGAGCTCGCCGGCGACCTGTTCGTCGTCGACGACGACCCTCAGCCGTAGATCTAGCCTCTAATCGCACGGCCCACAACACGTGTAATTGCTTGCTGCTTAAGCCAATGGCGACTGACGACCCTGTCGGTGAGCCACATGGAGCGCCACTAGGCCGGCCCATTCCTTTTCCCGCGTTAGCCCACAAATTCAAATCTGGATTTTTGTTTTAGTTTGAATCTAGTTTCTGTCCACTAGTTTGAAAATCAATTCAGAGAGTTTTAGGAATCCAAATTGCATGAAACCAATTTTGTCTGAAAGGTATGAAAATGATCTATCCAAGACCGTTAGATTTAATTCAATTAGAGTTATAGATCTCTCCTAATAAAAATAAGGAGACAGAAGCTTTTGCAACTTGCAACATTTTTATAAAATCAACCAAGTTAGCTTTTGAGTTGATTCCAACTCTCAAAAATCACATTTCATCATATCTATCCAAATATGTAATAATATTAAGGTTTACATGCAGTGACTTTGGACTAGTACCAAAATAATGCTATATAGGCATTTCTAGTCACTTTAAGTCATTAAATAATAAACTTAAACCAAAGTAATATTGATCCAACCTTTAAATCTTATTCCCACATGTTAGAATATGTGGTGAGGATATGTGTCCACATGATCCCATATTTTGGTGGTGAATATAAAATTTTAGTTAATATTTCAATGAGTAGAAATTACTTTTCTAAAATAAAAATGATGAAACTATTGAAATTAAACTTGTGATGCTTGTGATGATAATAGATCATCAATTGTGTGTTTTAGAATGCTACTTAGCCTAGTTAAGTATTGTTTGGTGATTTTATACTCCCTATGTATTTATAGACGCTAGTACCGACCAAGCCTTCGAGGAGGAGGAGTTCTACCAAGAAGAAGAAGAAGAAGAAGAAGAAGAAGAAAACTTCAACCACTGCACCAACCAAGGCAAGCTATTAGTGGCAAGCTAACCCTTGTAAAACATACTCTAGCAAGCTATTGTTAGCAAGCTAGAATAAAACTAGATGGTTTAGCAAAGATGCCTTAAGCATGCTTTGATCACACCCCTTTAACTATTAGTACCCCAAGTCTTATTGACAAGTTTTACCTCCCTTAGTTTAAACAAAGTTCTTTACTTAATTCTGAAGGTAGCATAAAGAGTATAAAACTTGACCTACTTAGAAACCTTTAGATGTCATTCTATGGCATGAGATTGATCCCATCTTTCCACCTTAGTGAACACTCTTAACTTAGTATTTTAGAATAGATCAAAAACTTGAGTCACTTTAGATGGGAACACTTGGTGAAAATGAATTATGAAAACCTTGGAATGATGAGTCATTCTATTGAGATGTTTTGACATGTGTTAAGAAACACAACTGGTTTATGATGATGAAAATGATGAAGCATGAGCCTTAACCC
This sequence comes from Avena insularis, assembly GCA_023614405.1. Taxonomy (NCBI): domain Eukaryota; kingdom Viridiplantae; phylum Streptophyta; class Magnoliopsida; order Poales; family Poaceae; genus Avena; species Avena insularis. The sequence continues at coordinate 27,283,675 of CM042696.1, read as the reverse complement.
TTTTATAAAACTGATGGTTGGATTCGGATGCGATACCATTCCAAATTTACCGTACAACCACATTACCTGAATTGGGTAAGGCTTAGCTGGAAATTTATATGCATTAGTATTAGTTCCCTCACGGGAGAGGTTTGAGCCGAGGCTACCTCTCAATGTTGTCCACCTATGCAGTGCCCAAGATGACTGATGGTCATGGTTGGGAGGCCATGCTCATAGGAGAGGTGCTTGTACTAGGGTGTGTAAAGGGAAGGTTATGTTTGATTATCTGCATACCAAGTATGATGATTCAGGGTTATCCCTGACAGATATATCGAATCTTGTGGTGAAAGTGTACCACCTCTGCAGAGTGTCAAACTATTCGAATAGCCGCGTCCGCGGTTATGGATAGTTGGAATGGCCATACTGTTTCATTGTCAGATGTTTTTTAAATAACTTGAAATGAATGATGAACTTTGACTTGACCACAACAGGGTTGTGTTGATGAAAATAACTTCCCAACTTAAGTGATTCTAGAACTTTATTTTACCTTTCTTTGCTTCTGAACTCAGCTTAGGTTTCAAACTTAACTGGATAGTTAACGTAGGTTCAGTATTTTAATTTAGAATTATAACCTTTGTTAGTAGTAGTTTGCGAGTACTTAAAGGGTACTCATGGCTTTTGTCCCTGGCTATTATCATGGCTAGACTATGAAGGAGATTATCAAATCGATGGTCAGCAGGACGGCTATGATAACTAGGACTATCTGCCTTCGTTAGCATTGCCTGTGCCCCTGAAGATGGACCCCACCGCTACGCTATCGTTTATTTCCGCTGCTTGTTGTATTAAAGACTGGATCATGAGATCCTTATTTGTGTAAAACCTTATGTATGGTTTGTAATGGATGATGTACTTTGATATCCAATCCGTTATGTCTCGCAAAAAATGGTAATCCTGGGATTGCGAGGTATGGCATAACGGGCATCTGGGATTAAAAATCCGGGTGTTGACACATCCCGTACATCGTCTTTCTCCTTCCTAGGTTCACATGGTTACTATGCCTTCACGTTTTCTAGTCCTTTTCTTGTATGTTTGAGAACACATATGGGTCAGTGAAACACATATGCAAAAACTTAAGGTCTTTTTTAAAAAATAGAGTTGTGTCGGGCCTTTAGATGTGCATTGTCTCCCTTGAGTGCTATATAAATGTATCTAGTATACTCAAGACCCCACGGGTGGCAGGTTTGCTCAGATGTGTTCAACATTGGACCATATTAACCATAATGACAAGATAATGATGCTGATTTAATTTATGGACTTAAGTTACCCCTTGTGAAGTTAAAAAGACCTCAAATTATCTTACTCTTGTACTTACTATTGTTTTGTGTACTTGCAGTTTGCTCTCATGCACCAAAGGATAATCAGTGTTGCATTCTTTTTGGGGCTTGTTTGGTTCAAATTAATTTCATATGGATATTTGGTGGATCTGTATTCTAAAGATTTTCTTCTACATAGACTATCCGTTCCCTAAACTCTATGTAAACATTTCTAATGCTTCATTTACACTATATTCAATAGAATTTTTTGCATCCACTCAACCTTCTTGCTTTTTGTTTTGTTTTTTCCTAGTGTTAAAAATGTTTGATCCAATATCATGTAGTTTTCTAATCTTATAGGATTCAACAGCACATGCCACTTTGATGTTGGATTTACCATTCCATATTTTGTAAGGCCAATTATGTGTGATCGTTTGATATAGACTGGAATGCTTCTACACATTTTAGTCTGGAATCTCATAAACTACACCATGGTTCTCAAACTTTCTAAATGGGAGCTTATACAAGCATTTCTACACTTTCTATAAGTAAAGATGTAAGGTGGTGTGCAATTTTGGTCTAGAATGGCATATTGGGACGGGCAATAGTTCCTCTCACCTACTGCCGTGGAAACACGACAACACGAGTGTTCACTGCTGTGTTATGCTTTACTCTCTGTTTGGGCCTCGCTGCGTCGATCGTGTACTCTTCCTCTTCCCGGATCGATTTGACGGGTTTTCTGGCGAAACGGATGTAGAACGGCCTGCTTCCTCGGATAAGGTTCATTGAACCACGCGCTCTCTTTTAATTTTCTTTAAATCCTGATTCAATGCATTAGTAAGGATGGACACTTTCACGCTAAAAATCGTACGAACGCTATCTAACCGAAACAACTTGCTGGTTCATGCCTGTTTTGCTGTTCAGTTCAGTGGGCTGCCGTATATTTGATGTCTGGTTTGCAGTCGAGATATGGTCCTCGACATGAAAAAATCCCGAGGATGGTCGGGATTTCCGGGTACCGCAGTTACCGGAAAATCCCGACCAGTTAAACGGCCGAAGTAAAAAATAAAATTTCAAATTCAAAATTTCTCGGTATGACAATTTACAGAGGAATTTTAATAAAACTTAAAAAATATCAAAATTTCAGGATTTTTTAGTCGGTAATAAGATTTTTCGACCGGTAACCAAAACGCTGGTTGAGATTAATTTACCACCAATTTTTTAAGCTCGTGGTGGATTTCGTGAAGATATTATAGATGGCGAGTACGGAGGAGTTGTCCACGCAGAAGTGACGGTAGTTTACATTAGTTTAGCCCTCCGACAGGAGTAATAACCCTTACTCGTGTTTGTATTTTTTCAACAAAGGTAGTTTTTTATTAACTCAAAAGTTGGATCAACAAGATACAAGCAAAGGAGTTACACTCAGTCTATGCATACAAGATGTAAAATCATATTATGACGAATAAAAAAGTAATGACTCTTACTCGTGCTCAAGCATAAGCACAGATGAAAGGCACCACTAACCACGATAGCCAAGATAAAGGGGATTCGGTGCTCCCGCAAGGGCTACGTCCAAGTCCAACAAAAGTGACGGCACCATCATCAATGACACCCTCGAAACTCTTGAGCCAAAGTGATATCGGGGGCTTAAACCCTAGTTCACCCCTTAAAACTCGGCGAGAGCATCTTGTCAATCCCGTAGAGTCCCTCTACGCATTGTAATCCTCTTTTTACATCATATTATACAAGAGCAAGGCAGGAATAGAGTTGTTACACATCATTGAGGGCCCGAGCATGGGTAAATCAGTGTCTTCGACTTAAAAGTTGCATATGTTGATTTTTTTTTTGAAATAGACGCTTTATTACTCAAAAGCAATGTTTACACCCGGCCTCTACATATCTAGGATGCACACAACCGATCAACCACAAAACGAGAACCAAACTAAAGTACAAGCATTACAATCCATATAAAAAATAGAACAGCCTGCGGCTATGACAGTTCAATCCGCAAATCACGCTGCCATCCATGTCGGGAGAAAATATCCCTCGTCGCGTCCTCCAATCGCGTACACCCCTCCGCAAACAAGTCGCGGAACTCCATACGCTGGAGCAAAATCCATGATCGGAGGATAGCCGTTGCGCGATAGATCACCTCCATACGCCCGAGCGGAATCGCATATGTTGATATGAGTGTGTCTAGACCAACAAGTTTCACATACTCTCGAGAGCAAAGTGGCGAGGTTAATACACCCCTGAAATATTTTCCCTCAAGAGCTAGCACCGACTGTGGGTACCTCACATCTTAAGATCAGAGGCATGATAACATCAAGGCCTATGGAGATAACCCCTTCAATCGGTCAAAGCAAGACAATGTAGCAATCAAATTTAGATCGGTCAAAAACCTAGCACGATCTCAAATAAGAAATGGATGGATCACATGTTCAAACCCGGGGTGGTTGCACCGAGAACATGATTCTATCATCAAATCCTAAGGGTATCTCCAGCAGGGAGACCCATTTGGACACAAAATCTGTTTGCTTTATGGTCGAATGGGTCTTTGCGCGAACAGAAAATCGGTCTGGTCCGTTTGGGTCATGGGATGCCCCCAGCGGTGGAGACCCATTTTGTCTAGTCAATGACAAATAGACCCCATATGTCATTGACCCATTTTGCAGATCTTCCCGATGTGCCGCCATCGCTGCTCCTCCCGCATATCTCGTTGTCGCCCCTCCCGCGTGTGCCGCCGCTCCTCCTCCCGATGTGGTGGCGAGCACAACCTTGAGGCGAGGATGAAGTGCTCCCGCGTCTGCTCCGCCCATAGATGCTGGCCGGCACCGCCCGCTCGAGTAGGTTCCTGGCGACATTGAGCTCCTGGATGGCTGTCAACCCGCCAACGGTGGCCAGGAGCGGGCCTTGAAGTTTTTTGGGTCGAAGAAGATGGCGGTACAGTGCCAAGTCTGCAGCATGATGTAGGCGGCACGGAGGCGTGAGTAGGGGAATGGCTAGGGTGCCGACAAATCTAAGAAGAAAGAGAGGAAAGAAGAAAAGAGGAGAATGCCCAGGACGTTAGGCAGACACAGACAAGCGAGAGAGACGCGTGGACACGTCCTACTCGACCCAAATAAGCCCAAATTTGGTCAAGGAATGGGTCTGTCCGGCTAGAAAACGGACAAATGATCGAATGGGCCAGCCCGTTGGAGAGGGTGTTTTATCCGGCGGACAGATTTGGACCACAAGTGGTCAAATGGATTGGCTCGCTGAAGGTGTCTACTCCCTCCGATCCAAATTACTTGACTCGGATTTATCTAGATTCAAACGTACTTAGACATGTTTTAATATTAGATATATCTAAATCTTAACAAATGTGAAATATACTTTCTCAGCGAGCGAGCCAGTGAGGCCCAAACACAGAGCAAAGAACAACACAATAAACAAAAACAATGACATTGTGGTGTTTTCAGGGCAATATGAGCATGCAGAACGAGACTTGTTGGACAAGAGTAAACACAAAATAGCCTTATCGCAAATACTCCCTCTGTTTTAAAATATAAGATGTTTTAGCTTTGTAAATGAAATGTATCTAAACCTCTTTTAGTATGTAATTTCACTCACTCTATACGTAGACGAACCTACACACTAAAAGAGGTCAAACCTATACAGTAAAAAAGTATAGATACAGTCGTTTTACAAAGCTAAACATCTTATATTTTAAAATAGAGAGAGTAACTTTTTGCATGACTCACGTCCTCAAGAAGTCCTGCTCTTTAGCGTGACTTTTTTTGGTCCCAGGTTTTATTTCTTCCAAACAAAATGCATGACGCGATCCGTAGCAGCTGAACCGCCGTGGCCGACGCGACACGCGGGGCACGGCCGCCTCTGCTCAGTGTGTGCTGCCCCAAACCGCCAGTGGCTTTTCCCTGCTCTGCGTGTGGGACGGGGTATCTCTGTTTCAGACGAGGGGTTCAGTCTGCATCCACGGAGTGGATGTGTACCAAGAGCAACTCTAGCAGCTGTTGTGTTTGCAGCAGCAGTTTTGAGCGATACAGCACTAATTTCGCTGCTTTGCGAGGAAAACGTCGACTGCTTTAAACAGCTGCCCCATTTTGCAGCACCAGCAGCTGCTGCAAAATGGGACATGGCTGCAACGCCATCAGCTCATCTCAAGACTTTTTTAATACATATAAACACAAACTTGTAATAAAATAATAGTATAAATCTATAAAATTACAACAATACTTAATTATTACATGCCAACACAAATAGTTTACCCAATAGTTCATCAAGTACCACATAAATCATCGAACATGAAATTCATCTCAACCAACAACAACAAACATAGAAATCCGAAACCACCGACGAAAATGACGTTCCGGATAAATTGGACTATGGCTGAAGTAGTTGCGCATGAGCCTTTCGTCCACGTCAATCTGCACATATCACCTGCTGGCCGAACACCGAACTTTTGTGCTTCGACTGTTTATTCTTGTGCATCATAAAAATCATTGCAATGGCTTTATCCTCATACATGTCATACTACGAGAGTGAAACCATCTACAAACAATTGATGGATTCAACAATCCAAATTAAAACAAGAAAAGTGGGCAAAATCTAGTTTTAGTACCTTCCATGCGGCGCGCAGGTGGCCAACGAGGGGTAGCTAGCTGGAGGAGAAGGAACAGCTGCGGTGCAACATATAGCCAGTGAAGTGGCAGCTTCGGTGCGTCGATTTGGGAAGCGTACTGGCCAAATCGACGGCGGATCCACGTCTGAATCAGCCATGCTGTTGTGGGGGCGCTGGGCGGGGGAAATTGGTGGATGCGCGACGGTTCACGGCGGTGGATTTGCGGGTGGCCATGCAGCGGAAGTGGTAGGTGGCAGCGACGACGAGGGGAAAATGGAATTTCAGTTGTCGGTTGGCTGCGCGCGCGAGCAAGGAGAAGGATGTGGCAGAGCGCATGCTGCCACAAATATGCAGCACGAAACCGCGATGCGATAGCTGTTGGAGGCGTTTTTTCTCTGAGCTAGCTGCCTCATCCGGCGGTTATTTTGTGCCGCTACCGTATTTCGCAATAGCCGTTAGAGTTGCTCTAAGGCCTTGTTTGGTACTAGTGTTTTTTGAGATTAGAGAGGATAATCACCACCAAAACCCAAATCCCCACCTATGTATAAACATATGTTTGGTTCTAGAGTATTGGACTAATTTAATCTCCGCGTTTCCCCTATTTTCCCTTAATTCTAGTATATTTACCCAATATTCAATACACTACCCCTACATACATAGTGGATTGGTAGGGATAAGAGGGGTTTGGGTGAAGGTGAAGGTTCCACCCAATCCGGCTGGGATTATCCCCTCTAATCTTAAAAAACCACTAGTACTGAACAAGGCCTAATGAGCATCCGGATGACAACTATGTAAGGGGGTCCTCCAGGTGACCGACATTACCCTAGTTGGTCCTGCTCATATTAGTGTTGAAAATATAAGCAAAAATCCATATGATTTAATCTGAATAATAAACTGATAAAGCATGATCATACAGACAGTAACAAAACTAATCATGCAGATCAACAAAGTAGATGAACAGATTACATCTAAATAAGATAAACCTAACACATCTACAACAATCGCTAGAATAAAGAACTCTTGCATAATCTGAAAGAGAAAGTTCAGGATCACATACGGTAAAGCAGCGGCAGCGGCAACCGCGGTGGTAGCTGCAGCAGTAACTGCAGCGGTGGCAGCAGCGTCGTCGCTCAAGTTGAGGTTGTCGAAGAGGTCGGTGACGTCCGGGAAGAAGTCGACGTCCGGGAACTCGTCGTCGGAACACGTGGTGGATGCCAGTACTCGCGCTTGAGCGCTCCCCAAAAACCTGATCGCCCCTCACCCGTACAGGTTCACAAGAGGCGGGGTTCCAGAGGCCTACTGTCCCGATCTGCGGTGCACGCCACAAGCCGGGATGGAGAAGACGAAGGCGGCGGCGCAATAGACTCGAAGGAGACACGTGTGGTAAGCGATGCCGATTAGGTTTAGCGCAGGCGTTTATATAGAGCAAGTCAGGGAGACCGTGGGACTCAGCCCATGTTCGAGTCGGTAACAGCCCACGTCCCAAAAAGATTGGAAATGGCTGACTCATTAACGCGTCCGTTAATAACTCGTAATTAATCTATGATTAATTTTCTCGACTAGCAAAAATAAAGCTCGGCTTGGCGAGATTCCCGCAATCCGTGCGCGTCATGATGAGGCGAGGCGTGGCAAGGCGAGGCGGGCGATGTCGGAGGAGGAGGAGTACGAGAGAGTTGCTCTTCTTCTCACACCTTAGTGAGTGGTGGAATAGCCTAGTATATAAGGAGGTGTAACTCTCACTCAACTAGCAATGTGGGAATAAACTTTGACACCACTTGCACAGCCATATGCTTCCATGCACAAATGGGCCAAAGAGAATTTCAGAATTTGTCTAATGGGCCAACAGCCCAAAACTCATCAAATTCCAACAATCCCCCACAAAGTCTCATTGGTACATCACCTCATTTCCATTCCAGAATATTGTTTTATATACCGGTGTATAGTGGAGACTGTTAAGTTGAACTTCCACGTTAAACTTCATGCTACACTAGATAGCAACTTGAATAGTGGACTATGCCTTGAACTACAAGTTTTCTGCATACTAGTTTCACACAAAATCTAAACCGGTACAGGACTGTCGCAGGGCTTTCCCGCGGTTTGGAGCTTATGCGTCATACTCCAAGGCCTTTCATGAGTTTATTAGAGAGCACCCAACTCTCACGGACTACGATGTTTAACAGTTAGACTCATATAGGTATGTTCCTCAATAGATGTTCTGCAAGACAACATCCCTGCTTAGAAAAGCCACTGGGAATATATTAAGATAAATATCAACCTGCCATGCAGAATAAGAGAGTATTGCATCTTTATGGAGATATAAATATAATATGGGCATACTCTCCTCTCAGTTAATCAACAGCTTGTCTCCCAGCTCTAGTTCACGGGATCTCCGGTCACATAGAGTGGGTTGCCACTTCAAACAACTCATTGTGTGGGTCTCAAACCCATCTCCCTCGATACATTATCTATCACATTACGTGATAGGCCCTTTGTGAAGGGATCTGCCAAGTTCTTAGATGTTTGGATATAATCCAACGCAATAACTCCAGAGTTTCTCAGTTTCCTGACAGATTTCAATCTCCTCTTCACATGCCTTGATGACTTCATATTATCCTTAGAACTATTTACTTTGACGATCACAGTTTGATTATCACAGTTTATCGGGATGGCGGGTATTGGTTTTTCAACCACAGGTAAGTCCATCAAAAGCTCACGAAGCCACTCTACTTCAACAGTGGTTGTGTCTAATGCTGCGAGTTCTGCTTCCATAGTTGACCTCGTTAAGATGGTCTGCTTGCAAGACTTCCGAAAAATAGCGCCACCACCAAGTGTAAACAAATAACCACAATCCACGGTTTTTGGTCCAAGCTTTCGCTTCTTGGGTATTGGAATATTGACTTTTGCCAAACATCCCCAAGTTCGTAAGTAAGAGAGTTTAAGCCTTTTCTTCTCCCATTCCTCAAATGGAGTCATGGTTTTATCCTTTACGGGAACACGGTTTAGGACATGACACGCAGTCATTAGCTCCCCCCCCATTCCTTGGAAAGACCCGATGTATCTAACATGGCGTTAACCAAATCAGTTAGAGTGCGGTTCTTCCTTTCAGCCACCCCATTTGACTGAGGTGGGTAGGGAGGCGTCCTCTCATGGATAATACCATGTTCCGTACAGAATATATCAAATTAATTTGAAAAGTACTCTCCACCATGATCCGACCTTAACCGCTTGATTTTAAGATCAAGTTGATTTTTTGCTTCAGCTTTATAGTTTTTGAAGTAACTCAAAGCTTCTTCTTTAGATTTCAGAAGATAAACATAATAGTATCTAGTGGAGTCATCAATCAACGTCATAAAGTATCTTTTTCCACCTCGTGTCAACACACCATTCATATCACAAAGATCTGAATGTATAAGTTCTAGAGGTGCTAAGTTTCTTGGTTCCGCAGCCGTATGAGACTTGCGGGGTTGCTTTTCTTTCACACAAACTTTGCACTTAGAACCTTTGATAGAGGTAAATTTTGAATTAAACTCATATTGGCTAGCCGCGTCATGCAACCAAAGTTAATATGACAAAGTCGTGAATGCCAAATATTGGACTTATTATCATTGCAAACATGATTAATAACTTCAGTACATGAGTCTGACAAAGTTAAGCGGAACAGACCTCCGCACTCATAACCCTTTCCAACAAATTGTATATACTTAGATATTACAATTTTATTGGACTCAAACACCAACTTAAAACCATCTCGACATAGGATAGATCCGCTGACGAGATTCTTGTTGATGGAAGGAACGTGTTGCACATTCTTCAGCTATACGGTCTTCCCCGAAGTAAACTTCAGATTTACCGAACCAACACCATGAACAAAAGCACGTGAGCCGTTTCCCATCAGCACGGAGGAAGTCCTTGCGACCTGATAAGAAGAGAACATGGACATATCATAACATACATGTGTATTAGCACCCGTGTCAATCCACTAATCAGGAAAATAACATACTGAAAGGATAGTAGGTAAAATATTGTACCCAGCATCCTTCATGGCAGTATCGCTAATAACAAAATTAGCGGTCTTGCCGCTGTTCCCATGTTGCCGCTTGTCAAAGCGATTAGGACAGCTAGGAGCCCAATGATCAGGATCACCACAGACGTGGCAAGAGCCTTTCTTCTTATCATTCTTCCTCTTAAAGTTGGTGGAGTGAGTGGCCTTGTTCTTGCCATCAAACTTCCCTTTGCCATCAGATTTGTTCTTATTCTTGAACTTGTGGGATTGGAAGTTTTTCTTCTGTACCAAATTGGCACTAGAAGCTCCCTCAAAACCTCGAGCACGTGTGTCCTTTGCTCTCGCCTTCTCTTCCACATGAATAGACCCAATGAGATTCGTAACGGAAAACTCTTGTCTCTTATGTTTCAGAAAAGTAGCAAAGTTCCTCCACATGGGAGGAAGCTTGGCAATAATGCCTCCGGCCACAAATTTGTCCGGTAAGGTACACTTGAACTGCTCGAGTTCTTTGGCAAGTGATTGTATCTCATGAGCTTACTCAACGATGGAGGGCTCATCAACCATCTTGTAGTCATAGAATTGCTCCATGACATACAACTCAGTGCCAGCGTCCGAGACCCAAACTTGGCCTCGAGCGCATCCCACGCGTCTTTTTCATTATCAAATGACATATATGGGTCAACAATGTTGTCCCCAAGAATACTGAACAGAGCCGCCATAAACATGGTATCGGCTTTCTTAAAGGCCGCTTCCTGCTCAGCAGAAAGATCTACTTCAGGTTTGCCAAGAGTGGCGCTATAGCAGTTTAGGTTTTTAAACCATAGAATTGCTCTCGCGCGCCATCTCTTATAGTGCATGCCATCAAACGAAGGAGGCCTAGTAGCCACGGCTACACCAGTGAAATTCAGTTGCCTATAATCAGGTTTTTGGATTGTTAAAAATATAAGCAATAATCCATATGATTTAATCCGAATAATAAACTGATAAAGCATGATCATACAGACAGTAACAAAACTAATCATGCAGATCAACAAAGTAGATGAAAAGATTACATCTAAATAAGATAAACCTAACACATCTACACCAACCACTAGAACAAAGAACTCTAGCATAATTTGAAAGAGAAAGTTTAGGATCACATACGGTAAAGCAGCGGCAGCCACGGCGGTAGCAGCAGCAGTAGCTGCAGCGGTGGCAGCAGCGTCGTCGCTCATGTTGAGGTTGTCGAAGAGGTCGGTGACGTCCGGAAAGAAGTCGCCGTCCAGGAACTCGTCATCAGAACACGTGGTGGATGTCAGTACTCGCGCTTGAGTGCTTCCCAAAAACCTGATCGCCCCTCACCCGTACAGGTTCACAAGAGGCTGGGTTCCGGAGGCCTACTGTCCCGGTCTGCGGTGCACGCCGCAAGCCGGGATGGGAAAGATGAAGGCGGCGGCGCAATAGATTGGAAGGAGACGCGTGTGGAAGCGATGGTTTAGCGCCGGCGTTTATATAGAGCAAGTTAGGGAGACCGTGAGATTCAGCCCACGTTCGAGTCGGTAACATCCCACGTCCCATAAAGATTGGAAAATAAAGCTCGGCTCGGCGAGATTCCCGCAACCAGCGGCGCGCGCGCGCGTCGTGGCGAGGCGAGGCGTGGCGAGACGGACGGCGTCGGAGGAGAAGTGCGTGAGAGCTGCTCTTATTCTCACACCTTAGTGAGTGGTGGAACAACCTAGTATATATAAGGAGGTGTAACTCTCACTCAACTAGCAATATGAGACGAAATTTTGACACCACTTGCACAACCATATGCTGCCATGCGCAAATGGGTCAAAGAGAATTTTAGAATTTGTCGAATGGGTCAACAGCCAAAAAACTCATCACAATTAGTGGAAGCACTTCAAGACTATCCAAAAAATGTCAGTCGTCAAGTTGTGAGTTGGGCTTATTTTCCCGAAAGAAAAAGAAACTTGTACAACTGGGCAGTTGAATGTGCTGAAAATCTCTCTAGCCAGTTGGGTCCTTCCTCTCCATGCATGCTTGGAACGAGACGAAACAAAAAATGTCCAGTACGCTGGTGGTGATAGAGTGATGATGTGTTTCTTGGAGCAGGCGACGGGTGATCGATCGGACAGGCGACCGACGTGTAAATTGGGCATTTTGTATGGACTGCGGACTGCCTGCCTGCCCGTGGGGGAGGACCAACCGCACGCGCACACACACACGCAGGCAACCGCTCCTACTACTGTACAGTACTTCTTTTCCCCGCCACGTCGCGGTCGTCCGGCGTGGCACGTCCGGCCGGGAGGCGGTGAGTCGACTGGACTGGCTGCCAAGCAAGAGAGGACGGGAGAGAGACGGCGGCTATGGCCTATGGGGGAAAAGTATTTCAACGACCGATCATGGCGATCGATACAGCGACCTTCTTGGACCGTTGGTCGTCCCGTCTCCCTGTTTTGGAGCGTGGCTAGCTTGGGTCGCCGCCAAGGAATGAAAAGCGGTGCGTGAGCGTGATGGTGGATCTTGGACGGTCTACGCACAATCTTGTAGATGAAGCACACCGCAATGTGTCTTCTTATGTTATAGTACTAGAAAGGCTGGCCTGATTTCTCCTTGTGGATCACAAGGACATTGCCATTTCCTCCTCTCCTCTCTCTCTCATCGCTACAATAGCTTGAGAGCTCCCTTGTCAGATCCGGACCAAACCAAGGTCCCTCCCGGCGGCGATGCCGTTGGTAGGCGACTGAGGGGCGGCGCCGGTGTTAGTAGTCTAGGTTTTTCTTGCTTTCTTGCCTATGTGCAGAATGGGAGTAGGGTTTCAGATCTAGCCGGCCGGATCTGGGACAGCTCCAGTTCCCCTCCTTTCGCGGTGTCTCTCCGGCGGTCGGAGTGGATGCTTGCGGTGGTCGGGAGTTGGAGGATCTCCGCCAATAAGCCAGTTTCAAGCTACTCCTGGGCGCCTTCGAGCGGTGCTAGGAGGTTGCTGTTCTTCATCCTCGCCGGCGCTCTGGTGGTTGGAGCCAAGGTTGAGGATGGTGGCGTTGGCAGCTTGACCAATAAGCTCGAGTTTGAGCCCTGGTGGATCTGTGGTGTTCCTGCTGTGATCTCCCTCCTGGCCGGCCGTGGCGGCAAGGGGGAGAGGGATCTCGGAGGAGTGCTGTTCGGGTCTGGCCGGGGTGATGGATGCGGTGAAGCTTCGTTCTGTGGAGTGCTCCAGCAGAGGACTTTATGCGACAGCGATGGCTGTCTTGCCTCTGCCTCTGATGGCCGTGCGGCGGCCCTCCTCGGCCAAGAGATGGCCGTTCTTCTTCCTTCTGGCATGAGGCCTTATGGGAGGATCTTCCTCGACCACGGCGCTGGATCCATGGCCTATGCTGCTCCAAGTGGCTTGTTCCCCGGTAGCAGCGGCGGCACCGACGTCGGGAGGTTGTTCGTCGGTGGTGGTGAAGACCAGGGATCAGATTGCTTAGAATTTTTATTCTCTAGGGTCTTTTCTGTAAAAGGCTTAGCCTTATCTGCAAATTCCCTAATCCTTAGGGTCTTTGCTGTAATTTGTTCCCACCACGTTGAATGAAGCTTCTGCGGTCTGCAGACCCTTATCCTGTTAAAAAAAAAAGATTTCTCCTTGTGTGGTCCGCGAGCTGAACTACTAAAGAATCCCCACGTAGCTACCACCGGACTGACTGCCGTGGAAACACGACGACGGCATTGTTTTTATTCATTGTCATTGCTGTGTTTTGATTTACTCTGTGTTTGGGTCTCGCTGTCCCGATCGTGTATTCTTGCTTGCTTTTACCGATTTGACGCATTTTCCGGTGAATTGAGTAGATCTCTGATCTCCTGCCGCTTCCTCACATAAGATTCACTGAACCACGTGTTCTTTTCATATTTTTTTTAATGATGCATACATGCTTGTCCAACAAAAACGAGATGATGAAGTAGTAGTACTGCTAGCGCCCAAACGGTGAGAGTGCTCATGATTCGTTGCATTAGTATGGGTAGTCGATACTTTCAGTTGGAAGAGGAGAAGCTGACATATATACAGTGTCCGATTTGTGGTCGAGATTAATCTACCACCGATTTTGTAAACATTTTTCTTCAGTGTCCCCCTCCTCCAAGACTAACAAAACTGAAAATACAAGGACGAGCAGAATTGGCCGATACCCCTTTGGTTGGAGGGCATGCAGGGTTCAACCAATCCATGTCGTCCTTGTGTTTTAATTTTTGCGTAATGACTCGTACTCATGAGAGACAAGGACTCAAGCATTAGCATAGATGGAAGACACCACCAACCACGATAGCCTATATAAAGGGGGACTTGGTGGTCCCGGAAGAGCTACCCCCAAGTCCTACAAATGCGCCACGGCCATCATCTCAATGACACCCTCAAAACTCTTGAGCCAAACTAATATCGGGACCTTAAACCCTAGTGCATCCACCATAACCTCGTTGATAGCATCTTACTAATCTCCTCGAGTCCCTCTACCATTGCAATCCTCTTTGTGCATCATATTAGGCATGAGTGGGCCGTTACACATCATTGAGGGTCAGAACATGAGTAAATAAGTGTCTTTGAATTAAAATTTGCATATGTTGATCTCAGTGTGTCTAGGCCAACAAGTTTCACATGCTCTCGAGAGCACGCTGGCGAGGTCATGATACCCCTGAGATGTTTTCCCTCAATAGCTAGCACCGAACTGGGGACCTCACATCTTAATATTAGAAGTCTGATAGGAGCAAGGAATGGAGCAATCACATTTAGATCGGCCAAAAACCTAGCATGAATCTAAACAATAAATGGATGGAACACGTGTTGAAAAACGGTGTGCTTGTGCCCAGAATATGATTCTATTGTCAAATCCCAATACACTAGCTCGGCGAGCTAGTGAGCCCCAAACACAGAGCAAAGCAAAATACAATGAACAAAAACAATTCCATTGTGGTGTTTCCGGGGCACTATGATATTAGCTTGCAGACCGAGACTTGTTGGACAAAAATAACTTTTTCCATAAAATTCGACACAAAGAGCCTTATCTTAAATAAGCTTTTGCATGAATCCCTCCCTCAAGGAGTCATGCTTTTTAGCATGATTTTGTGGTCCAGGCATCATGCTCTATAGCACGGCTCATTGGCCTAGGAAGTCATAGTCATGACGCCTTGAACCACATAACCATGCTATAGAACATGACGGTCTAGACCACGCGGTTATACTATAGAGTACGACTCCCTAGGTCACAACGTCAGGATAAAGGGTTAGTTTCGAAATTAAGAGTGAATTCCACTTTCACCTCTAGTTATACGTTTGTGATACTAAGTAAAAGTTTGTCTAGATTGCGCCTTTTAAGACAATGTCAAGGAATGGAATAACAGATAAGACCAATTTGGACATGATCATCGATAAGACCCTCCGGTCTTTGCATAAATTTCTGCACCACAATGGACTAACAGATAAGACCAATTTAGACATGATCATCAATAAGACCCTCCGGTCTTTGCATAAATTTCTGCACCACATCGACGTAACATGCATGCCCTGACCTCTCTCTAAGTTAACAACATAACTTAATGGCGCACGAATCTCAAACTAGAAATGGATGGACCCTATGTCAAAAGCCGGAGTGGTTGCATCCAAAACATGATTCTAACGTCAAAATCCAATACACTAGTGCCGCCATGCCAGCGAGGACCAAACACACAACAAAGAAAAACTATCGTGGTGGTGTCACGGCAGATGACATGGATAGGATAAAGGTGGGGACTAATACACGCTAGGGGAATCCAGGGAGGGATAGTGGAGTGATTCTCCACACAGAAGTTTGTATTGCTATATCTGCGAGATTACAAGTGCTCCTTGAGCTGTATTAGCGAGAGGAGAAAGAAGGAGCTCTCTTACTCTCACCCACAGTTCACTTCTAAAACCCTAGCCAAATTGGTACACAAGGAAACTCAACTGACTAGAACTCAACCAACCCCTTCTTCAGGAACCCTAGCCCCCCTTATATAGAGGTGGCTCGGTCTCTGCCTAGGGCATACGAGGAGGCATATTCTTAGGAATATGCCTCCTCCCAAAGTGGTAACCCGACCGGGGTGCTTTTTCCCCCGCGTCATACATGCTTTAGCTACGTAAGCCTCTGCGGCGCCTGCGTCAGCCGGCGTGAGCGTCGTCACCCTTGTCGGCCATGATCCGGTGGTCCTGCCCTCGCTTTCTTCGTTCATGCAGTGCATACCGGACCTTATTTTTGACCAGAGAGATTCCTTCCTTCTCCCAAAAGCCAAGTGAGGACCCGGATCATAGTAGATCCGGCCACACTTGTTCCTGCATACAAGTTAGACAAGAACTTCCGACTTACTCCTTAAGTCGGATAAGACAGTGTTAGGCGACCCCCCTGGTCCGGGTTACTCCGTGATCCGGCCTGCCTTGAGGTGACCCGGCCAGCATACGCTTTGGCTCTGCCGAACCTTGGCTAATTCGGCCCTTATACCCTGGAGTGACCCTACCCGAGGGTATCCCCCAACATTAGTCCCCGAAGCTGGTGCGGTCTTAGCGGCCTTGGTCGCTAAGGCCACATCAGGTTCATTTATGTTCGAGCCTTGGATGTTATTTCCGGGTTAGCTATTTATCTCGGAGGATATGGATTTACGTTCCCTTCGCACGTTCCAAGTTTTCACTTGCCGACCGGGTTACCACTTTGGCTCGGATCCCATGGTTTTACTTTCCCTCTGCACATTCCAAGTTTTTACTTGCAATCCGGGTTACCACTTTGGCTCGATCAGGGCCTTGCTTCCTTCTCTCATACGCCAACCCACGTGGAGACTAATCATTACATTGCCTCATTTTAAGGGCCTGCACAGTAACTGCCGCAGTAATTGTCAGTTATTACTGTGCGAGGGTCACGTCATGCCTGCCTCCTCGTTTACCGCATCAGCGTGTCACGTCATGGGATCGCTTCCGCCATGTGGCCCTCCGTGTGGCTCTTCTGTGATTGGCTGATGCAGGTGATACACGGCCACACTGTGTGGCCCGTTGGCGCAAAGCGATCCCACTCACCGATCTCCGGGGTGGTTAAGTAGTGGAGGAGCGCGCCCCTTAGCATTTTTCCACTTCTGCGCCCCTCTGCCCGTTCCTCTTCTCCTTCGTCTTCCTTGCAACCGCGCCGCCGCCAGTGCTTCTAGCAGCAGCGCCGCCGCCGTACCTTTCCCGTGCATCTGCCTCGCGGCCACCGCTGCGCAACTTCTCAACCACGGGTCCTCGCCAATCCAAGCATCAGATTCCCGCCGCCGCTAGCGCCAGTGAGAGCAGCGAGTACGAGATGACTGAGGAGGAGCTCGTCGTCGCCGAGCAGGAGATGGAGGAGGACGCCGCCGCGGCGGACCGCGGCGCGTGGGGCGGGTCGTGGGTCTACCAGGATGATATCGACTGGCTCTACCGGACCCGCCGCATCCCCGCCGGAGTTGACGCCCGTCTCCCCTCCGCCGAACTGGCCCCCTCACCCAATCCGGGTGAGTTCGTCGTGTTCCTTTCCCACTTTCAACGGGGGTTCGGTCTGCCGGTGAGCGATTTCTTCCGGGATTGGCTCCGCACCTACCACCTGTAGCCGCATCATCTCCCAGCCAACGCTATCACCTCTCTTTCCGCCTTTGCCTCTACGATCGAAGGCTACACCGGACTATGGCCCACGAAGGAGCTGTGGATCCGGTTTTTTGACCTCCGTCGCAACGTTATCCCCAACATCCAAGTGGAGTCGGAGGATAAGCAGCTCACCCAATTCGGAGCTGCCTCCATATCACCCCGGAGACTCTCTGTTTTCCCCCGGGTTACCGGGCTTGACTCCTGCAAAGGATGGGCCCGGACCTTCTTCTATGTCCGAAACTCGGTCATCGAAGACTTGATTCGGTTGCTGCCCTACACTCTGGGTCCACCTGACACGGAATTCTGGGAGGAGATCCCCAAGAAGTCTACAGTTCTGGCCAACCAAGTTAACAAGAGGTTCGCGGAGCTGAAGAAACTCGGATTGCGCAACGAAGATGCTATGATCATGTTCGTGCGCAACCGAATCTCTCCCCTCCAGAAGCGCACCCACAAGTTGTGCCACATGAGTTTTTGCCGCGACCCCAACCGGACCTCCTCCTTCGAGCTAAGAAACACGGAGATTTTTCGCCGGGTCAAGGCTCTCTTCACCACCCATCGGGACTTCTCCGCCGAATGGATGTGGGGGATCGAGCACTTCTGCCGTGACAGGCTCCCTCCCGCGGTAAGCTTCGCGGGGCAAACTTATTTCGGATCAAATATGTGTCGGTTTCTGTCATATTTTTGACTCTATTCTTCATGCTTTTTCTCAGCTGTTCCTTCAGCAAACTCTCGAGGATGGTATGGATCCGACCCTTAAGTGGGCGCCGGACCGAGACATTCCGGATGAGGAGGACCCGGACTAGGAGATGTTTCTCCCTATGACCGACGCTACCAAACGACCCAGCGGTAAATTCTCTTCTCTTAGAGATTGGCCAGATGATGAGGATGACTCGGATGTCGACCTGATTGAACCTGTTGAGGTTGTCCCTCTTTCTTTTGCCTTTCCGGCATCAGCTAACCCCGGTGGCCATATCCACGAGGATCCCGCACTTGCTACGGGCGAGCCGGTTCCGGTGGCGTCGAAGAAGAAGCGCGGAGCCGCATCAAGTTCTTCCTCCGAACCTTCTCAGCCCACCAAAAGGCAAAAGAAGGCCGGAGACAAGACTGCCTCCAAGCGAGCAGGCAAAGCCCCGGCGTGAAGGGCTCGGAAACCCAAGGAGGCTGAAACCTCGGATGCGTAAGTCATTTTTCATTGCGTAACTCACGTTTCCTTGCATCGTGGTAATTTCTCTTCTGACATTATTCTCTTTTTCAGGCCTCCGGTGGAGGTCCCTCAAAGCGGATCAAGCATTTCTTCACCCCTTCGGTCTGGCCCTTCTCCTCCTCGTGACGACGAGTCACGCCCGCTGAGCCCTATTCCGGAGGGTTCTGCGGCTGCTCCGGGTTCCGCAGTGCCTCATTGAGAGGAACGCGACCTCGGAGCGGGAGGGGTCGGTCCAGCCGAGGTGACGGCGTCCACCACTTCGGCATCGCCGCAACCAGCAACCACCGAGTCTACCACAACACCGGCACCAGCAGCAGCTCCAGATCAAGCGACCGAGCCAAAGACCTGTGTCCCGACCAAGAAAGAAACCAACAACAGCTCCAAGTCCAGCTACAAGAGCCCCAGTGCCAAGTTCCTCTGCCTCGTTCGAGTCATCCCAACCTCGGCGAGGAACCACTCCAGCAGCTTCAAAGGGTAAATCCACTGCGGTTACATCTTCCCAGCAAGCTAAGGGCAAAAAGGCTCCGGATACCACCAAGTCTGCATCCGTCGAGGCCGGGCAGCGAACCCTATCGTCGATGCTTCCAAAGAAATCACCAGCAGCGAAGGATGTTCCTGCCGAGCCAACTGACGCGCAGCAGATGGTTCTGCACACCAGCCCAACCCTTGCCCTGGTTGAGAGGAAGGAAGCGCACGCAAAAGGTTTGGTGGCACCCCATATGCCCATTGGCGAGCGGTACCCTCCGAGTCTTATTGAGTTCATCATGAACTGGAATAAGGCGGAGTTCGTCCACAACGATGATCTCCCGGAAAAGTTCAGCCCCGCAGAATTTTCCGCCCGATGAATACTGCCGCTAAGGCAATTAACCTGGCAGGGCAAATGATGGAGGTATGTCGTTTCTCCTTTACATGCTGTAGATAATAACCATTCGTCCCCGAGCCTCCGGTGGAGTAGCTTGTTACTCGGCCGGATGCTCATTAGAAAACTAACGTAGCTGCATGTAAACTTCAAATATGCATACACCTAGAGCCGGGTTAAGTTCCACTTGGCCCGGATCTTGTACACTTCAAATATGCACATACCTAGAGCCGGGTTAAGTTCCACTTGGCCCGGATCTTGTACACTTCGAATATGCACACACCTAGAGCCGGGTTAAGTTCCACTAGGCCCGGATCTTGAACACTTCAAATATGCACACACCTAGAGCCGGGTTAAGTTCCACTTGGCCCGGATCCTGTACACTTCAAATATGCACACACCTAGAGCCGGGTTAAGTTCCACTTGGCCCGGATCTTGTACACTTCAAATATGCACACACCTAGAGCCGGGTTAAGTTCCACTTGGCCCGGATCTTGTACACTTCGAATATGCACACACCTAGATCCGGGTTAAGTTCCACTTGGCCCGGATCTTGTACACTTCGAATATGCACACACCTAGAGCCGGGTTAAGTTCCACTTGGCCCGGATCTTGTACACTTCGAATATGCATCAAGCTAATTTTACACTTCTGTACTTTTTTCAGGTAACCACTAATCGCCGGAGCGCTGAATTCCAACGCCTGCTTGACACCCACAAGATGCTACGCGTAAAGCATGTTGCACTTGGTGCAGAACATGAAAAGAGGGGTAATTTTCTCCCTCGGCACCTCTCCATTTCTCTTCACCTTCTTCCGCCGAACTAATCTCCTCATTCGGTTTCTGCAGCTGGGGTGGAGGCTGAGAACAAGATCATGCGGAAGAACTTGGAGGAAATCCGGGGTATGTCCTCTTTTGTTCGATCTCGTAGTGTTTTCCATTTCTTCTTCTCTTTGGCTCGGCAAACATTCACTCCTCGGCTCTGCCGGGTCAACATACTATTTCAGCATCGCTTGAGGATAGTGTGCCCGTGCCTGATATGATGCTGCATTTTCTCGAACAAGCAGGGCAGCATCAGGCCGAGCTGAAGAAGAAAGATGACGAGCTTGCTCTCCTCTAGACTAAGGACAACGAGATCGTCAAGCTCAAGGATGAGATGGAGAAGATGAAGGCCCAGCACCGAACCGAACTCCAAAAGGTTGGCCAGAACTTCACAGAAGAGCG
Source organism: Avena insularis (assembly GCA_023614405.1). Classification (NCBI taxonomy): domain Eukaryota; kingdom Viridiplantae; phylum Streptophyta; class Magnoliopsida; order Poales; family Poaceae; genus Avena; species Avena insularis. The sequence continues at coordinate 27,262,862 of CM042696.1, read as the reverse complement.
TGAGCGCCTTACTCTCCAGATCTCCAAGGACCAGGACCTACTTAAAGAATCCGAGGTCCATCTTGGGTCGGCGATCGCTGAGCTTGAACAACTTCGCAAGAGACGCGACGATTGCATCAAGGAGTTGACCCGGATCCATAGCCATATCTCACGTAAGTTCCTTTCCCTTATCCGACATAATTTTCCGGGTGAGCTCATATGTTTTTGCTTCAGCATCTTCCTTTGCCTTATTTCCAGACCACTTTCCCGAGGGTACTCCTATTGCAAGCGCTGCTGTTGCCAAATTCCGCCGAGAGAGGGGTACTCCCGTCGCACCTGATGGTGAGAGCATCCCTTTAGACATGGAGGACCTATTGGTCAGCGTGTCAGCTCGCGTGGAAACCATCAAGAACTATGGGAAAGATCTCCTCGACATTTCGGTCCAGATCTTCAACATGTTCTGGCCCAGTGAGAGCGCTCCGAAGAGGATCAAACTCCTTGCTGAAAAACTTTTGGAAATCGAGACCCAGCTTGACCTCTGGAGAGAGTCTGCTGGGCGTGCCGCAGCAGATACCCTCCTTCACCATATTCTTACATGGTATGAGAAGATCGACCTTAGCCTCCTTACACGTTGGTGCACCGGATCCAAATGGACCGATGATCCGGAGTGGGTAGCTCGGCGCCAGGCTTGCGCCTACAGCCTCGTCGAATATTCTCCAATCCATGACTGGGTTGAGGGACCGAGCTTTCTAGAGTCCGGTGGGGACGAGCACATTGAAAACGTTGAAGATGGGTCGGATGAGGACGGAGAAGATGCTGCTTCAGATATTGAAGACAGCAACGACGACGCCGAACTTCCTCCTCCCGCTGCTCCTTAGTTTTAAAGAAAAAACTTGAAAATTTATCAGATCCCCGGTATGCCGGGTGCAATTGTATGCTGGATATGTGATACTTTGCTACTATGTTTGTATGTAGGATTAACTTGGGCGTAGTCCCCGAGTTTCATTTTCTTGTTCGTCCAATTCTCTGGCTCGATCCGCGTCTACCTTGATTCGGTTTTACGACTTACAAATCCGAGCTTCAAGAATTATTTTAACAATACTCAGAAACTTTTAGGCTTAGCTCAACGTAATTCAACATAATAACTTGAAAATAAATACAGGGTTAGTCCGAAAAACAAACTTAGCTGGAATAAATTCGTTTACTTATTCATTTTTCATGTGCTACACAATTCCAAACTTGTTCTCTTGCTTGCCATGAAGCCAATTCTTGTTGGACAGCAGCAAGTCGAAGAGTTGGGTTTTTGGTGCTCACACATTACTAATCCGGGTTAAGTAGAACAACTTATTCCAGCTACCGCACAAATAAGATAAGACAGCAAATATTATTAAGGCAGTCCACGAGTTACTGCCCGAGGCGCTGCTATTTCATTGATAAGCTCATTGCCGACACACATACCGACATATGAGACGACTCGGATACATACACTTCTTGGCTAAGTGTAGAAGGGACGAAGTAGTGCTACATTCCACGGTCGCTTAGACTCCTCTTCGGACCTGTCCGCCTTTTTCTTTTCCTGTGGCTTTGCATCTATAAGATAGTAGGAATCATTGTGCAATGCTTTGCTCACAATAAATGGCCCTTTCCATGGGGGGGATAATTTATGCATGCCAGTAGTACGTTGTACCAACCGGAGCACTAGATTGCCTTCCCGAAAGACCCGGGGGCACACTTTCCGGCTATGATAGCGTCGGAGATTTTGCTGATATATGGCGGATCTGGACAGTGCCAATTCTCTCGCTTCTTCCAGTAGATCAACATCATTCTGCCGGGCTTCTTGCACTTCTGCTTCTGTGTATTGGGTGACTCTAGGCGAATCGTGCTCTATGTCGGCTGGCAGTATAGCTTCTGCCCCATATACCAGAAAAAATGCGTATAGCCTGTTGATCGATTCGGAGTTGTTCTTAAACTCCATAGTACCGCTGGTAATTCTTCTATCCAGCACCCCGCTGATCTTTGCAGCGGCTCAATGAGCCGGGGTTTTATCCCGGATAACACTAATACGTTGGATCTTTCCACTTGTCCGTTCGATGCGGGGTGGGCTACCGAGGCTACGTCTAGCCGGATCTTCTTATCCCGGCAGAATCGTGCAAACGCTCCTTCAGCAAAATTTGTGCCATTATCGGTTATAATACTGTGTGGATAACCGTATCTCAAGATGATGTCTTTGAGAAATGTCACGGCCGTAGCTCCATCACATTTTCTTATAGGTTTCACTTCAATCCATTTTGTAAACTTGTCCACCATGACCAAAATGTGTGTCATGTTCCTTCTCGCTGGTTTGAACGGGCCAACCATATCCAAGCACCATACAGCAAATGGCCACGTAATTGGTATGGTCTTGAGTTCCGACATAGGCATATGTGTCTTGGTGGCGTACCTTTGACAACCATTAAATTTTCTCACCAGATCTTCCGCTTGTTCTAAGGCACTTGGCCAGTAGAAACCATGCCGAATGCTTTTGCCACTAGGGCTCGGGATGAGGCATGATGCCCGCATTCTCCTTGGTGTATATCTCTGAGGATGTCAAGCCCTTCTTCCGGGTCAACACATCGCTGGAGGACGTTGGTTACACTCCGTTTGTACAACTCGGAATTGATGATTGTATATGCTTTGGCTCTCCTCTGAGTTTGCCTGGCTAACACCTCCTTAGTGGGTAGCGTTCCATCTTTTAAGAATTGGAATATAGGCAGTGCCCAAGCTAATATCGCTCGTGGAGGGAACATCTCCTCATCAATTTCCATCTGATCCACCGGCATAACTTCAGCCGGATCACGCTGTGCAGTCCCCGGGTCTACTAAAGAAGTCCCCGGGTTTGCTGATACAGTCCCCTGGTCTCGCGTACTACCTCCCATGTCAATGTCCATGGGCTCAGCTCCGGATTCCGTATTTTCCGGGACATAGATCGAGTCGGTTCCTAGGGACGGCCTGATAGACGGTTTTCTAAGGTGCTCCAATGCTACACTCGGTGGGATTGCCTGTCGGGTTGATCCGAGCTTTGACAGCATGTCCGCAGCCTCGTTTTCCACTCGGGGTACATGGTGAAATTCACACCCCTCGAAGTAACCAGATATCTTCTGCACATGAAACTTGTACAGCGCCATGTTCGGATCCAGGGCGTCCCATACTTCGGACACTTGCTGCACCACCAGATCCGAGTCACCAAAGCATATTATCCGACGTATGCCAATCTCCTTTGCCACTTTGAGCCCATGCACAAGAGCCTCGTACTCAGCAACATTGTTTGATGCCGTGAAATGGATCTGCAAGACGTATTTTAGCTGGTCCTTCTTTGGTGAGGTAAGCACAACCCCGGCGCCTAATCCGGTTTTGGTTTTCGACCCGTCAAAGTGCATCCTCCAGTAGTTCGGGTCTGGTGGTGGTGGTTCGTATTGCACCTCGGCCCAATCTACAAAAAAGTCTGCCATAGCCTAAGACTTGATCGCTTCTCTTCTATCATATTGGGGCGCATAAGGGGCTAGCTCAATTGCCCATTTTGCAATTCTGCCACTTGCATCCTTGTTACCCATTATCTCGGATATAGGAGCTTCACATATCACTTTGATGGGGTGCTCCTCAAAGTAATGCTTCAACTTCTTTGCCGCCATATAGACACCATACGCCACCTTTTGAAAGTGCGGGTAGTTCTGTTTTGAGGCAGACAATACCTCGCTCATGTAATATACTGGCCTCTGCACCGATTTACCCTCTTCATTGCGCTCCACTACAATCACTGCACTTACAACTCGGTTGGTTGCGGCTATGTAGAGCAACATTGGCTCCTTTGATAGCGGAGAAGCTAACACTGGTGCGGTGGCCAACATCTTTTTTAAGTGGGCAAAGGCTTCATCAGCCTGTGGCGTCCAAACGAACTTATCCGACTTTTTCATAAGTTGGTAGAGAGGCAGTGCCTTTTCTCCCAACCGACATACAAACCGACTCAACGATGCTAGGCATCCAGTGAACTTCTGGACATCGTTAAGACACTTCGGCAGCTCCATTCGTTCGATGGCTTGGATCTTAGTTGGATTAACTTCGATACCTCGGCTGGAGACGAGAAATCCGAGTAAATTTCCAGCCGGGACACCGAAGGTACATTTCTCCGGGTTAAGCTTCATTCGGAACCTTCTCAAGTTCGCGAATGTCTGCCTTATATCGTCAAGGAGCGTCTTGCTTTCCTTAGTCTTGATAACCACATCATCCACGTATACTTGTACGTTTTGACCTATTTGGTCGTGCAAACATTTTTGCATACATCTTTGGTACGTTGCACCTGCATTACGTAAACCAAACGGCATAGTGCGATAGCAATAAGCCCCGTGCGGGGTAATAAACGTAGTTTTTATTTGATCATCCGGGTTCAGAGGTATCTGGTGGAAACCAGAATACGCGTCAATGAGTGACAACAGTTCGCATCCCGCGGTCGAGTCTATGACCTGATCTATCCTCGGCAGTGGAAACGGATCTTTTGGACACGCCTTGTTCAGGTTCATGTAATCGATGCACATGCGCCAAACTACTGCCACGTTCGGATCGTCCTTCTTCTTTTCTACCAGCACCGGATTAGAGAGCCAATCCGGATATAGTACTTCCATGATAAATCCCGCTGCTAGCAACCGAGCTATCTCGTCACCAATAACTTTCCTCCTATCCTCGGCGAAGCGGCAGAGAGGTTGCTTCACCGGCCTTGCTCCGGGTCTTACGTTTAAAGAGTGCTCGGCCAACTCCCTCGGAACACCTTGCAAGTCCTGTGTAGACCAAGCAAAAATATCCCGATTCTCACGGAGGAAGTTGACGAGCTCGCTTTCCTATTTGTCAGTTAACCCGGCACCAATTGTTACGGTGCGCTCCGGGAACATGTCATCAACCAGAATCTTCTTGGTGTCCTTTGCGGCTTGGAATGAAACGCTACCATGCGGGTTACTCAACACCGGCATATACTGCTGTGCGGACTGAGCTAATGCCGCCACCTCTTGGATTTTTCTTTTCTCTTGCGCAATCACGAGTGACTCGGCTAGGTTAGACCCGGCTGAAGCGCACTCAATGGAGCGGCGGAAATCTCCAGCAATGGTTATCACCCCATTTTGCCCGGGCAACTTCATCTTCAGATAACTAATGTGACAGCTTGCCATGAACTTGTTCAGTGCTGGTCTTCCGAGTAACGCGTGATATGCACTTTCCAATTTCACCACCTCAAACTCCAGATTCTCAGTTCGGCAGTTATCCCTTGTGCCGAATAGCACGTCGACCCGGACTTTGCCTATGGGCTCACAAGAGATGCCTGGCACAATGCCATGGAAAGTTGTTCTCATATCCTGGAGCATGTTCTTCGAGATGCCCAACTTGCGCATCGTATCCGCATACATGATGTTAATGCTACTGCCATTGTCAATCAGTACCTTGGAGAACCTCACATTGATGTTTGGTCCAATGAATGTCGGATCTAACACTAGCGCATACGAGCCTGGACTCGGCATAAGCTTAGGATGATCTTTGATGTTCCAGGTGATTTCCTGGTCCAACCAAGGCATGTACCTCGTCACTGCAGGCATAACCGCATTAACCTCCATATGTCGGCACTGCAAGCTCTTCCTATCCGTTTCCTTAGTTGTGAACACACAATAGCTCTAGTGATGTTCCCTGTACTCATTCCTTCCCTCGTTTCCGGGGTATCTCTGATCCGGCTGTTGCTGGTTTTCCACCTGATGCACTGCATCCCTTCTCTCATTGTTGTCATACCTCGGCGGAGGGGGAGGCAACATTAGCTGTTGCGTATTCGCTCCAGAGAGCAATTGTTGCCGGGGTAACTCCTGCCGAGGCGGATCATTCCGGGGTGCCTGAGCATTCCCTGAACCACCTTGTTCTATCTTACGCATCCACTCACATTGCCTCGTTGTGTGACCCGCCGGGCTATTCAGATTTGGCGTGTGAAACTTATACGGCTGGTCCAACATTGACTCGTAGGTATACCTCGGACGGTCTTTCTTTTCTTGCCACTGTTTCTTCTGCTCCGGAGTCCATGTTTTCTTTCCATCGTTTCGGGGAGTCCATTGCCCTCCCGTTTTTTGGCGTTGGTTGCTCCCTGCTCCGGGTTGATCTTGATTTACGGCTGCAACTTGTTGCGAACTGTAACGATGATCCGGTCTATCATCTGTCCTTTTTCCTCTGTAATCGTTCCTCCGAGATGACCCGGCTCCGTCCCTCTAATAGTACTCCTCGTTTGACTCGTTTGACGCGATCCTAGGTTGAGTCGGATCACCCAAAGCATATGAATCCGCAATCCGGATCATCTCTGCCAACGTAATTGGCATCTTCCTTTGCAACTTCATCCACAACTCGCTGCCATATCTACACCCTTGTGCGAACCATGCTATGGCATGTGACTCTATGACTCCCTCACACGAGTTTCTCACAGTACACCACCGGGTCAAGAATTCACGGTCTGTCTCGTTAGATCTTTGCTTGCACATCGCTAGGGTCTGCGGTCTATTCGGCCTCTGATATATACTTGAGAAGTTGCTGATAAACATTTCCTCAAAATCTATCCAGCACTTGATGCTTCCGGGTGGTAGGTTATTCAGCCATACCCTGGCTGGACCTTCCAACCTCTGGGTAGGTATCGTACAGCCCATCTCAAGTTGCCAGTGGCAATTTTCACAGCTGTAGCATAGTTTATCAGCCAATCCTCCGGCTTGGTACTGCCGTCATACGTCTTCGTGCTTGTGGGCAACTGGAAGTTGGGTACCGGCGGCTCCTTCATGATCCGGGGTCCGAAGCATGCCGGACCCGGGGGACCTTGACATTCAATCTGTTCCGACCTATACAGGCGATCCAGCTTCAGCCTGGCGTCATCCGGCATTAAATCTTTGCTTCCCAATCTTGACCCTATCACATGATAGTCCGGTCTCGGGTATCCCGCGTTCATCATCTCTGAATCACCGTCATTGTATCGGTTTTGCTCTCAGGGTGCACCTTTTTGTATACCTCGACCGGCGCTTTGCTCTTGCCTTGGTATATTCCGCTGCGGTTGACCGCTCTGCCGAAGTTTTGTTGTCCGCATGCCATGGCAGCATTCCCTTGACCGGCATTGCCTTGGTCGTGGTTACCTCGGCCAGCTTCACCTCGGCTCACACTCCGTCGATCATCATTTTTCTGTGTTTCTTTTTCCTTTTTCACACGCGTCGGGTCGTACGGGACGATCTGCTTGTTCCGTCTGGCCGAGGTTACTACCTCTTCTCTCCTTGGACCGCCATGAGGCGATGATGCGGCTCCAGCGGATTTCTCCGGGTTACCCACCGCCGAATGGACGATTTTGGAAGCTCCAACTCTCTCTGGGTTACCTCTGAGCAGCTCTTCGTTCTGTCTGTTCGTGATCCGAACTAGCTCGTTAACTCTATCTTGCTGTCTTTGACGGGCCTCACCTGTCAGACCCTCTAACTCGGATGCAGCCGCATCCGCTGCTCTAAGGTTCTTCGCCGGGGTACTATACTTCGGCAACCCCACAGACAGATAGTTTTCCGACCCTTCTGCTCCATCATCACCTTCTCTGTTCATCTCGCTTATGAGATTTCTCCCTTTTACTTTTACCGTATCAACTTTGTTTCCTTTGCATACTCACGCAGTGTCATGTTCAGCGACTGCTGAGCCGCGGCTATTTTCTTTGCGCCCTCCAGTATCTTTTGCCTAGTTTCCTCTACCTCGGCCTGTGCCTGAGCCAGGTCTATCACTGCTGCTACCGGGTTAGCCAAGCTATCCATATCCTCTCTCAGCACGTTCTCAGGCCTCTCTAGTGGAGGTCCTCTACCTTTCCTCGGTGCCTTAGGTGTTACCTCCGGGTCTGGTGTTGGGTCCTTGCTTGCGCCCGCACCTGGCGCAGTCATCATCACCTCCGCATGGTCCGGGGAGCGAGCGATACATGCCCCGCGAGCCACAGTGAGGGGTGGTTCCCCCGCATCGACGACGCGGCGCGGATGAACGCATGATACATCCACAGCAACGTAGACCTTGTGCGCACCGAGCTTGACGAAGAGGCCGTTGCACGGAAGTGGGCGTGTGCCGAAGCAGCCAGCGTTGTCGCAGACGAAATCCAGCGCTCCAAAGCACTGAACGAGCCCGGAGACGATGCGTTCGCCGGTGCCGACGAGGTTTCCCATCTGGATCTTCACCCCTGCTAGCTCCGCTGGCCCCACGGTGGGTGCCAACTGTCGTGGTGGTGTCACGGCAGATGCCATGGATAGGCTAAAGGTGGGGACTAATACACGCTAGGGGAATCCAGGGAGGGATAGTGGAGTGATTCTCCACACAGAAGTTTGTATTGCTATATCTGCGAGATTACAAGTGCTCCTTGAGCTGTATTAGCGAGAGGAGGAAGAAGGAGCTCTCTTACTCTCACCCACAGTTCACTTCTAAAACCCTAGCCAAATTGGTACACAAGGAAACTCAACTGACTAGAACTCAACCAACCCCCTCTTCAGGAACCCTAGCCCCCCTTATATAGAGGTGGCTCGGTCTCTGCCTAGGGCATACGTGGAGGCATATTCCTAAGAATATGCCTCCTCCCAAAGTGGTAACCCGACTGGGGTGCTTTTTCCCCCGCGTCATACATGCTTTAGCTACGTAAGCCTCTGCAGCGCCTGCGTCAGCCGACGTGAGCGTCGTCACCCTTGTCGGCCATGATCCGGTGGTCCTGCCCTCGCTTGCTCATGCAAAGGCGACTGACCTTCTTTTTGACCAGAGAGATTCCTTCCTTCTCCCAGAAGCCAAGCGAGGACCCGGATCATAGTAGATCCGGCCACACATGTTCCTGCATACAAGTTAGACAAGCACTTCCGACTTACTCCTTAAGTCGGATAAGACAAGTAAGCGACCCCACGTCCCAAGGTTACTCCGTGATCCGGCCTTCCTTGAGGTGACCCGGCCAGCATACGCTTTGGCTCTGCCGAACCTTGGCTAATTCGGCCCTTATACCCCGGAGTGACCCTACCCGGGGGTATCCCCCCAACAAAAACACAGTGAACAAAAACGATGCCATTGTAGTGTTTCAAGGGCACACCAATCTAGCTTGCAGACTGAGACCATTTTAACAAAAATAACCTTTTCCCAAAAATCGGACACAAAATAGCCTTACCTCAAACTAACCTTTTGCATGATTCCCGCCCTTCCACTAGTACATATCGGGCCTATTGCATGGAGGAGCAGCAAGATGGAGGAGTTCAGAAGCAGAGAGTGAGTGCAGCATCTTCAATGGAAGCAGAATACGGTGTTGCTATAGAAGCAGTTTGGATGAAAGAGTTCCTCACCGAGATGGGTGTGGTTCCTAGTGCATTGCGTCCACTAGCTCTGTACTGTGACAATACGTGTGTCATTTTGCTTGCCCGGGAACCACATACACACAAGAATACCAAGCATTTCTGTCAAGGGGATGACCCTCAGTAGGGTTAAGACACAGTATAAAGTGATATCAAGAGGTTGATCAGAACCAAGGTTGGCCGACATAGGGTGGCCAACATACCCATCCCGACATATACAAGATATGTCGGCATAACCTAGTTGCTTCATTTACGCAGGAACGGCTATATATGCCGATGCATGTGGCTGGCGTCATGAAGTCGACATAGAGGGCTGGCGTGTGACCAACTGTCATATGTCGGTCCCCATGTCAATGCTTCAGTCTCATTCCTAGAATCCCGGAGAGGATATTCGCTATCTTGCAAGCATCCTCCATAATACGGAGAATAGCTTGTTGAGGATAACCCGGAGGAGACCGTTGCCAGGCATGGTGACAGTTGACAGAGACAAGCCTTGTCTCATCGAGGATTATCAGGAGATGACCAGGTGACAAGAAGAGAATCTAGGCGGGCCCAAGAGGAGACTTTGGCACCGTTGCTGGGGCTTATCCTCTAGCTCATGTGCCCAACCGTTGTAATCTAGGGCACCGTGTATAAGGTGACCCAGGGCCCCTAGGGAAAGGATCAATGCATTGTTCTCTCATTTCCCCCTTCACACTTAGTATAACACAGAGAGAGGAGAGCGCAAAGAGTTTCTTCCACCTCTCGCATACAGCTCGAGGAGCGCTCTGTAACCATTGATATCACTTGAGATATAGAGATAGACATGCAAGACTAGGGGTGTTATCTCACTAGGAGAGCCCCGAACCTAGGTACATCATGTGTTCTTCTGTGTATGATCCACTGCATCCTCCCTCCCTAGATCCTCTGGCGTCCATTGGCCCCGTAACTTAAGCCTACCCATGCAGAATCTGCCGTGACACTACCATGACAATATCAAGCGCCGCTTCCACATCATGCGTGTGCATGTCCATGAAGGATACATCAAGATTTTCAAGATACATATGGATCTGAATGTCGTAAACCTATTGACTAAACCTCTTCCACGAGCAAAACATTATCAGCACCAAGACTCCATGGTTGTTAGATGTACACCAAATGTAAACTAGATTATTGACTCTAGCGAAAGTTGGAGACTGTTGGAAATATGCCCTAGAGGCAATAATAAACTGGTTATTTTCTTATTTCCTTGTTCATGATTAATGTTTATTCTCTGTGCTATAATTTTATTTATTGGAATCGTAATACATGTGTAGAATTGTGAACAACATTGTGTCCCTAGTGAGCCTCTACTTAACTAGCTCATTGATTACATGATGGTTAAGGATTCCTAACCATGAACATGTGATGTTGATTAATAATATGATATGTTTAGAATGATATTTTCCATGATCCATTATTGTTTATGCATGTTTTAGATAATTTATGGGACTTTCTTACGAAGTCCCCCTTTATTGCTATTTAATTTCTGGAAGGCAGAAAACCTCTTTTTCGTATTTTGCTATTTCAGGGACCTTCTAGACATCTAAAAATCTGAGGAAAAATACCTGATGAGTTTTTCACTAGGAGAAGGACACTGGGCCAAAGAAGCAAGAGAGGGGAGCCACGAGGCCCAAAATAGCACTGGTGGTGCGCCCTCCCTTACTGGGCGCGCCACCTAGGCCAGTTTAGCCCTCGAGCATCGTCTCACCTCCTCCTTTTACACAAACCTCTGTCTCGACCGAAAACCTATGCCACATTTTCCCAAATATTTAAAGAGGCTGCGGAGGAGGAGAAAGTCCTCTCTTACTCTGAGAGAGGGAAGATCATGTTGCACTGGAGCCTCCAGTGAGGGGGAAATCGATGCCATCGTTATCACCACTCCTCCTTGGCGTAGGGGGAGGCCTCTCCATCAACATCTCCATCAGCACCATCACCATCTCCATCTCCGAGAGCCACCTCGTTCCCCTCATAGTTTGTGATTGATTGAACCACATTTATTGTTTAATGGATATTTGCATGATCGTGATTGGCAACTTGTGTTTATTTGGTGGTGATATTATATTTTTAAATTGTGTTGTAATCCATATGCCTCTGATCATTACCATTTTTTTCACTTGTGAGTAGATCCCCATGTTCATGAGGGCATAGGATGAATTAGCTATGATTTTCATATAGTTTGCAATGAGTATTTGGTTTTTATATCTTTTATGTGGCTCTATGATGGTTTTATGCAAACGCCAATTGCATATTACTTCACCTATATGGGCTCATAGGGGCACACTTTGATGCAATGATGAGGGTTGGAAGGGACGGAATGATAGAAACTGTTTTCCAATTCTTTGAATTGCATTGGAGGGATTTATGTCGGGGACCAATGAAATAATTGCTATGGTGGGACATTTATGTCTTAATGATTCCTAGGTTCGCACATGAAAATGGCTCTAGGATCCATCATAAGGGGTGTGTTTTCTCATATCTATGGTTGCACCTATTTAGGCTCTGCCTTAAGGGAATGAAACTTGACAAGATATTCACCATATTATGTAGGAATCTATATGCTAAGTATATCCATACCTCCCTCGGGAACACTTGTCGCATATAAGAACACACACATACTTGAGCTTATCCTCTTACTGAATAGAGGATCGGTCTTTCTCTTATTGAGAGCATTTACTTGTTGCTATTTACTTTTAGTACTTTAAATTCTTGCACACTAAAAATCCCAAAACACCAAAACTATTACATTTATTTATTATTTGACTTGTCAAATTTACTAACCAATACCTTCAGCTCCTCGTGGGTTTGACAACCTTTCTATATTGAAAGGTACTACAATTGATATGCTACACTTGGGAGCAATCATATGTCAAGTATTGTTTCCTTAGATCATGAGATTGTGTAACTCCCTAGCATCGGAGGAATACTTTCTGGACATCAAATGTCACTTCATAACTGGGTGATTATAAATATGGCTTTTAGGTATCTCCAATGGTGCTTGTTGGATTACATGAATCAAGACAGGGATATGTTCCTCCGTGTAACAGAGAGAGAGAGAGAGATATGGTTCCTCTTGGTAGTATAGCATCCAAGAGCTTTTAAGCATGTGACTAATGTGTTTAGTCATGGGGATCCTATACCACGGTATGAGCAAAAAGAGCTTGTTGATACGAGATTGAATCAAATACCAGATTGATTAAATCCTCGATATTGTGGTACAATCAATAAATGAAATTTGTTGAATATGTACGAATCACTATGGATATCCCCGGTTTCGCTAATGGTTACTGAAAGGGCATGTATGCCTCCATGTGTGGTTTTGGTAATTAATAACAATCCCTATGGACTAATGTGCAAATTGAGTCTCAGTTGTAGGTTTGTCCATTGGCATCGCTTGGACCATATGTTGGTTTCAAGAATAAAAAAAGAAGCATTGTCCAAGGGCTTTGTGCCTATTGGAATCAAGTAGAAGAAGAAGATCAAGTATGTCTTGAAGAAGAAGAAGATGGAGTTCCTCATGGCTTTCTTCAAAACACCATCATCAAGAATTGATGCGCAAGCTCATGGTGCGCCATCTCTAGAAGATATCATGCTTGGAGCTTGCCTTCTCGGTGTTCATGGAGTGATGAAGACAAGGTCAAAGAAGAGGTTTCCCCATGGAGTATGGGGATCCATTCGCAAGTCTTCATCAAGCAAGAGCAGGCAAGAGCAATCAAGAAAGGTGTTCCATTTTGAAGGTGACAAGATCGTCTACATCAAGCTCAAGTGGGATGCTCAAGGCAAAGGTATTATCTTGATAGGGTTTCTATTTTACTGGTCTCTTGTAGTGTTGGGAGACCGGGTTTAGGATAGATAGCCGTACTATCAAGAGGGGCTCTCGAGTGGGTAACTTGTTCATATCTTTCGGAGAGAGCTCAAACCTTTGCATACATAGCATCATCTTTCTTGGTTGTTGTTTGGTTATTGTCCATGTGAGTATCTAGAGCTTGTGGTTATCTTCATAACAAGCTCTAGTTCATCAAAAACAGATTTCCCTTGCATATCCTATTGTGTTTTTGATCTTGCGGATTTTCGGCTCCACACCTTGGGAGATATCTCACGTATATATTAATGATATTTTCTCCCTTGGTGATACCTAATATTTCACCTTTTGTTGGATTCTACTCTTTATTATCTTTCCAACAAAATTGGTTTCATCCCAATTGGAGTTTCCAAGCTCAACTTCTTGCGTTTTGGGTTTTGGAGGTTTTACCGGTTCATCGCTTCTGAGAGGTCATACCTTTATCCATTTTATTTTTATCCTACCTTGTTGGACTATGATGTTTCTTTTCATAATCTTGTAGAGCTTTTTGTTCTCTTCAAAACAAGCCCAAGATCATCAAAATCGGAGTCAGGAGTCAAAGTTATTGAAGTTTTCATGCAATGTTGGCCAATGTTTTTACTTGAGCGGTAGTACTGGCCCAAGTTCTGCTCGAAGTTCCGGTAAATCTCGTTTTTTCAGTAGTGTTTCTATTTACCGGTAGTTTCAGTGGGGCACCGGTAGTTCCGGTGAGACGCGAATCTGGCCCAAACGGACAGATTTCTCTTGCCCTATTTAAGGGCCCCCTCTTCCCCAAAGTTTCCCCAACTTTGGAGGTCATTTTTGCTAGCTCTTCCACTCTCTCTCTCCTCCATTATTGACCTTCAAAAGCTTGCCATCTTCCCTTCTTCCTCCCATGATTCTTGCATCTTTTTGAGGGATTTGAGAGAGGAGATCTAGATCTACAAGACCCACCAAACCAAATCCCTTCTTTGTGAAGGAATCCTTGAGATCTAGATCTTGGAGAGTTTTGCGTTCTCCTCTTGTGTTCTTCCTCTCTTGTTCCCCCAATAGATTTTATAGCTTTAGTGGAATTTGAGAGAGAAGGACTTTCCTCTTGCATTTGGTGCATAGGTGCTATCATTCTAAGCCTTCGAGCCTACGCTTGCTTTACGCGAGCAATTTGAGTTCTCCTTGGAGATTCAACGAGTTCAAGCTCTTGATCTTGTTTCTCTTGGGTTCTTGTAACCCTAGATGGTTGTGTGGAGTTGTGGTGTGTTCTTGGGGATCCAATTGAGTTGTGGAGGTTCCCCAAGCTTGTTGGACTTTTGTGGAATTATGGAGCCTTTGTGGCGTTTCTTGTGATCCCTCCAATTGTTATGGAGTTTGCCCCAAGCCTTGTACGGGTTCGGTGACCGCCCTCAAGTGTCCCATAGTGGAACGTGAGTAGGCCTTTGTGGCGAGCTCACGGGAGAATAGGGTGAGCCTTTTGTGGCGTCGGTAGGTTGCGTGCCTTCGCATCTTAGGGTGAGGCCTTGTGTGGTGTTGGGTGAGCATTGAGCCACCACACCTCGAGGTGAGCCACTTGTGGCGCTCGAAGAACATTGCGCCCCCGCACCTCTCCAACAGAGATGTAGCTTCTTTGGAAGTGAACTTCAGGAAACAAATCATCATCTCCGCGTCCATCGATTATCTCTCAACCGATCCCTTTACTTATGCAATTTACATTGTGATAGCCATCGTGCTTGAAGTATTATATCTTGCTATCACCTTGTTGCTTGCTTTGCTTAGCATAGGTGGTTGGTGCACTTAGTTGGACCTAGTGGTTATAGGTTTTGGCTTGATAAATTAAACGTTAAGTTTTATTCCGCATTTATTAGAGCCTAAACCGTTATAATTTTAAAACGCCTATTCACCCGCCCCCCCTCTAGGCGACGTCTGTTTCCCTTTCAATTGGTATCAGAGCGAGGTCTCTCGCTTCTTAGGCTTCACCGCCTCGAGAGTAAGGATTTTTCCTAGGGGTTTAGTGCACTCTCACACATTTACAATTTTATGGCACAAATTATGATATTTGGCGTATTCGCGTGCTTAGTCATTTCTGGGTCATTGACCCAAATATTGAGTGAATTCTACATATGGGGTTGTCTCCTCCTAAGGGTCCCCAAAATCTATCTTTGGAGGAGGAGACAAACTCTTATATCGAAGCTCAAGCATCTAATGTGCTTGTTAATGTTGTGAGCTTTGTAGTTCTTTCCTCAATCCTGCCTTTTCAAAATGCTCATGATATTTGGACCAAGCTTAAAGCAAAATATGATGTGTCCAAACTTATTGAAGATGATTGGGTTCCCTCCACCACCGGCCATGATGAGTTCTCATCTTCCTCCACTTCACCTACATGTGATTTCTCACAAGGTAATGATATGGTGAGTGGTGATAAAACTTGCAATGTGGTTAGTGAGCTTGTCATTCATGATTCTTCATATCTATCTTATTGCAATCTTGTATCTTTGGGCATGAACACTTGTAGGACTATTTGTGATTTACATCCTAGTGGTGATTGCCCTTGCATATCATGTAGAAATGCCTTGAATATATATCATAATTATATGCTTGCTTTGCCTTGTTGCCATGATAAATGTACTTCTTTTTCCTCTAGTACTTGTGTTGCTAACCATGTAGAGGAAATCGAAGAATGTATGGGCCAAGCCAAGGTTGTGATTGGAGCTTCAAGTGTTCCCCCATCATCACCTTCTCCCAACATTCATGTATGCCTCATGGCTAAGGAATCAAAGATAACTTCTCCTTTGGATCCCAATGCACCTAATGATGATGTGAATGTTGACTTAGAAGTAGAAGATGATGTTGCTTCTTTAAAAGAGAAGGGGGAGCTATTCCTCCGTGCTCTACACAAAAATAAAGATGCTTGCTCTAATTTCATTGAAATCTTGAACTTTGCCATTGAAAGTAAGCAACTAATTTATGAGCATGAGGACACAATTGACAAAATGAGTAGTCTTGAGCGTGAGTATGCTAATGACATTGCAAACTTAAATGAAGCTCTAAGAGGAACAAACCACCAAGGAATCTCTTGAGGATACCTTTGCTCTAGAGCTATCTAGAGTAAAGAAATCTCATGATAGAGATCTTGAGGTGGCAAGTGACCTCCAAATTAAAAATGATGAGCTTGAAGTTGCCTATGATAACCTCCTTGAGGATTTTGAGCACCTCAACAATGGCTCTAGGGTCATAAAGGTGGAGCTCATCAAACTCACCGAGTCACATGAGCAACTTAAAGCTTCCTACTCAAAAGAGCTTTCCAAGTTGGACTCGCCTCTTGCATTTAATCATGATGCTTGTGCTACTAACTCTATCTCTTGTGAAGCATCTATTGTGAAGGAGAATGTTGAGCTACATGCTCAACTTGCTTTGTAACTAGCAACTATGGGAAATTGGAAGAGAGTCATGTTAAGCTCTCAAGCTCGCATGAGGACCTTCTAGTTTCCCATGGTAGTCTAAAGTTGGCTCATTTGGCCATTATGTCAAAGGTAACATATAGTATGCCTCATGTGGACATTAGCGCTATATCTACTCCTAGTGTCATGTGCTAGTCCTTATGATTCATCATCTCTTAACCATGATATATCCTTTGATGAATTGCATCCCTTGCCTTGTTGCTCTAACAACATAGCATCTACTTCCTCTAGTATTGTTGTTGATACTAACCATGTAGAGGAAAACAAGAAGCTCAAGGCTCAAGTCAATTCTTTGAAGAATGACTTGAAAAAGTGTCATGAAGGGAAGACCACACTCAAGAACATATTGGGTGTGCGAAGATCCCCAAATGACAAGAGTGGGCTTGGATATAACTCCAACATCAAGAACAAGCCCACCAACAAGTTGAAGCACAAGGGCAACAAGATGAATGGTCGAGGTCAAGTGAAGAATCCATCCAACATTGTGTGCTTCAAGTGCAAAGAAGAAGGACATCATGTGAGATGTTGCCCATTGAAAAAGAAGCAACAAGGGAAGCGGCATCAAGCTCCACCTCAAGCTAGAAGCAAGCCTCTTCCTAAGACTCAAGCTCTTCCTCAAGGGGTGGCATCTTCCAATAAGAAAGATAGCAAGAGAAGAACTTGCTACATATGCCGCGAGAAGGGGCACCTTTATTCCTCATGCACCATGGGTAATTTCTCATCCAAGCCTATCTTGATTGATGATGCATATTCTCTTCGTAAGGATGAGGTGGGCAATGTGTTTGCCAAATTTGTTGGTGACCAACGTGGTGTCAAGAAAAGAACCATTTGGGTGGCCAAGCCTATTGTGACTAACTTCTTAGGACCCAACTTGTTGGGGACCAACAAGTTAAAACTTGATCAATAGGTGTTGTTGGAGGGCATTGGAGGCTTGGCTACTTTATGAAGAATTGAGGGATCTTCATAATATATTTTTGTCAAGTCAAGCCAATTGGATTATCTTGCCTCTATCTTATATCCAATGTTCCAACTTGCGGTAACATGTGCTTAACTCACTTACATTGAAAGTTACTTGCTCCCTTGTGCATGTGTGGTTTTGTACCTTGCATGTGTATGTATATGTTGTGCTTCCCTCGTACTTATATTGAGTTATCAAGTATATTTGTGTATGTTGGTTGGCACATCATGTATTTGTGTTCTTGGTTTGGAGCCTTTTTTTAATTCATTTGGTATCTTTTTGGGCTCTTGCGAGAGATTAATGGACTATCCCATTTTGGGGGAGTGTTATGCTTGGGCATTCCACAATCCTAAAATGTGTGTACATGAGGAATACCACTTAGTATGTATATTACAATTTTATCTAGTCTCTATGTGGTATATCTCTCTCATGATAAATTCAAGTTCCATAATGTCCATTAATCATCTCTATTTGGATGTGTTTACCTCTTGTTGAGTTTCCTTGATTTATCACATTGTGGGGGAGTCATATGCTTTGTTCATATTACAAACCTATAAAATGTGGACATTGAGGTAGTGCCACTTAGAATTGATATTGATATTTATCTAGCTCCTAAGTGGCACATTTAGCTCAAACAAGTTCCAATTCCTTTGGATTGCTTTTATTGCTCATCTTTTGGATCTTGTTTGTGAGAGTTTTCTTGATATGTGTTTCCTCATATTTGTACCTCCATATCCTCCATGGAAACCATTTGCTTCAAGTTACTTTAATCTTTAATGATTGTGTGACTTTTTGGAGCTATCAAGAAATCTCTATCTAAGCATCATGCTTATTTTTTATATTTTGTCATATGCTTATTGTTGTGAATATGATCATGATATCCTTGCAAACTACCTTGAGAAATATTTCCCCATAATTCTTGTCATTGGAAAAGTGGTACTCCATATAAGGTATAATTTGTCGATCATATTCATTTTGGCCTTTGTTTTTTTCTCTATCTTTGGCCAAGAAAATGTTTTCATTTGACTCCCATGTTTTCCTTGCCTCTTGTGGATCCTTTTAGTTTATTGGTATTCTCTTGTGTTTTATTTAATGTAGGTAGTGGTGATGATCTCACTTGTGTGCATTTTGCATTCAATAGAAAAATTCTAAGTAATGCCCCACTCATAGGGGAGCTCTCCTATATTATTTAGAATACTCATGTTTATGCTTCTTAATTTGATCCATATAGTGTTTCTTGTGCTTGGATGCTTGATCTTTTCTTTTGGTACTTTGTGCCATCATGAAAAGTGTAGAGAGTTTGGTTTATGTGTTGGAACCTTGCTCTATTTGGGACTTGGCTTTGTCTCATTATTTGTTACTTGTTTTGGTCTTTTAGGATGAGATAAATCCTTGAGCATTGTGTGTTTTGTGCATCTTTCGCTCTTTGGCTTTTGCCTTGTTCATTTGTTGAATTTGTGTC
Source organism: Avena insularis (assembly GCA_023614405.1). Taxonomy (NCBI): domain Eukaryota; kingdom Viridiplantae; phylum Streptophyta; class Magnoliopsida; order Poales; family Poaceae; genus Avena; species Avena insularis. The sequence continues at coordinate 27,243,805 of CM042696.1, read as the reverse complement.
CTTTCATGTGTTGATTTGGCTCTTTGATACAATTTGGACACCTTTTGTCGTGTGACACTCTTGTGTGCTACTTCTTGGTTTACTTGGTGTTTTAGTTCAAATTATATCTCCTTTTTGGTTCTTGAAAGTCTTGTGCATGCATATTTACTTCATGAATATATTATGGCATGCTTTCTTTCTATGATCCAATATATAGAGGAAACTCCACCAAATCCTATTGGTTAAGATGTGCATGAAATTCAATTTCATATTAATATGCACATATTTATGTGGAGCTTCTCCTATATATTGTAGTTTCACTAACTACTTTGGACCCAATTTGTTTGGGAACATAGTGTACTTAATTCTGTTTTAGGTACATTGGAGATATATTGGGTGCTTGTATCTTAAACAAGGAAGATGTGGTGTCTACATGTCAATTGGATGCAAGCTAGGATGATCAACTAATTCATATCATCTACATCCTACCAACTATATCTCGGTAACAAGTATCTATCTCATGCATACTTATGTTGTTTCCAACCTTTTGTAGGTTGCTTGTTGGCATGAATTTCTGTTTGTACAAATTTTGTGGTTCTTATTTTGATTTTTGCAAGTTCTCCTCTATTACAAATGTGAGTATGGTGAGATGAGTGCATATAAGTGGGCTATACAAAATCATGTTGATGATTCACCAATCCCAAATATGTTAATCTAGCAATTTTATTGCATATCTTTTCTTCATTCAGTCTCATGTGCAATAGTGAGTATTTTGCATAGTTGATTTATATTTGTGATACTTGTTGCCTTTCTCCATATATTCCAACTATTCCCTTTTTCCCTTGGTAATAGTTGTAATGTATGTAGTGTCGGTGTTTGAAGCTCATTGATGTACAATAAGATATATTTGAGCCTTTGTCCATGCTTTCAAGCAAAAATCCTATTGGTATATTATATGACTTCATTTTGTTGGTCATGTGCTTTCTTGTGTATCTATTTTGTGTGTGCATGTTTCTCTGTGGGCATATGTCTTTGTGATATTTTCCACCTAGAAACTTATACATACAAGAGAAGATAAATCTTTGGTTGTTTTTGTTTTCCTTGGAGACCACCCTTTATTTCTTGTTGATTCTTCGGTGGCTTCCAAATTTATTTTCCTATTAGTGCTTGTCCCATTTGTTTGCATCTCCGGGCACTCATGATTTGATCTCTCTTGCCGTGTATTGTTAAATGAGTTTGTAGGAGTGAGGATTCCATGATTGTGCACTTTGTTTCCAAATACAATTATTATAATTGGTCATAATCCTTGGGGAGCTTCTTCAATTCATTTAAGAATGCTCATTTTCCTTCGTTCTCATCTTTTGTGTCTTAGATGTTTACGGGGGAGTGAGGTTTCCATATTTGTGCATGATGTATCCAAATGATGATTCTATATTGTGCACAAAGATCGGGGAGCTTCCCTATGTCATCTAAACACTCTTTTGTTCGTATCATAATATCTTGTGTCTTTCTTTTGGTATCAATTGTTGTTGTCAATTAGTATTTTTGGGTCTTTTGGGTTGCTCGCTTCATTTGTTGAAGCTATTTTCTCCTTCTTTCCTTTTGGCAATCTTTGGGTCCTCAATATAGTTTGATTTCCTCCCAAGTATTCATCATCGGATATGTGCATATGCACACCTTTGGAGGGAGTCTCACTATATTGGCCATCAAGAACTTTTCACCCATTTTGGCAATCGATGCCAATGGGGGAGAAGGTTTTAGAGGGTTTAAGGGAAGTTGGTTTATGCTTTGAGTTGGTTCTTAAAGCATTAGCCTTGCATGCTCTTGCGTCTTTGTTGTTGCTTTGCGTGTTTAATATATAGAGGAAACTCAACCACCAATAATGGTTGGCAATCTATGCAATGAAATTCAAGTTCATCACACATGCTTAGATTGTCGGGGAGTTTGCTCTATATATTGTGGTTGTACCAACATCACATACTTGTGTAGTATTTGATGTTGGGGCAACCATTTTGTTCGTTAAATTCCATATTTAAACCCTCTCAAAGGGATTGTCATTGATACGTCCAAAACGTATCTACTTTCCCGAACACTTTTGCTATTGTTTCTCCTCTAAACTTGTGTGATTTGGATGCAACTAACGCGGACTGACTATGTTTTCAGCAGAATTGCATTGGTGTCTACTTTTTGTGCAGAAAATCAACTATCAGGAAAAATCCCAGAAAATATGCCGAAAATCCTATTTCACCAGAAGACTCAGAGCCGAGAATCACGAGGCGGAGGGCTGGGCCCAGGCCACACCACCTGGCCGCGCGGGCAAGCCCAGGCCGCGCTAGGGGGTGGTCTAGCCGCCCCATACTCCCCCTCGGTATCCCTCTTCGCCTATAAGTTGCCTTCTACCCTAAAAACTCTGGGGGGTTTGACGTTTTTCCAGAAGGAGTTCCGCTCCGCCGCCACCACCAGATTCTATGAAACAGCACCAGAAACTCCGTTCTGGCACCCTGCCGGGATGGGGAATTGGAGGAGATCATCGCCATCATCATCACCATCGCTTCTCCATTAACCATCCATGTTTCCCCCATCTATGAGTGAGTAATCCCCCGCTGTAGGCTATGGGGATGGTAGGGATTGGATGAGATCGTTCATGTAATGGCATCAGATTGTTAGGGCATGGTGCCTAGTATCTTTTATTAGTGCTTTATGACTTTGTTGCGACTTGTTATGCTTAATGCTTGTCACTAGGGCCCGAGTGCCATGATTTCAGATCTGAACATGTTATTGATTCATTATGATAGTATTGTTTATGGTCTTATCTGCAAGTTGTATACACACGTTGTTGTCCGGAACCAATGGCCCCAAGTGGCGATGTAAATCGGGATAACCAGAGGGAATGGCTTTGATGTGAGGATCACATGTGTTCACGGAGTGTTAATGCTTTGCTCCGGTGCTCTATTAAAAGGAGCACCTTAATTGCCAGTAGTTCCCTTGAGGCCCCACTGCACACGGGCTGACAGGACAAAAGATGTTGTGCAAGTTCTCATTGCGAGCACGTATGACTATAGATGGAACACATGCCTAGATTTATCTAGTACTTGGATGCTTTATCTTATTTATCTACAATTGCCCTATGTTATGATTGCTATGTGAATTGTCTTGTCCATGCAACACCCATCCATCCATCCCTATGCCTACCACACTCGAATCTCACTGTTTACTGCTTTTGTTACTACTGTCTTTGCTTTACTACTACTGTTACTTTGCTATTCCTACTACAAAACTGTTGCTACTGATAAACTGCTATGAGCAAGATTGTTTCCAGGTGCAGCTGAATGGACAACTCAGTTGTTAAGGCTGATAAATATCCTTTGGCTCCCCTTGTGTCGAATCAATAAATTGGGTTTCACTTCCCTCGAAAATACTGCGATACACCCCCTATACTTGCGGGTCATCAAGACTATTTTCTGGCGCCATTGCCGGGGAGCATAGCTTTATTTATCAAGTTCACTTGGGTTCTCTATTGTTCACTGCTATCCATCCATCATGGGTAAGTCTCGTGATGGCAAGGTTCCTATTTTACCATCCACTACAAGAAGAGGTACGGTTCTGAACACCTCTATTGCTCTTGATTCACCGTCTGTTTTGAGTAAGTTCCTTACACCACCACATACACATGCTACACACACTCCTACTACTGCTGAATCTGAAACTTCTGACGCTTATGATGTTGCTTCTACTGTGCTTGATAAGAGTGGTTCATTAGGTCCTTCCCTAGATGCTACGATTGCTAGAACTATAGCTAGAAATACCGAAACTCCTAATGAAGACACTACCACACCTGTTAGCTCACCTGAGTCTAGTGAGGGTTATGATATTGAAGAAGATTATGTTGAGATGACCGATGAGTCTATTAAAGAATGTAAGAACACCCATGATAGGAGCACTGCTAAGAGTCTCCTTGAGAGGCGTACTATTAGACCCAAATTGTATCCTGCTGCTAAGTTTGCTGCTTCTCCCATAAACATTACAGATGAAGATTATGATTTCTCTCTCGATCTATCTTACATAGCTATTGTCGAGAAAGAACCTTTTTGTGGGACTAAGAATGAAAGTGCGGTAGCACATATGAATGAACTTTCTACCATGAGTGGCTTGTTTTCTGATGATATTAAGATGCGTACTTACTTTGTTGCTAAGATTTTCCCCTTTTCACTAAAAGGAGAAGCTAAAACTTGGTTTAGTAATTTACCTCCTGGATCTATTGATAGCCCTGATTGCTTGATTAGTACTTTCCTGCAGAAATATTTTCCTCCTAGTGCTAGACATGCTATTTTGCAGGAACTTTTTGATTTTAAACAGGGAGAAAAAGAGGTATTACCCGAATCTTGGGAAAGGTTTTATGCTTTGATTCATGCACAGGCTGGAAGTCCATTACCTAAGAATGAGCTTCTTGATATATTTTATAATGGACTAACCGAGGAATCTAGGACATACCTAGATAGTTGTGTTGATTGTGTTTTCGGGAATAGGACTCCCAAGGAATCTGAGGAATTAATGGCTAAAATAAGTAAGAGCTATGAAGATTGGACTCCTCCTAAACAAGCTATTCCTGAAGTAATTGTACCTGAACCTACTATACCAGTGCCTATTCCAACATCAAAGAAGAGGGGAGTTATTGAATTAAATGATGAAGTGATGAAGGAAGCTAAGAAATGTCTTAAAGAGAAGGGAATTAAAGCTGCAGATGTCAAGAATTTACCTCCTATAGAAGAATTATGTAAGCCTATTCCCTACTCATCCACTATCGAGGTACACTCTCTCCAACACTTTGATGAAGGTGATCCCTTACTCTAAACCTCCTGATCAATGCTTAGAAGAATTCGATATCTTTATTGTTAAGCAAGATAATTTTAATAAAAGGGTGCAAAATCATCTAATGGAAAACACTAGAGCTATTGTTGAGTTGAAAGATATTGTGGAAAGAACCTCTAATGATGTTAAAATGATTGTTAAACACTTTCAAATGGTTCAAACTCAAATAGATCAACTCGTTAAAGTGCAGAAAGACTTGCTAGTTAATGCTGCTAAAGAAAAACATGCTTATGAAATTAGAACTAGAAGTGGTGCTGCTACCCAGGATCCTCTTTATCCTGAGGGGCATCCCAAAAGAATTGAGCAGGATTCTCAACAAGCTGAAAATAGTGGTTCTACTCGTAAGAAAAGGAAAAAGAAACATAAAACTGTTGTAGAACCCTCTGAACCAGCTATAGATCCTAATAGTATATCTATCTCTGATGCTGAAACTAAAAGTGGTAATGAAGAAAATGAATCTCCTAATGAATAAAAAGTTGAAGAAGAACCTAAAAAGCACACTAAGAATAATAAATACACTAAAGAAGATTTTATAGCTAAGAAACATGGTAGTGAAAGAGAACCTTGGGTCCAAAAACCTATGCCTTTCCCTGATAAGAAACACAAGTCAAAGGAAGATGAACACTATAATAAGTTTTGTGAGTGGATGAAACCTTATTCCTGCAAATTCCTTTGACTGATGCTATTAAATTGCCTCATTACTCAAAGTATATGAAGGATATTGTATCGAATAAAAGGAAGTTCCCTAATGAAGAAATTTCTACTTTGCTTGCTAATTATTCCTTCAATGGTAAGGTTCCTAAGAAACTTGGAGACCCAGGGATTCCAACTATCCCTTGCTCTATTAAGAATAGTTATGTTAGAACTGCTTTGTGTGATTTGGGAGCTGGAGTTAGTGTTATGCCTTTCTCTCTCTATAAGAGGCTTCAACTAGAAAAATTAATACCAACTGATATATCTTTGCAAATGGCTGATAAATCTACCACTATTCATGTTGGTATATGTGAGGATGTACCTGTTCAAGTGGCTCATAATTGCTTGATATTAACTGATTTTGTTGTGCTTGAAATGCCTAAAGATGATAATATGTCTATTATTCTTGGGAGACCTTTTCTTAATACTTCAGGGGTTGTTATTAATTGCAATCAAGGAAAGGTGACTTTCAATGTTAATGACAAGGAACATACTGTCTATTTCCCCAAGAAGATTGAAAGGACTCATGGTTTGAATTCAATTGAACATGTTGAGGGCATTCAAGTTGCATACCAAGAGAAAAAATTGAAACTATTATGATTTGGACCATTGCTATCAAGGTTGAGGTAACATAATCATTAGTGGAATACAAAGTTTTGTCTCATATGAAATTGTTTTGGTAACAAGACCTGATCAACCTTGTTAACAAAAGGATTTTGTTGAACAAAACAATGTTTTCACTATGATTATCTCTGTTTACTTCTATTGCTATCCATTTTAGTTTTTGTCTTAGTTTAGTTTTATTTGTTATTAGTTGCTTGCATGTTAGAGTGTCTTAGAACTTCTGTAGTTCTAGCCTTGTTTTGTCACTGCATCATTTTCAAAAAAAAAATCTGTCTGTCAGAAAATCATTCTTCTATACCTGAAAAATGCCCAAAAATAAAGTCTCTCGAAAAATTCCAGAATATTCATATTAAATTTTTACGTGAAAAAAGGGGCAGAGGAGTGCCTGGGAGGTACCAGGGGGACCCACCAGGCAGGCTCACCACCTGGTGGCGCGGCCTGTCCTGGTGGCGCCATGCCATGGTGTGGGCCACCCCTGGCCCTCCACTAACTCTCTCACCTGCCACTTTCTTCTCTCTCCCGAGTAAGCTCCAGTCAAAATCGCGTTCTTGTTGTGCTTGCTCTCGATTTTTTAGATCTCCTTGCTCAGCCCATCTTTGTTGCTGAAATTTGGAGTACTTGTTCCCTGGTATGTGACTCCTCCCCTTGTCCAAGTAGATTTGTGTTTAGTGGATTATATCTTGAGTATTTTGCTGCTATAGGTGACAGGTTATGAGAGCTTGTAAGCTTGTTTGATGCTTAGAGATATAGTTTTGATGCATGTTTAGGCCTCTTACAAGTCCCTATGAGTAGTATCCTTCATTATATTCACTTTGCAATCACTTGTTTAATAGGTGTTTAAATTTCAGAATACCAAGCATGAACAATCATACCTTCGAAGAGATATTTGAGAGGGATGCACCTAGGAGGTCGAGGCCCTCAAGATCAGCCTCTCAGTTTAGGCCATCATACAACGAAGATCTCATTGCAACTCGTATTGGTAATGAAAGGGATGATGGGGATGCTCACCCATCTACTTTTCCTTGTTTTACTTTCTTACAAGCTGCATGGATTCTTGATGATTTCTTGCTATTGATTGAGTGGGTTGGTTTGACCTCATATATGCAAGATGAGAGTGAGCAATACGCTTTGCTTACCAAAACCTTTGTTGAGAGCTTCACGTTTACTAATACGCCCTATCAGTCAACTGTCTCTTTCAAAATTTATAATCTGCCCTTTACCATGCCATTGGAAAGATTTTGCAGTATTGTAGGTGTAAGCATGACAGGGACCGTGAAGAAAATTCAAGGGAGACCCGCTGATTTGCTGGAGCTTTACCGAGGGGTGACCAATGATGATGACCGTGTGGCGCAACACGGAAAGATAAGAAACATCCAACTCCCTGCTCTCAGATACTTTGCATATTATCTTGCTACTAGCATACTTGGTAGGGAGAACACAAGTAATATCTCCAACTATCATTTAGCCTTCCTTGCTGCTGCGCTTAACAATGATACTCGATACAACCTTGGCTCGCTTATTGCTCGCCGCCTAGCTGCTAGGGGGCCCATCTATGGGGGCATCATTGGCTCGCGTATGGTCAATGCATTAGGTCTTTTAGTGGACCCCAATGATACTGTATGGCACCACAAAGGCTTGACCTTGTTGCTATGAAAACTCATCCCTATGTCACTGCTGCTTCTGATTTGGACAGTCTAGTATATAGGATGCTATTTACTGACGGGGATGAGGGGGAGATCCCTTTGCCGCAGTCTTCTTTGTTTAGTGTTCACAGGAGACCGTGGTCGCGCTCCAAGGAGGAGGTGGACGAGCAGCTTCGCTTGCTGGGCTTCCACGAGCAGCACCAGGAGGATGCACCCTCCTACGATCACTCCGCACACTATGGAGGAACGTACTCGAGCTCGCACCAAAACGAGGGTACCTCCTCGTCATACTACGGTGACACGTCATCCTAGCCGGCTTGGGATTGATACCCACTTAGGCCAAAATCCTAAGCTTGGGGGGAGGTACGCCGACACCGCACTCATCTCCTTATCATGTTGCGTCGGTACTTTGTATATTCATGTTTTGTTTTCCTTTTAGTTTTCGTTCTTTCTTTGCTTTTGCTTTCTAAAACACAAAAAGACCAAAAATATTTCTGTTGTTTCTCTTTGGTTTGCTTTTTCTTTTCGCCTTGGTTTGTTTTTCCCTTTTTGCTTTGTTTGAACTATTCGAAAAACCCAAAAATATTTTTCTTTGCTTGTTTTTCCTTTTTGGTTCTTGTTTTAAAATTTGAAAACAACAAAAATATTTGTCGTTCTTCTTTGGATTTGTGAGTTTGTTGTAGGGTTCAGCAGTCCTCAGTGGATATTGGTTTCATATTATTATTCAAGCCACACAAGTGAAGAGCAATAATGAGGATTCATGACAACTTGAGGTGTGAGGCTAGTAACAAACTCTATTTGTTTTCATTTTTGTACATATACTCCTCATTGTGGGCATGCTTAGTTTGTTCGTGTAGGGTGTATGTTATTTATGGATGCTTAGTAAGTTTTTGCTTTCGTATGATTAGTTCCAGCTTGGTAATAGTTTGTAGCATGTCATATGAATGTTTGCTTGCATTACTCTATTCATAACTTGGTATGAACCGTGGTATCCTCCTCTGAATATTTCATTTGAATTGACTTGGCACATGCTCACGCATGCACATGACTGTAATAATCAGTTAAGCCTCGATGAATTATTTTTCCTTGAGGATCTTGAATCACTTTCATGCCATGATTAGTCCTGTTTTGTTGCAAGCATGATTATGACAGCTATTGCTCTCTCGTTTGTCACTCCCTTACTATTGCTACCCTTCACTTTCACTGAGTATGTTTTACTCATGTTTCCAACTCCCTAAAACCAAATATTTCCAAAGTGTCCACCATACCTACCTATTAGCATCATTTGCTACTTCCTTGCATATTCAATATGCCTTGTTTTCTTCCGAATAAAATGTTTGCTTGTTATGAGAAAGTTAGTTAGTAAAGCTCTCACGAACTTGATGGCACACTTTATTTTCTTGCACTTAATAAACCTGAACCATTGCGTCCTTCTTTGTTGCGCATATGCTTGCGCTTTATGAGTTGAAGTTAGCAGAACCATGTATCATGGGGACCGCTTTCAACACTTCATAGGTACTTTGTACCTAAGTTGATATCATGTTCTTTTGCTTACGGATCCCGGCGGTGTGAAATAAAAGTGGAACTTGTAAGATCATGGAGTTTGTATGTATGTTAGAGAAACGCCTGGGCCGCTAGCCTGATCATGGTGGAAACTTGCAGCATAACCATAATGAGCATTCTATGAAGCATCCTCAATAAAAATCTATGCACATAGTAAATAAAAAGATCGATGAGATGCTCATTGTCTGCTTGCCTTGTCATTTTGATTATGGGATAGCTCCTGTGTCATGTGCAAGGGGTACCCCATTGGCGGTTCTCTATGATACGTATATACTTACAATGACAAGAGCTTACTTGTGACTAAAGTTGAGTAGCATGAGGATCGGTCTTCGTAAGTAAGGGGCATGAGGCTTCGATTTATAACTTGTCAAGCATATCCTCTTAGTTGTGTCACTTTAACCTTAACCATTTAAAGATGCTTATGATAGGGGCAATGAGAGCTCAAAGCTAATGAGTACCATACTTTCAGCATTTGGAAGCCTTTCAAACTATTCAAAACCTTTTCATTTCCTTGTTGAGTCTCCACATATTCTTCGAGCACCTTCTTGAGAGCATAGTTGTCATTCTTTGTGCTTGTCCCATTACTTGACTATTTGTGTTATGACTTTGATGCTTGTATCTTTGACATGTTTACTTCTAGTCTTCACCTAAACTTCAGAGGTGCCTTAGATCAAAGGCAAGCGAGATACCACTCTATCATACCTTTTTATGAGCATTGTAATGTTTCTTATGTTTATGCTTCATGCTCCTTATTATTTTTGAGTTGGAATATCTTCATAGCTTGCAATGCCTATTAAGTACACTTAGTTGCATACTCCTTATTATGAATCGTCTAAGTAGTTGATCACATGCCGAGAATATATACATCATATGAAGCAAATGTGTTCGTGAAAGTTCTTTTATCGCACTCAATTTTCAACTGAATTGCTTGAGGACAAGAAATAAGCTAAGCTTGGGGGAGTTGATACGTCCAAAACGTATCTACTTTCCCGAACACTTTTGCTATTGTTTCTCCTCTAAACTTGTGTGATTTGGATGCAACTAATGCGGATTGACGTTGTTTTCAGCAGAATTGCATTGGTGTCTACTTTTTGTGCAGAAAATCAACTATCAGGAAAAATCCCGGAAAATATGCCGAAAATCCTATTTCACCAGAAGACTCTAAGAGCCAGAATATGAGATGGAGGGGGGCTAGGCCCAGGCCACACCACCTGGCCGCACGGGCAAGCCCAGGCCGCGCCAGGGGGTGGTCTGGCTGCCCCAGACTCCCCCTCGGTCTCCCTCTTCACCTATAAGTTGCCTTCTGACCTAAAAACTCTGGGGGGGTCGACATTTTTCTAGAAGGAGTTCCGCTCCGCCGCCACCACCAGATTCCACGTAAACTTAAAACTCCGTTCGGCACCTGCCGGGGACGGGAATTGGAGGAGATCATCGCCATCATCATCACCATCGCTTCTCCATCAACCATCCATGTTTCCCCCATCTATGAGTGAGTAATCCCCCGCTGTAGGCTATGGGGATGGTAGGGATTGGATGAGATCGTTCATGTAATGGTATCATATTGTTAGGGCATGGTGCCTAGTATCTTTTATTAGTGCTTTATGACTTTGTTGCGACTTGTTATGCTTAATGCTTGTCACTAAGGCCCGAGTGCCATGATTTCAGATCTGAACATGTTATTGATTCATTATGATAGTATTGTTTATGGTCTTATCTGCAAGTTGTATACACATGTTGTTGTCCGGAACCAATGGCCCCAAAGTGATAGAAATCGGGATAACCAGAGGGAATGGCTTTGATGTGAGGATCACATGTGTTCACAGAGTGTTAATGCTTTGCCCCGGTGCTCTATTAAAAGGAGCACCTTAACTGCCAGTAGTTCCCTTGAGGCCCCGCTGCAAACGGGCTGGCAGGACAAAAGATGGTGTGCAAGTTCTCATTGCGAGCACGTATGACTATATATGGAACACATGCCTAGGTTTATCTAGTACTTGGATGCTTTATCTTATTTATCTGCAATTGCCCTATGTTCTGATTGCTTTGTGAATTGTCTTGTCCATGCAACGCCCGTCCATCCATCCATATGCCTACCGCACGCAAATCCTACTATTTACTGCTATTGTTACTGTTGTCTTTACTTTACTACTGCTGCTACTTTACTATTGCTACTACAAAACTGTTGCTACTGATAAACTGTTGTGAGCAAGATTGTTTCCAGGTGCAGCTGAATTGACAACTCAGTTGTTTAGGCTTATAAATATTCTTTGGCTCCCCTTGTGTCGAATAAATAAATTGGATTTCACTTCCCTTGAAAATACTGCGATACACCCCCTATACTTGTGGGTCATCAGTCATCAATTACCAAAATGGGGGAGATTGAAAGGGCATGTATGCCCCCATGTGTGGTTTTGGTAATTAATGACAATCCCTATGGACTAATGTGCAAATTGAGTCTCACTTGTAGGTTTGTCCATTGTCATCGCTTGGACCATGTGTTGGTTTCAAGGATGAAAAAGAAGAAGTATTGTCCAAGGGCTTTGTGCCTATTGGAATCAAGTAGAAGAAGAAGATCAAGTATGTCTTGAAGAAGAAGAAGAAGAAGAAGAAGAATATGGAGTTCCTCGTGGATTTCTTCAATACATCATCATCAAGAATTGATGCGCAAGCTCACGGTGCGCCATCTCTAGAAGATCTCATGCTTGGAGCTTGCCTTCTCGGTGTTCATGGAGTGATAAATACAAGGTCAAAGAAGAGGTTTCCCCATGGAGTATGGGGATCCATTCGCAAGACTTCATCAAGCAAGGGCAAGCAAGAGAAATCAAGAAAGGTGTTCCATCTTGAAGGTGAAAAAATTGTCTAGATCAAGCTCAAATGGGATGCTCAAGGCAAAGGTATGATCTTGATAGGGTTCCTATTTTACCTGTCTCTTGTGGTGTTGGTAGACCGGGTTTAGGATAGATAGCCGTACTATCAAGAGGGGCTCTCGAGTGGGTGACTCGTTCGTATCTTTCGGAGAGAGCTCAAACCTTTGCATACATAGCATCATCTTTCTTGGTTGTTGTTTGGTTCTTGTCCATGTGAGGATCTAGAGCTTGTATTTATCTTCATAACAAGCTCTAGTTCATCAAAAACAGATTTCCCTTGCATATCCTATTGCGTTTTTGATCTTGCGGGTTTTTCAGCTCCACACCTTGGGAGATATCTCACGTATATATTCATGATATTTTCTCCCTTTGTGATACCCAATATTTCACCTTTTGTTGGATTCTACTCTTTATTATATCTCCAAAAAAATTGGTTTCATCCCAATTGGAGTTTCCAAGCTCAACTTCTTGTGTTTTGGGTTTTGGAGGTTTTACCGGTTCATCGCTTCTGAGAGGTCATACCTTTCTCCATTTTATTTGTATCCTCCCTTGTTGGACTATGATGTTTCTTTGCATAATCTTGTAGAGATTTTTGTTCTCTTCAAAACAAGCCCAAGATCATCAAAATCGGAGTCTGGAGTCAAAAGTTATTAAAGTTTTCATGCAATGTTGTCCAACGTTTTTACTTGAGCGGTAGTACCGGCCCAAGTTCCGCTCGAAGTTCCGGTAAATCTCGTTTTGATTCAGTAACTTGTGTTTCTATTTACCGGTAGTTTCGGTGGGGCACCGGTAGTTCCGGTGAGACGTGAATCTGGCCCAAATAGGCAGATTTCTCTTGCTCGATTTAAGGGCCCCCTCTTCCCCAAAGTTTACCAAACTTTGGAGGTCATTTTTGCTAGCTATTCCACTCTCTCTCCTCCATTGTTGACCTTCAAAATCTTTCCATCTTCCCTTCTTCCTCCCATGATTCTTGCATCTTTTTGAGGGATTTGAGAGAGGAGATCTAGATCTACAAGACCCACCAAACCAAATCCCTTCTTTGTGAAGGAATCCTTGAGATCTAGATCTTGGAGAGTTTTGTGTTCTCCTCTTGTGTTCTTCCTCTCTTGTTCCCCCAATAGCTTTTGTAGCTTTGGTGGAATTTGAGAGAGAAGGACTTGCCTCTTGCATTTGGTGCATAGGTTTGAGTTCTCCTTGGAGATTCAACGTGTTCAAGCTCTTGATCTTGTTTCTCTTGGGTTCTTGGAACCCTAGACGGTTGTGTGGAGTTGTGGTGTGTTCTTGGGGCTCCAATTGAGTTGTGGAGGTTCCCCAAACTTTTTGGCCTTTTGTGGAATTGTGGAGCCTTTGTGGCGTTTCTTGGGATCCCTCTAATTGTTGTGGAGTTTGCCCCAAGCCTTGTACGGGTTCGGTGACCGCCCTCAAGTGTCCCATAGTGGAACGTGAGTAGGCCTTTGTGGCGAGCTCACGGGAGAATAGGGTGAGCCTTTTGTGGCGTCGGTAGGTTGCATGCCTTCGCATCTTGGGGTGAGGCCTTGTGTGGCGTTGGGTGAGCATAGAGCCACCACACCTCGAGGTGAGCCACTTGTGGTGTTCGAAGTACATTGCGCCCCCGGCACCTCTCCAACGAAGACGTAGCTTCTTTGGAAGTGAACTTCAGGAAACAAATCATCGTCTCCGCGTCCATCGGTTATCTCTCAACTGAGCCCTTTACTTATGCAATTTACATTGTGATAGCCATCATGCTTGAAGTATTATATCTTGCTATCACCTTGTTGCTTGCTTTGCTTAGCATAGGTTGTTGGTGCACTTAGTTTAACCTAGTGGTTATAGGTTTTGGCTTGATAAATTAAACGTTAAGTTTGATTCCGCATTTATTAGAGCCTAAACCGTTATAATTTTAAAACGCCTATTCACCCCCTCTAGGCGACGTTCGTTTCCCTTTCAGTTACTGATCGGAGAGGTGTCTCGATCATGTTTGCATGTTCTTGAACCCGTAGGGTCACAAATTTAACGCTTCGATGTCACGATGTTTCGTCGAGATAATTGATGGTGTTATCACGGAGTCTCAAAAGGTATCCGGGATATCGCGAGGAGATTCGGAATGGTCTGGAGGTAGAGAAAAACTATAAGGTTGCTAGGTTTCCATTTCAGAATTAATTCGAGATAGTTCAAGAATCATTTCGGGTTGATCTATAAGGTTATGGATGGTTCCGGAGTGGGCCCCACCTGCCCGGAAGAACACATGCGCCTGAGGGGCGCTCTGGCCTACATGGGCTAGGACACCACGGCCACCAAGGCCCATGCGTCCCACAAGGGGAAACCCTAGGCACCTTCTAGAAGGGGGAACTTGGGAGGCAAGTCCCCCCCCTTGGCTGCCACCTGTAACATCCCAAAACTTTAATCCAAGGTTATTAAGATCCAAATCATCAAAATTAGGGTTAACAAAAACTTTTCCAATTAAAATTATTAAAGCATTCATATGTGTGTGCATTTAAATAGGAGTTGATTTGAATTGCCATGATTAAGTGATCCCTTGCTTGTAAAATGATTCTTAGGTGAAATAAACATCATCTAGATCATTCCCAAACAAATCCCAAAGAAAAACAAATCAAAATGAATAAAATAACCAAATGGTCATTTGTGCCATTTTAATCAACATGCCTACTTTGGCTATTCCTAGTACTAAAAACTTAACATAGATAAATGTGGATCTTTGCACCCCTTGCTAGTACACATAATGATGTACCAAGGCCCACTTTGTGATCTGCCAAAAACTTTCAAACACTAATTCTAAATGGCATTTGAATTTTGAATCTAGTTCATATGGGAAGATCCCACTATTTCAAAACCCCCTCAAATGAGCTTCATTTTCAAAACCCAAGCAACCATAGAGTCTCAAGCTTATTACTAACACACCCACCAAAAATCTTTTCAAAATTCAAAATTAAATTTCTTGCGGCCATTTTTACAAACACTTGGCAGGCAGGAATCAAACTCTAAACCTAGCTTACTGTTTTCTACAGGGTTTTGCCCCCAATTGATCTCCATTTACTCCCTCTGTCTCCACTTGATCTAACCAGGACCTAAACACCTCACCCCTTTGTCCCTAGCAGCAGTGTTGGGCCACCCCGAGGACAAGCTCGCTGGCCTAACTTGCCCTCGCCGCAGCTGACCGCCCCTCTCTCTCGCCATGTCTACGAGCTAGCCCAGACCTCACCGCCACCCTCTGTCCCCTCCTCGAGCATAGACGAGCCATGGACCACCCGCAGCACACCGCGCCCAGAGTGTCTGCGCCATGCCGAGCACGCGCCAGAGCGCCGCGCCCGACACGCGTGCACAAGCCGCCCCTCGACCGCAGCCCGCGCTCACCGCTCCACCACGACCCAGGGAACACCCCAGACATGCCCGTTCGCTGCCAAATGCACCACAGCCACCGCCCGCCGTGAAGACCGCCGCCTCTGCCGCTCAGAGCGTGAGCACCGCCCGACCAATTGCCATCGTCCATAAGCCCGCATTTAAGCCGTAGCGCACCACCAGGAGACCAGCCACCGTCCCCTTCTCGAGCCACGCCGCTAGCACGTTGTGCAGCCCTCGCCAGAGCTGCCCGCCCATCCTTCTCGGTCGCTTCGTCGAGCTATAAATAGAGGCCACCCCGGCACAATCCACTCACACCATTCCACTTCCCTTACCTCACTGGTCCTTCCCCACCTCTAGCCGGAGCAGCGCGAGCACTTGTTTGCCGGAATTTGGCCAGAGGAGCCCGCAGCAGAGGAGGAGAAGGCAATGTTGATTTCATCCACCCCCGGAGCTGCCTCGACCACCCTTGAGCCCGCTATCGACAGCCAGTTCGTTTGCCCCCATCGCCGTCGTTGCTGGAGCCCTGGTATGCCCCCTAAGCACCCCCACCGAGCCGCTAGGGTTTGTCCTCACCGGCGACCTGTCCGTCGTCGACGACGAGCCCTAGCCGTCGATCCTAGTTCTAATCTAACGGCCCACATCGCCTGCATCGTCACAGTTATGAGCCACCACTGCTGGACCCCTCCTGTCAGCTGTGCCTCGCGCCGCGGAGTGTCACTGGGCTGGCCCGTTAGCTTTCCCGCGCGACCCATTTAATTCAAATTAGGTTTTTTCTATTTTAGTTTAAACCTAGTTCTATCCTTTAGTTTGAAAATCAATTCAGAGAGATCTACAAATCCAATTAGAGTGATTCCAATTTTGTTAGAAGCTACTGAAAAGATCTATCCAAGCCCGTTGGATTTAATTCAATTAGAGTTATAGATCTCTCCTAGTAAAAATAACAAGACAGAAGCTTTTGCACATTCAAACATTTTTATAAAATCAACCATGATAGCTTTTGAGTTGATTCCAACTCTCAAAAATCACATTTAACCATACCTATCTGAATATGTAATAATATTAGGGTTTACATGCAGTGACTTTGGACTAGTACCAAAATAATGCTATATAGGCATTTCTAGTCACTTTAAATCATTAAATAATGAACTTAAACCAAAGTAATTATGAACCAACCCTTAAATTACATTCCCACATGTTGGAATATGTGGTGAGGACATGTGTCCACATGATCCCATATTTTAAGTGGTGAATATTAAATCTTAGTTAATTTTTCAATGAGTACAAATTACTTTTCTTAAATAAAAAGAATGAAACTAGTTAATAAAACTTGTGATGCTTGTGATGATAATAGATCATCAAATGTGTGCCTTAGAGTGATAATTATACTAGTTAAGTATTGTTTGGTGATTGTGTACTCCGTATGTATTTATAGACGATAGTACCAACCAAGTTTTCGAGGAGGAGGAGTTCTATCAAGAGGAGGAAGAAAACTTCAACCACTGCACCAACCAAGGCAAGCCACCATTAACAATGCAAGCTAACACTTGCAAGTATAATGCTTAGCAAGCTAGAATTAAGCTAGATGATTGAGCAAAGATGCTTTAGGCATGCTTTGGTCATACCACTTTGACTATTACTTACCCCAAGTATTACTTTCCAAGATTTACTTCCTTTACTTTACCAAAGTCCCTTACTTGTTTTGAAGGTAGCATAAAGAGTATAAAACTTGACCTATTTAGATAACCTTAGATGTCATTCTATGGCATGAGATTGATCCCATCTTTCCACCTTAGTGAACACTCTTAACTTAGTAGTTTAGAGTAGATAAAAACTTGAGTCACTTTAGATGGGAACACTTGGTGAAAATGAATTGTGAAAACCTTGGAATGATGAGTCATTCTATTGAGATGTTTTGACATGTGTTGAGAAACACAAATGGTTTATGGTGATGAAAATGTTGAGGCATGAGCCTTAGGCCTTTTATAAAACTGATGGTTGGATTCGGATGCGATACCATTCCAAATTTATCGTACAACCACAATACCTGAATTGAGTAAGGCTTAGCCGGAAGTTTATATGCATTAGTATTAGTTCCCTCGCCGGAGAGGTCTGAGCTGAGGCTACCTCTCAATGTTGTCCACTTATGCAGTGCCCAAGATGACAGATGGTCATGGTTGGGAGGCCATGCTCATAGGAGAGGTGCTTATACTAGGGTGTGTAAAGGAAAGGTTATGTTTGATTATCTGCATACTAAGTATGATGATTCAGGGCTATCCCTGACAGATGTATTGAATCTTGTGGTGAAAGTGTACCACCTCTGCAGAGTGTCAAACTATTCGAATAGCCGCGTCCGCGGTTATGGACAGTTGGAATGGCCATACTGTTTCGTTGTCAGATGTTTTCAAAATAACTTATGAAAGGAATAATGAATCTTGACTTGACCACAACAGGGTTGTGACTATGACACTAGCTTCCCAACCTAAGTGATTCTAGAACTTTATTTTATCTTTCTTTGTTTTAGAACTCAGCTTAGGTTTCAAACTTAACCTTATAGTTAAACTTAGAGTTAGCACTTTACTTTAGAACTATAGTACTTGTTAGTGGTAGTTTGCGAGTACTTAAAGAGTGCTCATGTCTTTTGTCCCTGGCTATTCTCATGGCCAGACTATGAAGGAGACTACCAAGATGATGGCCAGCAGGACGGCTATGATAACTAGGACTATCTGCCTTCATCAGCATTGCATGTGCCCCTGAAGATGGACCCCACCGCTACGCTTATCTTTTATTCCGCTGCTTGTTGTATTAAGACTGGATCATGAGATCCTTATTTGTGTAAGATCTTATGTATGGTTTGTAATGGATGATGTACTGTGATATCCAATCTGTTATGTCTCGCAAAAATGGTAATCCTGGGATTGTGATGGATGACATAACAGGCATCTGGGATTAAAAATCCTAGTGTTGACACCGCCAGCCCTATGCTTGGAGGAGGCGCCAAGGCTCCCTCCCCCCCCCCCCCCCCCCCCCCCCCCGCTCCTATATAAAGAGGGGAAGGGATGGAGGCGCAACCATTCCCTCCTATAGTCGTCGCCTCCCTCCTCTCATGCATAGTTGCTTAGGCGAAGCCTTGCTGTAACTCTCCACCATAGTCCAATCACTACCATTGTGTTGTTGAGATCTCGTCGGAGCTCTTCTCTCTCTGGTGGGATCAAGAAGGAGGAGATGCCACCAAGACGGAACGTGTGGATACTGCACAGGTGCTGCCGAATTGTAAGAATTCATCGGTTTGAACTGACGTAAGTGAAGGACTACATCATCTACGATCTATAGATTGTTAACTGTCAGGTTGTTCGAGGGTAAGTAGATTAGATTTATCTTCTCGTTACATACATCTCGTAGATCCGATCTTGTGTGGTTTTCTCCTTGTTGTTCTGTAGGAAAACTTTGTTTTTCATGCAATGAACACATCAAGAGCATGACGTCTTAGGACACGATTTCATGAAAACGGGACATTGAAAATCAAGAATGAATTCCCTTTTTTACCCTATAGTTATGCATTTTTATATTAGTTAATCCTTGAGTAGAAATCTGTCTAGATTGTGCCTTTTAGAAGCTTTGGACCATCATTTTTCGTTGTGTGTCCATTGGGAAAGGTTGTGAGGTGGTGTGTGGGGTTCGAAAATATTAAGATGACGATGAGAAATTGATTTTTTTACAAAGAGCATATATTAATATCGTGGAGATACCAATTGCACTCAGGCTTTGCAACAACACATGCCCTAGTGGTCTTACAGATGATCACAGCCTAGAAACAAAAAGGAAGAACTACAAAAAAAATAGCAATGATACTAACACCACCAACACAACACCAGAAGTCCAACCTCTCCAATAGTGACGTCTTCAAGAAAGAAACAGTGCACAAGCGCCACCGTCGCTCGATCAAAGATCATAGATTTTCACTCTGGAGAAAGTCCTCGCTCATAAAGAAATGCCTTCTCAACAAGGCCATTACCAGGCCACCAATCAAGATCAGACCTTGGATTTTCATCCTGCAAGGTAAGACTGTGAACTCCTCCTATGTTACCACCCCTACAAACATACGTTGTTGCGAGTCACCAATTACCAAGCAAGTTTCGCATATCTACAAAGACTTAAAATACCATCACTAGCCCTCCTATTCCTGCTTTCATGACTTTCTCCACTTCTGACTTCACCATGGATCATCGAAGACATGGCACATAATGGTAACTAGGAATGAAAGTGGAGCGGAAAGTTTTCGACTTTTCCATGGAAAAAATAGAAATAGAATTAAAATATGGAAACGGAAATAGAATTTTGCAAAACAGAAACGGAAACGGATTTCTTTTGACAGAAACGAAAACGAAAACGGAACAGTGTTTTCTGGCAGAACAGACGCGAAAATAGAATTTCCGTTTCCGTCTAAGATGGAAATGGAATTTCCGTTTTATGGTTGATGTGCACAGCCAAATCCAACCGATCCACTACATGACCTTGCCAAGCCAAATTTTCAAAGCTCTTCATCCCAGTATTGGAGACCATGTAATCCCTTGATTCATTCCAGGAAGCTTCCACGAAATGATCATTCCCTTATTGCCTTGTAAACCTTGCACCGTGCTATATATAATCAGGCGATAATTTTTGGTTTTCTAGAATGCTTGAGATTTGTTGCATGATTCCAGGGCTCTCTTTGTTCCGGGTAAAATCTGCATTGTTTCGCGTCTGCATAGTATTCAATCGTATCTTCTTCCGACAATATCTGCTTCTGTTTTTATTTTCGGGGTTTCTGTATTCGTTTTCACTTCTGAAAAATATGAAAACAAATATGGCACCACTCAGTTTCGTCCGTTTCCGTTCTGTTTTCATCCCTAATGGTAACAGATAGTAGAGTTTCGTAATGCTTCCTCTGAAACCAAGTTGTCTGAGAAAAAACACGGGTACGCACAACCGTCCTTCCGATCTAGCCATCTCCAGGCATAATACACCATAGGAGTTCGCCGGCGGAGCTTTGTGGAACACACCCGAACAAGAGGATAGACATCTAACAAATCTTTATCTTGACGCGGAAGAAACCCTAAAACCACCTCTTTTATTCGCGACACTAGCAGCCCCACGCCGTCAGTCAACATCCATCAGGAAAGGCATCGGAGAATTTTTTTAATAGATGGATGGGGCGCTACCACCGATAACGTACGTCCTCTAGTCTTTACACATGTTATATTTCACACCATACAACGCGATATGCCATTCGTATCTAACGGAAATAAGCAAAGTGCAAAACTATTGTAAAACCGTGTTCAAAATCTCCTAGACGAGATATTTCGTACAAGTTCCACTATACATGTGTCACTACCGGGTAGTAGAAAAATGGAACCCGCTCTGAAATTTATTTCAAGATAAGACTATTTTTGTGTTGAATTTTTGGTGGAGTAGTACGTATAAGGAAAATGAGGCCGTACATAGACATACGAAGGGACTAGTCCTCTGTCCTGCACTCCTGCCACATCAAATCCTTGTGGAGACATCTCGCACAGGTCCTCGTCACGGCCATCGATCGCCCAGTACCTTCATTCGAGCCGACCCGAGCTACGCTGGCTCCAAAACGTCGCTGTATCGCCGGAATCTTTTCCCAGTCTTGGACTCGTCTCAGCCAATCGATCGATCGGCGCAGCGCCTCCAGCCGTGATCGACCGCGACGTCTCAGAAACAAAACCGGCCATGACGCCATCGCGCCCGTACGTCGGCGTGCCTGTGTTTGATCCTCACGGCCAAGCAACCGGCGCCAAATGAACGCAGCGAGCAATTTATTACACGTCGGCCGCCTGTCCGATCACCCTCGCCTCCAAGAAACACATCACACTCTATAAGTACAGAGGTCTCAGCAAGAGATTTCATTTCATTTCATTCCACCGTACGGGATCGAGATTTCATTTCATTTCAACCCACGGAGAAGACGAAGCTAAGCTAGCCAGCTCGAGACAGATAATGCGACCAACGATAATGGATGCGTCGGCGGCGGGGTCATCGGTGTGGGGCGGGCTCAACTCGGGCGTGGTGCTGAGCCTGATCGCGGTGCTGTGGACGGTGGTGTGGCAGAACCTGCAGCACCTGCAGCTGCACCACTTCTTCAAGCGCCACGTCGGCCGCCACGCGCGCCGCTTCGCCGCGCTCGTCGACCCCTACCTCTCCGTCACCGTCGCCGAGTACGACGGCGGGGGCCGGATGCGCCGCGCCGACGCATACGAGGAGGTCAAGGCCTACCTCGCCGAGGCCACCACCCGCGACGCGCGCCACCTCCGCGCCGAGGGCGCCAAGGACGCCGACCGCCTCGTGCTCAGCATGGTCGACGGCGAGGAGGTCGCCGACGTGCTCCTACCCGAGGAGGCCGGCGGCGGAACCGGAACCGTCTTCTGGTGGGCATACTCCAGGCCGTCGCCCGGCCAGCAGCAGGACCGGCGCTGGGGCGGGTTCGGCGGCGGCGGCGGAGGCGACCAGGAGAACCACCGCTTCTACCGCCTCTTCTTCCTCGACCGCCACCGCGACGCCGTCCTCAACGCCTACCTCCCGCGCGTGCGCCGCCAGGGACGCGCCGTCATGGTCAGGAACCGACGCCGGAAGCTCTCCACCAACATCTCCACCACCCAGTTCACCGACGGAGGCTTCATGCGCTCCTCCTGGACGCACGTGCCCTTCGAGCACCCCAAGACCTTCGCCACGCTCGCCATGGACCCGGCCAAGAAGAAGGAGATCGTCGACGACCTCGACACCTTCAAATCCGGGAAAGACTACTACGCGCAGATCGGCAAGGCCTGGAAGCGCGGGTACCTGCTCCACGGCCCGCCCGGCACGGGCAAGTCCGCCATGATCGCCGCCATGGCAAACCACCTCGACTACGACGTCTACGACATCGAGCTCACCTCCGTGCACTCCAACACCGAGCTCCGCAAGCTATTCATCGAGACCACCAGCAAGTCCATCATCGTCATCGAGGACATCGACTGCTCCCTCGACCTCACAGGCGCACGCACCAAGAAGAACGACGTCGTCGACGACAACAAACCCACCAAATCCGACGGCGACGGAAGGAAAGGCGCCGACACCAGCAGCAAGGTCACGCTGTCCGGCCTGCTCAACTTCATCGACGGGCTGTGGTCGGCGTGCGGCGGCGAGCGGATCATCGTCTTCACCACCAACCACCTCGAGAAGCTGGACCCGGCGCTCATCCGGAGGGGCCGGATGGACAAGCACATCGAGATGTCCTACTGCCGCGCTCCCGCCTTCGAGTTCCTCGCCAGGACCTACCTCGGCGTGGAGAAGCACGAGCTGTTCGCGGCCATCGGCGCGCTGCTGCAGGAGGTGGACATGACGCCCGCCGACGTCGCCGAGAACCTCACGCCCAAGAGCGCCGACGACGATGCCGACTCGTGCCTCCGAGGGCTGGTGGCCGCGCTGGAGAAGGCCAAGGAGGACAAGGCCAACGGACGAGGCAACGACCAGCAGCCGGAGGAACAAGACGGCGAAGTGGTGGTTGCCGGCCAGAGTACGTGAGTGGCGATAGCTCAGGATCCATTGATGTCATCCATGATTTGACACGTTCTCTCGAATTCTACCGAGTGATGATGATGAGTGGTAGAATAAGCAGGATTTCTCAATGGGATTCAGTTTGGGCAGGAGGAAAATTAGTGCTAGTGCTTGATGTTCAGAAACAAGAAAATGTTCATGTCAGCTATGATGAATGTTGGACGCCGGTGCAACTGAGCTGACGAGGCTACTGACGACGCATTGTCTAGATCTGCTCATTTGATACTATACTACTGCTATTAAGCTTTTCTTACCGTGAATTCCTATTCTAAGTTGTCAGAATTTTTAAAAGATCAGAATCACTACACTAAGCCTTTCGGATCATGCCATGTGTACTTCTCAGAGACTGGCTGGGGAATTTTGACAAGAGATTCCAAGTGTGTTTAGTCTCTACTTATAAGAGTATATTACTAGCTCACTTGGCATGTGTGAATCAGACAACAAAACGAATACAGAGTGATGCTCTGTTTCCAGCTCAGTCGGGTCTATATTCAGCCTTACCACTGTTAGCCGATTGCAACGTCCGGCCAGCAGGGAGCAAGTGTTTCAAACCATCTCTGTCAACAGTAAAAGAAAAGTCTCTGTGATCAGCATCTCGACCATGTTTATCTCTGCTTATAACCTATACAGACTCTGGGTTTCTTTCGCTGTAATTGCACATTTCAAATTTTGCGATTTCGAACTGATGTGCAGTCTTATGTGACTGAGTCATTGGAAAACAAAGACGCTGGCCCGTTCACACCTCAACAATCATGTTTTTCAAATACTTACTTACCAAATATGTAAATCCATCCAGCAGGAAAATGAACTACGTACACTTTTGTGCCGTGGCAAGCTACCGATCAAAATTTTGCAGACCAGACTGGCTTCTGAAGCTCTGATATTGCCATTACTGTTGCAGAGAAACCTATTAAAACCACTGAAAAATTGGCCCTCTCTACAATGTATCTGCGGGATACTGCGCTGCTATCATCACCGCCTCCTCCCCAGATCCATCTTCCTCATCTTCTTCCTGTGTTTGATGTCATTTTCCTGGTAGCCCAGGATCCAAGCATATTTGCGCACCTATGGGACCAAAGAAAAAGATCACATCTGCGGAAGACAATGCAAGCTCGATGGGCTCAACCTCATTTCTGAAAATAAAAATCGCTTTCCGCCTCTTCCAGATGTTCCAAAGAGCACAGATGATGACAGTGGATCTGATTCTGCATAAGGAGATACAGTCCCATAAATCTCTTACCCAATAGCACTCAGTAACATCTGCATGAATAGCAGGCCCACGAGCCCACAAGTAGAAAATCGACTGCAACTGCAGTGCAGCAACAAGCGCTCTGTGGACTAAGCACATGAACAGAACGGATAGTTATCCGAGTTTGCAATACCTCTCCCGAACCGACGTTTATTAGTGATGCCACGATCCACCAGCCAAAGGAAAATGCGGCACCGAACTGTCGAGAAATTCTGCCACGTTGGAGTTGCGAAGGGGACGTCCTGCAAGTTCAAGAGCTGCCAGAGTACACTGACGCCAGAATTCTTATTCTAAGTTTGAAGTTTATTTTAAATCAGACTGGATCATTCCATGTGTACCAATTGTCTAATGATGGTGTGCAGCAACTGGGGAGACTGGTTGGGGAATTTCGACAAGTGATAGGGATTCCAGGTGTGAATCATCAGACAACAAACGAATATAGTAATGCTCTGTTTCCAGCTCAGTCGGGTCTGTATTCAAGGGTTAGGTGATTGCAACATCCGAACCAGCACGGACCAAGGGTTTCAACTTTCAAACCATCTCTTTCAACGGAAAAAACAAAGTCTTTTGGATCAACACATGCGACCTAGGCATAACAAGCATTTCATTCTTGTAGAGTAAATAATTGGATTTTAATTGAGTTGTTTCTCTAAGGGAAATAAAGGAAAAGGCAGATTCTAAATCATTTTTCTTCGGACTTCCCCAAACACTAAATACCTCCTTGTATTTGCACTCTCAAATGAGAGTGGAATAAATTCGACTTTCATATATGTATCTCCTCATTACACCTATAACCTACAGGACGTAGGTTCCTTTTGCTGAAATTGCATATATCTTAAATGATGCAATTCCTAACTGATGTGCAATCTTAGGTGATTGAGATTAACGAGAATACCAGGTACCAGAGTTAGCATCATGTGTTTCTTCAAAAAACAAAGCAAACAAAAAAACTCCGGCCCATTCACACAATCACACCTCTATAATCAAGCCTTTCAAGAAAGTAGTACTCCCTCCGATTCAAATTAATTGACTCGGATTTGTCCAGATTCGGACGTACCTAGACATGTTTTAGTGCTAGATACATCCGAATCTAGACAAATCCGAATCAATTAATTTGGGTCGGAGGGAGTATGTAAATCCACCTAGATTGAAAATGAACGACACATTTGCGCCGTGGTAAGTTAACTAGTATCAAATTTTCATAGAACAAGGTGACTTTGAAAGCACTGATTTTAACACTAGCGCCGTTGCGGAGAAACCTCTTGCACCGCTGGAAAATCGGCCCTCTCTACAATATCTGCTCGACTGTGAGCTACTACCTTTTACCATCACATTCACCGCCTCCTCCCAAGATCCAACTTCCTCATCTTCTTCCTGTGTTTAGAAGCGCTGCTCGACAGGTTCAGGTTCAGGTTTGGAGGGTTACCGAGACAGAATGATGCTGCTACTTCCTGCCAGATAATAGGAACTATAAATAAGGGTATTTTTTACTTTACTGTGAACTCTAAAACTCCAATCTATGTACGGTAAATCTGGTTCCTTTTTGGTGTAGAACAGTGTGAAAATATGTGGAACACACTGCAATGCATAGTTAGACAAATACGCCACCAGACAGTAAATCAACTGTAGAAGGTGAATGTGGTGCCAGGCAAAAATAAATTTATGGAGTGGATAAGAGCGACTAGTGCACAGGAACCAAGTACATAGAGAGCCTCCCGAAAGCACTTTACCTTTAAATCAAGTCCATGAACATTGAAAATGTCTTTCATCGAGTGTGAGTTGTACGCCAAAATGTAAGATCTGTAGGCTTCTTTAGCTGACTGTTTGAGGATGTTATTCTCGCCTACGATTTTTTCCTGCTCAACTAATTGAGTTATATGAACTCTACACCTACTAAAATGCATGATTGAAACAATATGATAATTCGAAAGGACAAGCTTACAAGGTATGGCTGCAAATTTGGCACATGCTTTTCATTTAGCACGTATTCTGTGGGAGAGATTTTGGCTTCCTGCAGACACCATTAGTAAATATGTAAAATCTCTTTAACTTCAGAAATTACACTATTATGTGTGCATAGAATTATTGCCTTCAGGTAAATAAGAAACTTTAACTCTTGTGGCAGTAAGAACAATAATGCACTTCCTTTGCCCTTTTCACCACGTGCAGTACGGCCAACTCTGTGAATGTAATCCTGAAAGTCAAATTCGAATTGCTCAGTGCCGTAAAAGAACCCCGAGAAAAATAGAAATTTAGCTGGGACGTCCAGATCACCACCTTTGGTTCATCCGGAGGGTCATATTGCACAATATAATCCTAAACAAGTGCAAAAACACCTTATGTTAGTAAGGAAAAATTGGGCTGACTTAAGAAAAATAATTAGTCAAAATCTCACCACATCAGGAATATCAAGACCGCGTGCAGCAACATTAGTGCATAATAAGATACTACCACCTTTTGCCTCGCAAAAGTTAAAGAATGTTGTAGTTCGCTTCTGCTGCTTTAGTTTCCCATGAATATCAGAACACTCTATCTGGAGAAAATTTAGAAGCTCTGCATGGAATTTGACTGAGCTACATGATGAAAAGAACACCATGATCTTCTTGGACTGCTTCTTTTTTAAGAAATAATATAGAATCGGAAACTTGTCGCTGCTAGGAATAACACAATAGCCTTGCTGTAAGCCTGCGACAGTAGCCTGTAGGGGCATCATCGTTATTTTTCTTATAGAAAATTTTAATAAAGAGAGGGAAGAAAAGCTTGGCTAAACAGTTCCTTACTTTTGATTTAACATCATGAACTGAGATATAAACAGGGGTTCCTTTTTGCGCTTCATTTTTCTGAAATGACAACTTGGCAAAATCTACAACCTGTGGAATACACCAAAAATAGCATATTTACTCGAGAGATACAAACAAAACAGATGGACTTAAAGTCGAAATAGGCCAAATAACAAATGCACCAACCTCTGAAGTTTGTGTAGCAGAAAAAAGAACAGTCTGCCTAGTCTGTCATCATGTAGAACGATTTCAAAAAGATATAAAATGTTAATGCCAATAAAAATATACAAACTGATGTATGCATCTCAAATAAGAATTCAAGATGGACAGATGATCATATACCCGAGGAAGGTGCCTGAATATTTGTCTCATATCTTCCTCAAAGTTTTGCTCGAGTATGCGATCAGCTTCATCAATTACAAGGCACTACAAAGAAAAATATGAGGTACGTTCCACAGAAAGTTAAGAGGGAGGAGGGGATCATGATAAAATACATAAATTTTGATGAGATAAAAATGATAATCAAGGATATAAAAGGATTTTGGAAGGTAAAACTGTTAGGTATTAAAAATAAATTGCATGATCCAAGCTATACATTTATCTGAACCCTGGTGCTATATCAAGACTCGAGTATGGCTCCACATATACAGTATACCACAGTATGAAATTTGCAGTTTATCGTTGGTTCCTTAATGTATGCACCATTGTTTCTGAAAAAAAAAACTTCATCATCCCTCGACAGTAAGGTAGCAAACACGAGTTCCTTACCTTTAGGCTCTTATACATGAAACCCTTGGTGTTCTGCAGATGATCCAAAAGTCTTCCTGGTGTAGCAACTAACAAGTTGACGCCCTTCACGAGCTCATCAGCTTCACCTCTCCGGCTGTTACCACCAATTACATATCCAAGGGTTTGTGAGTGGTACTTCATTAATTTCTTGGCAACATTGTGTGTCTGGAGCAAATGAATAAAGAATATATGGTTAGTAACAAGAAAATACAGAACTACTAAGCTTTCAACAGCTGATTATGCCTCTCCGACTATGACATATATACTAACTCCAAGATAAAACCATTTGACTTGACAATTTTTTTTTCTGAATATACCCAAACTGAAAAAAGTAAATAGTGTAGCAGCATGATTTCTCCAGGTAATAATGGTAGTCATACCTGGATGGCAAGCTCCCTTGTGGGGCAAACCACGACGACTCCGGTCCCGTTACGCGGTGAGAAACACAGGTTGTAGAGCAGGTCGATGGCTGGTATGAGGAACGCGAGGGTCTTCCCCGAGCCCGTCTTGGCAGCGCCCATGACATCCCTACCTTCCAGCAGAGGCGGTATGGATCGAGCTTGAATCTGCAAAGCACATGAGCAGTTCCATGCGTCAAGTGGGGCAATATTCATGCTAGACCGAACAGCGGTTCCATTGGCCACATCTCTACTGAACTGAAGTAGTACTGGACGAGAATTCACATGTGACCAACATTGTATACTACTAAACCCGTGCCTGTGAAACTATGTCATCTAGTAATGGAGTAGTACAGTACCAACCAATGAACTCAGCATAAACACAACGTTTACCGGTGCAGTCATCGAATTGCGCGAGAACCAGAAGCAATTCGGGCGAAAAGGTAAGTAAGTAGGGTTTAGTGGTGAATTGTTTTTTTTGGAACGGGGGCAGGGGACGCAACGCACATGGGTGAGGCGGGTGTAGCCCATCTCGGTGATGGCCCTGGCGGTGAGGTCGGAGATTGGGAGCTCCGAGAAGAGCCTGCTCGTGAGGATCCCCGACCCCTCCGTCCTCTCCTTCCCCTTCTCTGTCTCGCCCTTGTCGCCCCCCTCCTGATCCTTATCCTCGTCGGCGGCGTCGCCGAGGTCGTCCTCGACCCTCTCTTCCGGCTCCAGCGGGGCGGGGGAGGGGCGCTTCCGCTTCGTCGGCGGCCCCGCGGAGCTCATGGGTGCGGCCGCAGCAGACATTGCGGTGGCGACTGGCGACGGGAAACGGGAGGAAGGGCTCTGCTCTAGGGCTCGACGATCGCTGCTAAGCGTACGCACGCGACGGAAACAGGGAGTCTGTAGTCTTCGCGTCCTCTCTCTTTGATTTGGTAAGAATTTTGCAGGAACTGTGCAACAATTCTCGCACGAATCGCGTAAAATTTCCAAGGAACCGCGCATAAGCAGATTCGGGGCAATGGATATGTCAAATTTAAGTCGGAGTGAACACATATTCCGTTCAATTTTTTTAATTTACGCACCAATTCCGTTCAATTGTACTTGGACTATAATGTTTTGCAGTCGACTACTATCGGGCGGCCGCTAACCACTTTTTTTTTTTTTTTGAGAGACCACATGCTTGTTTTTTCACATGAAAACCAGAACGATTTTTTTTTTTTTTAAATTCTACCAATCTACTCCCTCAGTCCCAAAATAAGTGACGTGAGTTTGTTTAGATTCGGATGTATCTAGACACATTTTCATATATAGGTACATGTAATAATCGTCAACAGAAGATTTCAATAGAAGATTGTTACCAACAACAAAGGAAAGGTGCATCTGCACCAGCTCAAATCTGACGATTCACGCAGAGGAAACAAATGAATATTCCCCAACGTTTGGCTGGAGAATTGCAGGGACACGGTAAAGGGAAGTCTGCAGCCTTTGCGTCCTCTATTTGATTTGCTAAGAACTTTTGCAGGAAACTGTTCAATTCTAAAATTTCCAAGGAACCGCGCATGAGCAGATTCGGAGCAATCAGTTAAGGTCAAATTTCCAACGAGCTCAAAGTCGGAGTGAAGACTCCCGGACGGCGTAGCGCCTCCGGCACTACACCACTGAAAAGCACATTGTTGTTTTTTTAAACGAAAAACCAGACGATTGTTACCAACAACAACAAGGACAGATGCATCTGCACCAGCTCAAATCTGACGATTCACGCAGAGCGAAACAAATGATTATTCCCCAACGTTTGCCTGGAGAATTGCAGGTAAAAAAGAATTTCTCAGCTTACAAGCGATGCCATGGCATCAGGCAGCGTAGGCCTCGGGCGTCCTCACCTCAATCGCGCATCAATATTGTCGCTCTAAAAGACTAGATTACATGATGATTACATGGAGGGGAGCACACACATACTACTGCCATACCAAGAAATGGCCATACATGCAGAGGGTGGCATCCAAGTACCAGACAGGAACCATCTCACTGGTTCAACCAAAAGAGCCAGGCAGCCAGCGATCAGCAGCTTGACAACGTCGCATCACAAGCTAACAATGCGACCTCTGCTGCTTGAGCAAGCAAATTCCACCCAGGTGCCGGTACCCTGGTGAAAACAAGAGGGCACCTCAATGTGCTGGCTGCACAACATGCTTATTAACTAGTCTTATTCGATGCGCCGTGGTCAGCTTCCGCCGTCAAGACTGGACTGCTGGCGCACCATCAAAGCCGCCACTGACGACAGGCGCAAGCTCGTTAAGATGGAGGAATTTCCCCCCAACTCCGTTGCTCTCCCTGCCAGGCCCATGCATCTTCACTATATGCAGTAGCCGTTCCTCTTGGTCTTGACTTCTCGCGGAGGCCTCCACGTCGTTTACTGTGTCAGAGAC
Source organism: Avena insularis (assembly GCA_023614405.1). Lineage (NCBI taxonomy): Eukaryota > Viridiplantae > Streptophyta > Magnoliopsida > Poales > Poaceae > Avena > Avena insularis. The sequence continues at coordinate 27,212,984 of CM042696.1, read as the reverse complement.
CGCATCTGGATCCGGTGCGTCCGGTTCACATGGCTTTCCTAATCCGTCCTTCACTGCGCTAGAGCCGGCATCTGGATCTGATGCAGTCGGTTTAACCGGCTTTCCCAGTTCGGTATCTGTGCCAGAGAGATCATGCCGCTGATGATTCATGTGGGGCCGGGTGGAACGCTTATTGCGTTTGATGCCTGTTTGGATTTCGTCCAAAGCTATCAGCCTCATCGCTTGAGGACTGCGAGTCGGCAATCTTTTGGGCCGTCGAGTCCCCTCTCCGTCTTCGCTGCTCAGAGAATACTCCTGTTCCAATTGGAACTCTCCATCATCTTCCGAAGTACTTGCCTTGGGTTGTTTTCGACTTCTAAGATACTCCTCGTCATACACAACTTCGCCCATGATATCAGCATCGCTGTCGAAGGTCGGGTCAATGTCCGAGACATCCTCAACAAAGTCCTGTGTGTACCTTTGAGATCTTTTTCTCTGGCGGCGCCTACAATGAAGCAATGCAAGTTTATAAGTTTATACGCTGCTAGTGATAGGCTTCGGCAAAGAATCAGCTCAACATCAAGAGTTGAAGGAGTTACCTACGATCAGGAGTTTCAGCCTTTTCCTCCCCATCATTTGCCTGGTAGCTATATGACTTTGGTGGAGATTCTTCGCTGAATCCATTACATACAGACGAGGGACCAGATAATTTGCCATTATTTGATGCGCCTCGTGCTCGGTCCAGCACTCTTCTGTTGATAGTGGTAACATTCTGAACAGAATTCTCACTTTCTCTGTCAGTATAAGAATACAGAAACTCGTGTCATGATTTTTGTTGTTTCTAATAGCAATTCCCTTAATGAAACTATGGAGCATAGATGATCCACCTACTTTATTGCTTTTATGGCCTCATTTATTGAACGGTCATAATCATCTGCATGATAAGGAAATAGTTTCTCATTAGGAGAACAGTAATCTCTATACCCTGATCTGGTTCCAATGGGAACTGTCCAATGCAGCAAATGGAAAGATGGCAGTAATACTTCAGAATATCATCTCCTGATCAACAAATATGACAATGACGCACATGTCATTTAGTCTAGAAGATCTTTATGAACAATTGCACAGATGTCATTACTTTGGTAGAAAGGTTTATACAAGTCACTGGGAATAGCTTGCTAGCATTTACTATTCATCAAGAGCCGGACTGACGAAATTATAGAAAGCTTTCTTACAGCATACCTGTAAGAACAGCTACAGCTACGTAAAGAGAAATTGAACTTTAAGTGTTCTTCTGCGCATGAGAGAAAAGTGAGGCAACAGATTTGCAACTGTTAAACTAAGCTTACCAACTTGAGAAATTATTGACATGTCGCTTGTTATTGCACAGTACTGCATATAAGAAGGTAAGGACCACATGCGGAAGAAAGCTTTTATAGAAGCTAACCCCAATTCAGGCAGCGGCCAACCAAATAAAGATAAGGATCCTATTACTAGGAAGTTAGCAATTAGTTTCTATTTGTTAGGGATATGATTAAGATTAGTTTCTATTTGTTAAGGCTATTTCATCCATCTAAAGGGCTGCCACATGCTATCTGAAGCTAAGCAAGAATATATTAAAGAAGGTCATTCTCATTCCCAAAAGGGTGTGCAGTGCAGCTCTGCCATGTCTCGATCATTACAGTCAGTGATACTAAAGCACGAAATGCCAGTGAAACATCTAATGTGAAGGAATGACTAAATGAACAAGAAACTGTAACAGCTGGTCAACGCGTAATGAGGGAAATGCTAGTATATGGTGAGGACAATACCAAAAGTATAAGTGACACGCTTTCTTTCACGCTGGGAGCGCCCAGAGGTGAATCCATCAAATGCCAGGTAGCTGTTAAGGAGGAGGGCTTGTCTTTGTTGCTTTTTTAACACCCTCTCTTTGGTCTGCAAGAGGATTTATCACAAGATCAGAATAGCCAGCTGCTGTACTCTATAGCAGACAATTTAACTCCTTGAGAGGTGTAGTTGGATACCTTGTGAATCTTTTCTATCTCTGGAAGATAATCGATCTTCAACTTCTTTCCAACTGAGACCTCTGTCCTGCTGCTACTTGAGAAGAGCTTTTCCTGCATAAGATAGACAGAAAATAACTAATATCATTAAACTTCCAAGAGTTTCCCAAGAATAAGAGATCTAAAATTAATGTTCTAAAATCGCTATGCAATTCGATGCCAAAAGTTTGCATTTTTATTTGGATAAGCTCTTCTAATGCACCTCTGACTAAAGTTTGTATGATTAATATAAATTTCTACAGATACACTTACAAGTGACAAATCTTTGAACACTTTTGAGTAATGGGTGAAAAAGGATACACATTTTGAGGCAACCCCTACGATTGGTCTTAATGTATGTGGTGACCTTGGTTCTGCCTGGTATTACATGGTTGCAGATTTCCGAATAATACATGGTGCATTCTAAGCTGGCCATCTGACATTTCTAACTTCTAAAGCACACTTGCACGTACTCTTGTCCTCCCTCTATATATATATTAGTTGCACAACGTGAACCGACAAATAGTTAAGTACATGTTAATGTTAGCGCGATCTAAGCTTATTCTGAAAGGTCCTTACCCCATAAATTTGATCTTGTCCAAACATATGTTCCACAAAAACCAAAACTAGTGACATCTAAGAGCAAGCCCAAGTGTAAAGTATGGAGGTTGACTGATTAGTTGGCTCTGTTTCCATTCATACTCAACATGTTCTGCAGAGAAGATAATGCCAGTATCATGTTTTGACAACAGTGAAGATGTTACATGATCTCACAGTAAGCTCATTTGCCTTGTAGGTTTTATCGTGTGTGTGTGCATGGACGAAAGGGGAATAATTTCAGGACTCCATTCAGTAACAGAAGACCTAAAAAATGCATATGATGAAATCAAAAGTTAAAACTTACAGCTGCTGCTTCAAATTCAACAAAGTTGGTTGCTACAGTCTCCCACTGGTAGGATATAACTGGAACACCTAAGACTCCTCTTCCTTTAGATTTTCTCGTTTGCTCCTTCACATACTCCACTTGTCTAATTTCGCGATACAATCGATGCCCAAGAGCTGGATCTTCGTCATACCTGTAGTGCATTAGTTGATTAGAAATGCCCTTGGTCACAACAAGGTGCTTAAAATCCCTTCGTAATTTATGTTCATATAGTTGTCTTTTGCTCACCAGTATGAGACTCCATGGGAATCTCCTCCGATTCTTTTTTTGCAAAAAGCAGTGGGCTGATAACCCTTCTTTAAACAACTATCTACGAAGTTCCGAACATCCTCTTGCTGTAAAATAACTGCAGCTGATCAGTTAAGCTATCAATCATAAAGCACTGCAAAAGGTACTCATGACCAGAAAACTTAACAACCACATTTGCAGCTACTTGTACACGTCTATTAATAATTACCAACCTGAGGATATTGAGAGCATTTACCGGTTCGGGATAAGTGCTGTACAAATGGGAGATCCAACAAAACTACTATGTATACATATATCCATCCACATAGGATTACATGAAGAATATACATATATCCATCTTATTTTAAAATTAAACTACTCTGTATATCTCTAACAGAAAGATATGTGTAAAATAACATGTGGAAATGAAATTTTTCCAGAAAGATATGTGTAAAATAACAGGCAGCCTATGCCATCGTTCTAAACAGAGGTTGAGGAACACTCAGCCAATCATTAATTGCTTACGCAAATTAGCTGGCTTAATATGCAAGTGAGTAATGAATACTTCGAGTGGGCGCACACTGTAACATAACATACGTACATTGTAGAGCACTACTCAAATCATTTATCATATGTTTCAGAGAACTGTAAGCTGCATGCCCAGACCTACAGCTAGGCTGCAAAGATATGCATTATCAGATCTGGATCTTTGCAAGTATATTGAGCAGATTTCAGAAACGGGCATTCCTTGGAAACTTGACAACACGTGGTTACTGATTGTTTAACAAGAGGCCACAACAAGTAACCTTTCTCAAATTAAAATTTAAAATTCAATGTAAATGAAGCACCAAAATTAATATTTTAACCTTAGATGCTAGACAAACACCCTAGAATGTGGGTTTAATTCCACATGATAACAATACACAATCTCGCTGCAAATGATACACAGGAATAATCGGGGCTCACACACCTCACAGCGTATGTCACATATTGCTTTCAAGATCACTAATCGAGTTGCTGGATCAAGTTCCTTGTACGCTTCAATTTCCACGCTGAGAAAGGGAAAAAAACAATAAGTCACCCAGTATTCAACTGTAGCAAGGGATTCAGCTGAGGAATTGCTTGGGTACAGAACTCACCCCTGTGAGGCAACGATTGGTAGATTGCCTTCTGCAACCTGAAGATGAGGCCATTTTTTAGCTCAGCAACCAAATGCAGTACTACCCCTAGTATAAAATTGTTATTCGCAATGAACAAATCACATACCAGATGCCACCAGTCCTTCAGTTTCCTACATAACACTGTTACCCATCTTCCGCTCCCCATGCCCGTCCGAGCTACAGGAGGAATTGACTGCAAAATGCAAATAAGAAGCATTCAGAAGTCGTGTATTGTATTTGGCAAGCTGATCAAGCATTACTCTAGTACTGGTCCTAAGTAAGACTGTAAGAGAAATGTGTGATGTTGTGATAGCGTTGGCAACATCAGTACTTCAGTTCTAATTTTGCATTTCTATATGGAGGATACATACTGATACTACTGCATCCAGCGTTGACTGCATCCAGGCATTTATAGAAAATAACAAGGGCATGTCCATTCTCATTTACCAAATAATACTCCATCCAATCCAAATTAAATGTCGCAAAATGTTGCCTAAATCTGTTTAGGTTCAATAAACCTGCGGCAACTAATTTGGATCAGAGGGAGTAGTGGAGAGCAAAAGAACCTATTCTACACTGCTAAGCCTGCTAGGAATGGGTGTAAAATCAGTGTGGCCACACTGGTAGTTAGCTCAACTTTGAACTAAATCCCAGTGACCACACTAGTCATACATCCATTCCAAGCAGCCCCTGAATAGAATTTAAAACGTTGGGCATTATGATTGAATTGCACATGCAACTAAAGATACAGCGGCATAAAATAACTTGCGAACAGAAGAAAGGCTCACCCTCAACAGCGGGATATGCAGTTCTTCCAACGTGTTGTTGGGCGCAATGATGGCGTCCTCCAGCTCCTCCGCCGTGAACTCCACCGCGATGTTGAGCAGCGGCCGGAACACCTGCAGCTCCGAAGCAGGGCAATCGCGCCAAATTCAAACGAGGCAGACTCTAAACCCTAAACCCTGGGAGGGCCGAAAGGGGCGGGGGAGCACAGGGCAGGTGGGGGATGCGGATCACTCACGTGGAGGAAGTTGAGGACGGAGGCGAGCTCCCACATGCCCCGCAGCCTCCACCGCGGCAGCTCTGCGGGAGCCGCGGGCTCCGCGACGAGCGGCGTCACCACGCGGCATTGCGGCGCCTCCTCCTGCACCTCCTCCTCCCCTTCCTCTTCCTTATCCCTCTTCCTCGGCCTCCCCGGCCGCCGCGCCGGGTGCGGGGGCGCGGGCGCGGCGGGCAGCACCTTGGGGCGGCTGTTGCACGCGCGCGGCGGCCGCGTCCTCCTCGGTGTCGGCTCCGCCTCCGCGGGCGGTGTCTGCTCCTCGTGCGGCGATGCGGCGGACATCTCCGGCGAGCTACGCGGCGGAGGGTCGGATCGGCGGCGAGGGGCAGGGGTGGCTCGGGGGGGCTGGGAGAGGGAGGGGGTCACGGGGGGAAGGGAACGAGTGAGGAGGGCAGAAAAGAGATTTCGCGTTGGGCAAAGGTAACGGAACCGCGATTGAGCCGGGCGGAAGGGGAACAGAACAGAACGCTGCCGCAATTGCGGGGCAAGGGTTTTCGGAGAGGGTTTGGGTTGGACCGGTCAACTCAATCGTCAGGTTTTTTTTTTCTGTTCAGATCTAACCCTGGGCCTGGGAACATTGGCATAAAAAATCTCAGAAAGAGGAACATGTCATGAAGTTTAATCTCTGGTTCAAAAACAATACAGTACTTACTACTCCCTCTCAAGAAATGTGAAGTTTAAGCTTTGCTAAAAGACCTGAAAAAACTTGCTTCCGTTCATCTCACCAGCGACAGTCAGCTTACATAAATTCCATGGAAATACATTAAGTCAGGAACATGAGTAGGAGTACATGAGAAACAGTCCTGGATCCAGAAGTAAGATGAAAAAACATCGCCCTCCAAGGAACTCCCTACATACATGTCTGATGTCTCTACCGGCAATTACAGCTCCAAAAAACTATATGAATAATACCCGCTGTTCCGAACAAGAGGGTTGCGCGAACAAAAAAGAATTAATCTAGAGAAGATTGATCGTGGATTCACGGCACGCTTCATTGGGCGCCACCCTGAATTTCCGTGCTGTTCATGTCACTCTTTCGTAGGTACCACCAATCTGCATGTGAAGCCATTCCGACGCCGGCGAGCCCTGGGCGTATTCTCTTGGTGTTTGCGGGTCAAACGTCAGCCCGGGTGCTGTGTTGTATGCCGGAGCGCCAAACTGCAGCAGAAAGATGGCCATGGCGGTAAACTTTCTGGAGCTAAGATATATTTGTTGTACTAGCTGTTGTCCTGCTACTTAGCCAATGGATGTACAACTTGACTTACATCTTTAGGTGGAAATGTTTCAGCTCCATTGCTCGCATGGGCATTAACCGCCTCAAGCTTCATGGACAGGAACTACAGACGACAGCAATTTTTGTGGAGTTATTAACTGAACTTCAGATGATGACACAATTCCACAGAAGAAGCAAGCATGGAACACAGCATACCTCGATTTGACGTTCCAGAGATTGGACATAATTGATTATCTCATCAAGGACTGATGCTTTCCCAATAACCTGACCAAGGAGGCAAGAGCTTTCCAAAGGAAATCATTTACAGAAACAGAACTAGGGAAGCCTTAGAGCTTGCAGATGATACCAAGACAAATCTATACAGCACATTAATGCGACAAAACAGAAAAAGAACTGGATGCTTGTTGAGATTAAAATGCACCTTGTTGCATCCCGGGACAAGATCTTGGAGAATTTTCATCCGCTCGGTTATTTTCTCACGTCGTGCCTGCCAGAATAAGTACAAACTTCGGTGATCAAATCATCTTATTTACTTGCGGTTGCTGTACAGCAGGAAAATATTTGGGCACTTCAACTTGTAACCAGATTTGTAACTCCTTTAATGGACAGTGTCAGTGTGCATCTGTAGGGGTTTATAAGACTAGTCAAAACTGAAAACAATACATTCAGAATAGTACAAAGTGAAGCAAGGAATTGAAGCTAACCCTTTCTGCAAGGCTATGACTGTCAGTTGCTTGGCCCCTTCTTGCCCTCACATGGATGAAATCTTGCTTCGGTGGTTCTGGCGCTGAAGGATTTTGATCAACAGACTTACTAGCATTTCTTAAATCGGCTTCAGCATCCTTTTTGAACCTTCCATTATCATCTCTGGGTATATTCGCCTTGAAGCGCTTCGCTTCTGCATCAGTCTGCGCGTAAGATTGCAGCCAATTAAAAGATCAGGGCAGACAAGAGAAAGAATTAACTAATCTCTTGCTCTCCACATAAGCTGTGCATACCAAAATATTGGTATTTTTCTCTAAATATAAAAAAAATATTGTAAACCGTCTTCTGGCGTCACGAGTCAAAACAATTACTTAAACTGACAGTCAGCATAACCAATGAATATGAGTGAGGACAAAATCATATAATGGCACAAGTAAAATCAAATATCACGTACGAAAATAATGATGGCTTGCTGACTAGCACCAATATGATGTCTGCTAAAAAAATCTCAGTAGGTTACTAAATGCAAGCGGAAAATGCAGAAGACTCTATGGACCAACAGGTTGTTGGCTCTGTAGTTAGTGCTGGAGATAACTGGTCGGATTTAACCATTTGTCTAGCAGCCACCTTTAACCAGCAAGTGCAGGCTAAAAGGCACTGAAAACCGGTGGTACAAAAGACATAGCACTCAACACGAAGTCAAGCCAGCTGTCACCCAAAAATTTGATACTACCTCTGATCCAAATTAGTTGTCGCCGGTTCACTGAACCTAGACAGATTTAGGCAACATATTACCTAAATCCGCGACAATTAATTTGGATCGGAGGGAGTAATATTCGACATACATACTGGCACTGTTAATCAGCATCAAAGTCAAAGCGACTATCTAAACTGCCAATCAGTATATAACCAGTGAATACAAGGGGGCAAAATCATATAATAGACCAGTAAAATAAAAATTCAAATATAATAATGATGATGGCCTGCAGACTAGTACCAATATAATGGCTGCTAAAAAATCACAGTGGGCATATAAATTCAAGCAGCAAATGCAGAACACTCCATGGACCAATAGGTTGTTGGCTCAGTAGTTAGTGCTGGAGATAGTTGATTGGATTTAATTGTTTGTCTAGGAACCACCTTTAACCAGCAAGTACAGACCAAAAAGTATTGCATTGAAACCGGAGGTACCAGAGACACAGCACTCAACACAAATAGTGAGACCAAAACTTGGCAATGGTATATATATTCACCATACCTACTGGCTAGATCAATATAAAATCACTTTTTTTTATTCTATTTTCTAAGCTATAATACAGCAAGAGGTAATTGGGAGGATAATATGATTATATTATAGTGCCAGCAAGATTCCAGCAGTAGCACGGTGCTGACTGCAGCATGTGGCTATATAAAGAGCATACAGAAGTCCTGTGACATATTCACATGTACTGCTGTTCATAAACTTGTTCCCCTTACAAACAGATATTGTAAAGATTGACACAGATTGTGGAAAGATAAATTAGTCTTGTTATTTTGAATACTTAGCAGAGCAATCATATGCTGTCAACATTTCAGTAAGCCAGCCTGACAGCCATTAGCACTTCAGCACCATTATGAACCAATCTAGACACGTACACACAGCACTGCTGAGTACGGAGTTATGACATCTAATTATCATATACATCCTTTCCGCTGACAGAAGTTGAAAGTGAAACACAGTTGTGCAAGCCACAACAAGATGTCTCTGTCAAAAGCAGCATCCAGGCCAACGATGTGGATGTAATAAACTGTGGCGTGCTAAAAAATAGGAAATCTGCCACTGCAATCAACAGTGTGTTATCATAACAACGATGAAATGTAGCTACAGAGTAAAATTTCTTTCGTACATCTGAAAGTGGGTGTCATTAATACTCAAACTCAAACACTGCGTATGACTGAATCATGAGAACCTCTAAAGCATGACCGCAAGATCATGGAATGAATTCCACATGGTTAATCAGACCCTTTGACTTCTGCCGGTATTCTGGAACCTATTATAGTGGATGTGCTAAGATTTTTTTTTCTTTCACCTCCAGGACTGTTTCTACATAATTTTTCTACCCCGCCAGCTCAAATATTAACGTACCACATGCAAGGATTTCAATCGAAGGTTCAAAGCATCCACTGATAAATTCGTAAAGTTGAACATGGACTCATTCTATGTTCCCACCATGGCTGCATCTAGCGGTGTCGACTCATAGGCATTTTGTAATTAGAGAAATCGATAGCCCACCTGTACTGGGAATGTTCTGGATTTTCCGTGTGGCCCTATCTAAACTAAATTATGCACGAGCATCCAAATCTAGCTACGTACAGGCATTGTCACTAGCTGCAGAGAGCAGGGCTCAGTCCGCTTAACACTAGCTAAAGTACTAACCACTCCAAGCTAAAAAACGGTCATACCCACAAATCCTACGCCCAATTAAGTACCACGATACACCCAATCGTACAGATGAACAGGTGACACCACCAAACTAACTAGTGTCTGAAGCGACCATTTTCCTTAAGCATCTACAGTTACGCCAAAATAAACCCCTCATTGCGCCCAACTCCTTAGACGTCCCACGGATCAAGACCAGTGCCGAGAAAAACCTACCAAATCCTGGCCGCCGCCGACGCCGGAGGTGGAGACAAGCCTGGACGAGTCGTCCTCGGACGCGGGTGGCTCCCGCTGCCTCCTCCGTCCACCGCCGCCTCCGCGGGAGCCGCTGCTCTGGCCCGTGACGGCGGAGGACGGCTCCACGGCGCGGTTGCCGCCGCCGCCTGCGGGGTGCGGCGGGCGCCAGGGCTCGGCGGCGAGCGCCGGGGCGCGGTCCATTGCGGCGGCCAGGCGCGTGGAGGAGCTCTAGGGTTTCACGGGCGCGGGAGAGGCGACCAGATCGGGTGGGGAGGCCGAGGCTCGGGAGTTCGCAGTGCCACTGACCTACTGTACACTTGCGCAGCGGAGAAGGGTGGGGGGAGGTCAGAGGAGACTGGAATCTGGAAGGGAGCCGTGGAGAAAGAAATGAAAAATAACTCGGGATTTGGCCACGCGGTGATTGGCGGGCGTGGGGCTGGATCTACCCCTACTTTGCACCGCTTTCTTTTCTCAAAGGGAGATCGAATCTGGGAGCTTGGGACCTGTTTGGTTGCTCGGGTCTCTTGGTTCGCTGGATGCTCTGCTGGTGCAAAGTTGCATGTTGGCATATGGTCCGATGGAAAATAATTCTATAGGATCTGGTCTACAAATTTAGTCCTATGGACCAAGTTCTGCAAGTGACACGTGTTTAGGAGAGAGAAATCACAGTAATTGAATATCTATTTTTAGATCTAAATGGTGACACATGCCACGTGCCACTTACAGAACTTGGTTCACGGGCTACATTTGTGGACCAGGTCCTATAGAATTATTTTCCTGGTCGGATGTGCTTACCTCGCATGGTAAAATGGTGAGCTTACCAACTAGCCATCAGGGTTTAAGATCTACATGATCGATCAACCTGAATCAGAACAACTAGTAGTGGATAATCCACATGATTAGGCCAACAATGATGATGTCTTTGATCATACGTGCATCCCGTATAGGTGAAACCTGCTCGTGTGGATGAACAGGCATAAGTTTTCATCAAGTCGCTAGCTACTTCAAAATATACAACTTCTTCTTCATCATGCATGCACTGCCGCCACCATCTCCATTATCAGGGAGCAAGCACTACATGTCAGGAAGGTCCTGAGCCAGAGATCCGTGTGGTCCTCTGCCATTTGAACAAAGTTGTTGACCATACCCCGGTTATCGAAGAGGTGGCTGAGCGCCACCATCAGAGCCTCAGGGTTGTACCCTTTGGTTGCCATGACGGCGTCATATAGAGCTGGGTGCACATCAGGAGGGGAAGCAGTGGTGATGGCGGTCGCCACTGCTTTCACGGTCTCGATCATGCACGTGATGGCGACGACGTTCTCCTCTCCCAGTAGCGACCTCTTCCTCTTCTTGCTAGGATCGTAGCCACCTGCAACGTAGGCATTTGTGCTGCCACCTTGACCAACGCCGGCAGTAGGAGAACCAGCGATGGCATCGGTCTTGGCATCCTCATCAAGTACCACTGTCTCTGAATCCTAGGTTTGTACGTATTCAGGGCATGGTTCGCCAAGAGGCTCAATGGAGCCCATTGCAAACCTGCCAGTGGCAAGGCCGAAGGAGAAGATGGCCTCCATCTGCCTATAGTTAGCGATAGGCTTGTTCAGATACTCAGCATCCTTGGGGTGATCTTGAGACAAGGAATTGCTAGGAGGTTAGTGAGTCTAGTGTTCGAAATCAAAGGAGATGTTACTGAAATTAGTTAATACCGAGATTTGTCCCCTATAGTGGGTGTCCTCCAAAATGATGGTGCAGGTCTCCTCGTCCCAGCTAGCTCCGCTAAGGTCTCTGAGCTTGGAGATATGGATCCACCTGGTCTTCCATTTACGCAGGTGGTTTTACACCTCTTGGAGGACACCTCGATGCCACATAACTCAAACACCTTGCGGGCAACTTATTCAGGTGCACTTCTTTAAACCCCTTCTCCGTCCTGACGCCGCTCTTGATGATCTCGCACATCTGGTTCAGCACGAACACTGAGAGGAACGGTTCCCACTTCATGGTGCCCTTAACTCCCTTGCACTGGCCTGTGTTGTGGGCTTTGCCAGCCTTGGCTTTCCTCTTGGCCATGAGTTTGGCAGTGTGCTCTACAATCTTCTCTACCGTGTACCCGGTCATCGGAAGCATAGACAAGATCTATGTGCATTGAGGATAGGTGAGCCTCAGAGGCAGTAGCTGGGATTGGGTCTCAACGACAAAGGTCTCCTGAGAATCCAAGAGGGCCTGGCTGAACTCATCGTTGGTCATGTCCTACACATTTCATGGTCGCACATATCGGGAACTAGACTACACACATGAACACAAGCCTAAACATGCAATGAGTCTAGGAAAACACCAATTATGACTATACCTAGCAGTTCCTTAGGTATAGTAACCCAGATCTACCGCAAACTATAATTAGATCTAGAAGGGGCTAACTGACCGAAGCTACTAGACCTGGGGTTTGATGGAACTCACCGGCATCGAAAGAGAAGAGCACGTCGAGGATGAAGATCTTGGAGAAGAACGCCCGCACCAGACGGTCTACAACCACCACCGCCGCTCCCGCCGCTTACCTGTTGCGTGATGCAGAACCTCGCCGGCTTGAGAGCTCAAAGAATGGGGAAAATGGTGGCGATGGATGTTGGTATGGTGGGTGGTGCTTTATACCAGCGCACGTTAGCGAGCGGTGACAAAATTCTTCCCTCCAGCTTTTGGGGGAAACCCGCGGCTCGCGCCATCGCCGAGCTCGCGGGCGGCGTAGCTTCCCCTCCCCCCTTTTGCACGAGCGGGGCCTATCCCCACGGAAACACCCAAAATCGGCGTTCCCTGTGGGCCAACTTTTGGGCTGCTTTGAAGTTCATGTGATGCAAGAAACACATGCGACCCAATACACCAAACGCCCTTATTTCTTCTCGGCGCATGCGAGAAACGGAAAAACGGGCAACCAAACATGCCCCAGCGTGTTTGGTAGCATGTGTAATGTTAAACAGGCTGAAACAGTACGAAAATGGTGTTTTGGTTGCTTGTAGAAGGACAACTTCTTGGTTGGTGATACATTGCAAATGTATCTATAATTTTGATGTTCCATGCTTGGTTTTATCTACTTTCTTATGTTTTGTCCACACTTTGGAGTACTTTTCATATGATTTCTTGGACTAACCTATTAACAAGATGCCACAGTGTCAGTTGCCTGTTTTTGTTGTTTTTGGTTCCAGAAAATCAGAAAATGAATATTCTCGGAATTGGACCGGACAAAAGCCAAAGTCGATATTTTACCGAAAGACTCACGGAGCCAGAAGACGAGACGGAGAGGGTCCAGGGGCTGGCCACACCACCTGGTGGCGCGGGCCAGGCCAGGCCACGCCAGGGGGTGGTGTGGGCCCCTCTGGCACCCCCTCGGTCTCCCCTCTCGCCTATAAGAGCCTCCTGATGCATAAACCCTAGATCGTCAATCAGAAATCCACGAGAAGTTCCGTAGCACCGCCACCACCAAAGGGGAGATTTGGGGGACAGAAAGTCTCTGTTCCGGCACCCTGCCGGGAAGGGGAAGTGCCCCCGAAGCCATCTCCATCGATCTCCATCACCATTGCTGATTCCCATGATGAGGAGGGAGTAGTTCTCTCTCGAGGCTAAGGGTTCTACCGGTAGCTATGTGTTCATCTCTCTCTCTCTATGCATGATCATTTTGTGATCATGAGCTTGTAATCTATAGATCTATCTTGCTACTCAAGTGCTTTAATGAATCTCTGCTCTCCCCATGTGTGTGAAAGTGATAGTGTGCACACCATGGTGGCACTTAGGCTAGAGATTACAAATACTTGTTATGAGTTATATTTGGAGTTGGATGTTTCTATGAAATTGTGGTGTTTGTTGGACTCATCTAGTACTCAAGGTGACAGTGTGGGGTTTTCTAGATGGGAAAGGATTACTTTGAGGAGTGTTGTTATAGCCCTACCATCGATTAGAGTGTCCAACCAGAGAGTAGTTCAGCGTAGTATCATAAAGAGAAGATATTTATATGAGAGAGTGTTCACTAGTGAAAGTATGATCCCTAGGCCTTGTTTCTAAGCACTGAAACACCGTTTGCTACTAGATCTGTTATATGTTTGCTTGCTTCCATCTTTATTCCAGTTTGCCTTTAGTCTCTTCCACGCCATCAAGTTATTTTCTATCACCATTACCACTTATAATTATCTATACCACTTGTATTTCACTATCTCTCCGCCGAACTAGTGCACCTATACACCTGACAAGTGTATTGGGTGTGTTGGGGACACAAGAGACTTGTTGTATCTTGATTGCAGGGTTGCTTGAGAGGGGATACCTTTGACCACTTCCTCCGTGAGTTCGATAAACCTTGGGTGATCCATTTAAGGGAAAACTTGCTGCTGTTCTATAAACCTCTGCACTTGGAGGCCCAACAACTGTCTACAAGAATAGAATAGACATCAAGCTATTTTCTGGCGCTATTGCCGGGGAGGTAAGGTAAAAGGTATTCACACCGGAGGATTAAAGAAGAAGAATCTCCCACGGCAAACGTCTATTTTCTGGCGCCGTTGCCGGGGAGGTAAGGTAAAGGGTACTCACATCCTCCGGTGTGAGTGCTCGAAGTTATTTCCTTTAGATTCTACAATTTTGTCTTTTTGTTTCTTGTTTTCACTAGTTAGGCTTAATGGAAAACAACAAAAAAATTAGAGAGCTTTATAGTATTTATCTTGAGTTAGGACATGAAGTGTTTGAAGAGAAAATTAAAAAACCTATGGAACTTTATTTGCATGTTAATAGCAATGTTGTTAGTATGAATTCTTTATACACCATTATTGCTAATGCTATGGAAAAGTCTAAGCTTGGGGAAGCTATTTTTATGAAAATGATCTTTTTAGTTCCCCGGCTTTGGAAGATGGCTATTCTATTGCTTATGATGATACAAAACCTCCAATATATGATGATTATAATGATGAAATATGATATTTTCAGTCCACCTACTATTAAGGAGGAAATTAATTATGACTACAATATGCCTCCTATATTTGATGATAATGGTGATAAGAATAATAATGATAGCTATTTTGTTGAATTTGCTCCCACTACAATTAATAAGAATGACTATGCTTATGTGGAGAGTAATAATTATTATATGCATGTGGCTCATGGTAAGAATGTTTTATGTGATAGTTATATTGTTAATTTTATTCATGATGCTACTGAAAGTTATTATGAGAGAGGGAAACATGGTCTTATGTATCACAACATTATTAAGTTTCCCCTCTTTATGTTGAAAGTCTTGAAGTTGCACTTGTTATGCTTTACTATGCTTGTTGCTTTGTACTTTAATGACTTGTTTCTTTACAAGATTCCTACGCATAGGAAGTGGGTTAGACTTAAATGTGCTTTGAATTTGCTCCTTGATGCTCTCTTTTACTTCAATTCATATTTCTTATGTGAGCATCTTCTCAAACTATCATGCCTAACTTAAAGGCGTTAAAGAAAAGTACTTATTGGGGGATAACCCAAAAGTTTAGATGAGTCTCGGAAGTTATTACTTCAGTAATAACCGCTCCTTATCCTTTTTATTTGCTTTTTGTGCCAAGAGTAACCTCTAATGAGAGAGAAGTAATGATTGGGAAAGTTGCTGTCCCGAAACAGATTTTTGTGCTTCACCGTAAAAATTCGTGTAAAATCTTTGAACGTCTTTTTGAGGCGTGAATTTTTGTGCTTCTGCCCCAAGTTGTTATCTAACTTTATTTAGTTCAACACTTTTTGATTTGAGCAACAAAATGTCTTTGAAAAAATTCGTCTTTACTTGCTGGTCTGTTTTGACAGATTTCTGCCATTTTCTACATTTGCTTCTTGTTGGTTCCTTTTTGAGTTCTTTTGGGGAATTGAGCTTTTTGAGGGAAGTGCTACAGTAGATAGTGTTCTAATGGAAGTTTATTTTGTGCTATAACTGAACCTTAAGACTTATTTATCTTGAGTGCACTAATGTTGCTAATAAAGATTGTGTGAAGTTTTGTATGAAGGAAAATTTTTAGGTGTATGGAAGGAATGAGTAATGAGATGAAGGATGGACTAAAGCCCAAGCTTGGGGATGCCACGCGTGTCACCCCAAGAAGTATCCAAGAAGTACAAGCGTCAAAGCTTGGGGATGCCCAAGGCATCCCCCTCTTCATCAATAAAAACCCCAGGTTTCTTCCAAACGCTTCATTTTTATTGTTTCATGCATAGTTGTGTTGTTCTTGGAGTGTCTTCTTTTTCATTTTCGTTTTGGTTTTTTGTTTGCTTTGTTTGCTTAGTTTGCTGAATAAATGGGTTGGACCTCCTCTTTCATATATTGGTGTTCAAATAGTTTGGTTTGGTTAAAAAGAGTAGGAAATCTCATGCTTAAGTGGTAAAGAGAGCTTGTTTTTAACTGTGGCCTATGCTTTGTCATGCCATGCTTGATATTGTTTTGGCTTTATGCTTAGTATTATTTGTTGTAGCATGACTTGTTATAAAAAATTGAGATTGCTTAATGTGTCTTGGATGAATCATGCGTTGTTTTAGCATATTAAAGCATAGTATTGTGGTATTATCCTTTGATGCTTTATTTGGGTTGACTTGGCGCATGCTCACACCATGTTATGACTATATCAAGTCATCATAAGCCTTCATGATCCTTTAGTTTTCAACTTGTAGTATCACTTTATGCTTTGATCAATGATGTTTTGTCGCTCTGCATGATTATGGCCATTTTTGCTCTCTCGTTTGTCGCTCCCTTACTATTGCTAGCCTTCACTTACACTGAGTGTTTTACTCATGTTTCTAACTCCCTTAAACCAAATATTGCCAAAGTGTCCACCATACCTACCTATTAGCATCATTTGCTACTTCCGTGCATATTCAATATGCCTTGTTTTCTTCCGAATAAAATGTTTGCTTGTTATGAGAAAGTTAGTTAGTAAAGCTCTCACGAACTTGATGGCACACTTTATTTCCTGCACTTAATAAACCTGAACCATTGTGATTCTCCATGAAAGTTATATGCTTGCAAATTATAGGCTGGGGATTAGCAGAACCGTGTTGTCACGGGGAATGCTTTCAATACTTGTAAATATATATACCCAGTTGATACCTTGCTCTTTTGTTTGCGGATGTCGTCGGTGTGAAATAAAAGGGGAGCTTGTAAGTCCATGGAGTTATGTATGTGTGTTAGAGGAACGCCTGGGTCGCTGGTCTAATCCATGCTGACATGGTGGAAACCTGCAGCGTAACCATAATGATATCTATGAAGCATTCTTTTTATAAAAAAAGAGAGATAGCTATTGAGAAAAAGAAAAAAAAAGATAGCTATTGAGAAAAAGAAAAAAAAGAGATTTATGAAAACAGGAAAGAGAGAAAAAAGCACCATTTTCCCATGGTAAATAAGAAAATTGCTGAGATACTCATTGTCTGCTTGCCTTGTCATTTTGATATGGGGATTCTTCCGTATCATCGGGCAAGGGGTACCCCGTTGCCGGTTCTCTATGATACGCACATACTTACGATGACAAGAACTTACCAGTAACTAAAGTTGAGTAGCATGAGGAGCGACCCTCGTACTCAAGGGACTTGGGATTTTCAGTTTATAGTTTGTCAAGCATATAACTCAAATTGGACCTCACTTTCACCTTAACCACATTAAAGATGCTTATGATAGGGGCAATGAGAGCTCAAAGCTAATGAGTACCATACTTTCAGCATTTGGAAGCCTTTCAAACTTTTCAAAACCTGTTCATTTCCTTGTTGAGTCTTCACACATTCTATGAGCACTTTCTTGAGAGCATAGTGGTCATTCTTAGTTCTATGTGCATTGTCCCAAGACTTGTTGATTAATGCATACCTTGATATTGCTTGTTTTAAACTATTTGTATCTAGTCACTCTTGTAAACTTTGAAGGTGTCCTTTGCATTTATGTTTGCTACTCTATGAGGGACAAGCTGAATGCCACTATGCTATGTTTTCTTTATGTGAAACAAACAAACATCTTGCAAAGCATTGTTATTCATGAATCTTTTGTTTGTGCCTTTTCATGTTGCATCATAGTTGCTTTGCCTTATCGTTAGAACTTTGTCTTTCATGTTATGATTGAAGTACTATGATCCCAGCTCTGAATGTTTTACAAATACTTTGATCAAGTTTATGATGGTGCATGTCACCTCAAAAATTATTCTTTTTTTATCACTTACCTACTCGAGGACGAGCAGGAGTTAAGCTTGGGGATGTTGATACATTGCAAATGTATCTATAATTTTTGATGTTCCATGCTTGGTGTTATCTACTTTCTCATGTTTTGTCCACACTTTGGAGTACTTTTCATATGATTTCTTGGACTAACCTATTAACAAGATGCCATAGTGCGGTTACTGTTTTGCTTTGCTGTTTTGGTTCCGAAGTCAGAAAATGAATATTCTCGGAATTGGACCGGACAAAAGCCAAAGTCGATATTTTACCGGAAGACTCATGGAGCCAGAAGACAAGACAGAGAGGGGCCAGGAGCTGGCCACACCACATGGTGGCGCGGGCCAGGCCAGGCCGCGCCAGGGGGTGGTGTGGGCCCCTCCGGCACCCCCTCGGTCTCCCATCTCGCCTATAAGAGCCTCCGATGCATAAACCCTAGATCGTCAATCAAAAATCCACGAGAAGTTCCACAGCGCCGCCACCACCGAAGGGGAGATTCGAGACGAAAGTCTGTTCGGCACCACAGCCAGGGGGGGAAGTGCTCCCGGAGCCATCTCCATCGATCTCCATCACCATTGTTGATTCCCATGATGAGGAGGGAGTAGTTCTCTCTCGAGGCTAAGGGTTCTATCGGTAGCTATGTGTTCATCTCTCTCTATATGCATGATCATTTTGTGATCATGAGCTTGTAATCTATAGATCTACCTTGCTACTCAAGTGCTTTAATGAATCTCTGCTCTCCCCATGTGTGTGAAAGTGATAGTGTGCACACCATGGTGGCACTTAGGCTAGAGATTACAAATACTTGTTATGAGTTATATTTGGAGTTGGATGTTTCTATGAAATTGTGGTGTTTGTTGGACTCATCTAGTACTCAAGGTGACAGTGTGGGGTTTTCTAGATGGGAAAGGCTTACTTTGAGGAGTGTTGTTATAGCCCTACCATCGATTAGAGTGTCCAACCGGAGAGTAGTTCAGCGTAGTATCATAAAGAGAAGATATTTATATGAGAGAGTGTTCACTAGTGAAAATATGATCCCTAGGCCTTGTTTCTAAGCACTGAAACACCGTTTGCTACTAGATCTGTTATATATTTGCTTGCTTCCATCTTTATTTCAGTTTGCCTTTAGTCTCTTCCACGCCATCAAGTTATTTTCTATCACCATTACCACATATAATTATGTATACCACTTGTATTTCACTATCTCTTCGCCGAACTAGTGCACCTATACACCTGACAAGTGTATTGGGTGTGTTGGGGACATAAGAGACTTGTTGTATCTTGATTGCAGGGTTGCTTGAGAGGGGATACCTTTGACCACTTCCTCCGTGAGTTCAATAAACCTTGGGTGATCCACTTAAGGGAAAACTTGCTGCTGTTCTACAAACCTCTGCACTTGGAGGCCCAACAACTGTCTACAAGAATAGAAGTGCGTAGACATCAGTTGGCATCGTCCCCAAAGCACCCAGGAGACAGGCCCAACGACAACGTCTGAATTGGTCATTTCTATGGACTCATTCCCGTGAGCTGGTAAATGAGGCCACGACGTGCACGCAACATCCGGTCGTGCAGGCGGGAAACGAAGATTCCTGGCCCTGTTTCGCGCCAAGACTAGACTCACCTACTACATTCGCTCACCTCTCTACATCGACGCCTAGCAAAAATCCCCATATTCCTCTTTCAACGGCCATGGTGGAGGCGGGGGTGCTAGCGACTGAGGCATAGATCTATCATGTCCCTCCGACCTGCTTTGGCACCACCCCGTCGGCCAAGAGAGTCGTTGCGCATCTCCCTCCCTCTCTCGGCAATGTACTCCCCCATCTGCCATGGCGGAAGTAATGAAGAACAAGAGAGAGAGAAAGATCAAGCTACTACCACAAACCCATAATCTATAGGTGGACTACTCCCTCTTCATCATGGTGGTGATGGTGGAGACGTTGGAGAAGGTAGAGATCCCTCTAGCGGTGGCTCCAACGGAGTTTCCCCCTCCAATATTCGCTGGTTTTGGCTCTATTTTGGTCTTTCGGTGTTTCTATGGCGCCTCTCTCTAGGAACTCCTGAGGGGACCTTTATATTGTGGTTTTTAGGTCATACGAAGGCGGTGGACGAAAGATCAAAACAAATCACCGGCCGAGGAGGAAAAGAGACTAGGTGGCATGCCCACCCTTACTGGGCACGCCACCTAGGCCCTTTTGGCCTCCTGGCTCATCTGGTAAGGTCTAAGTGCTCCTGGTGCTTCTCTTGATGAAATATTGATGCTCCCTAAAGCCTAGCTCCATTTGACTTCATTTAGGTCCCTAAAAGGCAAACAAAACAGGGTTTTCTTGTCTTGCGGAGTTATAAAAAATAAAGAGAATCATTGTTAAGTCCCCATAAATCAATGTAAAACATGAATAACATCATATATGTAGCAAATATGTGGGAATTCATAGCAACAAACTATAAAGTTCATGTATGCATTTTTCATGCATCAGCATCCCCAAGCTTAACCTATGATCGTCCTCGAGCATAAAGGTGATAAAACTAACATGGTCTTTGGAGTTTGGTGCTTCTTTTCACTACCAAAACCACAAAAATTTAAACGGTTCATTGCTTAAAAGAATAACAACAAGTAAGCATAGCATAAAGTGATACTCCTTATAATATCGTACTTGATAACACACTGTTTATAATGACTAACACAAATGCATATAGTAATATGAGGCAATAGTGCATTCTTCGCATAGAGAAAAGTATGTATATATAGTGGCAGACCTATGGTCCGAATATTTGGCAAAGGAGGTTGGAAAGAGTGCATGGCTAACAAGTAGGGAATATCATATGTGAGACACCAGCTATCTTCCAAACACTATCCATTAAGTTTATGGTTGAAACATAGTTCATCATTAATGATTGATTCCATTGCCCCTCATTACCTGATTCTTGTTAGTATTCTTGTTTTGACACTTTTTGCTTCTTTCCTCTTTTTTCTATGTCACTTTTTGCTTATTTTAATTTTTGGGAAGGCTTAGCCTTTGCATACTCACTTTTCTCACCTTTTGATATCATATAAATACTTGGAGGGTTTTTGCCCTCATCTTATTGGTGGTACCCCTTCCATGGAAGGTTGTTTCCCTCATATTTTAGCGTATGCATTCCCTTATTGCCTTTTGGGATGGGGTACTCTATGCCCAATGATTTCGTGGTCACCCCACGACTAACTTGCATGTTTATTTGCGTTCGGCTTTGATACTTTCCTTCCATGTCACTGATACCCATAATAATAATATTTGGAAAGTAAATAATGGCTCACACATGATAGTATACTTTGGGATATAGCTTGAACTATTTGGATAGGTGTTTCCTATATAAATACTAAGTTTGTTTTGCTAAAGGAGGTTGTTTCAATATGGTGGGGCTAGCAATGGTAACCATTTGACCTTCTACAAGAATGCAAAGTGCCCATAGTACTAAGTCATCTCTAGAAGACAATATAACAATTGAGCATCATTTATGTTGAATATAAGAACTAACACAAGATGATACCCTTATAATCCATCACTCATTTAAGCATATAAATATTCCAACTCAAAGAAATAACATGCATAGTTTGGTTTTCCCCCTTTTTCTACTTCAAGCAAGGCATTCAATCAAGCATGGCATTCATTCAAGGTATAATTTATTTTAGTAGCTCTTTCCTAAACATAAAAAATATCTATCATGGTGGTTTTATTTATTTCCAAACATATCAAGCAAAACTAAACATAACACTAAACAAAGATGCTCCAAGTTTCTATGATCTTTCTATGTTGCTCAAAAAACAAAGTTTATAAGTTTTCAAATTGAGAATTTAATAGGTCCTGTGGTGTGCCTTGGGCATCACCAAACTTATGGTTTTCACCATTCTTGGATAGATCTTGGTGTGGTGTTCCTCCATTCCCTATCAAAAAACTTCAACACAAAATTTTCTCCCATTTCTTTTCTATGGAGTGACATTAGTGGGTACAAAGCTTGAAGGAGATATGCCCTGGAGGCAAATAATAAAGGGGGTTATTGTCATATCTCATTAGTTTATAATGGTTTTATATCATGCTATAACTGTATCAAGCGGAAACATTAATAAAGGTGTGGTATATAAACAAAGCCAGGTCCCTAGTAGCCTCTATTCAACTAGTTCATTGGGCAGTTGATGATGATCAAGGTTTCCTAATCATGGTGCTATGAGAGCTAACTGACAATAAATTCATATCATCTGGAATAATGTGATGGACATTTCCCACCAATGATTGTTGCAACACGATCATGTCACTTAGTTCTTGTTGCAGCTGTCAAAAACAGAGTGTCCTAACCCTTAGACCGTGAGATCATATTAATCACTATTACTAGAAGACTGCTTTGATTGCATCAACTGTCATTTCCATGACTGGGTGACCATAAAGGTGCATGTTGGGTAGTCTCGAAGGAGCATGTTGAGGCCTATGCATCAAGATCGAGATTTATTCTCCTATGTGACAGGAAGATACAGTGGGTCCACTCGGTGAATTACATCCATAAGCTGTACATCATATGACTAGGTCATGGGGATGAATTTCACGTGAACGAGTAAATCAATACTTGTTGGAAATGAGATTGAACAAGGTATCATGATACCGATGATCATATCTCGGAAAAGTCTTGTATCGTGTAACAAAGGGAATTGGATATATCATTTAAGGTTCGACACGATGGTTATTCGTGGAGTGCATAGGGGTCAACATGGGAATCCCGGTCCTGTTGTTGATCATTGATCGAGATCATGTCTATGACATTCCCAAACCATAGGGAAACATGCGTAAGGGCACTACGACGCTTGGAGATCTTCGTCTAAGATGCAATCAAAGAAGAGAGAGGAATCGAAATCATTCCGGAGAGATCCAAAGTTGTTCAGAGAAAGAAGGAAAGGAAAAGACCGAAAGGAGTTTTGGATAAATGGAAATTTATAATATGCATTTATTATATGTTAATTGTGAATTAACTTATATTAAATAAATATTTAAATTCAAATTTATAGGGCAAGTTCCTCAATAGGCCAAAACCCTCGGAGGGAATCGGCCCAGGAGGAAGCCACCCTAAAATAGGGTAGAAAACAGTAAACAACCCCTGTTGGGCGGTTTTGAATCAGCCCAGGCAGACAGGCGGGCGGCAAGTAATGGGTGTCGCCCAAGGTGGAAAGACATAGACCACTGCTCCGCGCGCAGCTGGGCCGCGGTCTCCTATCGGCCCGCCCGGTCTGAAGCCACAACATCGCCCCACACCAAGCTGGCCCCAACTGGCCCCGCACCAAGCTGGCCCCAACTGGCCCCGCACTCCTCACCGCCTCTATGCATTGGGTGCTGCGCGCGAAGTGGGCAGCGAGCAAGCATCAGCCCACCCGGGCTGCTGCGCTGCGAGCCGCTGCCCTGCTAGGCCGTCGGGGGCATGCTGGCCCATCCCGATCACTGGCCACAGCAGGAAGCAGCTTGCTGATGTGCGAGCTGGGCGGGTGGCACGCTGGCCCACCCGGCTAGCATCCTGGCTGCTGCTGCTGGCTGTTGGGCTGGGAGCCTAAGGCCCAGTCGGCTGTAGCTCCCTTTTTTCCCTATTTTCTTTGCGATATTTAGTCCCGCATGGGGCACCCAATGGAGGGAGTAGCCCTCCTCCACCTATATAAAGGGGTGCCCACGGGAGGGATTAAACACATCAACAAGATATTCTCTAAGGCATTTTTCCTTAGTGAAATATCCCCTCTCTCTCAGTTGCCTTTGAGGTGGCATGGTCCCGGAGAAGTACTAGGAAACAACTTATCAATGGCGCACCTATTTTGCAATTTTATGGCGCATATGTAGGGGTGGGCAGAAAAACTGATAACCGAAAACCGAATCTGAAAAGACTGAGACTGAAACCGAATAGACTGAGACCAAAAACACCGATCAGAAAATTGGGTAGCAAATTTT
Organism: Avena insularis; assembly: GCA_023614405.1. Taxonomy (NCBI): domain Eukaryota; kingdom Viridiplantae; phylum Streptophyta; class Magnoliopsida; order Poales; family Poaceae; genus Avena; species Avena insularis. The sequence goes on along the minus strand of CM042696.1, from coordinate 27,188,851 downwards.
AAAAGACCAAATTTAGTTTGGTTAATTCGGTCATTAGTTCTCGAAACCCGAATGGACCGAACCGACCGAAATTTCGTGAAAGTGGCCTAATCCCAAAGCCTAAGTTGCTCGTCACTAAAGATTTATCTTCCTCGACTAATCCAAATATGGTATTGTTGACTATTAATTCCCACCAATTGATATGAATGTACAAAGTGCATTCTATTTTCAAATTACAACTGAAATTGTACTAATTTTTTGTGAAGTATTATCCAACTTTTATATTTGATAATATCTACCACAATATTCGGTCATGACCAAACCTCATCCTAAATTATCGGGTACCCGAATTTGTCGGGTAGTAAAAATAATAAGTAAATTTCGGTCTTTATTTTTTCAAGACCGGTTCTAAAATAAACCGAAATACAAAGACCGGATTTTCAGTCATGAGCGAACACCCACCCCTACGCATATGGGATGCGCCACTGTTACCTTGCCACTAAATTATAATTCTATGGTGCATATTGATATGCACCACAGAAATCTCAAATTTCTATGGCGCATACTGCCAGTATGCGCCATAAAAAATTTCTTCCATTTTTTTAAAAAAGGTGGGCCAAATTTCAAATTTCTATGGAGCATATTGGCAATATGCGCCACAGAAGTTTTTTTTCAAATTTCAAAAAAAGCGGGCGAGATCTAGATCTGGATCTAGCACTACCGTAGCCCCCGGAATTTCGCCAGAATTTTGTCAGAGGCCGTGTCCATGGCTGAAAGTGGGGGTCACCGGAGGAGGGCTAGGCTGGAGGTCGATGGAGGAGGGGTTGCGGGAGATGGTGGAGGAGGAGGCTGTCGGAGGAGGAGGTGGTCGCTAGAGGAGGAGGAGGTTGCCGGAGAAGGAAAAGGAGGTTGTCGTCGGAGGTCGCCAGAGGTGGTGGTGGAGGAGGAGGAATAGGTGGAGGAGGAGGAGGCCATGACCAAAGGTGGAGGAGGAGGAGGCCATGGCCGGGGGAGGGAGGAGAAGAGGAGGAGAAGGAGAGGATAAGTGTAGGAATGAGAAGAGGAGGAGGAGAGGAGGAGAAAGAGAGCGGAAGTGGAGGGAGGAGAAGTGTGGAGGAGTAAAGGATAAAATAGAGGGATAAGAGGCGCCGGCGGGATTCAAATTTCAAATCCCGTCCAAAAATTATGTGGCGCATATTGGACATATGCGCCATAGAATTGTCTCCCCTTTTTTATTTTTTTGCAGAAAAAAAATCTTCTTTCGGCCATAACTTTTTACTCTTTTCGAATTAGGGATTTTGTAAAATCTAGAACAGTCTTTGGTCGTTGAATTCAAGTAGGAAATTTTAATACGATCATTTTGATAGGTTAAACATTTTTTCCCGACATCGTATGCAAAAGTTATGCCTGTTTTACCATGCCATTGCCTTTTGTTTTCAATTTTCTCTACAAGTATACCCTAAAATATAACTACATTGCAAAGGATTTTTTTTGAAGTTTTTATCATTTTCTTTTATTTTTTATAATACTTAAAAGGCGATCCATAGGGAGGGTGGGATCTGTTTTCAACATTCTATGGCGCATATGGCTATATACGCCACATAATATCACATTCTATGGCACATATAGATATATGCGCCACATAATTGTCCACCTCCTAGTTGGTTCTGGGTCCCATCAAAATTATGTGGCACATATGTCTATATGCGCCATAAAATTATCACTTTCTGTGGCGTACGGGAAATATACGCCACAGAAACACACTTTTCTATGGCGCATATAGGTTCCGTGCGCCACATAATTGCCAAATTTCGGTGGCACTTGTGTCTATATGCGCCACAGAATTAATTCTATGGAGCATGCCTTTTATATGCGTCACAGAAAGCATTTCTATCTATAGCTAGTTTCCTAGTAGTTGTGCTGTAGGGATTCCATCCAGGAGGTCTACTTACGTAACCTCGGTAGAGATCAGAGCCTGATAAGAGGTGACGTGTGAGTGACTTCACGATCTTGAGGTCAGACGGGTACGACTACATCATCCACGCCCCTACATGAGCGTAACGCTCTCTCGGTCTTTAAGGAAATGTTACTGTTGTCTTTCTCCATTATTGCATTACTTACAAGATATATCCTAGGCGTTAGGATATCCCAACGTAGTATTTTTTTGTTATCTACTGCGGAAACCATTCAAAATACCATGCTAGCCATGATAAAATATCCAAATAAAATTTGGTTTTAAATGTCCAAAGAGTTACTTAAGTGGCTAATATCCATAATATATCAAAATACTCAAAAATAATCAAAACAAAATCCAAAGAGACCACTGTTGTAACAAAAGAAAATTTTTGTTCAAAAAAACAGCAGTTGCGGAACGCATTTATTTCGCCCTCTTAAACATGTCAGAAATCTTTTTGCCAAATTTTTGGGCATATAGAGAATTAAAAGTTGCAACTAAAATATAAATTTGAGAGCAATTGGAGTTACATAACAAATCAGAGAATTTTTTTACTAAAAAGATTTTGTGTTGGAATTTTCTGCTCCATATGTTTTTTCAACTTTAAAACATCCAAATGGGTTCAACTTGGTACTTTATTGAAAACTCCAGAAAAAAACCAAAATAAAACTTTCTTGCTACAGTAAGAGTGCAAAAAGAAAATCCAAAAGAAAATAAACCGGGTTGCCTCCCGCAAAGCGCTTTCTTTATAGCCATATAGCTAGGCTTGCTTAGTTGTTTCAAGTGATGTGGATATCCTATGGTAGCTTGTAACTTGGTGCTACCTCTTTCTTATATGGGAAGTTTTCCATGCAATTCTTATGTGGGTACTGAAATTTCACATTCTCTTCCTTCGAATCAATGACTGGACATGTAGTTCTCAAAAAAGGTCTTCCAAAAATTATAGGACTAGATGTTTTTCTCCCCATGTCCATTACAACAAAATCAACAGGCACAAAAGTCATATGTAACTCAACAATTATATCATTTATTTTTCCTAAAGCAAGTTTAGTTGAGTCATCAGCAAGCAAACGATCTATTGAACATTTTTTCATGGTTTTGAGTTCTAGTAGATCATATAGTTCTTTTGATAACATAGAGACACTTGATCCTAGATCTAGAATAGCATGATGGGTCATTAGAAAACTTTTGCCAATAGTAATTAATAACTTGGGGAGCCAAGCATCCCCAAGCTTTTGTGGTATCATGACTTCATTATTGTATCTTTCTATCTTTTCTTTGATGGCATAGTTTGTTATAAAAGAGCCAAAACCTACTTGAATATTAATAGATGAGTCATTAGAAAACTTTTGCAATATATTGATAAGTTCATACAAGCTGCATTTGTCAAGGTCTAGTAGAGGTTCTTTTTTTCATTTAGCATTTTCACTTCCTCTATTGGTTTATCATTTGTGATTATTGGTGGCTCAAGCATAGTGGTTTATTTCTCTTCTTTCATTGGTGTTTTTGTAGGGATTCCATATTGTAAATCAGTTGGTTCTCTTTTTTGTTTCTCATTTTTATTTCACAAGAACATGGTAGATTTTTATAGAATAACAACTTCAAATTCTCTCTTTTTATGATTTTCCTCATGAGTGCCTAGATCATATTTAATATTTTCTAAACTTTTATATATATTAGTTTCAACAAGTATATCATCTAGAAGTGAAAATTATTCATATGCTTTGATGTCCATAAAAGACGTGTTGGCTTCCTCATCAAGAAAGCGCATAGAGCCATCATTAAGGCCACTATAGAAACTATTGGTAAGCATCCAATCTCTTAACCCATGTTCAATATTAAATGAGAGTTTCTTCAATCTCACCCAAACATGAGTTAAAGGTTCATTCTCTTGTTGTTTGAAATCAAATATTGCATTTTTACATCTAGTTGTGTCTTTACCAAATATTTCCAAGAATGCATCCCTCATATTGAACCATGATTTTAAATCTCCTTTAGGTACACTTTCATACCAAAGGCTTGCAATTCCTGTCAAAGTGTGTGGAAATAGCTTCACTCTCAATATGCTTGGGTCAAGGTTGGTTTTTTTATTGTTCCACATAGCCTATCAAAGTTTATAATATGCCATTCCGCAGCTAGTGGATTTCCATTAGAAAAGTGTTTGTAATAGATTGCACTTAGAACTTTGGGATCTATGGTGCATTCAAGGTTTCTTGTATCATAATTGTGATTACTAGTTTTGGACCCCACCTTTAATTTTTTGTTTCTCCTACTCATGTTTTGTAAGCAAAAGATTATACTATTTTTATGTGTTTTTGGGTTTTAAAGGAAAACTAAAAATAAAAGGATAAAAAACAAGAACAAAGAAAATTACTTTGAAAATCTATAGGAGAAGAAAAAACTCATAGTGGTGCAATCTCCCCAAGCTTAGGTGTTTGCACAAAGTTGCTGTTGATGGTGCCAGAAAATGTTCTAGCAGTTGTAATGGAAATTATCCAGGCGCCTCCCACTATGAAATCTCTCTAGCAATTCCCCGACAATGGCGCCAAAAAATTGTAATTGATGGCAATAACTCCGTGTACCAATTCGCTGGGAGTCCAAGTGCAAAGTGTTGTAGCAAGCGTATTTTTCCCCACAAGGATGACTCGAGGGTTTATATCGAACTCTTAGGGAATTGGCTTAGAGATTTACTCTCCATCTCCTCTTCAAGCAACCTACAAGGCAAAGTTTTGTCTTGTGTCCCCAACTCCACCATGCAGTTTTTAAGCACAAGATTTCGTATTAGTAATATGAAATAACAATAATAAATAAAGTAAATGTAAAACAAATAAAAACTTGGCAAGCAAGACAATAGCAATAAAAGATAGTTGTTTTGGTGTTTTATGTGTGTGTGTGTGTGCGAGTGAAGAAAGTATTTTTGTATTTTTGAAATAATAAATTGCAGAATATATAAAGTGTGATAGTGGTGTTGGAAAGGTGTTTCTAATGGTTTAAAATGGACCAGGGTTCATAGGTTCACCTGTCTACTCTTTTTTGGGTTGCAATGGACACACACAAAAATCATCAGAGACATAATATTGGTGGAACTTCTACATGTGTTTGATAAGCATTTATATGGGCATCACATCCTAACATAGAAATGATGCAACACATCTCTCTTATACTCCTCGAGAAAGGGAAAACTACAAGCAATCTTGAATTAAGAATCAACAGAGTATAGCCTTACGTAATTTGACATGATGTTTGAATCACAAATATGCTACCTTGACCAAATAAGATTATCTAGATGTCACAAGATAATTGTAGCACATGAATTCACTTTATCCGTAGTGAGGCAGCAAAAGAAAGGTAAATACCATAGTAGATCTTGAATTTGTTCTCACTATTCAATCACTACCACCATGCTACTCCATATAATACACACTTCTCCCCACACATGCTCTTGCATACAAGTTGGATTAGAACAAGTACAACCCTGTTCTATAATATAAGCCTTTTTAAAAAGCTATTTTTGCTTGCTAAAAAGGCTTATATTATGGAACAGAGGTACTACTTAAGAACGGGGTACATAATATGCATCTATCAATACATCTTACGCATAATAGGTTCCAATCTCATATATCAAATCATAGAATAAAGATCCACCGCATAGGAATTACAAATATAACCATAATCATGTTGGGTAGCTCATATGGTACTAGATCTATGAAGAACAAGATAGGGAGAGAGATCAAGCTAATGCCACAAACCCATAGTCCAGAGGTGGACTACTCCCTCTTCATCATGGTGATGATGGTGGAGACGTTGGAGCATGTAGAGATACGTCCAACGCTGGCTCCAACTGAGTTTCCCCATCCAATTTTCACTGGTTTTTGCTTTGTTTTGGTGTTTTGGTGTATCTGTGGCGCCTCTTTCTAGGAACCCCTGAGGGCCCTTTATATAGTGGTTTTTAGGTCATACGAAGGTGGTGGGCAAAATATCGAAGCAAATCGATGGCCGAGGAGGAAGAGACTGGGTGGCACACCCACCCTTACTTGGAGCGCCACCTGGGCCCTTTTGGCTCTTCTGGCTCATCTGGTGAGGTCTCCTAGTGCTTATCTTGATGAAATATTGACGCTCCCGAAAGCCCAACTCCATTTGACTTCATTTAGGTCCGATTTTCCTGTCCTGCAAAGTTATAAACAAAATAAAGGGGATCATTGGTATATCCCCATAAATCAATGTAAAAAATGAATATAAGATCATATATGTAGCAAATATGTGGGAATTCATAGCAATAAACTACAAAGTTCATGTATTCATTTTAGATGCATCAGCGGTACGATCGCATGTGCCCGTACTACAGGTTGTTAAAGGCTCAAATCATTTGCTTCAAACTTGATATTTTGCTCAGGGTATGGTATGGGCGGATGGTACGGTGGCTTCCGGTCGTACTAGTGGTCGTTTAACAAATTGTATCGTGTGGCAAACAAATCAAAGATTGCATCCATTTGTATCGAGATGTGGTGGTACGGGCGGACAGTACAACCTGGTCCGGTCATAATGGTGGTCGTTAAACACATTGTAAGCTTCAAAATCTTGAGAATTTAAGTTAGGAGCTTAATACGCCTTTGCACATCAAAGCAACAAAAGAATGACAACAAATAAACTTCATAAAACTGTAGTATCTTATGGCCATGTGTTAGTGAATATCATAGAGCGAGGATCACCTTGATTTCTTCTCCTCTCTTCAAAGTACCTTTTGAACACTCTTTATTAAAAACAAACAAAAACAAACAAAACAAAAACAAAACTAACATACGATAAAAAAATTATTTCACATGGGTTGCCTCCCATGAGGCGCTTCTAGCTAAGGTCAATTAGCTTGACTAAGGTGGTGATTATTTAGGCCTTGCGAGTGGAACACCCACTCCAAATTAATTAGCTTTTAAAGTAATTACACCATCATCATTAGACTTGTCCTTCTTCTTCCTAGGGAACTATAAAACGATCTCTAGATGGTAGTCCTATTATCACATTCCCTTCATGTAAATTAATCAACGCTTTAATGGTTCTTAGGAATGGCCTACCTAGAATTATAGGTGCTATGGGATCTTCAGGCATGTCCACTATAACTAGATCAATAAGAGCAGGACATCCTTTAATTTCAACAACTATGTTTTCTTTTTATCCCAACAACTTATTTATAAGTTGAATTAGCAAGATGGAGTCTCATTTCAGTAGTTGTGAATGGCTCTTAGTTTATTTTATTAAATAGACTCTTAGAAATTGTTGAAATGCTTGCACCAAGATCACAAAGAGCATCTATCTCATTAATTCCTATTTTAATTTTAATAGTGGGCTAAAAAATATCATCTATCTTAGCTGAAAGTTTATCAGCTAGCTTCTTATATACCATCTCTAGCTCACAAACTTTAGATGCTACTTCTTTTATAAATTGTTGGTATGTAGCATCATTACCTTGTTCTATACCTGGATTATTTACGGTGATCATTTTTAGTAGATCTTCCACAATATAATCTAGTGATGGTGCATTGCTATAATCTAGCTCTTCAGGCTTCTCATCTTTATTTTCCGTCCTCATCATTTTGAGGTCTTCCACCGGGCTTAGCTCGGGCTTTCGAGCGAATTTTGCAAGTGTGAGAGCTTGAATCTCAGCTACCTTTCCCAATTGTGGCTCCATGATCTTGGTTCTTTCTTGTAGAACCAGTACATCATTTCTAATTGCAATGGCCTGGTTAGATAATTTTCCAATACTATTTTTATGATTCTCCATAATTTTAATAAGCATGTTATTTTGCTCGGTTTGAGCTCACATAAAGGTTCTAACAGTATTTTCAAAAGAGAGATTGCCATGATTTGCTCCACTATGATTATTATAATTATTATTATGTGGAGCACATGCAAGATTGGAATATTGCTTTTAAAATTTAAGCCAGAGTGTTGACTCTTCCAAGCAGGATTATAAGCATGATTATAAGGATTACGAGCTATAAAATTTATCATTAACATCAGTATTGATAACATCTACTTGGGTATCTTCCTTACCCTTCATAATATATAGTAACTCATCTACCTTTGTAGTAAACTCTTCATTATGTTGCTCGGTGATTGAATTCACCCTTTTTGAGAATCTCTTTACATGTCATTGGGCATGGTTGTTTTGCATATCATCAAGTAGTTGTTTTGCAATATTTACTTGCTTTCCCATGATAGTCCCCCTGTTGTGGTATCTAGCATAGACTTAGAAATTGAGTTAAGACTATTATAAAATAAATATAATATAATCCATTGTTCTATCCCATGACTAGGACAGTTCATTACGGCTCCTTTCATTCTCTCCCAAGCAATCGCTAGTGGCTCACGGTCTTCTTATTTAAAGCTAGTAATGTTGGATCTTAGCTACATAGTCTTAGTTGGAAGGGAAAATAGTCATAAAAAGATTAGTGCATTTCTCCCAAGATGTAATAGTGACTTTAGGCAAAGCTAGTAACTAGTTCTTAGCCTTTTCTATTAAATAGAAAGGAAATAATTGTAATTTAACCACATTGGGGTCAACATCTTTAATGCGCATCATGTCACAAATTTTAGTAAAAATACTTAAGTGCAAACCTAAGTCCTCAGCAGATGATGAGCCTCCAAATTGGTTTTGTTGAACCAAACTCAAAATGTTAGGCTTAATTTTATAAGTTTCCGCATCAACAACGTATTGAGTAATATGCGCACTAATAAAATCATCAGCGGGAGTAGCATACTCTCCAAGTTTCTTCTGAGCTATGGCTCTTTTTTGGTAGTTTGGAATAAGAGAAACAAATAAACAAGTAACTATTTTTTGGTTTTTTAATAGATAACAATAAGTAAACTAACAAGAAATAAGCTACAAACAAAAATAAAAATAAAAACAAGGTCTCTAATGACCTCACCAGGATAGAAAATTGCTTCCCCGGCAACGGCGCCAAAAAACACTACAAGAAATATGTTAACTTATGACCTTCTCGTAGTGACCGCGGGTGAATTGGTCATAAATTTATGACTATTTCAAACCAAATGGTTATAAGGCATTTGAGAGGGTTCAAATCCTGAATAATTATGGCCAATTTTATCAGAAATGTCATAATATTCTTACACGTAATGGTTATAGATGATATAACTAGTTAACTAATTTAAATGGTCTTAACATGTAATAGAACTTTATTTTCATGTACAAAGTGGTGATTGGACGGACACCTAAGCAAATTTCCTACGTGTACATTTTGGTTCACTATAGGAATCGACAAATTTGTCGTGTGCTTCGCAATTTGCCCGTAAGCTACAATGGGGGCACATGACAAATCAGTAATTGTTAGTGGTTCTCTTTGAAGCGGTCGACAAAATATCAACTCATGACAAATAAGACATAAACCTTACGACAAATGTGGATATGCAAGTTTGGAACCTTTTAGGGTATCCTCTATTTTAGTTTAGTTCAATCAAATGAACTAGTTTTCTTAAAGAAATGATAATCTGTGAAAATGCAGTTTATTTTTATACTAAATAGGGTAGAGGAACCCTTAAAGGTTACCCATTTGTATTATTATCTTAGTCAAAAGAGTGCTCTCGGAAAATATATGGAAAGGCTCACGACAAAGTTTGTGCCTTCTGCAAACTGTTGGACTTTGACGGCATTAGAACCTGGTGTACTATGGACGCCAAGTTTGTTGTGAATCATGCATGGGTATCTCATGACAAACCTTCTCTAATTTTTGGGCCATTGGATCAGCACGTAATGAACAGATGAGACCACGAGCAGCCATGGATCGGTGAGCTGGCACGGGCGATCGAGCGAGGTCATCCCGCAATCCTCCCTCCCTCTCGATCCCATCATGTCTGAGCCACACCCCTCTCGATACCATCACGCAGGCAATCAAACCAAGCCATCACGCAGTCCTCCCTCTCGATCCCATTGTGTTAGAGCCACACCCCTCTTGATCCCATTGACACCGACATCGGCGCCGGTGCCCTCCTCCTCAATGTCGCACTCTCCAGCCTCCCTAACCAACATCCCCTCCCCCATCCACCACGATCTTCTCTTGTCAACTCCCCGGATGCGAACCCTAGTCGAGCCCCCGGATGCGAACCCTAGCAGAATATCAACATCAGTAGGAGGGGATCCCCTAGCCATGGAGATGGCACCACCGTGGGGCTTGATCAAACCCACTGGTCGGGCTTGACTGCCGGTGTGCGCGAGCGTGCATGCATCGACGCGCACTGCTCCGTCGATCTCGCCTGCCCACCTGGTCCTAGGGCGGCTGCTGAAGGGGTTCTGTGGCAGAAAAAAATCCTACTACGAGAACGCACCAACCCAAGATCTATCTATGGAGAAGTATAATAATGAGCGTGATTCGGTATTTATACCTTTGAAGACTGGTCGCAAGATTATGTTCCTGCACAAACGTTGTTTATGAAGCCGAGTGTAGAAGACCTCAAGGCCTAGAAGGATTCAAGCGTCCAGCACCACTAGTGGTAGTGTCTCATCGAGTTTTACATGCCTATGGTGTAAAAGACGCCTCCCGAGCCTCGATCCAGCAAGGCAGTGGAAGAAGAAGACTCGAATGGATTCTAGCAGCACGACGACATGTGTTGGGTAGGGAACACTCTTCCTCGTAGCACATTCCTTACTTTTGGAACACGCAGAGAGGGAGATAGAATGGCTAATGCCAGTTGTGGGATGAGGAATTGGGGTGGAGGGCCCCCTTATATATAGAAGAAAACTAGGCACTCCCCACCCTCCAAGTCCCGAGATGGGACTAAACAAGGAGAGGTTGGAGGAGGCGGCTAGCCAACAGTGGGGGTGGGCCCCACCCGCGTGCCCTAGACCACCTAGGGGTGGCCAGCGAGGTAGGATCCCTCCCACCCTAGCCGCATGTCCCTAGGATCTTCTGGCCCCTCCCTCTTGGGCCCTCTTCCCTCCTAGGGAAGGCCCATGTGGGAGTTTTTCCTTTTTCTTTTATATTTAATATTAATTCATAATTGAATATTAAATACATATTATTTAATCCCTCTTCATTCAAAACTCCTTTTGAATTGATTCCAAACGCTTCCGTTTCTCTCCAGAACATTTCCGGTTCTCTCTTCCTATTTCTCTATCAATAGTAAATAAAAACCGCATCATCGATTACTCTTAAGCATGACACCCTTATGGTTCAAGAATGTTCAGGTATGAAGGGGACATCTCCTTGATCAATTGATCATAAGTGGTATCTGGAAACACATGTAGATCCCTTCACATTCCATGAATATGGTTGTTCGCTTGAACCTTCTAAACATCGAGTCTTATTCTCTTTGCGCAACGATACCTGGTTTGTCCAAGACCTGATCTCATGTATCAGTATACAATTCGATCTTGTTACCGACAAACACGTTTACTCGTTCCCGTGCTATCACATCCCCTTGACCTAGTCACATGCTTGCAAGCTCATTGATGTAATCTCACCGAGTGGGACCATAGTATCTATCTGTCACTCAGATAGGCAAATCCTGATCTCGATCATACGCCCTCAACCATTCCTCTGGAATACCTAAAACACACCTTTATGGCCACCAGTTATGGACATGACGATTGATGTGATCAAGGCAGCCGCGGAAGATAGTGATGAATCATGATCTCACGGTCAAAGGATTAAGTTACTATGCTTTCCTAGATATCGCAACATTGAACATTGTGACTGGATCACATTGCAATTCTATGGTCGGGTGCGTCCATCACTTCATAAGTGACCTCATTGTTAGTTGACTATTTTGCGTCAAGTCCATATGATCGAGAAACCTCGATCAACATCTTCCCAACGAATTACTACTAGAGGATACTAGGGACCTGGTTATTTATATACCACACATGTATTGATGTTTCTGCTTAATATAGTTATAACAAGATACAAAAATATTATGAACATTTAGATATGTAAAAATAAAACACTTTATTTATTGGCCTCCAGGGCATATCTCCTTCAGTCTCCCACTTGCACTAGTGTACAATTACACTAGTTTACAACATGCGATAATCTAACACCAATAGCTTCTTGATGTTGATCATGCTTTGCTTGTGGAAGAGGCTTGGTGAATGGATCAGCTACATTCACATGTGTATGTACTTTACAAATTTTAATGTTTCCCTGAGAAACGTAATCTCTTATTACATGCTAATGTCGGGGTATGTGCTTGGTTGTGGAGTGTAACCTATCGCCCTTCGCATTCGCAATGTCCCCATGTTGTCATAGTAGATGCACATAGGGTCTTGCGCGCTTGGGAACACTCCATGTTCCGTGATGAATTTATTCATCCAAACAACTTCATTAGCCGCTTCACCAGCTGCCATGTACTTTGACTCCATTATAGATTGAGCCACCGAGCCTTGCTTCCCGCTTCCAGCTCACCGTGCCCCCATTAACCATGAACACGTACACGGTTTGAGACTTAGAGTCATCTGGATCAGTGGAGAAGTTTGCATCCATGTAACATGTTACGATAAGTTCTTCTTCACGGCCTCTAAAGACTAGAAACATATCCCTAGTTCTTCTAAAGTACTTGAGGATATTCTTAACTGCATTTCAATGAACCATCCCTAGGTTACTTTGGAAATGACTCATCAAGCTAAGATCCAAGGCTACATCTGGTCGGATGCTCAACATGGCATACATGATGGATCTAATAGCCGATGCATAGGGAATGCCTATCATTGCTTCCTTGTCATGTTACGCCTTTGGGCATTTAGTCACACTCAACTTGTTACCCTTTACGATTGGCAAATAACCTTTCTTTGACAGTTCCATTCCGAAACGCTTCCAAATCTTTTCTAGGTAATTGCTCTAACCAAGAGCTAGTAGACGCTTCGATCTATATCTATAGATCTTAATGCCTAATATGTAGGCAGCTTCACCCATGTCCTTCATAGAGAATTTACTATTTAAATACTCTTTCATGCTATTTACAAGATTCACGTCATTTCCTATCAACAATATGTCATCCACATATAGTACTAGGAATGCCACTAACTTCTCATTCACTTTCTTATAGATGCAGGCTTCTTCTTCATTTTGGAAAAATCCAAAACCTTTGATGACTTCATCAAACCAAAGATTCCAGTTCTGAGATGCTTGCTTCAGTCTAGAGATGGACCTCTGAAGCTTGCACACTTTACCAGCATCCCATGGAATGACAAAACCCTCCGGTTGCATCATATACAACTTCCTCAATACCATAAGAGACATCATACATGGTATGTTAGCCAATAGGGTCTGATTATGTCGCTCGGATACACCATTACGCTATGGTGTTCTAGCTGGCGTAAGTTGTGGCACAATACCATAAGCCTTTAGATGTATGCCAAACTCGTAACTCAAATACTCGCCCCCTCGATCAGTACGGAGGTGCTTGATTTTCTTGTCGAGTTGATTCTCAATTTCACTCCGAATTTTTTTGAACTTTTCAAAAGTTTCAGACTTATGACTCATTAAGTAGATATACCTATATCTACTTAAATCATTAGTGAAGGTGACAAAATAATGATACCCATTTTCGTGGATACGCTCATTGGTCTACATACATCAGAATGTATGACTCCCAATAGGTTTGCAACCCGTTCCATCATACCATTGAATGACGTCCTGGTCATTTTGCCCATGAGGCATGGTTCGCATCTATCGAGGGATTTGAAATCCAATGATTCCAGAAGTCCATCAAAATGGAGATGCTTCATGTATTTTACACCAATATGACCTAGAAGACAATACCACATGTACATGGAATTATCTCTATCGTGCTCGCATTGCTTGGCACCTAATCTAGGGATGTGAGTGTCACCACAATCAAGATTTAATAAGAATAAACCTTTACTCTATCGCGCATGAGCATAAAACACATTATTTAATAAATAGAACAAAAATTTGCTTCTGATTTAAATGAATAATGGTTTGGCAACAAGCAAGACCCACTGACAATATTCATGCTCAAGGCTGGTACATAGTAACACTTATTCAAAATTAAAACTAATCTTGAAGGGAGACACAAAGGGAGAGTGTCGATAGCCATCACATCCACTTTGTGGCCGTTGCCAACACTCATCGTCACCTCGTCCTTCACCATGCATCGACTATTCTGCAACTTTTCCTAAGAGTTACAAATATGGGCAACGAACCAGTATCAAATACGCAAACGTTTTTTGGCACTAGTGAGGAAAACATCAATAACATGTATATCATATATACCTTTCTCTTTGGCAAGAAATCTTGCTAACCTTCTTATCCTCCATATACTTGGAGCAGTTGTGCTTCTAGTGACCCTCACCCTTGCAGTAGAAGCACGTCGTGCCGGGCTTGGCCTTGGGCATCCTGGAGAAGGATGCAATAGGCTTGTCGTCCTTCTTGGGTTTGCCCCTCTTTCCCTTACCATTCTTGATAGATTTCTTGAAGTCAACAGTCTTGTTGACCATCAAGACGGTGTGCTCCTTCTTGATTTCCACCTCAACGTGCTTGAGCATGGCGAACAACTCAGATAGGGTTTTGGTCATACCCTACATATTATGGTTCAACACACAACTCTTGTAGCTAGGGGCAGAGACTGCATCACCCTATCAATTGCCAACTCGTCATTGATTTTGCAATCAAGGTCATTTAGGTGTTGAACATAGCCATACATATTTACCATGTGCTCGCTTAAGCTGTTGTGTTCCTCCATCTTAGCCGAGAAGAAGAGGTTCAAAACCTCATACCTCTTAGACCAGGCCTAGGGCACAAAGATGGCCTTGTGATCAGAGATGATCTCAAAGGTGCTCTTGTTCTCAAAGCGTTTCTGTAGGTCGTTCTCCATGGCGTAGAGCATGCCACTCTATACACATTTGTTATCATCTGCCTTCTACCAATAAACATTTTCATCAGCCTGAGAGGCGGTAGCAGTGGGTTGGTCACCTATAGAGGCCTCAGGTATGTAGGAGAGCTTCTAGGGAACGAGGATAATCCTTAGATTGTGGGACCAGGCGGTGAAGTTCGTCTCGTCAGTTTTCAGCTTTTCTTTCTCAAGGAAGGGGCCAAGGTTGAATGTGGGGCGAGACATCTACAATGGTTTTTGTAAAGTAGTTAATCTTAATGTTCATAATATGGGTTCTTATTTAGCGAAACTAAAATATGAGAACTCCCACTCAAACGAACATCCCTCAACATTTGTTTGGTGACTACATGATCCCTTTACACCACATCATCCCCGATCATCACGACTTTGATGCAACTACCAGGGTAGATATCACCATATCGATCACATCTCCATATGACTCATGCTTAACATTTCGGTCATCTGTGTTGTGAGGCCATGTCTGTACATGCTAGGCTCCCCAACTTTAACCACAGTGTATTGTAGTGCATACATTGCTTGCACCCACCGTATGCGAATGTTGATGTGTTTGCACCCGATCATCACGGCATGCTCCACAACGATGGACTTTCTTGGTGGTGCACTCGTGTGGGAGAACACGAATATTGGAATTATAGTATGAGGGATTATCTTATTATGCTACCGTCGTAAGTCTAATACTAACACAACAAGATCCACACAACAACTAACATCTAATGAAAATAGTTATGTATGTGTGATATGTGGTGGTTTGTCGCATCTTGATCTCCATCAAAGACACCGACATTTGCACTAGGTTCATGGCGTTACCTTGCCTTCGACTATTCATCCAATAAAAACTTACCTAAACCACACACATCACTTGTCCTCCTACAAAATAAAGTTAGGCGCCTCTACTTTATCTTGGAAAGTTTTACGTGGTTGTTTCTTTCACACAAGAACCGATTCTTACCTACGAATCCAACCACAACATGGATTAACTAGTTGCTGCTTTAAATCCCTTTTAGGGTCGTCCTTTGTAAGTGTCATATCAACTAACATCGGAGAGACATACACCCGCCAGCCACTTATACGGTACAAGCCGTATGTTAGTCATGGAACCGTTCTCACGTAATGTTACACGTAAGGTTGGTCCAGGCCGCTTCATCCGATATTACTGCGATATTAGCAAGTAAACGTAGGAGGGTAGCAATTAGAAAATCAACACCCACACAATCCATATGTGTTCTACTCGTATTGGTACATCTATGCATAGATTGCTTTGATAGCACTAAAGGGGTTCTGTGGCAAAAAACAAAAAAATTCTACTACGAGAATGCACCAACCCAAGATCTATCTATGGAGAAGTATAGTAGCAAGTGGTATACAATATTCATACCTTTGAAGACCGGTCGCAGGATTACGTTCCCGCACAAATGTTGCTAATGAAGCCGAGCGTAGCAAACCTCAAGGTCTAGAAGGCTTCAAGCATCCAGCACTACTAGTGGAGTGCATCATCGAGTTTTACACGCGTACGGTGTAAAAGACGTCTCCCGAGCCTCGGTCCAGCAAGGAAGCAGAAGAAGAAGTTCCAGACCGATTCCAGCAGCACGATAGCGTGCACTGGGTAGAAAGTCTCTTATTTGTAGCACGTTCCTTAATTTGGGAACACGTAGAGAGGAAGAGAGAGAGAGAGAGATGGGGAGAGATAATGGATAATGCCAATTGTGGGATGAGTATTTGGGGTGGAGGGCACCCCTATATATAGAAGAAAACTGGGCACTCCCCACCCTCCAAGTCCCGGGGTGGGATTAAACAAGGAGGGATGGGAGGAGGCGGCTGGCCGATGGTGGGGATAGGCCCCACCTCCGTGCCCTAGCCCACCTAGGGGTTGCCGGCGAGGTGGGATCCCTCTCACCCTGGCCGCATGGCCCTAGGACCTTTTGGCCCCTCCCTCTTGGGCCCTCTTCCCTCCTAGGGAAGGCCCATGTGGGAGTTTTTCCTTTTTCTTTTATATTTAATATTAATTCATAACTGAATAATAAATACATATTATTGAATTCCTCTTCAATCAAAAATCCTTTTGAATTGGTTTCGAACACTTCAATTTATCCCCGGAACATTTCTGATTCTCTGTTCCTGTTTCTCTATCGATAGTAGATCAACCCGCAACGTCGATTACCCTTAAGCATGACACCCTTACGGTTCGGGAATGTTCAGGTATGAAGGGGACATCTCCCCTGAAACACACCTTTATGGCCACCTAGTTACGGACATGATGGTTGATGTGATCAAGGCAACCGCGGGATATAGTGATTAAACAACATCTCATAGTCAAAGGATTATGTTACTACGCTTTGCTAGATATCGCAATGTTGAACACTGTGACTGGATCACATTGCAATTCTACGGTCAGGTGCGTCCATCACTTCATAAATGACCTTGTTGTCAGTTGACTATTTTGCGTCAAGTCCATGATCGGGAAACCTCAATCATCATTTGCCCAACGAACTAGTACTAGAGGATACTAGAGACCTGGTTGTTTATATACCACACATGTATTAATGTTTCCGCTTGATACAGTTATAGCATGGTACAAAAATATTATGAAAATTTGGAGATATAACAATACAACACTTTATTTATTGGCCTCTAGGGCATAACTCCTTCAGTTGCTGCACGATGGGATGGTGTGCTGGCCACCAGGACACGTAGGTGGCCACGGGGTCCCTCACCCGCCACATGTCCCTTCTCCACATCTCCTGCTTGTGCAACGATCCCCATGCTGCTTACCGAGCACGTGAGGACCCCCTTTTAATTTCCTCTGACTTCTTTTACCAAATTTGGACTAGCCAATTTAGTTGTTGGAATTTAATCTATGAAAGTATTGGGAGGAAAATCATTACTATGGCTCCGATATACACAATATCTTAGCAAAAGAAATACCTTCACTTTAGTTAATTGTAATAATAGTAGCGCTTCTAAGTGTCTGAGCAATATTGTGACCAAGCTTATTGAAATGGAAATTCTATTATATTATTGATGGGAAGCTGGTCTCGTTTAACCTATGGTTGCTCCAATAGTATGATTTATGAACAATACTTAGTTTAACCGTGACTTCTGCCTTGAGAGCTCTGACCGTTTCTAAAACTTTTGACCGTCTTCACCTTGAATTCTACTAGCCTCCCTCTATCTTGTTTATATATATGCTTATTTATTGGTTGTAATACTAATAACATCTTATATTGCGAGATAGAGGGTGTAATATAATATTGTGAATGAGCTGCGTTGTTTGACATTTTCATGTCCATGTTTCTGTCTTTTTAAAATATCTCCATGTTCACAACATAAATTTATTTTCTTATGCATGGTTGATTATTGGCTCAACACATCGAGCTCGTTGGGGAACCCCAAGAGGAAGGTATGATGAGCACAACAGCAAGTTTTCCCTTAGTTATGAAACCAAGGTTATCGAACCAGTAGGAGCAAGGAAACACCTCCAAGGTGTTGTTTCCAACTTGGAATCCTGCATAACACAACCACAGAACTTTGCCCCCAACTTACAGTGAGGTTGTCAATCTCACCGATTTTGCTGAAAACAAAGGATTAAACGTATTGTGTGGAAGATAGTAATTGCTTGCAGAAAGTAAACAGTAAACAGTAAATAATAGCTTGTAGATTGATGGTAAAAGAATGGACCGGGGTAAATAGTTCACTAGAGGTGATTCTCCTTAAGATAGTTGACATGTTGGGTGAACAAATTACAGCGGGGCAATTGACAAACACCGAGAAAGCATACATGCATATACTAATCATCTTGACTCCTATGAGATTTGATTGGGCATTACAACATTATACATAGACCGTAATCCAACTGCATCTATGACTAATAATCCACCTTCAAGTTATCATACCCCCTCCAGTATTAAGTTGCAAGCAACAGATAATTGCATTAAGCAAAGTGTGTAAAGTAAACAATACGATTGTTCTATGAATAAAGGATTGTTGTTTTCTCCCTAGTAGCAACAACACATTTAGTACCTTAGAGATTTCTGTCACTTCCCTAGATTCCTAGAGGCATGAACCCACTATCGAGCATAAATACTCCCTCTTGGAGTTGCTAGCATCTACCCGGCCAAGATAGCCACTAACAACAGAAAGCATGCAAGATCACAAATAACATAGACATGATAGAATCAATAATCAATCTGAAATAACATCTCAATATCCATTGGATCCCCGCAAACACAATATGTAAGATTACAAATAGATGATCTTGATCATGAACGGAGCTCACAAGATCTAAACATGGTAGCACAAAGGAGAAGAACCAACCATCTAGCTACTACATGGACCCGTAGTCCAGGGATGAACTACTCACGCATCACACCGGAGGCAGTCATGGTGATGAAGAAGGCCTCCAGGGTGATCTCTCCCCTCCGGTAGGGTGCCAGGAAGAGCTTCATATCCCTCCCAATCTAGGTATGGAGATGACGGTGGCTACAGACTCCTTCGTGGAATTTTGATCGGGTACTTAGGCTTTTCGTCCCGGAGGCAATATATAGGCGAAGGGGCAAGGTCGATGGAGTACCAGGAGGGCCACACCCCTGGTGGCGTGGCTAGGGCTGGTCGCGCCACCACCAGGTGTGGCCGCCCTGGTTCCCCTATTCGTCTCCCCTCCGGACTCCTATTCCTTCTAGTGAAATATTAACTTGGGATTTTGTCTGGTCCAATTCCAAGAATATTTCCTTACTATCTTTTCTAAAACCAAAAACAATAGAAAATAGTCAAGTGGCACTGTGGCATCTTGTTAATAGGTTAGTTCCAAAAAATGTGTAAAAATACTCCAAAGTGTGGACAAAACATAAGAAAGTAGATATAAAACAAGCATGGAACATCAAAAAATTTAGATACGTTTCCAACGTATCAACATCCCCAAGCTTAACTCCTGCTCGTCCTCGAGTAGGTAAGTGATAAAAAAGAATAAATCTTTAGGTGACATGCACCATCATAATCTTGATCAAGGTATTTATAACATTGATAGTTGGGATCATAGTACTTTAGCATATCATGAAAGATATACTTCTAACAATAAGACATAACAACTATGTTATAACATGAAAAGGTACAAACAAAAGATTCATGAATAACAATGTTTTGAAAGACGTTTGTTTGTTTCACATGTAGAAAACATAATGAGAATGGTATTCAGCTTGTCCCTCATAGTGTAGCAAAATATAAATGCATAGGACACCTTCAAAGTTCATAAGGGTGACTAGATACAAGTAGTTTAAGAACAAGCAATATCAAAGTTATGAATCAATCAACAAGTCTTGGGACAATGCACATTAAACTAAGAATGGTAACTATGCTCTCTCAATAGGTGCATAAAGATAGAAGATGGAGACTCAACATAAAAAGTAAAAGAAAGGCCCTTCATAGAAGGAAGCAGGGATTCAAGTCCCATAAAGAGCTTCCAAAAATTATGGTACTTATTAGCTTTCAACTCTCATTGCCCCTATCATAAGCATCTTTAGGTGGTTAAGGTTAAAGTGAACAAATATGAGGATATGCTTGACAAGTTATAAGCTGAAAATCTCATGCCCCTTATTTACGAGTACCGTTCCTCATGCTACTCAAGTCTAGTAACAAGTAAATTCTTGTCATTGTAAGTACATGTGTATAATAGAGAACCGCCAATGGGGTACCCCTTGCCCGATGGTACGGAAGAATCACCATATCAAAATGACAAGGCAAGCAGACAATGAGCATCTCAGCATCCTTTTATTTCCTATTTGCATAGGCCTCTTTTTCTTTTCTTTTTTCTTCTTTTTTTCTCTTCTTTTTTTCTCTTCTTTTTTTCTTTCCTATTTGCATAGCCTTTTTTATATAGGATGATTCATATATTGCTCACTATGGTTACACTTCAGGTTTCCACCATGATTAGGCATGGATTAGACCAGCCGCCCAGGCGTTTCTCTAACACATATACGAACTCCACAAGCCTTACAAGCTTCCCTTTCATTTCACACCGTCGGGATCCATAAGCAAAAGAACATGATATCAACTAAATAAAGTGCAATGTTGAAAGCGTTCCCCATGATAGCATGGTTCTGCTAATTCACAACTTACATAACGCAAGCATATACACAACATAGATGGGCACAATGGTTCAAGTTTATTAGGTGCAATAAAAGTAAAGTGTGCCATCAAGTTCGTGAGAGCTTTAATCACTAATTTTCACATAACAAGTTTAATTCGGAAGGTAGATAAAAACATGAATATACTTGGAATATCTAATGCTAATAGGTAGGTATGGTGGACTCTTTGGAATAACTTGGTTTTATTTGGAGTTGGATGCATGAGTGGAAGTCATACTTGGTATGGAGGCTAGCAAAAGACTGGGAGCGACCAACTAAGAGAGCAATAATGGCCATAATCATGCAAAGCAACAATACATCATTAATTAAAGCATAAAGTGATATTACAAGTCGAAAACTAAATGATCATAGAGGCTATGGTGACTTGGTATAGTCTTAACATGGTGTGAGCATGCGCCAAGTCAACCCAAATAAAGCATTAAAGGAGAATACCACAATATTATGCTTTTATATGGTAAAACAATGCATGATTCTTTCAAGGCACATTAAGCAATCTCAATTGTTTATAACATGTCATGCTACAGCAATAATCACTAAACATAAAGCCAAAACAATATCAAGCATGACATGATAAAGTCTAAGTCACAGTCAAAAACAAGCTCCTTTTATATCACTTAAGCATGAACTTTCCTACTCTTTTCCAATCCAAATCAACTTATTTGAAAACTAATGTATGAATGCAGGGGTCCAACCAACTTTATTTAAGCAAACCAAGCAAACGAAAACTAAAAACAAAAACAAAGACGCTCCAAGAACAACACAATTGTGCATGAAACAATAAAAATGAAGTGTTTGGAAGAAACCTGAAATTTTTATTGATGAAGAAGGGGATGCCTTGGCCATCCCCAAGCTTTTATGCTTGTACTACTTGAATATTTCTTGGGGTGACACGGGTGGCATCCCCAAGCTTGAGCTTTTGTCCATACTTCATCTTATCACACTACTCTTTCCTACACTTTAAAATTTCCTTCATACAAAACTTCACACAATCTTCATTAGCAATATTAGTGTACTCAAGATAATAAGTCTTTTGGTTTAGTTTCAACACAAGTAAAACTTCCATTAAAACAAAAGCTACTGTATCACTTCCTTTAAAAAGTTCAAATGATCAGAGAGAACTCAAAGAGAAAGAGATTAAGAGGCAAATGCAAATAATGGCAGAAATCTGTCAAAACAGACCAGCAGGTAAAAACCAATTTTTTCTAAGACCTTATGTTATTCAAATCGAAAAGTGTTGAACTAACGAAAGTTGGATCACAACTTGGGTCAGAAGAACAAAAAATTACAGCTCAAACTGACATACAGAGATTTTTCACGAATTTTTACAGCGAAGCACAAAAATCTGTTTTGGGACAGCAACTTTCCCAAATCTTTATTCTCTCTCATTAGAGGTTACTCTTGGCACATAAACCACACAAAAATAATAAGAAGCGGTTATTACAGAGGTAATAACTTCCAAGACTCAACAAAAGGTTCCTAACAAAATTTGAGTTATCTCCCAATAAGTGCTTTTCTTTAACGCCTTTGAGCTAGGCATACGAATTTCGATGATGCTCACATAAGAAATTTGAATTGAAGTAAAAGAGAGTATCAAGACGAAAATTCAAAACACATTTAAGTCTAACACACTTCCTATGCATAGGAATCTTATACGCAAATAAATTCACAAAGAACAAAGTGACAGGCATAGGAAGATAAAACGAGAGTAACTTCAAAACTTTTAGCAAATAGAGAGGTGTTTCAGTACCATGGAAACTTTTACAACCATATTTTCCTCTCTCATAATAATTTTTAGTAGCCTCATGAATAAACTCAACAATATAACTATCACATAAAGCATGCTTTTCATGATCTACAAACACATAATTTTTATCAAGCTCAAAAATAGTGATTAAAACCTTCAGACCCACTTTTAACAATTTTATAACAAGATGATTGATCAATCTCATTTTCACTAGTAGTACAATTAATATTATCAACCAATATTGGACCATCATCTAGAGCTTTATTATAAAAAAGTTCAGAAGAATCCATAGGAACATAGCATTCATCCTCCTTTGGTAAGCATGGAGGATAATCAAATAATGTAATGGGTAAAGAGTTACTCTCATTAGAAGGTAGGAATGGGTAGATCCATTCTTCCTCCTCTTGATCATCACTCTCCTCTTCTTTTTCATCCAATGAGCTTCCAGTTTCAGCAATTTCTTCTTCCATAAGCTCCTGCAAGGCATTAGTATCTTCCGTTGGTGGAGATCATCTATTAAGATATTTAAGAATATATCCATTCTCTACCTTGTAATTATCAAAGCAAAATTTAAGTATATCATAAACCTCATATTTATAAGGTGCATCATCAGTATTTTCAAGCAAATAAGCAAGTTTGAATGCACCCTTCCAAGCAATAAATTCTTCAATTTGTTCCACATCATAAAATTCATAATTTCCCTTAACATAAGAAGATATGGTAACATCATCATTATACTCACATTGATAAGGGAGGTGTTTATACCTCCTACAGCAACAAGATTTATCAAAGCAATAAGTAACATTATTAGTAGAGCACATGTTTTTAGCAATGGTACACAATTTATCAATTTGTTCCCATAAGAGTTTCCCTTTTTGTGAGAAGCGGTGTTCCTCATAATATTTTTGTTGTTGCATGAGCCCATCTTGCCAATAAGATCTAGTTTCAAAGAAACCCATCATTGATAGAAAGCATGATAAAGCAAGACAATAACAGATCAACATAAATAACAACTATAGTAGGAACTAATTTTGTGTGTGTTTTCGATAGAAAGAAACAAGCAAACAAAGCAAAAATAAACTAAGCAAACAAAAAAACAAAGTAAAGAGATTGGTTGTGAGGGACTCCCCTTGTGAATATGCCCTTGACTCCCCGGCAACGGCGCCAGAAAAAGCTTGATTATTGGCTCAACACGTCGAACTCATTGGGGAACCCCAAGAGGAAGGTATGATGAGCACATCAACAAGTTTTCCCTCAGCTATGAAACCAAGGTTATCGAACCAGTAGGAGCAAGGAAACACCTCCAAGGTGTTGTTTCCAACGTGGAATCCTACACAACACAACCACAGAACTTTGCCCCCAACTTACAGTGAGGTTGTCAATCTCACCGGTTTTGCTGAAAACAAAGGATTAAACGTATTGTGTGGAAGATAGTAATTGCTTGCAGAAAGTAAACAGTAAATAGTAGATTGTAGATTGATGGTAAAAGAATGGACCGGGGTCCATAGTTCACTAGAGGTGATTCTCCTTAAGATAGTTAACATGTTGGGTGAACAAATTACAGCGGGGCAATTGACAGACACCTAGAAAGCATACATGCATATACTAATCATCTTGACTCCTATGAGACTTGATTGGGCATACATGCATATACATAGACCGTAATCCAACTGCATCTATGACTAATAATCCACCATCAGATTATCATCTGAACCCCCTCCAGTATTAAGTTGTAAGCAACAGATAATTGCGTTAAGCAAAGTGTGTAAAGTAAACAATATGATTGTTCTATGAACAAAGGATTGATGTTTTCTCCCTAGTAGCAACAACACATCTAGTACCTTAGAGATTTCTGTCACTTTCCTAGATTCCTAGAGGCATGAACCCACTATCGAGCATAAATACTCCCTCTTGGAGTTGCTAGCATCTACTCGGCCAAGATAGCTACTAACAACGGAAAGCATGCAAGATCACAAATAACATAGACATGATAGAATCAATAATCAATCTGAAATAGCATCTCAATATCCATCGAATACCCGCAAACACAACATGTAAGATTACAAATAGATTATCTTGATCGTCAACGGAGCTCACAAGATCTAAACAAGGTAGCACAAAGGAGAAGAATCAACCATCTAGCTACTACATGGACCTGTAGTCCAGTGATGAACTACTCACGCATCACACCGGAGGTAGTCATGGTGATGAAGAAGGCCTCCAGGATGATCTCTCCCCTCTAGCAGGGTGCCGGGAAGAGCTTCAGATCCCTCCCAATCTAGGTATGGAGATGGCGGCGGCTATAGAATCTTTCGTGGAACTTTGATCGGGTACTTAGGGTTTTTGTCCCGGAGGCAATATATAGGCGAAGGGGCAAGGTCGGTGGAGTACCAGGGGGCCCACACCCCCTGGTGGCGCGGCTAGGGCTGGCCACGCCACCACCAGGTGTGGCCGCCCTGTCTCCCCTCCGGACTCCATATTCCTTCTGGTGAAATATTGACTTGGGCTTTTGTCCGGTCCAATTCCGAGAATATTTCCTTACGAGTTTTTCTGAAACCAAAACCAGCAGAAAACAGGCAGCTGACACTGTCGCATCTTGTTAATAGGTTAGTCCAAGAAAATGTGTAAAAATACTCCAAAGTATGGGCAAAACATAAGAAAATAGATATAAAACAAGCATGGAACATCAAAATTATAAATACGTTTCCAACATATCAATGGTGCAACTAGTCTAAGAGATCTGGTTATCATTGTGTAACTATAGATAGTTCAACCAATATTATTTGATTGACTCTACATGGACAATGCATGTAAATCAATGTCTTCATTGCCTCTTTAAGTATATTCACATAACATGTATATCTTGTATACCATTTTCTTAGATGTTCCATCACAGAAATTGCCTCATATGTTCGTCTTAAATCATATAAAGTAGCTTAGTTGATGTGTCCTCTAGTTTTCTTAACCACTTCTTTGTTCGTTATTTATCAATTGTACATATTGCGTACGCATATATTTGATTTATGAACTACCAAATCACAGCAGAATGGAGAGAGCAATAATAGGCTTTTCTTTTATGTCAAGAAGGTAGTAATCATTTCCCTAGAGTTTTTTCCGAGTAATTCCTTGGAGTTCGGGTAAGTGGTTGTATAAAAACTTCTCTTTTTTCCTTTTACTAGAGTACTACTACTAGTTGTTGATCTCATCTCTCCACTAACAATTGTTCCTCTCTTTTTACTAATAGATGATGAGGCTCTCCTTCTGAGAAACTGTGTTTCATATTGGATTGGTGCTCTACAACAATAGAAAGAATAGGATACCACAAAATTAGCATGAGATACATCGCTCCCCATCCGCGCTGCACCTCCGCAGACACCTTCCACCTAGATGAGCGGCTACATCTTCACTAGCAAGATCATGCGTGGCCTCCATGTCCTTGTCAAGTAGGCCACCGCGGGGCCCCTATCTCCTACACCACTAGGTCGCCTCACCTGTCGTGGCCCTCGTCAACCACCACATCCTCGCCATTCAGTCCCTCTACGTCTCCCACAAGGATGCTGGCACCGAGTACTGTAGAGAGGAGATGCATCATGCGCTTCTTCCCTAGGCCGAGCCACCGCAAAGTCTTTTCCTCTCTTTCTTTCTAATTTGCAAGAACATCTCAAATCTTGATTCGTCTTGGACAGGTTTCCCGATAAGATCAAGCACACGTCCTCGGCTACGCGTGCGTGGCGCAGGGCATCTTTACCGACCGCCGTCACCGAAGCCATCATCAAGCTCTTCACTGGACCCGGTCTGAATCGAGTCGCTACTGCTGAGATCCGATCCAGGCGGAGAAGGACAGTAGGAGCTGTGTGCTTGAAGCTGCTTTAGCTACTGTTCGCCCTAGGTACGTGTGTATCATACTCTCCCTGCTCCTACAGATGTTCTGATCTGTTCACTCTTGCTAACCTTGAAGGATCACAATTGTAGTAGATAGGGCATGTTAAGGATTTGTTAGAAGACTAGTAGATAGAACATGTTAACTACCTGTTAGGAAGTCAAGTAGATAGAATGCAATATTTGAATACAGAGATGATCTTATATTACTTGTTAGGATGTGTCCCGAGATGCCCTTTAGTAATTTATCAAAGATGAAATGGAGCAGTAAGTGTTATATACTTGCATAATGCATCAAACTTCATATGTTTGAAAACCTTGATCCAAAATGATATCATCTCTTGTCATATGATCACTATTGTTAAAATGTTGTTCGTTAACCTTGAAGACATTGCTTTGTTAAGCTATTAATCTTCTTATTAGTAGTTTTGCATGTTTTGTGTAGCAAATCATAGATAAGTAGATAGTTTTCTTCAGAATTCCCTGAACTTGCAGCTATATTTGTTAACACCTGGGTATCAGCTGTATTAGAGCAATAAAATATAATTTGTATAGGAACTCTTGTCAGGATCATTTAGGAATCTAATATCCTAATTGTGTTTGGTGCATGTATCATGTGCTGCCTATCGTAGAATGAAGAGGGCAAGCTGCTACAGATCAACGACGGCACTGGTCGAAGGAGCACAGGATGTGCTAGATCTGTCGATAAGAACACTCCTGTTTTTCTATCTCTGCTACATGATTGATGAATGATGATACCTTTTTCCTGATTCCAGTACGCTCGCTCTACCTCTATGATTGGTGTGTGCATGATGATCTTCTTGTGGGGTGTTGTGCAGATTTTACCGTTTGCATTGTTGTAGCTTAGTTCCAGGGACAAGATGGACTATTTGTAGCTGATGTTTGATGGTGTTGATGGGTTCGTAGCATGGAAAACAAAAAATTTCTACCGCAAGAACGAACAAAACCCAGATCTAATCTAGATGAAAGCCAAGATCTAATCTATTAGACATATGCAACGAGATAGATCTGTACTAACCCTTGTAGATCTGAAAGCCTTGTGCGAGATCGGATCTCGTGGTTGATGTAGACGATCACTTGCCGATCTCAAGATCGAGTAGACGATCCTTCCGCAGCCAAGGCGCTTCCTTGATCGGTCCTGCGTCTGAGTCGATGCATACCTTCCTCTCCTGTTCCATGAGCAGAGGTAGTAGATCTCTCCACGGAATCCCAGCAACACGACGGCGTGGTGGTGGTGGAGTAGAGAATTGCAGAACGCTTAAGCCTGAGCGAGAAGGAAGGAGGAGGAGAGAGGCGGCTAGGGCAAGAGTGGAGGGCAAGGGGTGGCGCCCACCCTCTATATATAGAGGGAGGGGTGGCCTAGGGTTCCCACCCCTAGGCCCACCTCCTAGGGCCAAGACAAGGGAGGCTTGGGGGAGTTTCCTTCCCCCAAGTTTCCCCTTTCTTTCTTGGTTTTCAAGTAAACTCCATAGAAATTTCTAGAACCTTCCGAACATTCAAACCTTCTAGAACCCCCATATAAACACTCCGGGACATTTCCGAACCTAGAAAATGATCTCCATTATATGAATCTTATTCTCTGGACAATTCCGGATCTCCTCGTGATGTCTCAGATCCAATCCAAGACTCCGAACAACATTTGGTCTCCAACGCACATTCCATATCTACCTAAACAACATCGAACCTTAAGTGTGTCACTCTACGGTTCGTGAATATGCAGACATGATGGAGACACCTCTCCGATCAATAACCATCAGCGGGATCTGGAGATCCATAACGGCTCCCACATACTCAATGACGACTTCGTGATCGATAGAACCATTAACATACGAAACCAATCCCCTTTGTCACGCGATATTCTACTTATCCGAGGTTTGATCGTCGGTATCTCCATACCTAGTTCTACCTCGTTACTGATAAGTACTCTTTACTCGTTCCATGTTATGTCATCCCTTGTGACCTAGTCACATGTTTGCAAGCTAACTAGATGACATTCCACTGGTAGGGCCTAGAGCATATCTATCCGTCATATGGATAGACAAATCCCAATCTTGGTCCATGCGCTTCAACACATACTTTTAGAATACCCAATGACACCTTTATAACCACCCAGTTACGAAGCGGTGTTTGATGTCATCAAAGTACCCATCCAGTGATGGTGATTAACATAACCTCATGGTCGAAGGATTAGGTTACTATGCATTAGAAAGCTTGTAGCAAAACGAACTAAATGACTTGATCTTATGCTACACTTACTATGGGTGTGTGTACATCACATCATTGTCCTAATGATACAACCTTGTTATTAATGACATCCAATGTCCATGATCGGGAAACCATGATCATCTATTAATCAACAAGCTAGTTCAACAAGAGGCTTAGTAGGGACTCTTTTACGTTTACAAAACACACATGTATTAGTGTTTCCTTATAATACAATTATAGCATGGAATGTAAACATTCATCATAAACACAAAGATATAATAATAACCACTTTTACTATTGCCTCTTGGGCATATCTCCAACAGTCTTCCACTTGCACTAGAGTCAATAATCTAGATTACATGGTAATATACCTAACACCCATGGCGTTCTGGTGTTGGTCATGCTTTGCTCTAGGGAGAGGTTTAGTCAACGGATCTGCCACATTCAGATCAGTGTGTACTTTGCAAATCTTTATGTCACCATCTCGGATATACTCGCGAATAGCATGGAAACGTAGCTTGATATGTGACCTTGGCTCCTATGCATTAGCTATGGCACCTGTGTTGTCACAGTAGATGGCCATCGGGCCCAACGCACTAGGAACCACGCCAAGTTCAGTAATGAACTCCTTCATCCATATGGCTTCTTGTGCAGTCTACGAAGCAGCTATGTATTCCGATTCAGTTGAAGCTTTCGCCACAACGCTTTGCTTGGCACTCCTCCAGCTCACTACAGCACCATTCAAAATAAATAAGTATCCAGACTGTGACTTCGAGTCATCTGGATCGGTGTTCCAACTAGCATCGCAGTAATCATTTACAACAAGCTGTTCATCACCTCCATAAGAAAGAACCATATCCTTAGTCCTATTTAGGTACTTTAGGATATTCTTGATCGCTATCCAAAGGCTCCATTCCAGGATCACTTTGATATCTGCTAGTCAAACTAACATCATGTGCTATATCCGGTCTTGTACACAGCATGGCATACATGATAGAACCTATGGCCGAGGCATAGGGAATATTATTCATCTTCTCTCTATCTTCTGCCGTAGCTGGACTTTGAGTCTTACTCAAGGTCTTACCTGACAACATGGGCACGAACCCTTTCTTGCTCTCTTCCATTCTAAACTTCTTTAGAACTTTGTCCAAGTATGTACTTTGTGAAAGCGCTATTAGGCGTCTTGATCTATCTCTATAAATCTTGATGCCTAGAATATATGCCGCTTCGCCAAGATCCTTCATTGAAAAACTATTATTCAAATAGGTTTTGACACTATTAAGAAGTTCTATATCATTCCCAATCAACAATATGTCATCTACATATAGTATTAGGAATGCTATAGAGCTCCCACTCACTTTCTTGTAAATATAAGCTTCTCCATTAGTTTGTATAAATCCAAAGTTTTTGATTACTTTATCAAAACGTTGATTCCAACTCCGGGATGCTTGCTTTAGTCCATAAATGGAGCGCTGAAGTTTGCATACCTTGTTAGCATCTTTAGGATCGACAAAACCCTTGGGTTGTACCATATACAACTCTTCCTCAATGTCTCCATTAAGTAATGCCGTTTTGACATCCATCTGCCAAATCTCATAATCGAAATATGCAGTAATTGTTAACAAAATCCTCATAGACTTTAGCTTCGCTACTGGTGAGAATGTCTCATCATAGTCAACTCCTTGAATTTGTCGGAACCCTTTCGCGACAAGTCGAGCTTTATAGACGGTAACATTACCATCAGCATCTGTTTTTCTTTTGAAAATCCATTTGTTCTTGACAGCCTTACGGCCATCCGGTAAGTCCACCAAAGTCCATACTTGGTTTTTGTACATGGATCCCATTTCGGATTTCATGGCTTCTAGCCATTTGTCAGAATCTGGGCTCACCATAGCTTCTTCATACGTCGCAGGGTCATCAGTGTTGTCCACCAACATGACGTTCAAGGCAGGGTCATACCAATTAGGAGTGGTACGAACCCTCGTTGACCTGCGAGGTTCAGCAGCAACTTCGTTCGAAGTTTCATGATCACCATCATGAGCTTCCTCTCCAATTGGTGCAGGCGGCACAAAAACATCTTCCGGTGCTGCGCTACTCTCAACTCCGAGAGAAGGTTCAGTAACCTCGTTGAGTTCTACTTTCCTTCCAGTCAATTCCTTTGAGAGAAACTCCTTCTCAAGAAAGGATCCATTCTTGGCAATGAAAACTTTGCCTTCGGATCTATGATAGAAGGTATACCCAATTGTTTCTTTAGGGTATCCTATGAAGACGCATTTCTCCGCTTTGGGTTCAAGCTTATCAGGTTGTAACTTCTTTACATACGCCAAGAACCCCAAACTTTAAGGAACGACAACTTAGGTTTCTTTCCAAACCACAATTCGTACGGTGTCGTTTCAACGAATTTAGATGGTGCCCTATTTAAAGTGAATGCGGCTGTCTCTAATGCATAGCCCCAAAACGATAGTGGTAAATCTGTAAGAGACATCATAGACCGAACCATATCTAAGAGAGTTCGATTACGATGTTCGGACACACCATTACGCTGTGGTGTTCCCGGCGGTGTCAATCTGAAAGTATTCCACATTTCTTTAAATGCATGCCAAACTCATAACTTAGATATTCACCTCCATGTAATGTAGAAACTTAATCTTCTGGTTACGATGATTTTCCACTTCACTTTGAAATTCCTTAAACTTCTCGAAAGTTTCGGACTTATGTTTCATAAAGTAGACATACCCATATCTACTTAAGTCATCCGTGAAAGTGAGAACATAACGATATCCACCATGCGACGCTACACTCATTGGACCGCACACATCGGTATGTATTATTTCCAATAAGTCTATAGCTCGCTCCATTATTCCAGAGAATGGAGTCTTAGTCATTTTTCCCATTAGACATGCTTCGCATCTTTCAAGTGATTCAAAATCAAGTGATTCAAGAAGTCCATCAGAATGGAGTTTCTTCATACGCTTCACTCCAATGTGACAAAGACGACAGCCACATGTATGTAGAATTATCATTCAATTTTGTTCGTTTAGCATCTATGTTGTGAACATGTGTATCACTACTATCGAGATTCGAAGAATAAACCATTCATCTCAGGTGCATTACCATAAAAGATATTACTCATATAAATCGAACAACCTTTATTCTCAGACTTAAAAGAGTAACCGTCTCGCAATAAACAAGATCCAGATATAATGTTCATGCTTAACGTAGGCACCAAATAACAATTATTCAAATTTAAAACTAATCCCGAAGGTAGATGTAGAGGGAGCGTGCCGACGGCGATCACATCAACCTTGGAGCCATTTCCAACGCGCCGTCACCTCGTCTCGGGTCTTCGTTTATTCCGCAGCTCCTGCTTCGAGTTACAAATATGAGCAACCGAACCAAAGATCAAATACCTGCACTACTACGATTACTAGTAAGATACACATCAATAACATGTATATCGAATATACCTTTCTTCTTGATGTTGCCGTTCTTCGATCCGCCAGTACTTGGGGCGCTTACGCCCAAAGGATCGGCACCCTTGCAGTAGAAGCATTCAGTTTCAGGCTTAGGACCAGCCTTGGGCTTCTTAGCAGGTGCGGCAGCTTTCTTTCCGTCCTTCTTGAAGTTGCCCTTGTTCTTAGGCTTGCCCTGCTTCTTGAAATTGGTGGTCTTATTGACCATCAACACTTGGTGCTCCTTTTTGATCTCCACTTCAGCAGTTTTCAGCATGGACGATAGTTCGTGCAACGCCTTGTTCATGCAAAGGCATATTGTAGTTCATCACAAAGTTCTTATAACTCGGTGGCGGTGATTGGAGGACACGGTGAATCCCTAACTCATTAGGAATCGTTATCCCCAACTCTTGGAGCTTGTTTATGCGCTGAACATGGTGAGCACGTGCTCGCTAACGAGCTACCCTCTTCCATCTTACGCTTAAAGAACTTTTCGAGGCCTCATAGCTCTCCACGGTCGCGTGAGTCTCAAAATGAGCTTGAGATCCTTAATGATCTCGAGCGGGTCATGGTGCTCAAAGCGCTAAAGCTCCGTTTCTAAACCGTACAGGATGGCACACTGAACTATGGAGTAATGATTTTTCCGAGTGGCGTAAACATTCTTTACGTCATCGGTGGCATCTTCTGCAGGTGGGTCACCTAGCGGTGCTTCGAGCACATAGGTCAACTGACCAGCCCTGAGGACAATCTTCAGTCCACGGAGCCAGTCCGTGAAGTTGCTTCCATTGTTCTTAAGCTTTTCTTTCTCTAGGAACGCATTGAAATTGATGGAGAGGTTCGCCATAATCTACAACAAATTTGCAAGTAGTTTAGACTAAGTTTATGATAAATTGAGTTCAATTTTAATTCTTAAATTAACTAGGTGAACTCCCACTCAAAACAACATCCCTCACATTGTCTTAGTGATTACACGAACCAAGTCCACTACACCAAGTCCGATCTTCACGAGAGAAGATGTAGTTTTATCGACGAACAATCTTCATGTTCATCATATCATTTATATGATTCGTGCTCTACCTTTCAGTATTTCGTGTTCCGAGACCATGTCTGTACATGCTAGGCTCGTCAAGATTAACCTTAGTTTCCGCATGTGCAAATCTGGCTTGCACCCGTTGTATGCACACGTAGAATCTATCACATCCGATCGTCACGAGATGCTTCGAAACGACGAGTCTTAGCAACGGTGCCAACTAAGGACAAACACTTTATTACTTGATATTTAGTGAGAGGGATCATCTTATAATGCTATCGTCACGATCTAAGCAATACAAGATGCATAAAGGATTAACATCACAGGCAATTCATAATTAGTGTGATATGATATGGCCCTTTCTTCTTATGCCTTTGATCTCCATCTCCAAAGCACGGACATGATCTCCATCATCACTAGCATTGCGTTAAGGTCAGTGGCGCCGCTTCATGGTTGTCCATCATCACTAGCAACTATTACAACTACTTGGAATAAAGCTATTACAAGATGAATAGACACGCAGGTCTTAACAGAATTAAAGACAACCATTAGGCTCCTGCAGGTTGCCATATTACAACAAGGATCATTGCATACATCAAATATAATCACAATCACATGATGGCCATATCACATCACAAAACCCCTGCAAAAACAAGTTAGACGCCTCTAATTTTCTTTGCATGTTTTACGTGGTTTGGGGCTTTCGAATAAGAATGGATCTTACCTACGAAACTGAACCACAACGTTGATACAAGTGCTATCAAGTACAAAGTGTAGATTGGATCTATACTATGGTGGGAGAGACAGACACCCGCAAAGCCACTTGTGCAAAGCAAGTTACACGTCAAGCGTGGAGCAAGTCTCATGTGCGATGACATGTAACGTTAGCCCGAGCCGCTTCATCCCACCATACCGCAAGATGCAAAGTACACAAAGCAAAAGACGGCATGAGCACCAATGCCCACAAAACCATTATGTTCTACTCGTGCAACAGATCTACGCATAGACATGGCCCTGATACCACTGATGGGTTCGTAGCATGGAAAACAAAAAAAATCTACTGCAAGAACGAACAAAACCCAGATCTAATCTAGATAAAAGCCAAGATCTAATCTATTAGACATGTGCAACGAGATAGATCTGTACTAACCCTTGTAGATCCGAAAGCCTTGTGCGAGATCGGATCTCGTGGTTGATGTAGACGATCACTTGCTGATCTCAAGATCGAGTAGATGATCCTTCTGGCGCCGTGTTCCGGCAGCGCTTCCGCAGTCGGTCACACGTGCGGAGTCGATGCAGACCTTCCTATCCCCGTTCCAGCGAGCAGCGGAGGTAGTGGATCTCTCCACAAAATCCCAGCAGCACGACGGCGTGGTTGTGGTGGAGTAGAGAATTCTGCAGGGCTTCGCCTAAGCCTAAGCAGAAGGAAGGAGGAGGAGAGAGGCGGCTAGGGCAAGAGTGGAGGGGCAAGGGGGTGGCGCCTCCACCCCTCTATATATAGAGGGAGGGGTGCGGCCTAGGGTTCCCACCCCTAGGCCCCCTCCTAGGGCCGGCGCACAAGGGAGGCTTGGGGGGAGTTTCCTCCCCCCCCAAGTTTCCCCTTTTCTTTCTTGGTTTTCAAGTAAACTCCATAGAAATTTCTAGAACCTTCCGGAACATTCCGAAACCTTCTAGAACCCCCATATAAACACTCCGGGACATTTCCGAACCTAGAAAATGATCTCCATTATATGAATCTTATTCTCCGGACAATTCCGGATCTCCTCGTGATGTCTCAGATCCAATCCAAGACTCCGAACAACATTCGGTCTCCAACGCACATTCCATATCCACCTAAACAGCATCGAACCTTAAGTGTGCCACCCTACGGTTCGTGAATATGCATACATGATGGAGACACCTCTCCGATCAATAACCATCAGCAGGATCTGGAGATCCATAACGGCTCCCACATACTCAACGATGACTTCGTGATCGATAGAACCATTAACATACGAAACCAATTCCCTTTGTCACGCGATATTCTACTTATCCGAGGTTTGATCGTCGGTATCTCCATACCTAGTTCTACCTCATCGATAAGTACTCTTTACTCGTTCCATGTTATGTCATCCCTTGTGACCTAGTCACATGCTTGCAAGCTAACTAGATGACATTCCACCAGTAGGGCCTAGAGCATATCTATTCGTCATATGGATAGACAAATCCCAATCTTGGTCCATGCGCTTCAAAACATACTTTCAGAATACCCAATGACACCTTTATAACCACCCAGTTACGGAGCAGTGTTTGATGTCATTAAAGTACCCATCCGGTGATGGTGATTAACATAACCTCATGGTCGAAGGATTAGGTTACTATGCATTAGAAAGCTTGTAGCAAAACGAACTAAATGACTTGATCTTATGCTACACTTACTATGGGTGTGTGTCCATCACATCATTCTCCTAATGATACAACCTTGTTATTAATGACATCCAATGTCCATGATCAGGAAACCATGATCATCTATTAATCAACAAGCTAGTTCAACAAGAGGCTTACTAGGGACTCTTTTACGTTTACAAAACACACATGTATTAGTGTTTCCTTATAATACAATTATAGCATGGAATGTAAACATTCATCATAAACACAAAGATATAATAATAACCACTTTTATTATTGCCTCTTGGGCATATCTCCAACAGTTGTCTGACTATGTGAGCTGCATGCTCATAGTGAATATGGTTACTACCTAGATGCCATGAACATTTTTTACTGGTTACATTGCTGC
This sequence comes from Avena insularis, assembly GCA_023614405.1. Taxonomy (NCBI): domain Eukaryota; kingdom Viridiplantae; phylum Streptophyta; class Magnoliopsida; order Poales; family Poaceae; genus Avena; species Avena insularis. Next base: position 27,152,792 of record CM042696.1, on the reverse strand, counting down.
TGTGTGGTTATAGGAAGTGGATGGATTTACCGTTTGTTTGATAGTGTGTAAACAATGTGCTAGTAGGTGATTCAGAGTTACGCGTTGTGTCCCTGACCAAAAACTTGATGTGTGTTTGTGACCCTGGTATAATATGTATTTTCACATTGGTTTTGCTCATATGTGTGTGCCCTAGTGACTTAAGACATGATTCTTTCATTAATACCTTAGAACAAGTAGTGGTGCTGCTGTTCATGTAAGCCAAAAAACTAGCTGCATGTTCTCATGAAAATCATAGATTTACTTGATGCATGGTTTATTTTTGGTTGAATAAACATATTCTATAAGTTCCTAGAGTTTCGTTCAAGTTGAACTGGGATGAACTTGAGAGGATACACATGTTTGATTGTTTGAATGCACTATAATTACGAGGAGAAGTTCATGTTCTTCTGGAAAGAAAGGTGTTCTTTGATGAGTGCATATTTGCATCATATTTTATATTATTATTTTGCATTGTAGATGTAGGATCTTAGTATTTTATGGCGCTCGCGCGCACATTTTATATGTGTTTTCACCAGGATCAGGACAGATGATGGATACCATGGACACAATTCTTGGAGCAGTTGTATTGGGGAGAAAATGAGTCAAAAACAACATAAAACGCTTATTTGGGAAATATCAATAACACCAGAAGAAAACCCGAAGCAATCAAGGCATACAGACGGTTCAACGACCAACTATACGATCGAAATACTTTTTCCGACCGTATAGTTTCGGTCATATAGTTGGCACCGCCACTGCCTCCTCAAATAGTTTCACCCCGTGCAACTAGATCGGAGAGACAACATACGGAACACCTAGAAATCGCTGAAACCTCACCTCCGAAAGGCATCTGGAGGGAAATTTGCCCAAGGGATCCATCTTCGCCCTACGCAGATCTTGGAGGCAAGGGCATCGATGTCCATCTTCATCAACCGCTGCACCACCATCATCTTCATCCATCCCATCTTCACCCATCTAGAATTTGTTGTAATTTCCGTACTTGTTGTGGATTTATACAAGTATTCATTTACAATTGTTTCCATTACCATTTCCATGATGTTGATTGCCTCTATGTCTGAGTAGATCTCTAGTTGTTGGAGAGATGGAGAAACCCTAGCATATGATTGAGATGAGATAGAGATTATTATGTTATACATCACTATGTGTATGTGTTAATTGTCTTCATCTTGATGTTGGGAGTTGTGCACCTCCTTAATATTTGCCTCTTATGGGGACTCAATGAAGGGGATTACTGGTTGGTAGACGGAGGGATGATAGCGCTTACTGTGACTATAAAGCTATTGTCATTCTCTACGTACTAACTTGGGGAATCAAGGAGAACTCATAAAGCCATGTCCATGCCACGAGAGAAATCCCTTAATAGCGGGATAATACGATTGATGTCGCTTATTCGTCAGCTATGGTTATGAAGGATGATCTGAGCAGTGGTTGTTGCCTATTTGTCCATATATAGAGCTCCTCCCACATACATACATATCATGAGAATATTTGTTATAATAATCTTGTTTGCTCAGTCTAAATTGCTAGCGGTGTATCCACCATTCCCTGAGAACGCTTTTTCCCTATTGCAGTTCCAAGTTCTTTTACAAACGTGATTCTTACTTTCTGCATTAAGATTTACTCTACTTTAAATTGCCTCGTTCAACCAAAAAACCCAAAACAACTCTACTTTTCTTGCATCTTAAAGTTATTCCTTAAGTACTATGTTTAGTTTTAGTTAAAAGCATTTTAGTCTTTTGCCTACTGCTCCCTGTGGGATCGATATCTTTATTCCGAAACTAGCTACAAACGATCTATGCACTTGTAGTCATCATTCTTCTTTTGAATAACTATACGATTATTTATTTTTGATGGAACCATAACCATATGCAGGTTTCTTGGGTAGCTATATAATAATGATTTTGCTTAGTAAATGTTTCTTTCACCTAGTACATGTTCATTTCCGACTCAATGCTAGCGCATCCATTGCTTCATTTTATTGGAGAGTTTCTTCTCATTTACCGGACAATGTTATCACTGTTCTCACTCCAGTGCTTGCGTTTATGCTTACAATGGTGGTGCTTCTGGGGTCCTTATCATTGAGCTACTACTACCCGCCACCAATACAGCCTGCTTCACCTGCCTTCCTCAACTAGGACATCTCTAACAACACTGCTTCCTTCATCGGTGTGCCACAGAAGGTATCTCTTTCTCTCTTAACTGATGACTGCAAGTGCATAGATCGTTTGTAACTAGTTTCGAAATAAAGATATCGATCCCACAGGGAGTAGTAGGCGAAAGACTAAAATGCTTTTAACTAAAACTAAACAAAGTACTTAAGGAATAATTTTGAGATGCAAGAAAAGTAGAATTATTTTTGGGTTTTTGATTGAATAAAGCAATTAAAGTAAAGTAAAACTTAATGCAAAAAGTAAGAATCGCGTGTGTAAAAGAGCTTGGAACTGCAATAGGGAAAAAGGCATTCTCAAGGAGTGGTGGATACACCGCTAGCAATTTAGACTAAGCAATCAAGATTATTATAACAAATATTGTCATGATATGTATGTATGTGGGAGGAGCTCCATATATGGACAAATAGGCAGCAACCACTGCTCACATCATCCATCATAACCACAGCAGACAGATAAACGACATCAATCGTATTATCCCACTATTAAGGGATTTCTCCTGTGGCATGGACATGGCTTTATGAGTTCTCCTTATTTCCCCAAGTTAGTACGTAAAGAATGACAACAACTTTATAGTCACAGTAAGTGCTATCATCCCTCCGTCTACCAACAAGTAATCCCCTTCATCGTGTCCCCATAAGAGGCAAATATCAAGGAGGTGCACAACTCCCAACATCAACATGAAGACAATTAACACATACACATAATGATGTATAACATAATAATCTCTATCTTATCTCAATCATATGCTAGGGTTTCTCCATCTCCCCAAGAACTAGTGATCAACTCAGACATGGAGGCAATAAACATCATGACAATGGTAATGGAAACAATTGTTAATCAATAGTTCTTGTATAAATCCACAACGAGTACGGAAATTACAACAAGATCTAGATAGGGTGAAGATAGGATGGCTGGAGATGATGGTGGTGCATCGGTTGATGAAGATGAAGATCGATGCCTTGTGTTGGGTCCGCAGCATAGAAAACAAAAATTTCCTACGGTGTGAACTACACGCCAAGATCTATCTACTAGGTACAAAGCAACAGGTGGACATACATCCAACGAGAACTTACCCTCGTAGACAACGAGCTTTGTTAACGAGTAGGAACTCACGGTTGATGTAGTCGTACACTTGCCGATCTCAAGATCGTGAGGAAGTCCGAGCGCCACAACTCAGCAGTGCATCCACACTCGCTCGCACACTTCACGAGCCACCTCCACCTCCTCGCTCTAGCGATCCAGCGGAAGCAGCAACTCCTTCCAGACGAAATGCCACCGGGAACATGTATCTCGCTAATCCGAGACCATGGGGGAATAATTCTAGAGGGGGAGAGAGATCCTTCACAAGGAGGTGTGTGGATGAAGAAGGGAATGGTTGGCCTTTTATAGGAGGAGGGGGGGTGCCCCCTCTCTCCATGGCCGGTGCATGGGGGGGTGACCCATCACCTCCCCCATTCATGTGGTGGTAACCCCCCCACATTAAAATGCCTCTTCACATTCCCTTTTAAAGTCTCCACTTTAAATGCATTAAATTTCTCCAAATTTAATGCTCTCTCATTTAATAAAACTCTTTTTATTAAATTTATTGAGAATTTTGTTAATTACTTTAATTAACAAACATTCACATATAGCCCCTTGCAATATTTCAATATCACATGCAGAACCACCTTCTGCAATTTCACCCGAAACAATTTCCGGTTTCTATTGAAACAATTCCTGCGCTTTGCAATTCTTTCGTCTAAAACATATGTGCTCCAAAATGGTGTTCGGTAACTCTTAAGTGTGCCACCCTATGGTTCGCGAATAAAGCAGACATGATCGATACCCTTCTCCGATCAATAATCAGCGGGACACGGAGATCCGTCTTGACTCCTACATTCACGATGACTCGTGATCGTGAGAACCTTGAACGCTTGTAACTAAATCCCTTTGTCTCTCGATATATTACATGTCCGAGATTCGATCATCGGTATCTCCATACCTAGTTTGATCTCGTTACCGACATGCACTTTTTTCTCATTCCCGTGATATAACATTCTAGTGATCACATCACTTGCTTGCAAGCTATCCTAATGTGATATCACCGAGAGGGCCTAGAGTATATCTATCTGTCATTTGGATTGACAAATTCCACTCTTGATCCATGAGCCTCAACATAACACCTTCGTAGTACTGAACCCATCTTTATAGTCACCCTGTTACGGTGTGACGTTTGATGTTATCAAGATACTCTTAGGTGTCGACAATTAACATGATCTCATGGTCTAAGGATAAAGATTACTTCGTATGATGTTATAGCAATATAAACATAATGACTTGATCGTAATGCTATACTTCGGATGAATGTTCATCACATCATTCCACCAATGGTGTGACCTTGTTATTAACAACATCCAATGTCCATGATCAGGAAACCTTGATCATCCTGTTAATCAACAAGCTAGTCTATAAGAGAGGCATGACTAGGAACCCTTTTTGTTTATTAAACACACATGTATTGATGTTTCCGAATCAATACATTTCTAGCATGTAAAATAAACATCTATCATGTATAAGGAATATATAATAACAACTTTATTTTTGCCTCTCAGGGCATATTTCCTTCACCTTGGCCTCCCAGATCTACGTAGGGCGAAGATGGATCCCTTGGGCAAGTTCCCCCTCCAGATTCCTTTCGGAGGTAAGGTTTTCGATGATTTCTGGGTGTTCTGTATCTCGTCTCTCCGATCCAGTTGCACGGGGTGAAACTATTTGAGGAGGCGGTGGCGGCGCCAACTATACGGCCAGAACTATACGACCAAAAAATTAATTCCTGCCGTATAGTTGGTCGTTAAACCTTCTAGATGCCTCAGTCACTTCGGGTTTTCTTCTAGTGTTATTGATTTTCCCAAATAAGCGGTTTATGTTGTTTTTGACTCATTTTCTCCCCAATACAACTGCTCCAAGAATTGTGTCCATTGTATCCATCATTTGTCCTGATCCTGGTGAAAATAGACATAAAATGTGCACGCGAACGCCGTAAAATACCAAGATCCTACCACTATAATGCAAAACAATAATATATAACATGATGCAAATATGCAACTTCCCCAAGCTTAGACTCTTTCTCGTCCTGAGCAAGGCTGGCTTAGTGAATGTGATCCTCATATTCATGAAGTTGAGTCTATAAAATAAATGAGGCAATTGCAGCATGTGTTTATCCTATAAGATACATAGGAATGAGTTCATGAATAGTTCCTTACTCAAACCATCTAAATAATATTAGCAAGCTTCCACACCTTAGTGATCAACAGTTCACAAAATATGAATCTCAACATGATGTAAAAGTATTCGGTTCGACCGAATGAGTTAGCGAGGTAGTCCCAAGTGTTTTAGGATTAACATATTCACTTGGGATTCAAAATCTCAAAATGTCTCTTTGTCTTACTACAATATAGTGGTATATGCCTATTTGCTCTTTGCACATTCGCTCTTTTTTTCTTCCCTTATATATATATATGCTCACACTTTTGTTTAAGTGTTGTGCAAAGGAGCTAGACATACATTCCACTTCATGCAGGAATTCAAAGTTTAACGATCTCAATTGACAAATTCCAATTGTATATGAAGCATCTTTATGACTTGAAGACTCTACCTCGACTTGTTCTCACTCTATTTTGATAGCTCTTTAAAAAAAATCTGTTCGAGGTTTCTTTCTCAAGTTGACTGATTAGATTATTTTTACTTATGTAAATCAAACCATGCACTTACAACATATCGATTTAAATTACCTTGATATGTTCCATTAATACCAATGGTGTGGAATACTTCTATTGCTATCATCAAGTGCAAGTAAAATTATACTCAAGCCATTCATATATCCAATAAGACAAGCACAGACTCAATAATGCTCCATATATGATAATAAACTCGGAATTTCACAAATGGGATCGACTATTCCTTAAGGGAATTAAAATGATGCAAATTTTTATTTCTTAGCTCGAACTAATGCAAAACTAAAATAGTAATATAAAACTTATAAGATAGATTACAAGGTCTTAAAGATCTCCCCAAGCTTGGAATCAAGCTAGGTAGGATCAAATAACTCCTTGTTGGTACCTATTCCTCCTCCTAGGTAGGAAGAGTATTGCTTTCTTCCCCCGTGTTGCAAACTTTAGCTATGCTCGTGAGGCGGATGCTGAGCTCGGCCATGTCGTATTGAAGCTTCAAAATTTTCTTCTAGAGGAATTTCTTCTCATCTGTCAACTAAAAAACAGTTTTAATCAAGAAACCTACTGTACCATCGATGTGATTGACCTTTTTCTCAAGGTCTTTGCTCATCATCTAGTAGGAGTCAGTCCCTTCTCCAATTGTTTCAAAGCTTTTGAAGCTTTTTTCCAACTGATAGATCTTATCATGAATCTCATCTTGCCACACCTTCTTAGGCTTAAGAAGCGACAGACGGAGAGGAGGTTTATAATAGGATCCTATGTTGTGACGATAGGGATTAGGGAGATACTCATCCTTGCTCTTTCCCCACTCTGCTTGCCTCATCATCTCCATCCTTTGCGGGAACATGTCCTCCTAGTTTGGGAGAGGCTTGATCTCTGGGCTGGACGATGATGATGATCCTTTAGATTCTACTTCTTCGATCCTCTTCATGGGCTTCCCTTCTTTATTCCTCCAAATCTTGTTGACATATGCAAGGCTTTGCTGCACGGATATTGTTAGAAGGGGCTTGTATAGGGATGGCGAGAATTTTTTGAGGCTAGAGGCTATAGCTCTACGAAGACTTAATGAAAAAGGTTAGATGCGATCAACTTTAAAAGGGGAGGTCAAAAACCCTAGCCGCAGTTCGTAACGAGCAACTATATGGGCGTGGCCCGTATAGGTCCCACCGTATAGTTATGAACCGACTATAGATTTTCCTTCTATGGTGGAACCAACTATACGGGAAGGATTTTTTTATTCCCACCGTATAGTTGGTCGTTAAACCTCCTGTACTCCGAATAAAATTTTTGGAGACGGGTTGATATCTATACAACGATAACTATACGGCCGGAATTTTTATTCCTGCCATATAGTTGGTTGTTAAATTTTCAGTACCCTAGAAAAGAATTCTGACGAAGGCATTGCTATCTATACGAAGGCAACTATATGGCCGGAATTTTTATTTCCGCTGTATAGTTGGTCGTTAAACTTTAATACCTTTCGTAAATGGAAGGGGTGATATCGAAACAACTATACGACCGCAACTATACGGCCAGAATTTTATGCCTGCAATATAGTTGGTCGTTAAACCTTCTGGATCCACCAAAAAATACCTGCTTCTCCAAGAATTCTTTATTAATCTGAAACTTAATGAAATATCAAGTTTTGATAGAAAAATGACAGCTTACATTTTCGACCAATATTAGTATCCTTTGAACGGGATTTTAGCATTATCAATCTTATTTTTATTCGCTAGAGCTTTAAATGTTCCTTATTTAACACAAGCTCAATTAAAACTTAATTGAAAATTTAAAAACTTACTCAAACCTTTACTTCGCATGGGTTGCCTACCATGAAGCGCTCTTTATGGTTAATAGCTTGACCATAGTGTTGCTCATTTCATCTCGATTCCATCTTTATTGTAGTTGCCATTCCTTGTATATCTTTGCTTAATCACCTCTTCTGGGGTGATCACTTGTATGGTGACTGCACTTATATCTTCTTTTGCTCGATAATGCTTCAAGCGTTGTCCATTTACCACGCATGAAAGAGAGGTTGTTTTTTCCTGGAGCTTCACTGCTCCCGATGAATAAGCTTCTTCAACTATGTAGGGGCCTTCCCACTTTGTTCTGAGCTTTCCTAGAAACAACTTACGACGAGAATTATAGAGCAACACCTTGTATCCACTTTTAAAGGCCTTATTTTCTAATTTTCTATCATGCCATCTTTTCACTTTTTCTTGAAACACTCTAGCAGTCTCATAAGCCTCACTTCTAAACTCATCTAAAGCATGAATATCTAATAAACATTTTTCTCCCGATGCTTTAAGATCATAGTTTAGGTTCTTGATTTCCAAAAAAGCTTTGTGTTCTAATTCTAAAAGTAAATGGCATGCCTTACCGTATACCATCTTATAAGGTGTGATACCCATTGGATTTTTAAACGCAGTACGGTATGCCCATAGAGTGTCATTTAACTTGTATGACCAATCTTTTCTTGATTTGTCCGTACCCACTAAAAATATTCTTGATGACCCACAAGTATAGGGGGTGTATCGCAGTATTTTCGATAAGTAAGAGTGTCGAACCCAACGAGGAGCAGAAGGTGCTAGCTAGTGGTATGGATCAGGAATTCTCTGCAAATACTTAGCAAACAGATTTTTAGGTTTTTTTTGATAAGGCAAGTAAAAAAAGTACGAGTAAATAAAAGACAGTAGGAATAAATGCAACAAGTGGCCCAATCCTTTATGCAGCAAAGGACAAGCCGGTTGTATTACTTAAGATGACCAAACGTTCTCGAGGACACATGGGAAGAAATTCAAGTGCTTTCGCTTCATATAGTTGATTAATCTTCTTTAGCTTGCTAAGTGTTGTGTGGGTGAACCTGTGCTAATGTACCGACCTTCCTAGGACCAATACATACTTGTGATTATACCCCTTGCAAACATCCGTAAGTACAAGAAAGTAATTAAGGTAGAAACCTAACCACAACTTTAAACTCTAAGACCCTTACGTCCCTTGTGAAATGGTTTCCTAACGGGGGTTCAGGTTTCTGTCACTCCGGCAACCCCTACGATTAGTAGCCAAATACACAATGCATTCCCCTAGGCCCATATAGGTGAAGTGTCATGTAGTCGACATTCACATGACACCACTAGAAGAAGTACACCACAACTTAAATAACAATCTATTGAATCTTTCTCAACACAACTCCACTACTAACAACATGACTTCTCCCATGTCCTCAAGAACAAAACGAACTACTCACAAGACATCATATGGATCATGATCAGAGATGGAATAATGATGTATAACAATCTGAACATAAATCATAATTCAATGGTTCACTCAATAGCATCAACTACAAATAGTAATCAACACCGGGAAAGTTTCCCCTATGAACTATGCAAGATTCAACTCAATTGTTACAGCAATATGGAGATGGTGATGAGGGTGCTGATGGTGATGATGATGATGATGATGGTCGCGATGAAGTCCAACTTGATGGTGGTGTTGATGGCGACGATCTCCCCTCTCCAGGAAGGAATTCCCCTGGCAGAAATCTGTCTGCCGTAGAGATCTTTCTCTCTCGGTGTTTTCCGCCCGTGGAGGCGGAATCTTTCGTGGTCGCTCCCGAGTCTTAGGGTTTTGGGAGGATGATATCGCCAGAGGAGAGGTGGAGGGCGAGGTGTCCACACCACCTGGCGCTGACCTAGGTCGCCGCCAGGGGTGTGGGCCCCCTATGGACCATCTCCACTCCGTCTTCTGGCATCCTTAGTCTTCTGGAAAAATAGGATTTTCCGTATATTTTCCCGGATTTTCTGATCTTCGCCAATTTTGCCTCCAAACAGCACCTTTTCCATCAGAATCCTGACTGCGGCGGTCCATGCTCCAAAAGTGATCAACCATGCAAAAATAGATGAAATAACATAAGTATCACCTCTCAGTACAAAATATATCAATGAATAATAGTGAATTAAGACATAGAATAGTGATGCAAAATGGACGTATCAACTCCCCCAAGCTTAGACTTCGCTTGTCCCCAAGCGAAACTGAGCTCAATAAACATGACCTCAGGTTTATGGAGTGAAGAGTCGATAAAATAATACGGACAAGAAGCATCACATTCATCAAATACATAGACCATAATAGAAGACAACTCACTATTATATAACTCAACTTTTAATAGGTAAAGGAAACACAATAGAGATACAAGAAGTAAATCATAATTGGTAATGGCAAACTTAGCTCTTGGTCGAAGAATAGTTGATAATTTGCTGGAGTTCACAAATAACTGATTTTCAATGATAGCTTTCAAAGTAGTAAACATCAAGATAAGAGCAATGTGCAAAACAAGGAACATAAGAAACATGATTGAATAAATCATCATATGAATGAATGAAACACAACAACTCAAAATACTTGCTGAGATAGAAGGGGGTAGGTTTACTGAATCAACTAAAAAGTAAAAGAAAGGCCCTTCGTAGAGGGAAGTAGGGATTGCAAGTCTCATAAAGAGCTCCCAAAAATTATGATACTTACTAGCTTTCAGCTCTCATTGCCCCTATCATAGGCATCTTTTGGTGGTTAAGGTTAAAGTGACACAACTAAGAGGATATGCTTGACAAGTTATAAGTTGAAATCCCATGCCCCTTACTTATGAGTACCGAACCTCATGCTACTCAACTTCAGTCATGAGTAAGCTCTTGTCATTGTAAATACACATGTATCATTGAGAACCGCCAACGGGGTACCCCTTGCACATGACACAGGAGCTATCCCATAATCAAAATGACAAGGCAAGCAGACAGTGAGCATCTCAGCGATCTTTTTATTTGCTATTCGCATAGGTTTTTATTGAGGATGCTTCATAGAATGCTCACTATAGTTTGCTGCAAGTTTCCACCATGATTAGGCTTGGCTTAGGCTAGCGGCCCAGGCGTTTCTTTAACACACATATAAACTCCATGATCTTACAAGTTCCACTTTTATTTCACACCGCCGGGATCCATAAGCAAAAGAACATGATATCAACTAGGTACAAGTACCAATGAAGTGTTGAAAGCGGTCCCCATGATACATGGTTCTGCTAACTTCAACTCATCAAGCGCAAGCATATACGCAACAAAGAAGGACCCAATGGTTCAAGTTTATTAAATGCAAGAAAGTAAAGTGTGCCATCAAGTTCGTGAGAGCTTTAATCACTAATTTTCACATAACGAGTTTAATTTGGGAGGTAGATAAAACAAGAATTTACTTGGAATAGCAATAATGCTACTAGGTAGGTATGGTGGACACAAATGGCAAAGGTTTTGGTTTAAAGGAGTGGATGCACGAGAAGAATTCCCTCTCAGTACAGGTTTTCGGCTAGCAAGGTTGGGTAGCAAGTACAAGAGTTGAAGGAAACAACCAAACATACAAGTGATAAAGACAAACATGCAATCTTCCCTGGAAGCACAAAAGATCTTAACTATAGAATACTAAACTTATGAGCAAATCAAGAAAGAAAGATGATGAAATTATTTTTCTTTAGGGTACTTTTATCTTTTTCATTCAACTCTCAAAAATAGTGTTGCTACTGACCGAGCCAGGTTTGCCAAAACCAACTAAATTAACGCAATGATCCCAAAGTGATACCAATACTAACAATAAGATCAATCATATAACCACGAATTGAAAACTAATATAAGCTATGCAAAAGAGTGAATGATAGAACTTCTCATTAATATTCCATAACGGAAACTCACACCAATGGATACATATCTAACGAGAGAGGGGACACTTCCATAATGCAAACCATCCTACATAATAACTCCTCTATTCATGATATGACTCTACTAATAAGGTAAAAAGATAGAAGATAGTGATGTGATACCGCGACACTCCCCCAAGCTTGGAACAAGCCAAGGAGATGCCAAACCTGATGACGAATTACTCCTTTGGTGGTGGTGGTATCCTCTCATCTTCGTCCGACTTCCAAGGTAAGGGCTTCCCATCAACAAAGGACATCGTGGTTTCCAACATCCTGAAACTTGCAGCAGCACTTATGCGTTTAAACCTAACCTCATACTCACAGTTTTGATTTTGAACGTCATAGAACTGTGCTTGCAGTTTGTTGGTTGTTTGGCAGAGTGAGAGGACTTCGACTTTGAGTTCAGCAGTCTCCTTTTGGTGCTCGGTGATGAGTTCGGAACAAATCTTATGGATGATATCCACTTCGCGCTCTGCCATTTTATTGTACCTAAAGACTTCTTGCTCTAGTGCTTCCATCCTGTCCTCCAGACTTCCTTTACCTTTAGGGCCTTGAACCTCTTTAATCCGGACCTCCCCATCTTCGAGCAACAACTCCTTGGGATGAATCTTCAACTATCTCATGTATGGGTTGATGATATCTTCTAAGGAATCTCCACCGGCTGATCCAGTGGAAGACATTGTGGCTCCAAATCTGGGATTCTACCTGGCAGAAATAGATCGAAACAAAAACACGATGGGAACACGATATACGAAGCTCGGGAGATCCAGGGGGGTTATATATTATGAAGTTTCATATCAAAAGGAAGGTACTGGGAGAAAACGAGTCGAAGGCGGAGTCTGGGGTGGCCTCACCACCTGGTGGCGCGACTAGGGGTGGGCCCACGCCACAGGGTGGTGTGGGCCACCCTGGCTCCATTTCCGTCCCTTTTTCGCTTCGTAACTTTCCTTATTGACTGAAAACTGCAAAAGTATAGTTGGATAGTATTTTCGCGGAACTTTTCTTACCAGAACTATTACCTATTTGAGAACAGACTCTGCAGGTCTCTGAATTTGGTCTTTGATGAATTTCTCCGGAGTTATAACTTGAAAGGCATCAACATCTTCATTGTAAGAATCTCCAGCAATATAGTGCTTGAGTCGCTGCCCATTCATTACTTGTGTAGTATTATCTTTTAAAGAAGAAATTTTTATTGCTCCTGAACGGTATACTTCTTCAATAGTGAAAGGTCCTTCCCATTTCGACAGTAGCTTTCCTGCAAAAAATCTGAGACGAGACCTATACAATAGAACTTTCTCACCAACATGAAATTCTCTCTTAAGTATTCGCTTATCATGCCATCTTTTAACTTTTTCCTTAAAGAGCCTAGCATTTTCATAAGCTTCACTCCTCCATTCATCTAAAGAACTTAAGTCAAATAATCTTTTCTCACCAGCGAGCTTACAATCTCTATTTAGTTCTTTAACTGTCCAGTAAGCTTTGTGTTCTAATTCTAAGGGTAGTTGATAAGCTTTCCCATAAACCATTTTATAAGGAGACATCCCCATGGGATTTTTGTAAGCAGTTCTATAAGCCCATAAAGCATCATTCAACTTTTTAGCCCAGTTTTTTCTAGATCTATTAACAGTTTTTTGCAAGATGGATTTAATTTCTCTATTTGATAACTCTACTTGCTCGCTAGTTTGGGGGTGATAAGCTAAAGCAATTCTATGATTAACATCATATTTAGCAAGGGTCTTTCTAAAACCACCATGAATGAAATGAGAACCCCCATCAGTCATGAGATACCTAGGCACTCCAAACCTAGGAAAGATAACATCCTTAAGCATTTTTAGAGAGGTCTCCCCGTCAGCACTCTTTGTAGGAATGGCTTCTACCCACTTAGTAACATAATCAACGGCAACAAGAATATGAGTGTAACCTTTTGAAGGAGGGAAAGGACCCATAAAGTCGAATCCCCAGCAATCAAAAGGTTCAATAACTAGAGAGTAGTTCATAGGCATTTCATTGCGTCTAGAAATATTACCAACACGCAGACATTCATCACAAGATAAAACAAATTTTCTTGCATCTTTAAAAAGGGTAGGCCAGTAGAAACCTGATTGTAGCACCTTTTGTGCAGTTCTATCTCCTGCATGATGTCCTCCATAAGCACTACCATGACATTACACAATATCTCCCTTTGTTCATATTCTAGAACACATCTTCGCATAATACCATCCACTCCTTCTTTGTATAAGTGTGGGTCATCCCAAAAATAATGCCTCAAATCATAGAAGAACTTCCTCCTTTGCTGAGCTGTAAAAGTTGGAGGCAAATACATGGAGACAATAAAGTTAGCATAATCAGCGTAGCAAGGGCTCCCTCGCGAGCTTACCCCTACTGCAGCTAACTGTTCATTTGGGAAACTATCATTAACAAGCATAGGGGGAAAAAGAGATTTTTTCCAATCGAGATAAATTATCAGCTACAGTGTTTTCAGCACCCTTCCTATCTACTATATGTAGATCAAACTCTTGTAAAAGCAGCACCCATCTAATAAGCCTAGGCTTAGCATCCTTCTTTGTCATAAGATATTTAATAGCAGCATGATCAGTATGAATGGTGACTTTTGAGTCTACAATGTAGGGCCTAAACTTATCACAAGCAAAAACAACAGCTAGAAATTCCTTTTCAGTATTATTATTATTCCTTTGAGCAACAATGATACATTGCAAATGTATCTATAATTTTTGATGTTCCATGCTTGGTTTTATCCACTTTCTTTGTGTTTTGTTCCAACTTTGGAGTACTTTTCATATGATTTCTTGGACTAACCTATTAACAAGAGCCACAGTGCCAGCTGCCTGTTTTCTGCTGTTTTTGGTTCCAGGAAAGTCAGAAAATGAATATTCTCGGAATTGGACGGGACAAAAGCCAAAGTGCCTATTTTTCTGGAAGACATCAAGTGCCAGAATACGAGACGGAGAGGGGCCAGGGGGCCACCACACCACCTGGCCGCGCAGCCAGGCCTAGCCCACGCCAGGGGGTGGTGTGGCCGCTCCCGGCACCCACTCGGCCTCTCCTTCCGCCTATATATTGCCCTCAGGACGAAAACCCTAAGCGCCCGATCAATAATCCACGAAAGAGTATGTAGCCGTAGTATTCTCCATGCCCAGATCGAGAGGGATCTCAAGCTCTTCCCGGCACCCTGCCGGAGAGGGGAATTCACCCTAGAGGCCTTCTTAATCACCATGCAAGCCTCCAGTGTGATGCGTGAGTAGTTCATCCTTGGACTACAGATCCATGTAGTAGCTAGATGGCTGGTTCTCCTCCTTTGTGCTTTCATGTCTAGATCTTGTGAGCTCCGTCCATGATTAAGATCATCTATTTGTAATTCTGCATGTTGTGTTTGCGGGGATCCGATGGATATTGAGATGCTATTTCAGATTGATTATTGATTCTATCATGTCTTTGTTATTTGTGATCTTGCATGCTTTCCGTTGTTAGTAGCTATCTTGTCCAAGTAGATGCTAGCAACTCCAATAGTTAGTATTTATGCTCGATAGTGGGTTCATGCCTCTAGTAATCTGGGGAAGTGACAGAAATCTCTAAGGTACTAGATGTGCTATTGCTACTAGGGAGAAAACAACAATCCTTTGTTCATAGAACAATCGTATTGTTTACGTTACACGAAGTTCGTAAAGGAATAATTTGTTGCTTGCAACTTAATACTGGAGGGGGTTTGGATGATAACCTGAAGGTGGATTATTAGTCATAGATGCAGTTGGATGGCGGTCTATGTATAATGTTGTAATGCCAAAATCAAGTCTCAAAGGAGTCAAGATGATTAGTATATGCATGTATTGCTTTCTCGATGTTTGTCAATTGCCCCGCTGCAATTTGTTCACCCAGCATGTTATCTATCTAAGGAGAGCCACCTCTAGTGAACTATGGATCCCGGTCCTTGTCTTTTATATTCAATCTACAATCTTTTACTGCTTTGTGTTTACTTTCTGCAAACTTTTACTTCTTTCCATTCAATACGTTTAATACTTTGTTTTCAGCAAAACACGGTGAGATTGACAACCTCATCGCAAGTTGGGGACAAAGTTCTGTGGTTGTGTTGTGTAGGTCTCCACGTTGCTACTAGCACCGGTAGTGCGCCCTGCCAAGGCTCAGCTAGCAACACCTTTGGGGTGTTTCCTTGCTCCTACTGGTTCGATTAAACCTTGGTTTCATAACTGAGGGAAACTTGTTGCTGTGCTCATCATGCCTTCCTCTTGGGGTTC
Source organism: Avena insularis (assembly GCA_023614405.1). Taxonomy (NCBI): domain Eukaryota; kingdom Viridiplantae; phylum Streptophyta; class Magnoliopsida; order Poales; family Poaceae; genus Avena; species Avena insularis. Next base: position 27,136,867 of record CM042696.1, on the reverse strand, counting down.
CCAACGAGCTCTACATCAACACCGCCATCAAGCTTTTTCTGGGCGCTGTGCATTGAGCCATCAAGCGTCTAGAGTCTTACTAGCATAATGGATAACGTTTAACTTTTTATCAATATGTTGCCCAAGGACAACACCTACAGCAAAATCACTAGCATCACACATTATTTCAAATGGTAAACTCCAATCAGGTGGTTGAACAATAGGGGCTGTAGTTAAAGCCTTCTTAAGAGTTTCAAAAGCTTCCTTATAATCATCATCAAAAACAAAGGGTACATATTTTTGAAGAAGATTAGTAAGGGGTTTTGATATCCTAGAAAAGTCTTTAATAAACCTCCTATAGAAACCAGCATGACCAAGGATACTACGAATACCTTTGATGTCTCTTGGAAATGGCATCTTCTCAATTGCCTCAATCTTAGCTCTATCAACTTCTATGCCTCTTTCAGAAACTTTATGCCCAAGGACAATCCCTTCATTAACCATGAAGTGGAATTTCTCCCAATTAAGAACAAGATTAGTTTCTTCACATCTCTGCAAAACTTTATCAAGGTTGTGCAGACAATTATCAAAAGAAGTTTGATACATTGCAAATGTATCTATAATTTTTGATGTTCCATGCTTAGTTTTATCCACTTTCTTGTGTTTTGTCCACACTTTGGAGTACTTTTCATATGATTTCTTGGACTAACCTATTAACAAGAGCCACGATTGCGGTTGCACATGTTTTCTGCTGTTTTTGGTTCCAGGAAAGTCAGAAAATGAATATTCTCGGAATTGGATGGGACAAAAGCCAAAGTGCCTATTTTTCCGGAAGTCATCAGATGCCAGAATACGAGACGGAGAGGGGCCAGAGGCCGGCCACACCACCTGGCCGCACGGTCAGGCTGGCCCGCACTAGGGGGTGGTGTGGTGGCCCCTGGCACCCCCTCGGTCTCCCCTTCCGCCTATAAGATGCCCTCGGGACGAAAACCCTAAGCACCCGATCAAAAATCCACGAAAGAGTCTGTAGCCGCCGTCATCTCCATCCCTAGATCGGGAGGGATCTGAAGCTCTTCCCGGCACCCTGCCGGAGAGGGGAATTCACCCTGGAGGCCTTCTTCATCACCATGCAAGCCTCCGGTGTGATGCGTGAGTAGTTCATCCTTGGACTACGGATCCATGTAGTAGCTAGATGGCTGGTTCTCCTCCTTTGTGCTTTCATGTTTAGATCTTGTGAGCTCCGTTCATGATCAAGATCATCTATTTGTAATCCATACATGTTGTGTTTGCGGGGATCCGATGGATATTGAGATGCTATTTCAGATTGATTATTGATTCTATCATGTCTTTGTTATTTGTGATCTTGCATGCTTTCCGTTGTTAGTAGCTATCTTGGCCAAGTAGATGCTAGCAACTCCAAGAGTTAGTATTTATGCTCGATAGTGGGTTCATGCCTCTGGTAATCTGGGAAGTGACAGAAATCTCTAAGGTACTAGATGTGTTGTTGCTACTAGGAAGAAAACAACAATCCTTTGTTCATAGAACAATCGTATTGTTTACTTTACATGATTATTAAAGCAATAATCTATTGCTTGCAACTTAATCTTGGAGGGTTAGGACGATAACCTGAAGGTGGATTATTAGTCATAGATGCAGTTGGATGGCGGTCTATGTATTATGTTGTATTGCCCAATCAAGTCTCAAAGGAGTCAAGATGATTAGTATATGCATGTATTGCTTTCTCGGTGTTTGTCAATTGCCCCGCTGTAATTTGTTCACCCAGCATGTTATCTATCTAAGGAGAGCCACCTCTAGTGAACTATGGATCCCGGTCCTTTCTCTTTACATACAATCTACAATCTTTTACTGCTTGGTGTTTACTTTACGCAAACTTTTACTTCTTTCCATTCGATATGTTTAATCCTTTGTTTTCCATAAAACACGGTGAGATTGACAACCTCATCGCAAGTTGGGGACAAAGTTACGTGGTTGTGTTGTGCGAGGTCTCCACGTTGCTACTAGCACCGAGCGCATACGCCAAAGCTCAGCTAGTAACACCTTTGGGGTGTTTCCTTGCTCCTACTGGTTCGATTAAACCTTGGTTTCGTACTGAGGGAAAACTTGCTGCTATGCTCATCATACCTTCCTCTTGGGGTTCCCAACGAGCTCTACATCGAACGACGAGCACATCAAAGTACGTGGAGACAACACCATATGAGATATGGTATGGGCAGAAGCCAAAGTTGTCTTTTCTGAAAGTTTGGGGATGTGAGGCATATGTTAAGAAACTACAGCTTGACAAACTCGAACCCAAGTCAGAAAAATGTATCTTTGTAGGATATCCAAGGGAAACCATTGGATATACCTTCTACAACCAAGCCGAAGGCAAAACGTTTGTCGCAAAAATTGGCACCTTTCTCGAGAAAGAGTTTCTTGCAAAAGGAGTGAGTGGAAGGAAAATTGAGTTAGATGAAATTGTTGATCCTTCTCTCCATATTCCGAGTAGCGCATCGGAAGCTGTTCCGAAACCGCTCTCCAACATGGAGGAAGAGTCCATTGATACTGATCAAAACAATGACATCGAGACTCCTGAGGTTCGCAGGTCTACAAGGGTTCGTGCCACTCCAGATTGGTACAATAGCCTTGTAATGTCTGTCATCTTAGATGATCAGGAAGAACCTGCAAACTACAAAGAAGCTATGGATAGTGCTGACTCCGAGAAATGGCTAGAAGCCATGAAATCCGAAATAGGATCCATGCATGAAAACCAAGTTTGGACCTTGGTGGATCTTCCAAAGTGTCGCAAGGCCGTGGAAAATAAATGGATCTTTAAGAAAAAGACAGATGCGAATGGTAATGTAACCATTCACAAAGCTCGACTTGTCGCAAAGGGGTTTCGACAAATTCAAGGAGTTAACTACGATAGGACTTACTCTCCCGTAGTGATGCTTAAGGCTGTTAGGATTTTAATAGCAATTGCTGCACATTTCGACTATGAAATATGGCAGTTGGATGTCAAGACCGCGTTCCTCAATGGTCACATTTATGAAGAGTTGTATATGAAGCAACCAGAAGGTTTTGTTGATCCTAAGGATGCTGGAAAGGTATGCAAGCTTCAACGGTCCATTTATGGGTTGAAGCAAGCATCTCAGATCTGGAACCAACGTTTTGATCAAGTGATCAAGAGTTTTGGATCCAAAACCAACAAGAGTTCTGTGTTTACAAGAAAGAGAGTGGGAGCTCGGTAGTTTTCTTAGTAGTATATGTGGATGACATATTACTCATGGGAAACGATGTGGATCTTATGAATAGCGTGAAAGCATATTTGAGCAACCAATTTTCCATGAAGGATCTAGGTGAAGCTGCATACATATTAGGAATCAAGATCTATAGAGATATATCAAGGCACCTAATAGCATTAAGTCAGAGTACTTACATAGATAAGATTTTGAAGAGATTCAAAATGGAAAACACCAAGAGGGGTTTTACACCTATGATGAAGAATTGCAACTTGAGTGTGACTCAATGTCCTGTAACGGACAATGATAGAGAGAAGATGTCGGCGTCCCTATGCTTACGCAATAGGATCTATCATGTATGCAATGCTTAGTACCCGACCTGATGTGGCATTGGCTCTTAGTTTGACGAGCCGATATCAGAGTAATCCAGGACCAGATCACTAGACAGCTGTGAAAAATATCCAAAAGTATCTGAGAAGAACAAGTGATATGTTCCTAATCTATGGAGGAAATGATGAAGCTCTGAACATAACAGGTTACGTAGATGCAAGCTGGAACTCAGATCGTGATGACTCTAAGTCTCAAACAGGATTTGTTTTCTTGGTGAATGGTGGGGCGGTAAGCTAGAAGAGCAAGAAGTAGCCGGTGGTGGCACAATCTTCAATGGAGTCTGAATACATTGCTGCGGTGATCACGACAAATGAAGCTGTTTGGCTAAGGAATTTAGTCATCGAACTAGGAGTTTTCCCAATGCAAAACCCGTGACAATCTATTGTGATAACACGGAGCCATTGCAAATGCAAGGGAACCAGAACTCATTCCACAACCAAACACATCAAACTTAGATTTCACGTTATCCGTGATTTGTTGTGAAGGTGAAGTCAAGATTTGCAAAGTAGATCTGGAACTGAATGTAGATCCTTTGACTAAAGCTCTCCAACATGACAAGCACGAACAACACGAGATTCCATTGGTGTTAGGTTCACGCCTATTGTAAACTAGTTTTGTATATACTCTAGTGCAAGTGGGAGGCGAAGGAGTTATGCCCTAGAGGCAAATAATAAAGTGTATTATTTGATATACCTCCTGTATGTTCATAATACGTTTCATCTTGTGCTATAAGCGTGTTAATACGAAACGTTAATACACGTGTGGTATGTAAACAAACCGTGTCTCTAGTTACCTCTAGTGAACTAGTTCATTGGTCATGAGGATGGTCTATGTTTCAAGACCATGGGCATTTATGCAACTGACAATGAGGTCATGTTATTAGTTAAATGACATGATAGAAAAACATCCGACCGTTATATCATAATGAGATCTAGTTACAAAGTTCACCATTGATGATAAAACACAGAGAACATCGCAACCTGATCCTTTGACTGTGAGGTAATGAAAATCACCATTCTGGAAGAAGCTTAGATGGTCATCAAGAATCATCTCGTAACAGGGTGATCAAAAAGGTGCCACTCAGGTTTTCCGAAGGAATGCGTAGAGGAGTACATATCAAGACCAGGATTTGTCTAGTCCATATAACGGACAGATACATGTGGCCATCTCGGTGACGTTGCATTAATGAAGCTTGCAAGCATGTGACTAGGTCACGGAATGCAACGACATGAGAACGAGAAAAACAAGTTCATCGGCAACGAGATCGAACTAAGGTATAAAGATGCCAAAGATGAAGTCTTAGATGAATTAGGTATCGTATGACAAAGGGAATGGGGAACGACTATCTCACGGTTCGAGCGATTGTATTCGTGAAACGCACGGGGGTCACATGGCCATCCAGGTTCCTCTATTGGTCATTGATATGTGAGTAATCTCTATCATGTTTGAAGTGTTTCCGAACCGAAGGATGTCACGCTTAAGGGTGGGGACGCTTAGGATAGATGAGGTATCGTATGAGAAATAGAGAAAGAGAGAAACCGGAATAGTTTCGGTAACATCCGATGGAGATCGGAAGGGGTTCGGAAGATGTTCCAAAGTGAAGGAATAATATAATATGTGTATTTGAATGTTAATTGGAGAATTAATATTAAATATATATTTTATTTTATTTGTGAAGGCACTATATTGCTAATGGGCCTCACCCGAAGGGAGGCCCAAGTGGGCAAGCCGGCCTAGGGCTAGTGGGCCACCCGAGTGGGGGCCACCTAGGGCTGGCGGCTGACCCATGGTGGCCGACGGGTGTGGGCATTAGTCCCACACCGCCTGGCCCCTGGGTGGTGCGCCCCCCCTCCTACTTTATAAAGGGGTCCCCCTCCCCTTGGGGGACACCCCATTCCTCTCATTCTCTCTCTCTCTTCTGCTGAGGACTTCCCCGTAATATTGGGGAGGACCTCATGGTTGAGTTCTCCACCTTCACACTACCGTCGTGTGATCGGTGATCCGGCATCTACTTCTTCCGCTGCTCGGCTGGATCGGAGCCCAGTTGACGTCCACTACACCAGACGTGTGACGAACTTCGGAGGCACCACACTTGGGGTGCTGCTCATCTTCATCAATATACGCCTTCCTGCGTAAGGCGTGCCTCTCTCTGCAAAGGTATGAATACTATATTCCTTCTCCGTTACTTATGTCTACATAGTATAGATCCTGGTATTAGTGTTCGAGTAGATAGAATTTTTTTGTTTTCTGGTACGGAACCCTTCAGTGGTATCAGAGCGGGTCTATGGGTAGACATGTCGTACAGATAGAACACATAGCAATATGTGGGCATTGATTCTCTAGTTGCTACCCTCTTTAGTGTTATTGTTCATATCGCGGCACTGTTTGATGAAGCGGCCCCCAACCGACCTCACGTGGTGATTCACGAGACTGGTCCACAAATCAAAGTGGCTTAGGGGGGTGTCTGTCTCTCTACAGTAGTTGATATGGCATTGACATTAGAGGGCCCTGAAAAGGGAAGAAGAACGGCAATCATTGAATCCATGTTGTGGCTCGACATTCGTAGGTGGGAAAGGGTTCTACTGCGAAAGCCCTAAAGCCGCGTAAAACATGCAATAGTCAGTGTAGAAGCGTCTATCTTCGTTATTTCATAGGGGCAAGTATTATAACATGGCAATGACAAGTTTGTGAAACTCTCATTGAAGCTATTGATAATGATCACAAAGCTATAAGCATGTACAGACATGGCCTCGGAATACAAGAGACTGAAAAGTCGAGCATGAATCACATAGTTGATGTGATCGACATTAGGGAATGTCCACCTTTGATACTGCACTGATGGTCGTGATGATCGGGGGAGGTGCAGGGGATAGGGATCATGTGATCACTAAACGAGTAGAGGGATGTTCGTTTAAGTGGAAGTTCCTTTATTAAAATTTGAACTCTTTATTATGAACATAGTCTAAATACTTTGCAAATTCCTTTGTAGATGTCTTGCCCACCCACCTTCAACCTTAGCACTTTCCTCGAGAAGGACAAGCTGAAAACTGATGGAACCAACTTCACCGCATGGTTCCGCAATCTTAGGATCCTCCTAGTCCCCTACAAGTTAACTTATGTCATCGAGGCTGAGCTTCCAGCTAAGCCTGCAGATTCCGCCTCTGAGGACGAAAAGAATGTCTGGCAGTCCAAGGCGGATGATTTCTCCCTCATCCAGAGTGGAATGCTCTATGCCATGGAGCCGGAGCTTCAAAAGCGTTTTGAGAAGATGAATGCTTTTGAGATCATTGAGGATCTCAAGGCTGTCTTTGCTCCATAGGCTCGTGCAGAGAGGTATGATGCTTCCGAGCTCTTCTTCTCTGCTAAAATGGAAGAGCACAGCAGTATTAGTGAGCACGTGGTCAAAATGTCTAGCTACGTTAAACGCTTAAATGCCCTGGATTGCAAAATCCCAGAGGAACTCGCCATAGATAGGGTGCTGCATTCGCTGCCCCTAGCTATAAGGGTTTTGTGATGAACTACAACATGCAAGGGATGACTAAGACCCTTGCTGAGGTGTTCGCCATGCTCAAAACTGCCGAGGTTGAAATCAAGAAGGAACACACGGTGCTGATGGTCAACAAGACCACCAACTTTAAGAAACCGGGGCAAAAGGGAAAAGGCGAGAGCAAGAAGCCTAAGAGGGATGGCAAGCTTGTTCCCACCACCTCAAAGGCTGCCAAGCCTGGCCCTAAGCCTGCACGCCGTGCTTCTCTTGCAAAGGGATGGGCACTTGGAAGCATAAGCCCCAAGTACCTTGAAGATAAGCGAGATGGCAAGATAGCCATTCCACACAAAGGTATATATGATATACATGTTATTGATGTATTCCTTACTAGCGCCAGGAGTAACACCTGGGTATTTGATACCGGATATGTTGCTCACATTTGTAACTCTCAGTAGGATCTGCAGAGTAGGAGGCGCCTGAGGAAGGACGAGGTGACGATGCGCGTCGGCAATGGTTCGAGAGTCGAAGTGATGGCCGTCAGCACCCATCATCTTCGTCTACCATCAGGATTATTATTGGTTTTGAATAAATGCTATTATGTACCCGCTTTGAGTATGAATATTGTGAGTGGGTCTTGCTTGTTGCAAGACCATTATTCATTTAAATCAGGAACAAATGGTTGTTCAATTTATATGAATGATGTTTTCTATTTCCATGCTCCTGTATGTGATGGTTTATTCTTACTTAATCTTGATTGTGATACACACATCCATAGTGTTGATGCTAAACGTTGTAAGCACAGTGATGATAATTCCATGTACATATGGCATTGCCGTCTCGGTCATGTTGGCATAAAGCGCATGAAGAAGCTTCATTCAGATGGACTTCTTGGATCATTGGATTTCGAATCCCTTGATACATGTGAGCCATGCCTCATGGGCAAGATGACTAGGACACCATTCTCCGACATAGTGGAGAGAACTGTAGACCTACTTGGGATCATACATACAGATGTATGTGGACCAATGAGTGTCTCAACTCGCTATGGTTATCGTTACTTTGTTACCTTTACTGACGACTTGAGCAGATATGGATATATCTACTTGATGAAGCACAAGTCTGAAAACTTTGAAAAGTTCAAGGAATTTCAGAAGGAGGTAGAGAATCAACTTAACAAGAAAATCAAGCACCTTCGATCAGATTGGGGAGGCGAGTATTTAAGTTATGAGTTTAACATGCACTTGAAGGACTATGGGATCATCCCACAGCTTACGCCAGCCGGAACACCACAGCGTAATGGTGTGTCGGAACGCCGTAACCGGGCCCTATTGGATAGTGTACGGTCCATGATGTCTTTAACTGATTTGTCTGTGTCTTTTTGGGGATATGCATTAGAAACCACCGCTTTTATTTTAAACCGAGCACCATCCAAATCCGTGGAGACAACACCATAAGATATATGGTATGGGCAGAAGCCAAAGTTGTCTTTTCTGAAAGTTTGGGGATGTGAGGCATATGTTAAGAAACTACAGCCTGACAAACTCGAACCCAAGTCAGAAAAATGTATCTTTGTAGGATATCCAAGGGAAACCATTGGATATACCTTCTACAACCAAGCCGAAGGCAAAACGTTTGTCGCAAAAACTGGCACCTTTCTCGAGAAAGAGTTTCTTGCAAAAGGAGTGATTGGAAGGAAAATTGAGTTAGATGAAATTGTTGATCCTTCTCTCCGTATTCCGAGTAGCGCAACGGAAGCTGTTCCGAAACCGCTCTCCAACATGGAGGAAGAGTCCATTGATACTGATCAAAACAATGACATCGAGACTCCTTAGGTTTGCAGGTCTACAAGGGTTCGTGCCACTCCAGATTGGTACAGTAGCCTTGTAATGTCTGTCATCTTAGATGATCAGGAAGAACCTGCAAACTACAAAGAAGCTATGGATAGTGCTGACTCCGGGAAATGGCTAGAAGCCATGAAATCCGAAATAGGATCCATGAATGAAAACCAAGTTTAGACCTTGGTGGATCTTCCAGAGGGTCGCAAGGCCGTGGAAAATAAATGGATCTTTAAGAAAAAGAGAGATGTGAATGGTAATGTAACCATTCACAAAGCTCAACTTGTCGCAAAGGGGTTTTGACAAATTCAAGGAGTTTACTACGACGAGACTTACTGTTCCGTAGTAATGCTTAAGGCTGTCAGGATTTTAATAGCAATTGCTGCACATTCCGACTATGAAATATAGCAGTTGGATGTCAAGATCGCGTTCCTCAATGGTCACATTGATGAAGAGTTGTATATGATGCAACCAGAAGGTTTTGTTGATCCTAAGGATGCTGGAAAGGTATGCAAGCTTCAACGGTCCATTTATGGGTTGAAGCAAGCATCTCGGAGCTGGAACCAACGTTTTGATCAAGTGATCAAGAGTTTTGGATTTATCCAAAAGCAACAAGAGTTCTGTGTTTACAAGAAAGAGAGTGGGAGCTCGGTAGTTTTCTTAGTAGTATATGTGGATGACATATTACTCATGGGAAACGATGTGGATCTTATGAAGAGCGTGAAAGCATATTTGAGCAACCAATTTTCCATGAAGGATCTAGGTGAAGCTACATACATATTAGGAATCAAGATCTATAGAGATAGATCAAGGCACCTAATAGCATTAAGTCAGAGTACTTACATAGATAAGATTTTGAAGAGATTCAAAATGGAAAACACCAAGAGGGGTTTTACACCTATGATGAAGAATTGCAACTTGAGTGTGACTCAATGTCCTGTAACGGACAATGATAGAGAGAAGATGTCTGACGTCCCCTATGCTTCTGCAATAGGATCTAGCATGTATGCAATGCTTAGTACCCGACCTGATGTGGCATTGGCTCTTAGTTTGACGAGCCGATATCAGAGTAATCCAGGACCGGATCACTGGACAGCTATGAAAAATATCCTAAAGTATCTAAGAAGAACAAAGGGATATGTTCCTAATCTATGGAGGAAATGATGAAGCTCTGAACGTAACAGGTTACGTAGATGCGAGCTGGAACTCATATCGTGATGACTCTAAGTCTCAAACAGGATTTGTTTTCTTGGTGAATGGTGGGGCGATAAGCTGGAAGAGCAAGAAGCAGCCGGTGGTGGCACAATCTTCAATGGAGTCTGAATACATTGTTGCAGCTGATGCAGCAAATGAAGCTGTTTGGCTAAGGAATTTCGTCATCGAACTAGGAGTTTTTCCCAATGCACAAAACCCCGTGACAATCTATTGTGATAACATGGGAGCCATTGCAAATGCAAGGGAACCAAGAACTCATTCCACAGCCAAACACATCAAACTTAGATTTCACGTTATCCGGCAGACTGTTGACGAAGGTGAAGTCAAGATTTGCAAAGTAGATACGGAACTGAATGTAGCAGATCCTTTGACTAAAGCTCTCCAACATGACAAGCACGAACAACACCAAGATTCCATTGGTGTTAGGTGCCTGCCTATTGTAAACTAGTTTTGTATATACTCTAGTACAAGTGGGAGACTGAAGGAGTTACGCCCTAGAGGCAAATAATAAAGTGTATTATTTGATATACCTCCTTTATGTTCATAATATGTTTCATACTGTGCTATAAGCGTATTGTCTGAAACGTTAATACACGTGTGGTATGTAAACAAACCGTGTCTCTAGTTACCTCTAGTGAACTAGTTCATTGGTCATGAGGATGGTCTATGTTTCAAGACCATGGGCATTTATGCCAACTGACAATGAGGTCATGTTATTAGTTAAATGGCATGATAGACAAACATCCAACCATTATATCATAATGAGATCTAGTTACAAAGTTCACCATTGATGATAAAACACAGAGAACCTCGCAACCTGATCCTTTGACTGTGAGGTAATGAAAATCACCATTCTGGAAGAAGCTTAGATGGTCATCAAGAATCATCTAGTAACAGGGTGATCAAAAAGGTGCCACTCAGGTTTTCCGAAGGAATGCGTAGAGGAGTACATATCAAGACCAGGATTTGTCTAGTCCATGTAATGGACAGATACATGTGGCCATCTCGGTGACGTTGCATTAATGAAGCTTGCAAGCATGTGACTAGGTCACGGAATGCAACGACATGAGAACGAGAAAAACAAGTTCATCAGCAACGAGATCGAACTAAGGTATAAAGATGCCAAAGATCAAGTCTTGGATGAATTAGGTATCATATGACAAAGGAAATGGGGAACGACTATCTCACCGTTCGAGCGATTGTATTCGTGAAACGCACGGGGGTCACATGGCCATCCAGGTCCCTCTGTTGATCATTGATATGAGAGTAATCTCTATCATGTTCGGAGTGTTTCCGAACCAAAGGATGTCACGCTTAAGGGTGGGGACGCTTAGGGTAGATGAGGTATCGTATGAGAAATAGAGAAAGAGAGAAACCGGAATAGTTTTAGTAACATCCGATGGAGATCGGAAGGGGTCTGGAAGATGTTCCGGAGTGAAGGAATAATATAATATGTGTATTTGAATGTTAATTGGAGAATTAATATTAAATATATATTTTATTTTATTTGTGAAGGCACTATATTGCTAATGGGCCTCACCCGAAGGGAGGCCCAAGTGGGCAAGGCGCCTAGGGGTGGGGGACCAACCGGCCTAGGGCTAGTGGGCCACCCGAGTGGGGCCCACCTAGGGTCGACGGCTGCCCCATGGTGGCTGGTGGGTGTGGGCATTAGTCCCACACCGCCTGGCCCCTGGGTGGTGCGCCCCCTCCTACTATATAAGGGCCCCCCTCCCCTTGGGGGACACCCCATTCCTCTCATTCTCTCTCTCTTTTCTGCTGATGACTTCCCCGTAATATTGGGGAGGACCTCGTGGTTGAGTTATCCACCTTCACACTACCGTCGTGTGATCGGCGATCCGGCATCTACTTCTTCCGTTGTTCGGCTGGATCGGAGCTCGGTTGACGTCCACTACACCGGACGTGTGACAAACTTCGGAGGCACCACACTTGGGGTGCTGCTCGTCTTCATCAATATACGCCTTCCTGCGTAAGGCGCGCCTCTATCTACAAAGGTATGAATATTGTATTCCTTCTTCGTTACTTATGTCTACATAGTATAGATCCTGGTATTAGTGTTCGAGTAGATAGAATTTTTTTGTTTTGTACTATGGAACCCTTTAGTTGACACATTGCAAATGTATCTATAATTTTTGATATTCCATGCTTGGTTTTATCCACTTTCTTGTGTTTTGTCCACACTTTGGAGTACTTTTCATATGATTTCTTGGACTAACCTATTAACAAGAGCCACAGTGACAGCTGCTTGTTTTTTGCTGTTTTTGGTTCCAGGAAAGTCAGAAAATGAATATTCTCGGAATTGGACGGGACAAAAGCCAAAGTGCCTATTTTTTCGGAAGTCATCAGATGCCAGAGTACGAGGCGGAGAGGGGCCAGGGGGCCACCACACCACCTGGCCGCGCGGCCTAGCCTGGCCCGCGCCAGGGGGTGGTGTGGCCACCTCCGGCACCCCCTCAGCCTCTCCTTCCGCCTATAAGATGCCCTCGGAACGAAAACCCTAAGTGCCCGATCAAAAATCCACGAAAGAGTCTGTAGCCGTCGTCATCTCCATACCTAGATCGGTAGGGATCTGAAGCTCTTCCCGGCACCCTGCCGGAGAGGGGAATTCACCCTGGAGGCCTTCTTCATCACCATGTAAGCCTCTGGTGTGATGCGTGAGTAGTTCATCCTTGGAATACGGATCCATGTAGTAGCTAGATGGCTGGTTCTCCTCCTTTGTGCTTTCATGTCTAGATCTTGTGAGCTCCGTTCATGATTAAGATCATCTATTTGTAATTCTGCATGTTGTATTTGCGGGGATCCGATCGATATTGAGATGCTATTTCAGATTGATTATTGATTCTATCATGTCTTTGTTATTTGTGATCTTGCATGCTTTCCGTTGTTAGTAGCTATCTTGTCCAAGTAGATGCTAGCAACTCCAAGAGTTAGTATTTATGATCGATAGTGGGTTCATGCCTCTGGTAATCTAGGGAAATGACAGAAATCTCTAAGGTACTAGATGTGTTGTTGCTACTAGGGATAAAACAACAATCCTTTGTTCATAGAACAATCGTATTTTTTACTTTACACACAGTTCGTAAAGCAATAATCTCTTGCTTGCAACTTAATACTGGAGGGGGTTCGGATGATAACCTGAAGGTGGATTATTAGTCATAGATGCAGTTGGATGGCAGTCTATGTATAATGTTGTAATTCCCAATCAAATCTCAAAGGAGTCAAGATGATTAGTATATGCATGTATTGCTTTCTCGATGTTTGTCAATTGCCCCGCTGTAATTTGTTCACCCAGCGTGTTATCTATCTTAAGGAGAGCCACCTCTAGTGAACTATGGATCCCAGTCCTTTTTCTTTTACATACAATCTATAAACTTTTACTGCTTTGTGTTTACTTTCTGCAAACTTTTACTTCTTTCCATTCGATACATTTAATCCTTTGTTTTCCGCAAAACACGGTGAGATTGACAACCTCATCGCAAGTTGGGGACAAAGTTCTGTGGTTGTGTTGTGTAGGTCTCCACGTTGCTACTAGCACCGGTGTCGCATACCAAGGCTCAGCTAGCAACACCTTTGGGGTGTTTCCTTGCTCCTACTGGTTCGATTAAACCTTGGTTTCATAACTGAGGGAAACTTGCTAATGTGGTCATCATACCTTCCTCTTGGGGTTCCCAACGAGCTCTACATCAACATCGCACCAACACTTTTCTGGCGCCGACACTGAGCCATCAGTGCGTCCTTGAGAAAGGTGGGCCAATAGAATCCGGATTGAAGTACCTTTGCTATAGTTTGCTTGCCTGCATGATGTCCTCCATACGGGCTGTCGTGACAAGCTTGCAAAATTGCATTCATTTCATGGTTAGGAACACACTTCCGAATCATTCTGTCAGGTCCATGATGATATAGATACGGATCATCCCAAAAGTAATATTTAAGATCATTAAAGAATTTCATTCTTTGATTTCTTGTCATACCAGGAGGTACAAATTTTACTGTGAGATAGTCAACATAATCTGCAAACCAAGGATCAGCAATTTCAACATTTTCTAAATATTCTCCTGGAAATGACTCATTTATAGGTATGGGGTTAGCAATTATCCCCTCCATCCTAGAGAGATGATCTGCTACCGGATTATCCTTACCCCTCCTATCTAGTATTTACAAATCATATTCTTACAGTAATAAAACCCACCTAATCAACCTAGGCTTTGCATCCTTTTTCACAAGGAGGTAACGCAAAGCTTGGTGATCCGTATGAACTATTACCTTAGAATTAATGATGTAAGATCTAAATTTGTCACAAGCAAAAATTATAGCTAGGAACTCTTTTTCTGTAGTAGCAAAATTTTTCTAAATCTTATTAAGAGTTCTACTAGCGTAATAAATAACATTTAAATTCTTTCCGTCTCGCTGTCCTAGCACAACCCCTAAAGCATAATCACTAGCATCACACATGATTTCGAAGGGTTCATCCCATTTTGGAGATTGCATGATGGGTGCTGAAACTAATTTGTTTTTAAGGTTCTCAAAAGCTGCAATGTAGTCATGATCTAAGTAGAATGGAGTTTCTCTCTCAAGAAGGTTGGTGAGAGGCATAGCTATTTTAGCAAAATATTTTATAAAACGCTTGTAAAAACCTGCATGTCCCAGAAATATTTTTAAGTTTTTTATGTCCTGAGGTATTGGAAGATTTTCTATAGCATTTATATTAGTTTTATCTATTTCTATACCCTTCTCCAAAACCTTATGCCCCAAAACTTTACCTTCTCTTTCATGAAACGACATTGTTCCCAATTCAAAACCAAATTTGATTACCTGCATCTCTGCCAAAATTTGGTTAAATTGTAGAGGCAATTATCAAATGTTGTTCCACAAACAATGAAATCATTTGTTAGAACTTCCATAGTCTTCTCAACAAGATCAACAAAGATTTTTAAAACACATTCTTGAAAAGTCGCAAATGCATTACATAAGCCAAACGGAATTAATCTATAAGCATATGTGCCATAAGGGCAAGTGAAAGTTGTTTTATCTTTCTGGTTGTATAGCAATTTGAGAATATATAGAATAACCATCAAGAAAACAGAAGTAAGAATTATTACTAAGTCTTTCTAAAATTTTATCCATAAATGGTATAGGTTTATGATTTTTCTATGTCTCACGATTTAGTTTCCTAAAATCAATGCACATGCGATATCCAACAATATGTTTTATAGGAACTAGCTCACCATCCTCATTCATAGCAGCATCAAGACCCTCTTGTCTTAGTATGCAATGAGATGGGCTAACCCACTTACTATCAGAAATATGATATATTATGCCAACATATAACAAGCGTATAACCTCTTTTCTTACTACTTCCTTCATTTTCGGATTAAGCCTTCTTTGTGTATCAATTACAGGTTCAGCATCATCAAGCATGGTAATCTTATGTATTACAATAGATTGATCTATTCCTTTAATATCACTTAGAGTATATTCAAAGGCTTCATGATGCTTAATCAAGACCGAAATGAGTTTATTTGTTTCATTTTCTAATAGATTTTTACTAATAATAACATGACATTTATTTTCATTATCTAAAAACTCATACCTCATATCGTGTGGAAGTTGTTTCAATTCAATTAGTGGAGGTTCTTCATCTCCTTTTCTTACCAGTTCTTCATACGCATGTGGATTTTGTGCTTCCAGAACTGAATCAAGGTAATCATCCATGTCTTCTCTCTCCTCATCATCAAGTGCTTCCTCCCAATTAATTAGGCTCCTCTCTAATTCATCTTGTGGAGTACTGAAATGAATTGCGGCCAACTCGGCAATCGTTTTCTCTTCCTTGATATCTTCCACTTCATATGGCCTCCTCTTTAGTTTGGCGAAGTGGAATGTCATTTCCTCTTCTCTAAACATCATTAAAATAGTCTCCTTCTTATTATCAATTCGATCTTTGGTTATGGAAACAAAAGGCCTGCCTAAAAGAATAGGATAAAAAGAATCTCAAGGCATATCAACAATATGAAAATCAAGGGGGTACATGAGTGATCCAATAAAGACATAGATATTTTTGATAACACCTTCCAGTTTTATATTAGTTCTATTAGACAATTTAATAGTAGTGTCTACTGATTCCACATCCAGATTAATTAAATTGTAGAGAAGTTCCTCATAAAGTGATGAAGGCATAATGTTTATAGTGGAAATCGGCTCACAAATTCCGTATAAGAAAGTTTCTCCACAATATATAGGTGTCATAGGTTTAGAAGTTTCGTTACCTCGTACCTTACCTTTGATGAATTCTAAGGTTTCAAAGTCTAGCATAACCACTTCATTATCCACTGTTCGTGCTTCCATAAGATCCTTCAATATAACATTATTTATATTGGTAGCTTCGGGGTTCTTTTTTGGTTTCTTTAATCTTCTCTTTATTATTTCTTCCTATTTTTGCCTTTTCTTCATATTCTCTTGAATAGGTGTAGAGGAGAACTCTTCCATTAGCGCACTTTCTCTTGCACACTTCTTTTCTTCAAGGGGTTTATGGGGTTCCCATTCTGTAGGTACTTGTAAATGCCCTGCATAAGTCTCAATAATTTTCTTTGCCGAGTAAGAATCAATACTAAGGGTTTTAATCATTGCACAAGTCCTTTCATCTGCAAGGAAATCATTAACACACGCATATTCAGAAAAACTATTCGTAATGTTCTCCTCATTTTTAAGATTTTCCATTGCCTCCCTCATTTTCATTATTAATTTCCAGGCTTCATCATAGGTATAAGATATAAAACTACCATTAGAAGCGGTGTCCAGGTTTGTTCTATTTTTATTATTAATCCCTCCATAAAAAGCGTGAGTGATTAACCAATCGGGCAAATGATGATGGGGGCAATTATCAAGATAGCTTTTGTACCTTAGATACCCTTCATACAAATTCTCATCAGGACTAATTTTGAAACTGATAATAATACCTCTCATCCTATGAGCTTTGCTTTCTGAGTAATATTTTTATAGGAAATTGGTTGTCAATTTCGTCCAAGTCCTTGGTGCTTCTGCACAAAAAGATCTATACCAGTCGCAAAAAATATTAGATAGAGTTTGTCTAAACAACTAGGTTTTAACCATATCAAGATTACAGTTGTCGAATATAAAGGAACCAAGAACATCTTCAAAAAATTGTAAGTGTCCATATGGACTCTATTCATTGGTTCCTGCAAATTTCTTAGAGTGTAGTAGTTCAAATAATAAGGGTAAATCTCAATTCCATCCGTATTTATGCTTTTACTGACAGTTATAAAAGTGTCCATGGGCGAACCTATTTTACTTACTGCCTTGATACGTTGCAAACGTATCTATAATTTTTGATGTTCCATGCTTGGTTTATATCTACTTTCTTATGTTTTGTCCACACTTTGGAGTATTTTTATACACTTTCTTGGACTAACCTATTAACAAGATGCCATAGTGCCAGATGCCTGTTTTCTGCTTTTTTTGGTTCCAGGAAAGTCAGAAAATGAATATTCTCAGAATTGGACGGGACAAAAGCCAAAGTCAATATTTCACTGAGGGGGACACGAAGCCAGAATACGAGATGAAGAGGGGCCAGAGGCCGGCCACACCACCTGGCCGTGCGGCCAGGCCTGGCCCGCACCAGGGGGTGGCTTGGCCGCCTAGGGCACCCCCTCGGCCTCCCATTTCGCGTATATATTGCCTCTGATACAGAAACCCTAAGTACCCGATCAAAAATCCACGAAAGAGTCTATAGCCACCGTCATCTCCATCCCTAGATCGGGAGGGATCTGAAGCTCTTCCCGACACCCTGCCGGATGGGAGAATTCACCCTGGAGGCCTTCTTCATCACCATGCAAGCCTCCGGTGTGATGCGTGAGTAGTTCATCCTTGGACTACAGATCCATGTAGTAGCTAGATGGCTGGTTTCTCCTCAGGAAAGGTATAGAACACTTCCCTAAGAAAAGAGATAAGATCCCTTTTGCCTATACTATGAAAACAAAATTTGCTCTTAATGCTTCTTCATTTGAGAATACTTGATCCTTTTTTTGCTTCTTATGCCTAACTTAAAGGCGTTAAAGAAAAGTACTTATTGGGAGATAACCTAAAAGTTTTAGATGAGTCTTGGAAGTTATTACCTCTGTAATAGCTGCTCCTTATCCTTTTTATTTGCTTTTTGTGCCAAGAGTAACCTCTAATGAGAGAGAAGTAATGCTTGGGAAAGTTGTTGTCCAGGAACAGATTTTTGTGCTTCGCTGTAAAAATTCGTGTAAAATATCTGTACGTCGTTTTGAGGCGTGAATTTTTGTTCTTCTGCCCCAGGTTGTTATCTAACTTTTGTTAGTTCAACACTTTTCAATTTGAGCAACAGAAGGTCTTCGTACAAATTGGTTTTTACCAGCTGGTCTGTTTTGATAGATTTCTGCCATTATTTGCATTTGCTTCTTGTTGATTCCTTTTTAAGTTCTTTTTGGGGAATTGAGCTTTTTGAGGGAATTGCTACAATAGCTTGTGTTTTAATGGAAGTTTCATTGGTGAAACTGAACCCAAAGACTAATTATCTTGAGTACACTAATGTTGCTAATAAAGATTGTGTGAAGTTTTGTATGAAGGAAATTTTTTAGGTATAATGGAAGAATGATGTAATGAGATGAAGAATGGACTAAAGCTCAAGCTTGGGGATGCCACGCATGTCACCCCAAGAAATATCCAAGAAGTACAAGCATCAAAGCTTGGGGATGCCCAAGGCATCCCCTTCTTCATCAATAAAAATCCCAGGTTTCTTCCAAACACTTCATTTTTATTGTTTCATGCATAGTTGTGTTGTTCTTAGAGCGTCTTCATTTTTGTTTTTGGTTTTCGTTTGCTTGGTTTGCTTAGTTTGCTTGAATAAATTGGTTGGCCCCCCTCTTTCATACATTAGTTTTCAAATAAGTTTGGTTTGGTTTGGAAAAGAGTAGGAACAGTTCATGCTTAAGTGGTAAAAAGAGCTTGTTTTTGACTGTGGCCTATGCTTTGTCATGTAATGCTTGATACTGTTTTGGCTTTATGCTTAGTGATTTTTGTTGTAGCATGACATGTTATAAACAATTGAGATTGCTTAATGTGCCTTGAAAGAATCATGCGTTATTTAGCATATTAAAGCATAGTATTGTGGTATTCTCCTTTGATGCTTTATTTGGGTTGACTTGGCGCATGCTCACACCATGTTATGACTATCCCAAGTCACCATAGCCTCCATGATCCTTTAGTTTTCGACTTTTAATATCACTTTATACTTTAATTAATGATGTTTTGTCGCTTTGCATGATTATGGCTATTATTGCTCTCTTAGTTTGTCGCTCCTAGTCTTTTGCTAGCCTCCATAACCAAGTATGAGTTCCACTCATGCATCCAACTCGAAATAAAACCAAGTTATTCCAAAGAGTCCACCATACCTACCTATTAGCATTTTCTATTCCAAGTATATTCATGTTTTTATCTACCTTCCGAATTAAACTTGTTATGAGAAAACTAGTGATTAAAGCTCTCACAAACTTGATGGCACACTTTACTTTTCTTGCCGCTAATAAACTTGAACCATTGTGTCGTCTATGTTGTATATGCTTGCACTTATATGTTGGGGATTAGCAGAACCATGTTGTCATGGGGAATGCTTTCAACATTGCACGTGTACATTGTACCTAGTTGATATCATGCTCTTTTGTCTATGGATGTCATCGGTGTGAAATGAAAGGGGAGCTTGTAAGTCCATGGAGTTATGTATGTGTATTAGAGAAACACCTGGGCCATCGGTCTAATCCATGCCTAATCATGGTGGAAACCTGCAGCTTAACCATAATGAGCAATCTATGAAGCATTCTTCTTATAAAAAAAGAGACAAAGAATGAGAAAAATAAAAAAATATAAAAAAAGAGATGAGAAAAGAGGAAAGAGAGAAAAAAGCACCATTTTCCCATGGTAAATAAGAAGATTGCTGAGATGCTTATTGTCTGCTTGCCTTGTCATTTTGATATGGGGATTCTTCCGTATCATCAGGCAAGGGGTACCCCGTTGGCTATTCTCTATGATACACATGTACTTACTATGACAAGAACTTACCGGTAAATAAACTTGAGTAGCATGAGGAGCGGCCCTCGTATTCAAGGGACATGAGATTGCCAACTTATACTTTGTCAAGCATATACTCCATAGTTTGCTCACTTTAACCTTAATCACTTCAAGATGCTTATGATAGGGGCAATGAGAGTTGAAAGCTAATAAGTACCATAATTTTTGGAAGCTCTTTATGAAACTTGAATCCCCACTTCCTTATATGAAGGCCTTTCTTCCATTTATATATTGAGTCTCCCCCTTCTATCTTTATGCACCTATTGAGAGAGCATAGTGACCATTCTTAGTCTAATGTGCATTGTCCCAAGACTTGTTGATTGATGCATAACTTTGATATTGCTTGTTCTTAAACTATTTGTATCTAGTCACCCTTATGAACTTTGAAGGTGTCCTATGCATTTATGTTTGCTACTCTATGAGGGACAAGCTGAATGCCACTATGCTATGCTTTCTTTATGTAAAACAAACAAATGTATTGCAAAGTACTGTTATTCATGAATCTTTTGTTTGTGCCTTTTTATGTTACAACATAGTTGCTATGTCTTATTGTTAGAACTTTATCTTTCATGCTATGTTGAAGTACTATGATCCCAGCTATCAATGTTTTACAAATACTTTGATCAAGTTTATGATGGTGCATGTCACCTCAAAAATTATTCTTTCCTTTTATCACTTACCTACTCGAGGACGAGCGGGAGTTAAGCTTGGGGATGTTGATACGTTGCAAACGTATCTATAATTTTTGATGTTCCATGCTTGGTTTATATCTACTTACTTATGTTTTGTCCACACTTTGGAGTATTTTTATACACTTTCTTGGACTAACCTATTAACAAGATGCCACAGTGCCAGCTGCCTGATTTCTGCTGTTTTTGATTAAAGGAAAGTCAGAAAATGAATATTCTCGGAATTGGACGGGACAAAAGCCAAAGTCAAAATATTTCACCGAGGGGGACATGGAGCCAGAATACAAGACAGAGAGGGGCAGGCGCCACCACCACCTGGCCGGTCACAGCCCACACCGAGGTGGTGTGGCCGCCTAGGGCACCCCCTCAGCCTCCCCTTTCGCCTATATATTGCCTCCGATACAGAAACCCTAAGTACCCAATCAAAAATCCACGAAAGAGTCTGTAGCCGCCGTCATCTCCATCCCTAGATTGTGAGGGATCCGAAGCTCTTCCCGGCACCCTGCCAAAGGGGAGAATTCACCCTAGAGGCCTTCTTCATCACCATGCAAGCCTCCGGTGTGATGCGTGAGTAGTTCATCCTTGGACTACGGGTCCATGTAGTAGCTAGATGGTTGGTTCTTCTCCTTTGTGCTATCATGTTTAGATCTTGTGAGCTCCGTTCATGGTCAAGATCATCTATTTGTAATCATACATGTTGTGTTTGCGGGGATCCGATGGATATTGAGATGCTATTTCAGATTGATTATTGATTCTATCATGTCTTTGTTATTTGTGATCTTGCACACTCTCCGTTGTTAGTAGATATCTTGTCCGAGTAGATGCTAGCAACTCCAAGAGGGAGTATTTATGCTCGATAGTGGGTTCATGCCTCTAGTAATCTGGGGAAGTGACAGAAATCTCTAAGGAACTAGATGTGTTGTTGCTACTAGGGAGAAAACAACAATCCTTCGTTCATAGAACAATCGTATTGTTTACTTTACACGCAATACTTAATGCAATTATCTATTGCTTGCAACTTAATACTGGAGGGGGTCGGATGATAACCTGAAGGTGGATTATTAGTCATAGATACAGTTGGATTACGGTCTATGTATAATGTTGTAATGCCCGATCAAATCTCATAGGAGTCAAGATGATTAGTATATGCATGTTTGCTTTCTCGATGTTTGTCAATTGCCATGTTGTAATTTGTTCACCCAACATGTCATCTATCTTAAGGAGAACCACCACTAGTGAACTATGAAACCCGATCCTTTCTTTTACCATCAATCTACAACTGTTTACTGTTTTCTGTTTACTTTCTGCAAGCTATTACTTTCTTCCACACAATACGTTTAATCCTTTTCTTTCAGCAAAACCGGTGAGATTGACAACCTCACTGTAAGTTGGGGGCAAAGTTCTGTGGTTGTGTTGTGCAGGATTCCAAGTTGAAAACAACACCTTGGAGGTGTTTCCTTGCTCCTACTGGTTCGATAACCTTTGTTTCATAATTGAGGGAAACTTGCTTCTATGCTCATCATACCTTCCTCTTGGGGTTTCCCAACGAGCTCGATATCAACCACGAGCCAGCATGCCTCAAGCTGGATTAAATGTTGAGTGTTGTCCATTGTTGCGGTCCTGCAACTTAAATAAAAAATTAGTGCAATGAAAGTAAATAACTAAAAATAAAGTAACTTATAGCGCTAAGCTTCCCGGCAACGGCACCAGAAAATAGCTTCATGACTGTAAGTGTACAAATCGTTTGTAGCTAGTTTCGAAATAAAGATATTGATCCCACAGGGAGCAGTAGGCAAAAGACTAAAATGCTTTTAAGTAAAACTAAACGAAGTACTTAAGGAATAATTTTGAGATGCAAGAAAAGTAGAATTAGTTTAGGGTTTTTGATTGAATGAAGCAATTAAACTAAAGTAAAACTTAATGCAGAAAGTAAGAATCGCGTGTGTAAAAGAGCTTGGAACTGCGATAGGGAAAAAGCGTTCTCAGGGAGTGGTGGATACACCGCTAGAAATTTAGACTAAGCAATCAAAATTATTATAACAAATATTCTCATAATATGTATGTATGTGGGAGGAGATCCATATACGGACAAATAGGCAGCAACCACTGCTCACATCATCCTTCATAACCACAACAGACAGATAAACGACATCAATCGTATTATCTAGATATTAAAGGATTTCTCCCATAGCATGGACATGGCTTTATGAGTTCTCCTTATTTCCCCAAGTTAGTACGTAAAGAATGACAACAGCTTTATAGTCACAGTAAGTGTTGTCATCCCTCCGTTTACCAACAACTTATCCCCTTCATCGTATCCCCATAAGAGGCAAATATTAAGGAGGTGCACAACTCCCAACGTTAATATGAAGACAATTAACACATACACATAATGATGTATAACATAATAATCTCTATCTTATCTCAATCATATGCTAGGGTTTCTCCATCTCACCAAGAACTAGTGATCTACTCAGAGATGGAGGCAATCAACATCATGGCAATAGTAATGGAAACAATTGTAAATGAATAGTTCTTGTATAAATCCACAACGAGTACGGAAATTACCACAAGATCTAGATGGGGTGAACATGGGATGGATGGAGATGATGGTGGTGCAGCGGTTGATGAAGATGAAGATCGATGCCTTGGCCACCCAGATCTGCGTAGGGCGAAGATGGATCCCTTGGGCAAGTTCCCCCTCCAGATTCCTTCCAGAGGTGAGGTTTTCGACGATTTCTGGCTGTTCTGTATGTCGTCTCTCCGATCCAGTTGCACGGGGTGAAACTATTTGAGGAGGCGGTGGTGGCGCCAACTATACGGCCGGGAAATTAATTCCCACCATATAGTTTGTCATTAAACCTTCTAGATGCCTCGATCGGTTCGGGTTTTCTTCTGGTGTTATTAATATTTCCCAAATAAGCGATTTACGTTGGTTTTGACTCCGTTTCTCCCCAATACAACTGCTCCAAGAATTATGTCCATTATATCCATCATTTGCCTTGATCCTGGTGAAAATAGACATAAAATATGCGCGCGGACGCCATCAAATACCAAGATCCTGCCACTATAGTGCAAAACAATAATATAAAACATGATGCAAATATGCACTCATCATTGACCAGCCTTTATTTTTTTCGGATTGCCCCAAATATCTATGTTTGCATAGAAATGAGATTTTGTTCACCACCTTGCTATGATGTAAAGTTGTTTGATCTCTGATCAAGATCCAACTATGTTCATGTTGTTGCGGCATACATATTCAATATTTACTGTCCTCTTAAAAAATGACTGAATGATAATTTGATTCGCTCTGAGGACATAGT
Source organism: Avena insularis (assembly GCA_023614405.1). Taxonomy (NCBI): domain Eukaryota; kingdom Viridiplantae; phylum Streptophyta; class Magnoliopsida; order Poales; family Poaceae; genus Avena; species Avena insularis. Next base: position 27,112,588 of record CM042696.1, on the reverse strand, counting down.
AGAATTACTTGGTGTTCTCAATTCGTTAGGTGTTCTAGATGTACTGCAAATTACTACTTGGTTATGAATTGCTTTGAGTATAATTTATTTTACCCAAACATAAATCATTTCGAGCAATCAGATGATAGTAGAATATCCTACGTATTATGATTTAACCATCCTAAATATTGTTGGGAAACACCTATTATTTTAAGCTAGCTCATGTCCGTACACTATACTGTAATCTAATATAGTGAGTAAACATGTGTAATTGTAATTGTAATATAATAAACTTTGTGTCGAGGATGTTGAGCTAGACAACCGCAAACACTGCCTGCACAGCCATAGTGTAGACCTGTAGGCAACCCATCGAGCAGAATATAAGTTGCTTCTCTTCTTAGAAAAATATGCAGCCGACCCTCCCAAATTGCACTTTGGAGCATGCTATTTTGCTTTAAGCAATTTTCTCACCGCTATATGTTTTATTGACGGCAAATGAACTCACAACTCCTGTTTTGGTAGACGTGATGTGCTTCCTCTTCCTTGTCTCCAAAAAGGTTGTGTAATATTAGGCATATCTGGGTTATAATAGACCAATAAGATTGTAATAGACTAATTTCATTTTTGGCAGTTTCATGAGTAATTTTATCTGTTTTTTGTTCCTTTTAAAATATTGTGTACATATACAATGTTCCACTGAGACCCCACGTATATTTACAATCTGGTAGGACCAATTTATGAAACAAATCTGATAAGTGGGACCTAATCAAGATTAGAAAGGCCGAAAATGAAAATGATATTGATTGTAAAAAGGTTGTGGCCTAGAAAATAAAAAGTCTAAAATGTTGGGCTTGACCTGTTTAATTCAGGCCTAAAAAGACTAAAATAAATTGTACCGTAGATAAGTTCCAGCCAAGAAAGTTAAAAAAGGCCAAATTTTTTGGGCTAGGCCCATTTAAAAGGTCAATTTAGACCGGGTTGTATTTGCAGCCACGTAGAATTCCATGTAGGATTGGGTTACATGGACATGCCATATTACAGTGACCAAAATTTTGATCATGGACTCCATGACCATCTATTTTGGTCATAGTAATACACCAATTCAAAAAAGGTCTCTAGTTGTTCTATAGTGACGCTCGGTATGTGACCTACTGCTTTTGGTCATAGAAAGGTCATAGATGGACTACTATGACCTTTCTATGACCAATATTTGTGGTCACCTGTTAACACATTTTTTGTAGTGAAATTGTTAATACATTCGATCCAGATTTACGAATACAGTATAATATCTTTTTTCCTAATAAACCTAGGTTTAATAGAACCTTAGGAAAGAATGTTAATGGAAATTAAGCGAGACATGTCTACAAGACTACTTCGTTCGTTTTACCTTCGTTTACCAGACATTTCTAGTTTACTTGTAGAACGTTGTTTGTTGCAATGGATGGAGAGAGGTCAGGGTTGAAGATTCACCTACAACTGCACATCATATGGGATAAAGATGGTAATACGCATATTCATGTGTAATGGTTTAACAAATATAAAATTTGTAGGCAGCACATCTAATATACTAGAGCCCCTATGATTTACAGGCATAACAATAGTCTTTTTATCCAACCATTATACCATGAAATACCGGGCTATAACAATTATTAAGTAAAAACACAGATCAAAGCCTTAAGAAGTGATGTTGTTGTTACCAAATGGATCGTTGAACGAAGACCGTACTCCCTTTTCTGTCACTGTGTTTCCTACGAGATCATCGCTCACCAAGCATATCCCCTTAAGAGTTTATCAATCTGTGGGATCTTATGTATCTACAAGTCCATAGATCGGGACAAGAGACAAAGAAACAAAGATACAAATCTCTCTTCAATCAATACACAATACTCTCATGAATTAGATGCACATAAACCCTGCAAGGTTTCATCCCAACCTGTAGCCCGTGAAGACTACTCACTCATAACAATAAGATTATTAAGGATAGAAAACATTGTGTAAAATACTTAGATTGAAATTAAATATGCTTATAATGGTCGCCGAATCACAAGGAGATCTCAAATATAAGCTAATATATATGTCTATGGAGAGGATGGAGGATGGAGAAGATGAATTATGGTGGTGAATCTCCTTTGGTGGTGTTGTGATGGAATTTAAGAATGACGGCCCTCTACCCCGGCGGTTGGGACCTTGAAATATATAGGCGCATTCACGAAAGTTGTAGGGTTTTACTTTACGAAGCCGCTGCCACCTGATACAGGTGGGCAATATGGGAAGACCTTACCCGTACTGCAGGTCGTTAATCCTCCAATCGATTGGTTTTCGACCCTGGTTTGCTTGGCTATGTAGGCATCTCATATTCTTCATTAATATCTTCTAATTTCGCCTTAAAACTGTGATTTCCTACACAACACAATTTAAAACAAAAGATTGGACATCTTTGCAATAATTGGTCATTAGTAGCAAGGCTAGAGAGATTCTTGATCATTTGTTTGACTAAAAATGTGATTTAAACACGAAGAAATATGACTATTTCTATAGCCATCACTACATTACCGAGAGGGCCTAGAGATATCTCTCCAACACTTGGAGTGACAAATCTCACTCTTGATTCATGCAACTCAACAAATACCATCAGAGATACCTAAAAGTCATCTTTATAATCAACCTGTTACAAAGTGACGTTTGATGCCCACAAAGCAATCCTCCAGTACCCATGAGTAACACAATTTCATGGTCTAAGAAAATGATACTTGACATATACGGAAGCGATAACAATAAAACTAAGTGGCACGATCAACAACTATACTTATTATTTGATATATTTATCACATCATTCTACTAATGATATGATCCCGTTATCAAGTGATATTACATGTCCATGGTTCAGAAACCTTAACCATCACTTACCTAACGAACTAGTCATAAGAGGCTTACTAGGGAAACTGTGTTATTTATATATCCACACATGTATTTTAATTTATGATTAATACAATTATAGCATTGATAATAAACTATTATCGTGAACAAAGTAAATATGATAATAACTATTTTATTATTTTCTCTAGGGCATATGTCCAACACAATCCTTAGGTTTCCAATTCACACCCCACAACTGACAAATTTGTGGCGTGCAATCCGATATGCCAAGAGCTGATTAGGTGTCGCTCCAATACCTCTTCCTAAGCAGTAAAAGTGGTGCTATCCAAAAAGTCCAGCAATTATGAAAGAAAATATTTTGTAAGTTCTTATTAGTCCCATTTCTGAAGGGAATAATCTAGTTATAAAGTCCTTCGTCCTCAAACACCAAGCTATAGCCCCATTTCCCCCAAAAAATAAATATAATTACTCTTACTAAATACATATATTTTTTTAACTCATTTATTTTTCATTCATTGTATTTTATAATAAAAGTTACATTAGTCTTAATACATTATGTCTTAGAAATATATAAATCAAATTATTTAAAATGTGAGAAATAAGAAATGATAAAATCATATGTGTTGTCGGATGAAATTTATGTCACTTGTATGGTAGTGTATAAGAATGCGTGTATCCTTATGTCTCTCGGTAGCGGTCTCTAAACAATATACTATAAAAATATTTTGATAGAGGTTTCTAGTTTATATAGTTAGGTATACTCAGATAGAAAAATCTAGAGTATATATGTTGTTTAAGAATACTAATAAAATATGTTACCAAATCATTGACATGTTACTGTCATTTTAGCATCAAAATGTGTCTTACATATAATAATGGACTAGACAGATAGGTGCGCTTCGCTGCCACCTACAATGCGTGATGTCACTATGTCATAAGTATGGTGGGCTTGCGGGTGATATAAATTAAATAGGTGGCTACACTCCCACGTTGCCTATAACTTCTACTATACCATTGAGTTTGTAAGATTTAAAGTACCGATGATTTACATAAAAAAACCATTGCAACTCGATCCTTTAAACCTTTGGAGTCATTCTTACAAACTATAGTCATTCCTATTGATTATAGTAAAATCCATGCTACTTCACCAATAGTATATCCCGTGGCTCCATCAATATTTGTTATGCAGTACTGCTCCTTGTGCCATTAAGCCTGTCAGCTAAAAATACATCTCAGCCAATATTTGCTGTCCAATATTTGATATGCACAAACAGACAAGGGAGCATAAGAACAATATGTAAAGCTTACACATTTCAATGGAAATTGAAACATGAAATGAATACTACTCTTACGTTCTAAACAGACAAAGGTAACCATATGAACCAACCACAAGAGATGAAAACATGAAGCATGATTGCAATTTAATATTATAGCTAATATTGTAATTTTGTACTGCAAACCGATCCATTTTATTGCATCCATCTATTTCAACTTAATCTTGTAGAGTAATCAGTCCAACCTTTCGAAACTCAAAAACCATACCACTGTGATGACTCCCTCGCCATCGGCCCAACCTTTTGGAGCAAATGCAGGTGATCTCACGGCCAACAAACTCACAGTGCCAGTCCCAGGAACTCGGTTTTTCTGTCCAAAATCTTTACTCTTGCTTCTTAGCAGTAAAACAATTCCATAAAAAAGTGGTTCAAAAATCTATTGGGAAACACAACTAATGCTCTATAGAAAAATAAGAGTGTGTGTGGCACCTGACATGTCTATACATAAAGCTACTATCGATGATTTAAATGCCAGCACATCTCATGGAATTACGACATGATGCCAACATGACGATGCAGAAGCTGCAGCTGCAGTAAGACCCATGCGAGAAGAATCTATCAAAAGTTCTGAATAAAAGAGGCTAGACAGTGACGTGCCCGAGGGGGGCTCTAACCTAAAATTGTAAGTAAAAACATAATAAAGCTTCACAATAAAAATTAGCAAAGATATGTAATCAAGTCACAGAAAAGACCCTTAAATAGTTTTCTATTTGTAATATCATCATGAATGTATGAAGTAAATATGTAGAACCAGTGATAAAGAAATTTGTTGAGTGTAGTGAGTCAAGTGTAAGGCGAGGATTCAATCCATTACTCTGCTCCGTGCTAGCTTTCCTAAATTCAGAGACATGAAAATTACATGGATATAGAACTACCGCACCCATGGTTTGGAGAGGAATTTAACGTCTGCAGTTCACAAGCTTGTTCTCTATGATAGAAACACACTCTATATTAGCACAGGAAGATAAGCCCATTAGTAGCTGAAAAACAAAAAATAATAATAGATTCTTTAGATTGTCGGTTGTTTCTTCAATACACAAACAACATATTTTTTTTCTTTCTAGAATTTCTGATATAGGGACCTTTCCTAATAATGACATCGATAACATTAGTACTCCAACACACTGAATTCAGCTCCCTCCCCTTCCCCGGATGTTTAGCCCATCTCCAACTACTCTGACGATCGTCACAACTAGCTTGGGAAGGATGCAGCTTTCTAAGCTCCAAATCCAAAGAGGCTATTTGCAAATCTATTGCCAATTCTAAGAGAATAAAAGGAGACTCTAAAGCGTGATGCTGGCTAGAGATCAAAGCTTTTCTTTCATGCAGTTTGGGGATATTCGGGTAATACTCGTAAGGGGCTAGTAAACAGGGCATAAGGGGCTAATAAACATGACACGCATAAAGCTAAATGAAGTATGATTATTACATATTTCCATACGATTAAATCACAATTTTGTATACATAAATAATATTGGAAAAAACAATCATTATGAATGCAGAGTGCAAGAACAGAAGAGCTTTGATAAGAATACTTGTACCGTGACCCATGCAAGACTATTTGTTACTTGATTAACAAAACTCAAACTGAACATATGCAAGCAACCTACCATAAAACAATTACAAACTTATTAGCGCAGATGTGGCAGTGGAGGGGAGAGGGGGCGAGTAAACATACATTGCTACTACAATAGTGAAGGCATCCTATTGTTTAATGGATTTCAGTAGTCATAGTTGCATTCAGTCAATGTACGCAAACCCGAGAGAGAGGGCCACCCTATGACGTTGAATCAATACTCCAATTTTTTATCCTAGATGTCTAAACAACACATAGTGGTAAACAATAATTTTACTAAATCTGTTTACAATAATTTTTATTTAATTAACACATGAAAAAGCACCCAAGATAAGAAAAAAAATGAACGACAATAGAATATATTGCTAGATATGTTTGTCTCGATTGAGAAGTGAAAGTAGCGTCCATGGATTTTTTTAGGACAACTTCAACTGTCATATATTCTTTAACGACAAAATAAATTAAAAGTATTATTCCTACTTCCTATGAGTAGAAAACATGGATATGTTAATTGATATTTAAAAACATATTCTAGATTTCTGGAGACACAGATCACATACATAGATATAATAATTTATGCATGACCAAATTGGCCGACAACAGAATGTAGCTGAAAGCGCCCATTTATTTAACCGAAATAAATGTTTACTCGATTGATAGTTGAAGAACGCACTATAACTCGGAAGGAATAGCTTCCACTGGTAAAGGTAGAAGGAAAATACTCTTCTAACTCATAGGCACTTTGGTTAGTGTTTTAGGGTTATAACTATGAGCATTCCAAATACAAAATAAGTTTGCCATGGTGGAGTAACACCAAATTCCTATTTAACAATCAGAACAGTTCTACTCCATCGTGAAAAACATAGTACATTAGTTACATACACCTTATGGAAGCACATTAGCACGGATTATTTTTGCAGCAAATTATACATGTTAATTAATTTGCCAATCATGTCTTGTGTGAGATAATTGCCAACATCAAAGCAATGGATTGGCTCACAAAGAATTTCCTGCAGAGCATGGAATTAATTTTCAAATTCTTTGCTCGAGGGAAAAGGTACGTTGATATAAATGGAGTATCAAGCACTACATAAACACTAGATACCAAATCTTGCAAATAACACCGAAAGGGAAACTGGCAGAAATACGATAGCTAACTCAAGCAGGATCTTTGCCACTAGCGCAATATGTTGTCTATTGGGATCGAGCAGCCACTCCAAACAAAAATCTACACAACCAGCTAGCATCCCAACTCAGTCGATGATATGGGAGAGGATTCTCGACGTAATCGCTTAGAAAAAAAGAAGAGGGACACATACATAGGCCTGAAGGCCTGGACTGCGATGTTGCATGTTTTCATGCCCTCGGTCGCCCATCCCTGACATGGTAGTGCTTCTGTCCCTACCATCACCGCTATCCCCTTGGCGCTACCGTCGTCGACATCATATCGTGGCTCAGTGGCTGGACCTGAGTTTGGTTAGGCCTCACACTTCCTTCATCCCCCTCCCCGTGCTTCTCCTCTCTTACCCACCATCTCAGTCATGTGGCGCCGAGGTATCCATGTGGAGAAGAACACGGTCTGGGTGTGGCGGCTGCCAAAGGTAGAGAAAAGAGGTGGCGGCGACGCATGAACCTAGGGTTCGTCCGTCGGACCGACCTCTATGTGGTGCCTTGTGAAGAGATAGGCAGGATACAGGGGAAGAAGTGAGAACCGTGGGCTGGTGGACCGAGTAACCGTTGGTTCGCTAGTTTTATTTGTCAACTTTTCACAGCAGATAAGACGGTGCTCAACGCTTAGGAATTTCACCAGGCTTAAGCTCTAGGATAATTTGACTTATTGTTCAGCCATTGGTTTCTCTGAAAATACTGTGGAAATTAATCAATTTATCACAATCTTCATTATATGTCATTATTGTAAAACATTGAAAGCATGGCTTGGAGAAATAGACATGTGCATCTATAGTAACTGAAACTCATGAAAGAAAAGTTCATAGAAGAAAGTCACATGGGCTCATCCTTCGCAAAATATCATAAATTCATCAATTGAAGTCCTATGTGTTTGTTCTCAATACACATTGTTTTAAATTTTGAAATAGTATAAAAGGATACTTCAATGCAAATAAGAAAAAAATAAATGCATGCCAAAGAAGAATAAATATTTTCAATAAGGACCTCTCAATCATAGGTGCAGTTTAAAATGGTTGCTCTATTGCTACGACGTTGGCACTCGTTTTGGGCTCGTAGCTAATAAAGAAAAATGGGAGATACACTCGGAATGGTCCACTTGAAGGATTATTAATCATCATCAAATAGGCACCGTATCAAGTCAAGCCATGATCAAGCTTAATAGCCGATTATTCTAGTGTTTAGAGAAGACTCGGAGATTGATATATGGAGACTTCCACTATGACTCATTTAAGATGACCTCAAATGAAAAAAAATCCAACATGAAAGTTGTGCGCCTCATCGAGACGAGCAGCTTTGGTTTTCGAATCATCTCAATCCGAGTTAGTATGCAAATTTTAGAGCCAAATCCTTCCAGAGACCGAATTAGCACGACAGGACCCACGATCGCCAGACCACAGACCATGTTTCACGCCCTAGACATGAGCAATGGACTCGGGCGACCCAAAAAACCTCCTAATTCGATCAATCTACTTATGACTTAATTTAAGCAGTCAAGACCAACTTGGATGAAAAAGTGCAAAACATGAAAGTTCTTCAGTTTTTTCGAGATGAACGACTTCGGTTTTGGAGTCATTTTCATATGAGCAAGTATGTGACATCCAGATTCACAATACGGCCGAATTAAGTTAAATTTGTTCGGTTAAAATCCGAGTTTGATATGAAAATAAAGGGAAAAGATCATCAAGATCAGGTCGGATTGAAAAGTGGCCAATATCAAAGTTCTTCATATTTTCGAGATGAACAACGTTGCTTTTTACGAAATTTTGGTCCGTACTTGTTTACTATCTCAAAAGTGGTCTTGAAGATACAGACAAGTTTTTGACCGAACACTTACGCAAATTTCGGATTTGCTTGTTCGAGTTAGACCCCAACTAGGATTTTAGACGTGAATCCAACCCTCTTTCTTGCACGGAAAGTCCAACCACTCCTTATATACATGAGGGTGAAGGCCGATTGAACCAACACCAATCAAATAAATCAATCTACTATTTTTTCGTGTTCATCTACTTTTATCTCTCTCCCTTGTATCTGTCTTCTTGTTCTTGGTCGTTCTTAAAGATTGGAGGCTACAAATCCACGAAGCTTTAGGGGTGGTCAGGCCGACCTAGGGCAGCCCATAGCCACCGCGTCGCCTTGACGGGGCCCCTCCCGGGCGAGCAGGGTTTCGGGTCTACAAAGGCACCCACCGGAGTGTCTTGCGTATCGCGCTTCCGGCGAGCCTCCATCGGTGCGTGCTGCCTCGTATCGCGCTCGGTGTCGAGGGTACATGGTGACGTGTTCGTGGGAGAACACACATTCGTGTTCGTGGGCTAACACACATTTTGGTGACTCCGCTGGGGACAAACCTTTGAACAGTTTCTAGCCCATTCTTCCTACGAAGAGAGCATCATCGAGAGGCTGCAATCTACAACGATATCATTAATCCTCAATCTTCCTACGTAGATGCATATTACTCTTATGTTGATATTGCTAGATCTTTTGATATGTGTACTATATCGGCTAGACCTAGTTTTTACTATGTGCAAAAGCCGATGCAAAATAATCTACATGCTTCAACTTATCTTATTAACTTGCAACATGTAAATTTGAATTCTCATGCATCAGCAACCCTAGAAATTCATATGATGATGAACAACATGAAGAATTCTGTTAATCCATATGAAACATCCAATGTTAGAAATTTCACTAGCATGCAACCGAGTGTTTCATCTTTATATTCGTCGGGAAATAACATGTAATCTCTAGGTTCACCTTTAAACATACCGATGGATAGAGGAATTAGACATGCTACAACTAGTTATTTTCCTAATTACTCTCAGTTATCATATGCTTCACCTTATGTTAGTAATATTTCAGCACCGTATGCAACTAATGATATTCATAATTTGGCTTCACACCTTTACAATGGTTATGGCCGAATAAGTGGAAATTCAATAGGAGCTAATGTGACCTCATCTAGTACTATAGCGTATGGTACGTCTCCTGCACAAGCGGTGACACCTCGTTGCCGAAAGATACAAAAAGCATTCGGGGGCATTCTTATGCAGGAACAAATGACTAGAAGGAAAAACTTGCAGCTGAGTTCAAGAATCTCAATTCTCTTCACCGAGAACTAGAAGATAGGCTCCATGATCTTGCTACAATACAAGCTTATGAGGCATAGAACAAGAAGCATGAAGAGGAGCATACGGCAAACAAGATCAGGTTTTCCCCTTCTCAATTGCTAAATTTCGGCGACACTACATTGCCAAAAGAAACTAAAAGCATTGGGGGAAAATCATGTGCAGCTGAGGTTAACACCGATAATGTACATTTGATGATTTATCGAAGGAACATCTCCAGTTATTCGAGACACTAAAGAATAAGCGTGATGAGGAGTTTGATGCACTTGAAAATAAGCTGAAAGATGATCATGAAGAATATAAGAAAAACTTGAAGAAGAAGAACTGCAACAATTTTTTGCAAGTCTTGAAAAGGACCATCAAGATAATACTACTCAAGTTGAAGGAATCAGTTCCTCTCCTCCACGCAGCAATCAAGTTGAACCCTCTACTACAACGAGGCAAAAAGAAGAAGCTTTGCAATATGATGAAACCCATAAAGGTATAAATGATTCGGCTAGGATAGTCAATTCGGTTAATGGAAAATACAAATCAGAAAATACATATGCCGAATCTACCGAATCAGAAATTGTCATGCTTGGCAAGCTTACCAAAACTGATGTGCTTGACTTTTCTGGATGTAAGGGAGCTTACATGTTTCCCTATGAGTTTTGTGCCAAAGCAATTGATGATTATCAAGAACAAGAAAATATAGCCGAACAATGTTCGATTAACGAAGAGCATCAACATGAAGAGGCACAAAATCAAAAAAAGGAAGAAGACAAGGCAGTGGAGAATTATCTAGAAGCCGAGCAAGATATTGTTCAGGTTATGCAGCCATCATACACTTCCAATGTCTTCAAAGAGGTACATCTAGCAAATAATTTACTTATGTTCTGGTTTGGTCAAAACTTTATTATTGATACATTTGTTAGCAAAATTCTCATAAGCTATGAAATACCAATCAACAAAGGTAATTTATTTGTTAGAAATATAATTGTCACAAAACATATCGGTCAATACATTGTGCCATTTAGAGATACTGATAGTAACAAATTATTACAACCAAAGTTTTCCCCATTGTTTCATTTGCATTTTATATCTACATGGGTAGCCTTTGTTTATTCAATATTTGGCTAACATTTAGTATCAAGTGATACATATGTGCTTTAACTTTATTGGTTATAGAAACCTAAAGCCAAGGTTACTGTCTCTTGAGAAAGCCGATGCTAGTATAATTGTGTATTCAAAGGCATCGGAAGAGAAGTGCAGAAAACAATGCATATCCGAATTGGATGATATAAAATCTGAACCATTTAGTTGCTCAATTCCAAAGCCATTCTCACAACAAAATCGGTTAGAAGATAAAAGGTGTACCTACAGTTTGAGAATGTGTGATCATATATTTGACATGTTGCTTAAAATTAATTATATTAGAATTCTTGATCACAATGTTCAACCATCATTACAAGGACGAATGTATTGCAAGTTGCATGATCCATTCGAGCATAGTATAGAGGATTGCAACATGTTTCATCAAATAGTACAATCGGCTGTTAATAAAGGATGATTGAAATTTGTTGAAACGCAAATTGATGACCAATCTATTTCGATTGGTCTTCATGGTCAAAAGATATTGCATCGGCTAACTTTCGTCGATTCATATAATGATGGGAAGGTACACAAGGAGGAGGATGGAATCAAGCCTACAAGTAATGATGTTGTTCAAGAACGTATTGAAGATATTCTTGAAGGCGAAAGTTCCAACGAAGCTACAATGAAGACATCAAGCACTAGGGGGCAACAAGAAAAATCGAAGATCGATGCATGCAAAACTCAAAAAGACAAAGGCCGCAATAAGCACAAGGGTAAGAAGTCAAAAATAACTTTCGCTCAATTGTTGGAAAAATATCAAAAGGAGAGTGAAGCAAAAAGTGCTTATCGGCCAAGTAATTCAAAAGTATCAAGGTCACCCCCAAGACAAAAGTCTAAACACAGGGATTGGCGAAAGAAGAAATTCAATGCAACAAATTCATATCCTCCTTTTGGGGCACCAATGCCAGTGTCATGGATACCTTCCTATGATGATTTTTATTCATATCCATCATGGGAAATGTATGATTCACGGGCACATTATCCATCTAATTCTAGATCATCTCACCCAATTTGTGTAGCTCCAAGAAGATCAACTGATCAAGAATCACATGTCAAAGACCGTTTCAATCAAAAAGAATCGGTCCGAAGTTTATGGGTAAAGAAACAAGTGGTCAAGCAAGTATACTGAATAAAAAAGGATGGACGCAAATGTGTTGTTTCAAATTTGATTCAAAATAATGAGAAGCCAACTGAATTGATGTTGGCTACTAAGGGCAAGGAAGTGAAGCGAGTAACTTTCAAAGACCTAATTTCCGAATCTAAACAAGGAAAATTTAAGGTGTCTAAGAATAAGAAAGTCGTGCCATTGTGTGAAACGAAACCACAGCCGAGATGCTCACTCGGCTTATCAAATTGGCAAGAGAGGAAGCTATATCGGCTTATGGCCGAGGGGCTGCAGAAAAGAAACATGGCGTGGGTTCCCAAAGGAAACCCTGAAGGTAAGGAAGATGTGCGAGATCCTGTCATAAGAAGGACAACAAGAGTGGAGAACAAAAATAATAAATCCAACAAACAATCAGGCCAAAGGATTTGGTATCAATATCAAAAACATCGGCCAGCACATCATCCATATTATTATACTTCACCATTAATTCCCATGCCATAGAATTCATCCCCACGTATGATTGGTTACCCACCATGGATTTATTTTGGTCCATGGACGCATCATAATTTTGTACATCATGAAAGGGGATTGTCAAATCATTATTCATCTGATTAGTTGCAATTTTATTGCTAATCCAAGAGTCCAAATACTTGAAGTTCATAATCAGATTTTTTTTGGTTTACTTCGGCTACATATACTTTGGTGGATGGATTATGTATGCCCATTGGGGCAAAGATATATGGTCAATATTTATTATATCGCCCTGAGATCATTACCGAATCATGGCCGATGTGGTTTTCTAACATCATTCTTAGTTCTATTGGAAACTGAGACAAGGTATGCATTCATTAGCAATTGTGCTTATGCTTATGTGTTGATAATTTGCCTTATAAATCTTTGAAATCTATAAAAGGCCAAATTGTCTTCAATTTCATTATTGGGCATAGATGATGAGCATGGTATTGATATTGATATCTGAAAGGGTAATTGCCCCTATGTGTGGTTTTGGTGATTAATGACAATCCCTATGGACTAATGTTTTCATTGAGTTTTATATGAAGGAATATTCCATAGGTCATGCTTGTAGTCCATATGTTGGATTCAAGTATGGATGACATGAAGATAAAGATATACCTTGAGTTTTGGCATCAAGATCATCAAATTGAAGATACAAATATGATATGTTCAAGATCTTAAGAGTGTGATCTCAATAGAAGAATTCAAGATATGGCTCTAAGTCGGTGTCATGATAGCCTCATTAGTTGAGCTATGGTTGACTAAGATTTAGAACATGTAATCAAATGAAGAATTCTTTATGTACCTCAAGATATTGATATGGAGCATGATAAGATACTTGGTTGACCAATACAAAGAGTGAAGAGTGATTTCAAGTTGGTCAACACATGAAGCATAAAGAATGTACCACATGGATCTTGTGGTATGGGTTGAGAAGGGCAAGTTCAAGATAAGCATCTCGAGAAGATCATTTGCTTGAAGCTTGCCGTCCATATTGGTGATAATGGACATGTGAAGATGTGTCCTAATGAAGCTATCCCATAGTGGTGTATGGGGGAGCAAATTATGAGTCTTCACGAAGCAACAATGATCAAGTGATGCATTCCGACTTGGATGGAGCTTGAAGCGTTGTCATCAAGATCAAGCGGGATGAGCAAGGCAAAGGTATGTACTTTCTAGGTTTTCCTTTTACCGGTCTCAAGGTGGTTGTTAGGAGACCGGGTTATAGGATAGATAGCCGCACTATCAAGAGGGGCTTTCGGTTGGGTAACTTGATCACATCGTCATAGGGAGCTCAATCCTTTGCATACTTTGCATCTTCCTATTTTGTTGCTGCTTGGTGTTTCTCCATGTGAGGTTCTTGAGCTTGTTGCTAGCTCTTCAACAAACCCAAGTTTATCGAAAACGGAATTCGTATGCATCTTCTATGGCATTTTCGAGTTTGAAGGTTTTACCGGTTCTTCTCATAGGGAGGCTTCATACCTTTCCTCATTTGGTTCTATCTTCCTTTATTGGACTATGATGTTTTCATGCACCATATTGTAGAGCTTGTTGTCCTCGTCAAAACAAGCCCAAGGTCATCGAAATCGGAGTCCGGATGTAAAAGTTATTGTGTTTTTCGTGAAGTCTGTTTCATCCCGGTTGTGGATCCGGTTCAACCGAGCCCCACACCAGACGGTCCGGTGCCAGTGCCGGTAGACCGGATCTCAGACCGGATTTTCCGGTTTTCACGACCGAGTTTATTCCGAGTTGGCAAACAGAGGTATTCCGGTTTGTAGTTCGGTCCTCCGGCCTAGGGACCGAGTTTCCCGGTTCTTGGGCTGGTCCAACCGACTTTTAAATCGAGTTTTCACAGATTTCCTCCCAACGGCCATATTTGCTTTCCCCTATAAAAGGGGGTTCTTCCCCCAACGATTTTGGGTGTTCTTGAGCTCAAAATTGACCTCCATTGTTTGCCTCCTCTCCCTTCCCTCCTATGATTCTTGCATCTTTTTGAGGGCTTTGGAAGAGGAGATCTAGATCTACAATCCCCACCAATCAATTCCTCCTCTAAGTGAGGGGAACCCTTTGGATCTAGATCTTAGAGTCATTGGTTGACTTCCACCATTGTTATTCCTCTCTAATTACTCCCTAGCACTTGTTGCTTTGGTGGGATTTGAGAGTGAGGGATTTGAACACCCTTGGTGTTCTTGCTTTGCATTCTTGCATAAGTGTTGAGCTCTCCATTACGATTTGTTCGAGTGAGAGACCGTGAGCTTGTTGCTCTTGGAGGGTGACCTCCTAATTGGCTTGGCGGTTGGTTCCGCGGTGTCCTCTTCGTGGAAGATTGTGAAGGGACCCGGGCTTCTCCTCCGTGGAGCTTGTGAAGTGGTTGTGCAGCTTGCCATCTCCGGAGTGGAGGAAAAGCTAGCCATAAGGAAAGGGCCTATTCCTTCGTGGGATAGACTCGGAGAAGAAGGTGAGCCTTCGTGGCGTTGGGAAATCCTTCGTGGAATCCCACACCTCTCCAACGTGACGTACCTTACTTGTAAGGGAACACGGGAATACATCTTCGTCTCTGCGTGCCTCGGTTATCTCTATACCCGAGCTTACTTTCCTTGTGATAGCCATTGAGCTTGAAGTACTTATATCTTGTGTATCACTTGTGGTATATTTATCTTGTGCTATCTTGCTTAGCTTATCTTGTTGTTGGTGCACTTAGTTGAGCCTAGTGTATTTAGGTTTTGTGCTTGTAAAATAAACGTTAGTTTAATTCCGCATTCTATCAAGCCAAAACCGTAATAGTTTTGAAATTGCCTATTCATCCCCCTCTAGGCAACATCTCTATCCTTTCAATTGGTATCAGAGCAAGGTATCTCCTTGTTTAGGCTTCACCGCCTAGAGTGTTAAGATGTCGTCTAGTAGTATAGTGCACAATGACACAATTATCTTTGATGGCACAAATTTTATTTTGTGGAGAAATTGCTTGCTTTGTAATCTTTGGACCTTGTGTCCAAATATTGAGCGATTTCTAGATGTAATTTTCTCTCCTCCGATGGATCCTCAAAATCTATCTTCAGAGGATGAAAAAAAATTACATCTCTAAGCTCAAGTATCTAATGAGCTTATTTTCTCTTTGAGCCCCATAGTTAATTTGTTCTTGACAAATGTAAAGCGCAAGTCATCTCATGAGATGTGGACCAAGCTTAAAGAAATATTTGGTGGATCCATTTCTCATAGGGTCGGTGGTATCTCCAAGGAGCTCTCTTCTCCTTCACATCATGAAGAGCTCCAAGTGGCTTCCACCTCCAGCAGCGAGGAGATTTCAATTCCCTCCACTTCACCTACATGTGACAAGTCACAAGGTAATGGCATGGTGAGTGGAGAAATCATACGTAATGATGGTAGTGGTTCTCTTTACACCAATGATTCATGTTCTATAAATGCTAATGGTGTAGAGAGTTTGAACTTAAGCACTTCTTGCAACGATAATTATATATCCCCGTGTGTTGTTAGTCCTTGCATATTGTCTAGAAATTATTTAAGTACTAGTGTAGATGATATGCTTGATTTGTCTTGTTCCAATAAACAAAATGCTTCTATTTCCTCTAGTTTTGTATCTAACAATGTAGAGGAAATCAAACACCCTATGGAGCAAGACACGATCATGAATGAAGATTCAAGAATATCCTCATCTTCATCCTCCCGTGCTCACATGTGCCTTATGGCAAGAGGATCAAAGGTATCTCCTACTTTGGATCCCAACATAACTTCTCTAGATAATAGCAATGATAATGATGATAGTGATGATGACCTTGATGAGGATACTAGAGCTCTTGTGCTTGAGCTGACCTTTTTGTGTACCTCTCTTTGTGGTAATAATAAGGCCATTGCTTGTATCAAACACGTCATGGACACCATAACTAAACAAACGGAAACCATAAAGGAGTTGGATTTCCAACTTGATGATGGGAGTCGGAGATTCAATCTCCTTAAGCAAGAGATTACCGAGGAGAAGCACACTAATTGTCTCCTCATACAAAAAATTGAATCTTATGAGCTTGAAAAGGAAAAATCTATTAATGATGCTAGTGCTACTAACTCTACTTCTTGTGAAGCATCTACCCTAAAGGAGAATGTTGAGCTAAGGGCTCAACTTGAGTTGCTAACTAGCAATTATGGGAAATTGGAAGAAAGTCATGAAAAGCTCTTGGCCTCTCATAATGATCTTCTAATCTCCTATGATGGGCTAAAATTAGCTTGTGAGGCAAGTATCACTAAGGTAACATCTTGTGAGCCTCTTTTGGACATTAGCACAACTTCTACTCAAAATGCTATTTTGCCATGTGCTAGTCCTAGTGATCCTTCTAGTCATACTAGTGATAAACCTTGTGTTGGATTACTTGCTTTGCCTTGTTGCTCTAACAATGAAGCTTCTACTTCCTCTAGTACCTCTATTTCTACTAACCATGTAGAGGAAATCAAAGAGCTGAAGGCCCAAGTCACTTCTTTGAAAAAAGACTTGAAAAAGAGTCGTGAAGGCAAATCCACACTCGATAATATTTTGAGTGTGCAAAAATACCCCAATGATAAGAGTGGACTTGGATTCAACTCCAATAACAAGAACAAGTCCAAAAGCAACAAGAAGAAGGGCCAAGACCAAGTCAAGGATTCGGCCAAGATTATTTGCTTCAAGTGCAAGGTTGTAGGATATCATGTAAGATCTTGTCCATTGAAGAAAAAACACTTGAATGAGAAGCAACAAGGGAAGCAGCCACAAGTTCAAGGTCAATCCCAATCTCAACCTCAAGTTGAAGCTAGGCCACTTCCTAAGAAGAATCAAGATAAGGCTCCCCAAGACAAGAAATCAATAAAGAAGAGAAAGGGGAGCACTTGTTGCTACATATGTCGTGAGAAGGGACACTTGGCCTCTTCATGTTCAAACGGTACCTTATCTAACCCTATAATTGTTGATGATGATTATTCTCTTGGGAAGGATAAGGATGGCAATGTGTTTGCCAAGTTTGTTGGAACTCAAAGTGGTGTTAAGAAAAGAACCATTTGGGTTGCCAAGCCTATTGTGACTAACCTCTTAGGACCCAACTTGGTTGGGGACTAACAAGCTCAAAATTGATCCATAGGTGTTTTTGGAGGGCATTGGAGACTTGGCTAACTCATGAAGAATTAAGGGATCTTCATATACTATATTTGATAAAGCCAAGTTATAAGGATTATCATCTCCCTACCATATACCCAATGCGCCTCTTTGCGGTAACTCGAACTCAACTCTTCTATATTGTAAGTTACTTGCCCCTTTACATGTTTTGGTTTTGTACCAAGTATGTGTTTGTATTTGTTGTGCCTCATGCTTTCTTATTTTGTGTATTCAAGTATGTCTATGTGTTTGGCACATCATTTACTTGTGTGTTTTGCTTTGAGCCTCTAATGCATCTTGATGATATCTTTTTTGGCTCTTTTCGAGTGATTAATGGAACATCCCATTTTGGGAGAGTGATATGCCTCGCGCATCTCTCATACCTTAAAATGTGTGTACATGAGTACTACCACTTAGTATTGATATTGCAAGCTTATATAGTCACTATGTGGTGTGTCATGCTCATGAGAAATTCAAATTCTAAATGTTCATTAATTATCTCTAGTTGAGATTGTTTTTTCCTCTTATTAAGAAAAATTGAATATCACATTATGGGGGAGTAATATGCTTCTTTTGCATATCACAATCCTAGGAAATGTGAACATATGAGGTGGTGCCACTTAGAGTTGATATTGTTGATTATCTTGTATCTAGGTGGCATGTTAGCTCAAACAAGGTCCTAATTTTTGTTAGAAGCTTTTATTGCTCGTCTTTTCGGTCTTTGCTTGAGTAAGAATATCTTGGTGTGGCCTTCCTCAAATGCATATCTCTATATCTTATTTGGGAGACCATTTGTTTCAAGTTATTATAATCATTGCTCTGCATGATTGTGTGACTAGTTGAAGCTATCAAGAATCTCTATCTTTGCATAGTGCTTAATCTTTTTATTCCTATCCTATGCTTTTTATTGTGAAGATTTATCTTTAAATATCAGTGCAATATACCACCAGAAATAAATTACAATACACTCATTGTCTTCGACAATTGATATACTTGGGTGTGGTAGCATTTGTGGATCATCTTCACCTTGGATTTCACCTCCTATTGCCTTTTCTTTATTTCCAAAAATTGTTGTGGCTCCCATTGTCTTCCTTGACTTTTGAACATCTCTTTGATGGTGTTTTTGATTATTATCAAACTAGTCGTCAACCCGTGCATCCACACGGATAACTATTAGGATGATTTTACAAAATGGAAATGAGAACATAATGAAATTTATAATGCATTTTCTACAAACTACTATGAGAAACTTAAATATTTTTATTGGATTTTTTCTTGTTTAAACTATTACCTAGATGTAGGATTTGGAAATTTGTTATTGTCCTATATAATTTGATAATTACATATATAGTTAGAAAGTACACAAATAAAAAGTATTCTAATTATGTTTTTAAAAATGGCTAAACTTATTCAATGCGGCAAATATATAAAAGCATAGATTTGATCCATGACTATTCTGTATACACTTATAATGGATGCTAAACTATAACGATAACTAAAAACTCGTTAGATGATTATAGGTTCATGAAAAAATGGTCGATACACCATAAAATACTCAAACCTAATTCTCCTGCATCAATATCCGATAACCTACCAATCTACCATATATCAATGAAAAAAATAGACATCATAAAAAGGATGTGCAATGTAGTTCTGCACGTGTGTTGGCAAGACGACAACCATGAAACATCTTAAATACCAATCTCTGAGCACCATGAATCATCCATGTAGTGTTGCATGTATGCTGGCAAGACTACAACCATGAATGATCTCAAATACCAATCTCTAAGCACCATGAATCATCCCCAATACACTGCCCTACGCCATCATCGTGTAGAGAAAGATGATTGTTGTAAATACGTTGGAAAGTAAACATGAAACCTAATCACTTCTGAACTCTTTTAAGTGTGGAAACTTAGTCGAACAGATTGCACATTATATATTGCCAAGACATTGTTCTAAGGACAGTAAAAATGCCACACAAAGTTACAGACTACCATCAGAGTGCATGTTAATTTATCACTCAACATAGCGACCACAAATCATTATAGAAATAGAGAAAATATAAGATATTTCCCCATGAATGCTCCTAACTTTCTAGCAAAAGTAGTATAAACCGAGAGTTAGAACACAATTGGAATTTTCATGAGTATGCATGCATTGTGGCCAGTGCAACAAAGAATCGACATTTATAAGCTTGTTTGATTGACTAATGTGGAGGGATCATAAAAATAGTAGAAACAAAGAAAAGGAAAATGTAACATAAAAAAATATCGAAGACATAAAGCATGTTGTATTCGATCCAACTGCTAAATGTTACACGTCGTAATCTTCAACTGGCAACCGAAGTTAAAATTTAACTATTTAATTTAATTTTTTTAATAGGGAGAATCAGCAATTTTATGGAATGAGCTATGATCTTGGTCTCGTAGAAAAGGTGGATGGAATGCGAGCACAAATCTTCTCTAGTGAATGAAAACTTGTTTTTAACAGGAAGTTTAAGAATAAGGTATCATAAACTTCATCCTTCAAGCCGTAACATCCTATTTTTTTTGCATTGAATAAAGTATTACTAAATAATTTGAGTTTTCTAAATGATAATTTTGAATAAAGCCCAATCACTATTAAGTTTTTGCCTGCAAAGTTAATAAACAACATATTTTAGTTTATGTCGAACCTGGTTATTCCCTAGAGATTGGGAACACATGTGTGTAAGAAGATATTAGTAAATTGATAACAGGTTGTTAGTTTTTCTAAAAAGCCATTTTCTCAAACCTTTATATATACATTGGGAAAGTATAGATAAGAGAAAAGAGAACTAAATATTTAGATGTTTGTGTGTACTCAAATGAGAATCCGAGTTTGGATTGTTAGGCAGTTTATCCTTGTGGCAAAAGTGATATGGGAGCATTAGAAGACTGAAAAGAATTTTAGTACTGGCCACGGATGTTCCTATATATATGTTAGAATGAGTTCAAATATGCAATTACTATTCATGTTTTACTGCCTTGTAAACGACAAATATATGTGTGTAGTTTTACAACCACTAATTATCGGAGGTAGATATATCAAATAATGCCGATGCTGTAGCAAGAGTGTGAAAGCAAGGTGCTCTACTCCATAAGTGGTGGATGGAGAGGTGGCGTGTGAGAAGCTCCCTCTGTTTTAAAATGAAAGATGTTTAAGCTTTTGTGAGCTAATATATCTAGACTCCTTTTAGTGCATAGTTCAGAATGAAAGTGCACAACTAAAAGAGGCCTAGAAACATTTATTTTATAAAAGGTAAACATCTTATATTTTAAAACGGATGCAGTATTAACTACGAAATTCTCAATAAACCTACCTAGACCCATAGCAGGTCATACAACGGCACTCTAAAAGCCAAAGAATTAATCTTTTAACTGCTGACCTGCAACGATTCATAAAACTGAGAAGTATTGTCGAGCACCGCTTACCCATATAGAATTCAGCCTAAAGGATGTACAGAGGATGAATGTACTTAATCAACCATTTGTTTTGAACCCGATGAATCTAATATTTGTCTAGGAATACATGAAATCAATAGTGGCTACGGGGATTGGTTTCTATTTTCTTGAAACGTCTACTCCCTTCATCTTAAAATAGATGTCGAAAGTTTGTCTAAATTTGAATGAATCTAGATACTAAATTGTATCTAGATATATATAAATTTAGAAAAATTTGTGACATCTATTTTGAGACGGAGGAGTATTTGATATGTGTTGCCTACTTCTCCTCGTGGTACTATTTTGTAGACTCCATAACAGCGTACTGACTGACAAAAATAACGTGCAAAGTGGATGTAGTTGGGCATACATGTATAAATGTTTAGCTTCTATTGATCCAGTTTCTACCTCATCTTACCAGATAGGATCACGTTAATTAAGATCACTGTAGACTCTGAATCTATTTTTTCCTCTAAAACTCTGAATCTATTTTCTATAGTCTTATGTCTGGCACTTTCGTTGTGAAATCATAAAATAAGTAATCATCAGATAAAACAGCCAGAATGAATCAATAAGAGGAGGCATACCATTGAAAACAAAGCTAACGTGTGGGCTACGCCGCTGTAGGGTGAGCTGCTCGGTGGTGACAGAGCGTGCAATCGGCAGCTATCTGGAGTATCAACATGACTAATCGGGACCAATTTCCATGGCTATTTGGATTGATCTGACATGCGCTGTGTGTAGGTGGCGTCATCGGCAAGCATGATCCTGAGGCTAGACTCCGGCCATTGTCTCGAATATCGAGTTATCGACATGACCGCCACCGCTGCCATGAACAGTCTTGAACGCCAACTACATGGACTTGATTGTCGCCATGGCCGGTAGCAAATAAAGTCCATAAACCTCTATTCTCTGGAGCACTTCCTCTATGTTTAGATCTGACATGATCAGCAATCACCGACCATGTCCTGGAGTAGAAATTGGATAGATAGCAGCGAGTTTTCAGGGGACGTGGATGCAATGAGTCTTCCGACGACATGCTTTTTTTTCCTGATGATTCCGGCAACATGCTTGATAGAACCATGACGGCATAGGGGATGAGACGATCAATGTTTGAGGTTCCGACGCTCCGGCTAGGCATGTTGTACACGACTTGGTAGTTGAGATCGCGTGTTGAAGTCATGGATGACGGCCGGACTATCCATATATGATCTGACGCTTCACATCTTCAAGACTCAAAATCAAACGGTTGGAAATAGTTAGATGGCCTTTTCTCATCTAGGATTAACGTGGTGCCTCCTATGGTGCCTCCAATTAGCAAATATAAGATATAAGATGTGCTTTTAGTGAAAGACAAACCTTTTTGTTTTCGGAACCTTGTGCCATTGTGAAAAGTGTTAAGGGTTCGGTTTATTTGTTGAAACCTTGCTCTTTTGGGAGTTTGTTATCTCATTATTTCTTCTCTATGTTATTTGCTTGAATTTATTTGTTTGTAAATGTTGCGGTTCTTGCAAGGATCTTTGAAAGACTTTTCTATCCTTATTGCTTATGTGAGTAATTTGAGATGATGCATATAATGGGGAGTATATAAAATCATGTTCATGATTCACCAATCCCAAATATGCCTTCTAGCAATTTATTGCATATCAATTCCTCAAGGTACTCTCATGTGCAATATTGTTGAAATTGCATTGAATCCTTCCTTTTGATACTTGTTGCCTTTCTCAAAATATCCCAACTAGCATTAGTTCCCTTAGTGTTAGTTGTGATGTTTTTGAGGTTTTCTTTTTCTTTGGTGAAGTTCATTGATATACCATAAGAGAAAATAGAGCCATAGGCTATATATATGCACTTAAGCAAAATATCATTTTTTTGGTATATCTTATGACTTCCTCTTGGATATCATGTTTTCTTATCTTTATTAACCTCTTATGTGTGGATGTTTCTTTGTGGATTATTCCCATGATTTCCCAATTGGAAACTTATATACACAAGAGTGTTAATCTCTCACCTTGATATCCTCGCCTTTTGCCAACCATCTCACTTTTTAATTGTTTTGGTAAGGTCTGGATTTATGAGTGCTCGGTTTACTTTTATTGCATCTTTGCGCACTCATATCTCACATTTGGTTTCTTTTGGACTTAAGCTTGTCTTGACAAGTGTATTGATTTATATCTATACTCCTTGTATCTTGGTTGTGTTCTAAATGATATAGAGGGAGTGAGGATTCCATGTTTGTGCATATTGTATTCAAATGAAACAACTAATTTATGCACGAACCTTGGGGAGCTTCCTTATTTCATTTAGAGCACTATTTTTCTATTTGATTTTTTTGGATCTTTTGATTGCTTACTTCATCCGTTAAAGTTTCTTCACCTTGTTATCCTTTAAGAAATATTCGATCCTCAGTATAGTTGATTTCCTCCAAGTATTCGTTATTGGATATGTGCATATGATTTCACTCATATTATGAGAAATGCACACCTTAGGAGGAACTTGAACTATATTGGGCTTTTAACTTTGTCATCCATTTTGGCACTTGTTGTCAATGGGGGAGAAGTTTAGAGGGTTTTAAGGGAAATGGTTTTCTACTTAAGATAGGTTTGTTCTTAAGTGTTCGCCTTTCATGCATTTCATATTTATTATGTATTGCATGGTTGAATATATAGTGGAAACTCTCCCAAAGGTTATGCTTGACAATGTATGCAATGAAATTCAAGTTCATCACACGTGCATATATTGTGGGGGAGTTTGCTCTATATATTTGGTTCTACTCACATCTCTTGCATTAGTTGTAGTTTGTGTGAGTAGAATCAGTTTTGATATGGGCTAGTATCTTTGTGTTACTTAACCATATCAAATACAACCTCTTGTATACAACTTATTCTCGGATAAGTTATGCATTTGTTTCTAATATTCATTATATAAACCCTCTTGTTGTGATTGTCATCAATTACCAAAATGGGGGAGATTGAAAGGGTAATTGCCCCTATGTGTGGTTTTGGTGATTAATGACAATCCATATGGACTAATGTTTTCATTGAGTTTTATATGAAGGAATATTCCATAGGTCATGCTTGTAGTCCATATGTTGGATTCAAGTATGGATGCCATGAAGATAAAGATATACCTTGAGTTTTGGCATCAAGATCATCAAATTGAAGATACGAATATGATATGTTCAAGATCTTAAGAGTGTGATCTCAATAGAAGAATTCAAGATATGACTCTAAGTCGGTGTCATGATAGCCTCATTAGTTGAGCTATGGTTGACTAAGATTTAGAGCATGTAATCAAATGAAGAATTCTTTATGTACCTCAAGATATTGAGATGGAGCATGATAAGATACTTGGTTGACCAATACAAAGAGTGAAGAGTGATTTCAAGTTGGTCAACACATGAAGCATAAAGAATGTACCACATGGATCTTGTGGTATGGGTTGAGAAGGGCAAGTTCAAGATAAGCATCTCGAGAAGATCATTTGCTTGAAGCTTGCCGTCCATATTGGTGATAATGGACATGTGAAGATGTGTCCTAATGAAGCTATCCCATAGTGGTGTATGGGGAGCAAATTCTGAGTCTTCACGAAGCAACAATGATCAAGTGATGCATTCCGACTTGGATGGAGCTTGAAGCGTTGTCATCAAGATCAAGCGGGATGCGCAAGGCAAAGGTATGTCCTTGCTAGGTTTTCCTTTTACCGGTCTCAAGGTGGATGTTAGGAGACCGGGTTATAGGATAGATAGCCGCACTATCAAGAGGGGCTTTCGGTTGGGTAACTTGATCACATCGTCATTGGGAGCTCAATCCTTTGCATAATTTGCATCTTCCTATTTTTTTGCTTCTTGGTGTTTCTCCATGTGAGGTTCTTGAGCTTGTTGCTAGCTCTTCAACAAGCCCAAGTTCATCAAAAACGGAATTCGTATGCATCTTCTATGGCATTTTCGAGTTTGAAGGTTTTACCGGTTCTTCTCATAGGGAGGCTTCATACCTTTCCTCATTTGGTTCTATCTTCCTTTGTTGGACTATGATGTTTTCATGCACCATATTGTAGAGCTTGTTGTCCTCGTCAAAACAAGCCCAAGATCATCGAAATCGGAGTCCGGATGCAAAATTTATTGCGTTTTCGTGAAGTCTGTTTCATCCCGGTTGTGGATCCGGTTCAACCGAGCCCCACACGATGCAGTGCGGTGCCAGTGCGGACGGATCTCAGACCGGATTTTCCGGTTTTTGCGACCGAGTTTATTCCGAGTTGGCAAACAGAGGTATTCCGGTTTGTAGTTCGGTCCTCCGGCCTGGGGACCGAGTTTCCCGGTTCTTGGGCTGGTCCAACCGACTTTTAAATCGAGTTTTCACAGATTTCCTCCCAACGGCCATATTTGCTTTCCCCTATAAAAGGGGGTTCTTCCCCCAACGATTTTGGGTGTTCTTGAGCTCAAAATTGACCTCCATTATTGACCCTCTTGAGCTTGCCTCCTCTCCCTTCCCTCCTATGATTCTTGCATCTTTTTGAGGGCCTTGGAAGAGGAGATCTAGGTCTACAATCCCCACCAATCAATTCCTCCTCTAAGTGAGAGGAACCCTTTGGATCTAGATCTTGGAGTCATTGGTTGACTTCTACCATTGTTCTTCCTCTCTAATTCCTCCCTAGCACTTGTTGCTTTGGTGGGATTTGAGAGTGAGGGATTTGAACACTCTTGGTGTTCTTGCTTTGCATTCTTGCATAAGTGTTGAGCTCTCCATTACGATTTGTTCGAGTGAGAGACCGTGAGCTTGTTGCTCTTGGAGGGTGACCTCCTAGCTGGCTTGGCGGTTGGTTCCACGGTGTCCTCTTCGTAGAAGATTGTGAAGGGACCCAGGCTTCTCCTTCGTGGAGCTTGTGAAGTGGTTGTGGAGCTTGCCATCTCCGGAGTGGAGGAAAAGCTAGCCATAAGGAAAGGGCCTATTCCTTCGTGGGATAGACTCGGAGAAGAAGGTGAGCCTTCGTGGCATTGGGAAATCCTTCGTGGAATCCCACACCTCTCACTTGACGTACCTTACTTGTAAGGGAACACGGGAATACATCTTCGTCTCCGCGTGCCTCGGTTATCTCTATACCCGAGCTTACTTTCCTTGTGATAGCCATCGAGCTTGAAGTACTTATATCTTGCTTATCACCTGTGGTATATTTATCTTGTGCTATCTTGCTTAGCTTATCTTGTTGTTGGTGCACTTAGTTGAGCCTAGTGTATTTAGGTTTTGTGCTTGTAAAATAAACGTTAGTTTAATTCCGCATTCTATCAAGCCAAAACCGTAATAGTTTTGAAATTACCTATTCACCCCCCTCTAGACGACATCTCTATCCTTTCAATATTGTCTCTATAGTACCATGGAAATTACATTTTGATTTTTCAGTTTTAAAAGCAATGGACAATGCATTATATTGTTTATTTATCTCCTTATGGTACTGTTTTATGAAGTCTCATGCCGCTTAGAATATCTAGCACAAACCATATAGCCGATTGTGAAGCTTTTCTATTTGTGCTAGAACTTTTTATTGCTATAGGTGCTATACATATTGAGGCTTCTAGTGATTCATTGTGAGTAGTGCAACAATGTCCATGGCTTACCAAAGTTTCGATGAATCACTTATTATTTATCTTGATACATGTATAGATATAAATTTCATCTTGGATTAATTTATCATTACTCATATATCTAGACATGAAAACTGAAGTGCAAATGAGTTGGCTCAACCAACTTCTGGCTACCATGTTATTCATGATATATTTCATATTCCACAAGAGCCGATGCTTTGTTTCGCTAACATAGGTAAGGCCAGATTGGAGATCACCGCTTCGGCCACTAATGAAAGATCTAGTGCAGGTGAAGATATAGAACAGAGGAAGCCCATTATTGATTACAAGAAAAATCTGAACTAAAGGGTGAACATGATAGTTCGGGTGCTCTTCAGATACTCTTTAATAGGTAATAATCTTTATTGTCGAATAGTTGGTGATATTCTTCTTGAGCACTTGGATGAAGACTAGGAGAGGATTATTGTTGGAGTTGTTCATGAATACATTCATTATATTCATCAATCATCAAGATGAAAGTGGTTGTTCCCGAAGGAAAACATTTGTAGAAGTTATACCCAAGTGATAACAAGCCTGAACATAAAATGGCCGATATATATTTATCGCCCTTAGCACATATGGCCGATATAGAGTTATCGCCCTAAGACAACCAGTGGCTAATGGAGTGTTGACATCGTCCTTAGACTAAAAGCGGAGCAAGTTATTTTCCGTCACGCAAGCTCTGCGAGAAAACAGGGGGCATGTGTTGGCATTCGTTTTGGGTTTGTAGCTAATCAAGGAAAATAGGGAGAGACACTCGAAAAGGTCTAATTGGAGGATTATTAATCATCATCAAAGAGACACCGTATCAAATCAATGCATGGTCAGGCTTAGCCGATTATGCTAGTGTTCAGAGAAGACTCGGGGATTGATGTATGGAGGCTTTCACTATGACTCCTTTAAGATGACCTCAAATGAAAAAGTGCCAAACATGAAAGTTGTGTGTCTCATCGAAACAAGCAACTTTGGCTTTTGAATCTTCTTAATCCAAGTTAGTATGCAAATTTAAGAGTTAAAATACTGTCAGAGACCGAGTTAGCAGGGCGAGATCCACGGTCGTCGGACCACAGACCATGTCTCACCCTAAGGTGAGAGCAATGTACTCAGCCAACCTAAAAAACTTTCTAATTTGATCAATCTACTTATGACTTAATTTAAGCAGTCAAGACCAACTCGAATGGAAAAGTACAAAACATGAAAGTTCTTTAGTTTTCTGAGATGAACAACTTTGGTTTTGGAGTCATTTTTATATAAGCAAGTATGTGACCTTAAAATTTACAATACAGCGGAATTAAGTTAAATTCGTTCGGTCAAATCCGAGTTTGACACGAAAATAAGAGGAAAATACCATCAAGATCAGATCGGATTGAAAAGTGGCCAACATCAAAGTTCTTCGTATTTTCGAGACGAACAACGTACGTTGATTTTTACGAAATTTTGATTCGAACTCGTTTACTATCTTAAAAGTGGTCCTGAAGGTACAAACAAGTTTTTGACCAAACAGTTACGCAAATTTCGGATTTGCTTGTTCGAGTTAGACCCTAACTAGGATTTTGGACGTCAATCCAACCCTCTTTCTGCACGAAAAGTCCAGTCGCTCCTTATATACATGAGGGGTGAAGGCCGATTGAACCAACAACAATCGAACAAATCAATCTACTATTTTTTCGTGTTCATATACTTTTTATCTCTCTCCTTTATATCTTTCTTCTTGTTCTTCGTCGTTCTTCAAGATTGGAGGTTACGAATCCACGAGGATTTAGGGGCGGTCAGGCCGACCTAGGGCAGCCCATAGCCGCCGTGCCACCCTGACGGGTCCCTCCCGGGCGAGCGGGGTTTTGGGTCTACAAAGATTCCCGCCGGACAGTCTCGCGTATCGCGCTTCCGGCGAGCCTCCCTCGGCGCGTGCTGCCGCGCATCGCGCTCGGCGCCGAGGATACACGTTGATGTGTTCGTGTGCGAACACCCTTGATCAAACTTCCATTCCGGGAGAACGAAGAAGTAATTTTCATTCTCCAGAGTCCCTAGATCCAACTTCCATTTCCATGAGAACAAGGAAGTATTTTTCATGCTCTAGAGTCCCTGGATCCAACTTCTATTTCCACGAGAACGAAGAAATAATTTTGATGCTCTAGAGAGCAGCTGACCATCCGAATTTTCATGGCATGAACTCGATGCACTTGACAAAACCATTGATGACAACAATGTCTCGAGACAACCTCGGAGTTCCCATCCTAAAACCCTTATCTCGCTCGCCTTGACACACTTGTCCTCAACGAGCGTACGGCGTGTGCTAGTGGCGAGCACGTCGCAGAAGAGTATGCCCGACTATAGATCAACCTACCCCGTTGTCCATGCATTCCTCCGATGGTGAATTCATACACCACCTCCATTAAGACGGAGGGAGTAGTTCATATGAGGTCAAAGTTTGACATGGCTTAACTTGAGAGTTAGGCTGTTTTTTCCTTACAAAGGTCAAAATGTACAACTTGCCATGTCTTCTCTACTAATATAGTCAACCGCATTTTGGCCTTATTTTTTTTCTGCAATTAAGGTCGCCACACGTGACATCGAGAAAAAGGCTCGTCACATGTGACATTTATGTCTTTTATTATACTTCCTCCATCTCAAATTAGTTGTCTTAGACGGAGTAGATTTGTTGACCCAACTTGATAGTACACATGCAATTGCACAAGCTTATTGCTCGAGGAGCCGAACTTTCAAAAAAGGGCAAAAGTGAGATAATAGAGGTAGATTAGTTATTAGACAACAAAAAGACAAAAAACTCGATACTGGGTCCGGTTCAACGAGGCAGACAACTAATCGCTTAACTCTGAAGAAATCCCGAGAGAGCCGAACAGAACATGCGACCAACAAGGGCCTTTACCCGGCTAGTAGGGATCATTCCTAAGATTTAGGTTTTAGAGTTTAGGACACAGTGAGAGGCGATGGTGGTTAGTCATTGGGAATGATGTCGTTCTACTACACGCTCGAAAGTCACAACACGTTGTTCTTTCATTAAAAATGCAATCACACTAACACATAGTTTTTTTCTTGCGCAATAACATCACATAGTTCATAGGAGGCCAAAATTTGACATGACTTAACTCAAAATGTTAGGGTATTTTCGCCTTTCACTGTCAAAATTTACAGCTAGCCATGTATTCTCTACTTATACGGTCAACAACATCGTAGTCTTATTTTTTTTCTCCATAATTAAGGTCGTCACATGTGACATTGAAAAATAAAAAGCTCGTCACACGTGACATATGTGCCGTCTATTCGAGATGTGTTGACCCAACTTGATACAACCAATTGCACGGGCTTATCGATGGAGTAGCTGACCTACGAAAGATGGCAAAGGGAGATAGGTAGATTAGCCCGTAGAAAGACAAAGGACTCAAGACCTAGTCCAGTCCAACGAGGCAGCTAATCGCTTAACCCTGAAGAAACCCCAATAAAAGCTGAACAGAACGGGCCACCACAGGGGTCTCCACGCGCTGGAAGAGACCATTCCGAGGACCGTTTCGCAAAACCTCACCTACCAAAATTTGATTTTTCTTTTCTTTTACCACCCCCAGTCCCACCCACCATTGCCCCTCCTTTCACTCCACCAAAGCGAAACCGACCTTTCCCCCTCCCCTCCCCTCCCCTCGCGCTCCCTTCCCACCTCCCCCCACCCAGCCTCGCCGAGATCTACCTGCCCCTAGGGTTCCGCCCCCCCGTCCACCAGCGGAGAGGTCAGTACCACCGGCGGGCGATCGAGCGAGCTCGGACTCCGCGGGGCAGGGCCGACGACGAGGGAGCGAGGAAGGAAGCAGCCATGGGGCAGCAGTCGCTGATCTACGCCTTCGTGGCCCGCGGCACGGTCGTCCTGGCCGAGTACACCGAGTTCACGGGGAACTTCACCACCATCGCCTCCCAGTGCCTCGTCAAGCTCCCCGCCAGCAACAACAAGTTCACCTACAACTGCGACGGACACACCTTCAACTACCTCGTAGAGGACGGCTTCAGTGAGTCCATCCCCTCCCCGTCCGATCCCTTGCTTTTCGCCCGCTCGATTCGATCTGATGCGTGTGGATCTGGTGCGGTGCGTGCTCGAGTTGTGCTGCCTGGGTCTAGATCTCGCGGATTACCCGGGTATGCGGTTAGGTCGTTTCAAACCTTTGACTAGTGCCCCCGATCGACTGGCTACTAGTCCAAGTTGCTCTTATAGCCGCGTTCTCTACACTTGTAGTTGCCCCCATTCGAGTTTGGTAATACTTCTGGAGGTTATCAATGTTGTGGTATGCGCTAAATGGTTGTTCGTTCTCATCCTACGGTGCAGAAGGTGCAATAGCCGACAGCAGCAATAAAAGCATACCACTACATAGTGTCGCTTCTAGATGTTCATGCTATTTATAGTACAAGGATAGACGATCACTCACTGGCTTGCTAGGCATGTGCATCGAATGCCACCGCATGTTTATGCATGTCACACTGTGGTGTTTCCGGAAAAGTAATGTCCCCTTGCGCTATTTAAAAAGTGACATTGATGTATCAACGCTTCTATGCTTTTCTGGTGATTGTGCTTTGCAGTTAATTTGTTACTTTCAGGCTGCTATATCTATTTATAGTATAAAGGGTAGAGGATTTATTGCTGGCTTGCTAGACATGTGTATGAAATGGCAGCACTTAAAGTATGCATGTTATAAATTGATGTTTCCCAAAATGCGATGCCCGTTAAACTTTTACCGAGTGACATATATGTATCAACGCTTCTGTGCTTTCTCATAATCGTGCTTTCCAGTTAATTTGTTACTTTCAGGCTGCTACGGCTATTTATAGTACTATAAAGGGTAGATGATTTATTGCTGGCTTGTTAGACATGTGTATGAAATGGCAGCACTGAAGTATGCATCTTATAAGTTGTTGTTTCCAAAAATGCAATGCCCCTTAATCTTTTACCAAGTGACATAGGTGTACAACGTTTCTGTGTTTTCTCATGGTTGTGATTGCCGTTCAATATGTGTTTGCATACCCTTAATCTATTTGAAAAGTAAGTAGATAGGGAATCGGTTAAGATCTTTTCACCAGTGTAAATTAAATTGATCAACGAAGCTATTTGTATGATAGAAGTTTCAGCCTTTTATAACAAGTGATCACCATTATGATGATGCATCTAAGGTGGTATACACATGTCATGAATAATGTTTCGATATTTGTAAAAGAATTAGAGCATTGATCTGCAAGCATTCTAGAACTGATGATTATCTTGTGCACAGTTTTTATGCAAAATCGAATCATATAGGTGCTTCTCTTTGATTGGACTGTAGTGTAGACCGAATATATTGGTGACTGGTGAAGTCAGTTGTAGCCTTGGGCACTTTGCAGCAACGCTGGTCTTCTGTTGTTGCACATACCTGGCTGCACTTGTACCACACGGGTTTTTGATCAATGATACCATTCATATTTCGTTGACACTTTTGACTTGCACTCATCAATGTTTAGCTGTAACATACTGCGGAAATATGAGTTCAAATTGTAGAATGTCAGTAGAATACAACTTGTTATCAATCTGCAATTCTATTCAATGTTATATTATTTATCATGTTTGAATTTAACATTGGTCGAATGTTCATTAGTTCAAGTCAAAAGTGACAATTATTGTGAATGGAGGTAGTAGAAGATATATGTGACAATGTAGAGCAATTTAACATTGCTGGTTAATTTTAATATATATCTATGTGTTTTTATTCTAGTGCTACTGTATGGACACTTACCGCACCATTCCTTCAAACTTGCCCTTAATAATCACAAATGCCCTATAGCAGTAACTATATGGCTTGATAAAATTGATCAGCAACTAATGTCGAAATATATTTGAGCAACTGACTTATTGCACACATGGCACTTCGTGCTCGTCTATCTCCTTGGCTGAATTATTACTCCAGAATACTATTACCTCTGTTCCTAAATATAAGATGTTTGGTAGGCTAGTACATTACAATTTTGGAATTTGTAACATCTAATTCAAAAAGCTACGATGCTGACTTCATGCTTTCTTCTGCAGCATACTGTGTAGTTGCTGTTGAATCAGTAGGGCAACAGATGCCCATTGCTTTCTTGGTTCGGATAAAGGACGACTTCAGCAAAAGATATGGTGGTGGGAAAGCTGCTACTGCTGCAGCAAGCAGCCTCAACAGAGAGTTTGGGTATGTGTTGCTGCCAGTGTTTTTTTTAATGTATGTGGTTTTATTCTTTTTGCTAATTTTGTGTGAATATTTATTGTTTGCAGATCTAAACTTAAAGAACACATGCAGTACTGTGTAGACCACCCCGAAGAGATAAACAAGCTCGCTAAAGTGCAAGCACAAGTTTCAGAAGTGAAAAACGTTATGATGGAAAATATTGAGAAGGTACATCTTTCTTTGCGGGAGTTACCTTTATGAAGTATAAAATTTGAAATTAAGGGTAACTTCTGGAGAATGCTCATGATACATACTCTTCTTTTGCACTGCAGGTTCTTGATCGTGGCGAGAAGATTGAGCTGCTTGTTGACAAGACAGAGAATCTCCGCTCACAGGTCTTGACACTTGACACATTTTTTATCCCGCCCTGTACTGGGCAGTGTACTTAAATTATGTTTGGTTTCAAGCTGTTATTATATAATAGCAAGAGCATATCAGCTTTGTTTCAGGCTGTTATTATATATTGGCAAGATCATTGGGTTTTGTTTCAAGTTCTTATTACATTTTAGCAAGAGTATAATAAGGTCATAATTGAAGCAGTTGTGCTTGGATCTGGCTTTATCATAATTATGCTGGTGGGTCAAGTGGTCAAGTCAACTACTGGCACACGTAATGGTTGCTGGATTAGGCGCTCTTGATATGCCCAAAGTACTAGGGTGTCAATCATGATACGAATGATGGCTGTATTTTCTGAAACCATTTTGTCTGTTTGTACCTAAGTGGCTAATACTTTTAGTTCTTACGGATGACTACAAACCTCCCTAGGTTATCCTCTAGCAAGGACTTGTGGTGACTGAACATGCCTTCTTCCTGTAATGGTTATAATTCTTCCTTTGACGAGAACTACATTATTGTCCAGGTTACCTGTAATCAATAGGGTTTGTGATAAAGTATTTGCCATTTTCCATCTAGAGGAGTTTCAAGTCTTATTATACTATTGCTCTAATGCTAGTGCCCAGTTAAGTTATAGTATCGCCATGGTAATGTCTTGTTATTCTTAAGTTTAGGCATCAGATTATGGAAGTAGTGTTCTGTGCACCCATGTTTGATTTTGAACTTGGTGTCCTCCTGGCTATCTCAACACCTAGGTCTGCTGCAGGCAAAGATTAAAGCATTGCTTAATGTTGAGTTTCGGGCATTGAAAAAGGATAACATTTATAAGTTCTAAAGTTCCATAAACACACATGTGTTTGCAACTATGCTTCAACTGAAGAGTTCTGAAACTCCATGTGCTATTTGAGATTTTTAACGCCGTGTACGTGATTTCAGGCTCAGGATTTCAGGCAGCAAGGAACACAGGTGAGGAGAAAGATGTGGCTACAGAACATGAAGATCAAGCTGATTGTGCTCGGCATAATCATCGCACTCATTCTGATCATCATCCTGTCGGTGTGCCATGGGTTCAAGTGCAGCAACTGAAGAGGGCGAGATTGTCTGAGAACACACATTCAACTGTCACTATATTACTCTGCTGCTGCTGCTTGGAGCAAAAACCCATATGGTGTTTTGTTCTTTCTTCTCTACTAGTGTGCTCTGGCCTGGTTCGTGGTGCCTTTGGGGTTGGTGTTTACGTTGTCTGTCTGCTTGATGCTGCTGGATGGTGGTTGCTGGGTCAGCGGGTCGTGTATTTTTGGTGAATGCTATGTATAGCTTGGATCTTGACACATTTGCTCTATTATTATATGATGAGTAGATTTACTTAATTCGCGCGAGAATTGTGTGTGCTTGGTTCTCATTGTCGGAGCTC
The DNA here is from genome assembly GCA_023614405.1 of Avena insularis. Classification (NCBI taxonomy): domain Eukaryota; kingdom Viridiplantae; phylum Streptophyta; class Magnoliopsida; order Poales; family Poaceae; genus Avena; species Avena insularis. The sequence goes on along the minus strand of CM042696.1, from coordinate 27,077,565 downwards.
TGGCTCCACTAGCCTGGCTTTCACGAGTTGCTGTCATCCGGTGTAGTGTGATTTTCATCGTTGAAATAGTCAAAATCTGTGTGTATTTTGACTTGTTACAAGTAGTGCTCTATTATACTTGGGCCAATTGTTTGCTTTCCTACAAGTCAGGCTTGGTGGCTGGATGCATGCTCCAGTATTAACTTATTTTGACTCATATATCGTTCCAATTCCTGAATGCGTATCTATGGGATGCTGCACGCTATGTTTCGGTTCTCAAACTCTCTTTATGCAGCGGACAGTCCGTTGAATTTAATGCCACATGCAAACATGGTTAGAGCTTCAAATGGTGGCCTTTTCAAGATTTCTTGCCTGACATGGTGCAACGTACCAAATCTGCTTCGAGTTTTGCTGCGTAGTTCAAACATGGTCTGTATGAAAATAGAGGGATAGCTGGCAGTTCCAGTTGTTCTACTACGATGTACACTGTTACGGGAAGCGACACACGCGGTGACACTGTTTTAACTTGTGCTATTTTTTCCAGTTGCATCCAAAAACGAATACGTAAGATGGGAGGGGAGCCTGTCATTAGGACCTCTCTTGAGTTGGCTACCCAATATGAGCTCCAATACCAATTCAACAAATTCTTGAGTTGGTCACCCAACATGAGCTCATACAAGGTTAAAGGGAGGGCAGCCGTCGTTAGGACCTATCTTTATGTGGATGACGCTGCCATTTTTATGGCACCCTATAAAGATGAAATCCCAAACCCAGTCCCGGGCCCAAGGGTTGTGGCCCATGCGCTCAGTAAAGGGCCCGGAAATTTTGGGGGCCCGGGGCCCAAAATTATTAAGTGCGCATTATACAGTGTAAACTTCAATAAATAATTGCATTCGAATTGGGGCCTCTAACGTTTGTAGTTTCCATAGATCTAGAGGCAGTGGCGGCGCTAGGAATTTTCTGCAGGTATTCAATATACCAAAATTTGTCACTATTTTGCCTAAAATTTCTCTGTTTTGTCAAATTATGGGTATTCATATGAATACGCCTGAATACACCCAGCGCCGCCATTGTCTAGAGGGTTCATGTTCGAATCCTTACAGGCATGGGCGTACGCAGGGGTGGGACCGGGTGGGCCGTGGCCCACCCAGAATTCTAGAGAATAAATAGACTACTGTCGTCGGATTGAGGACAAGTACGCCATGAGGGGGTCCTCGAGGCATGTGGAAGAGAGGGGTGTGAGTTGTACGGTGTTCCGGGATGGTGAGCACACAAGTTTACCTAGGTTCGAATTCACCGACGGTGGACAGATCCTACTCCAGCTAGCAATCCAGTAATACGGCAGAACCGGAATATGAGTTACACGAGTTTTGCCTATGCGAGTTGAGATTGTAGACTATTGTGTGGGTGCCATCTCAGGCCATCTCCAATGCCCCTGCAAACGGACCCGACGGGTCCGAACCTGTCCTCCCGGATCGAGACCACGGTCCAACGCGTACCTGCAAACAAGGAGGAGGCCCCAGACCAGTCCGTTTCGGTGCAAACCGGGCCAAAACTTGAGCCCGGTTTGCGGGGGCTCTGACTGCCCGCGCGTCCGAGTGGTGTCCTGCACTTCCACGCCCGTGGTCCTCTCGTCAGGTACACACTCGCGTCCCACACCCTGTTTCCCCACCCTCCCTTCTCCCACCCTTGCTACCGTCGGAGTCCGTTGCCTCCTCCTGATGGCCACCTCCCCTCCCTCGCGGCCGTTGAAGCCTTTTTGCCGTTGAGAAGCCCTAGTACCCGAAGATCTAGCCTTCCCCGGGCGTTGAGCTCGGCCTTCTCCTAGGAAACATGGTTTAGAGCTCTTCGTTGGCCGTTCTTCGTTGAGTTGTTCGGTTCTCAAGCTCTCTTTATGCAGCGGACAGTCCGTTGAATTTAATGCCACATGCAAACATGGTTTAGAGCTTCAAATGATAGCCTTTTCAGGATTTCTTGTCTGACATGGTGCAACGTGCCAAATCTGCTTTGTATTTTGCTGCGTATATTGTAGTTCAAGCTGATGAAAAAAATTCATGGTCGGTATGAAAATAGAGGGATAGCTGGCAGTTCCAGTTTTTCTACTACTATATACTCCCTTCGTTTTAAAATATAGATGTTTTAGTTTTTGTAAAAAGAGTGTATCTGAACCTTTTAGTTTGCTACAAACTAAAAGGGTCTAGATAAACTTTTTTCACAAAGATAAAACATCTTATATATAAGATGTTTTAGCTTTATGAAAGAAGTAAATGTAGACTCTTTAATTGTATAGGTTTATGTAGGTTTAAAATAAACCTACACACTAAAACGAGATACACTCTATTCATAAAACTAAAACATCTAATATTTTGAACGGAGGGAGTAATACTACGCTGTTCTCGGAAGCGACGCACGCGGTGACACTGTTTCAACTAGTGCCATTATTTCCAGCTGCATCCAAAAAGGAATACGCAAGATTAAAGAGAGGGGAGCTGTCATTAGGGCCTCCCTTGAGTTGGCCAGCCAACATGAGCTCCTACACCATTTTGAACAAATTCTTGACTTGGCCACCCAACATGAGCTCTTACACAAGATTAAAGGAGGGAGACATCGTTAGGACCTCTCTTTATGCGGATGGCGCGGCCATTTTCGTGCACCATACGGAGATGATATCCAAAACCTATCCAACTTCCTTATGTGCTTTGATGAGATTACCAGCCTTGTGAAAAAACTTCCAAAAAAACATGGTAGTACCTATTCATTGCGATGGATTTAGACCTCGATGATGTGCTACAAGGTTTACCCGTGGTGAAATCATCCTTCCCCGTGAAATACCTTCGCCTCCTGCTATCGGTTTGGCAATTAAAAAGGGTGGACCTCCAACCACTTGAAGATAAGATGGGCGGGAAGCAAGTCACTTGGGATGGCAAGAACATCGATGCGGTCGGGCACGGTTCCCTTATCAAGTCCGTTCTTACCTCTCAAGCCATCTACCACCTTACTCCCCTCAACATTCCATCGGGTTGCTGTGCTAGCTTAAACAAGATTGAGCGTGCTTTTCTTTGGGTCGGTACTAAGGAGGTATCCGGTGGCTAATGCGGAATAAACTGGGAGATGGTTTGTAGGCCTACCCATCTCGGTGGCCTTGGAATTCTTCACTTTGAGAAGTTTGGGCGGCCTCTTAGGCTTCGGTGGCCTTGGTATGAACGGATGGACCGCAAGAGGCTTTGAATTGGCCTTGAGACTCCGCGGATATGTCCCTCTTTTACGCTCAATCACTATTGGGAGTGGCATGATTGCACCCTTTTGGGATTCCCCTTGGCTCAATGGGAAGAAGCCCATTGATATTGCGCCACTCATCTATGAGGCATCCACGAGGGAAAAAAAATGGAGTATTAAGCAAGCCTTATATGATAACGCTTGAGTTTCTAAAATCAAGATGGACATTGATCTAACTATCCCACATCTCCGAGAGTTCATCAATCTTTGCGTAGAGTTAAGCAACATGCACCTTCAAGATGATGTAGAAGACTCAATAATTTGGAACCACACAAGCAATGCGGAATACACTTCCTTTTCTGCATACAATTCACATTTTTTTGGAGATACAAGTCCCCATTTGAACAAGAAGGTTTGGGCTCCTCCAAAAAATTAAGTTCTTTGATTGGTTGGCTATCAAAAATAGGCTTTGGACGACGGATCGACTAGAGAAGAGAGGTTAGACAAATTGATTCCCGACATCGAGGAGTGGTCGGCGGATCTTCCTATTTGATTCTTTGGTGGGCCAACATGTCGAGCAAAGGAGTACGAAACCGCAAGCCTATGGAGAGCCTCACTATGCTCATATCTTGGACAACTTTGACGGACACTCAATCGGAGAGTGTTCCGCAACAAATCCACCCCTACGACTTTCCTCTTGAGAACATTAAGGCCGAAGCAAAATTGTGGGTCACCACGGGTGCAAAAGTTCGAGTGTTGTAGTCTCGGTAGAGGAATCCCTCTGCTAGCACTATGTTTTTTCTTTTTTTCCAAACTCTCTTGCTTAATTGATGGATATATAGAGGCAAGTCTTTTGGCTCCGTTTCCAGAGAAAAAGGAAAAGGATACGTGTTGAGTTGCTGCTAGCTGCTTCGTGGAACAGCCAGAGACCGGAGGCTTGAATCGTTTTACTCCCTCTGTCCTAGATTAACTTACGCGGATTCGTTTAGATATATACGCGTATAACGCGTCTTAGTGAATATTAGCCCCGTTTGAGATTACTAGTCCTAAGAGCCAAGTTGTAAATATCAAGACACTCCATAACTCTCTCTTATTAATCTATGCATGTACCAATAGTTTTACATGCATGAGAGAAGTGAGAGGAAAAAGAACACATACTATATTAGACTAGAGAGACTAATAAATGAGATAGTTCTTATAATCTCGAACAATATAAAAGCGCTCTCTGTCGGGGGGTTAACCTCGGGTAGGTCAGAGACGGGGAAAGACAGAGGTACTGTCCCCGTCTGGTTTCCGAGCTACGGCCTAGGTCGGCCGAATCATGGATATGTCGGCCGATGAACGGAGGCAAGAAGCCCATGTTTAGGTATCAAGTAGTTACCCGGCCGAGTTAATGAGAAAATCGGCCGGGTTACCCAAATGATCTTCATGCAGGTAAGGAACGAGCCGAGTAACACAAGGTAAGGCCGAGTGATATGAAGCTTGCAGGAGAAGGAGAAGCCCAGGGTCAAAGTATAGCTGCAGGCTAGAAGGAATCAGGACAGGGCCAAGCACAAGAGACAAGGACGCACGGCGTCAGAAGGGCAGAAGGAGGTCACGAAGGTGACAGTCCTGAAGCCCGAGGCACGCAGGAGGGGGGCCACTGGAGCCTTGCCGTCATTAGAAGGGCGACAGGGAAAGGAGGCCGCCGAACTACTATTTTGGGACAAGCATATTCCACGAATATGCTTGCCTCGTCAGCCCTAAGGGCACCCAAGGCACCCCTTTATAAGGGGAGGTTTGGACCCTGAGGGAGAAGAAAAAGAGGAGAGCACCGATAGGCTGGGGAGATTCACATTGTCCCCCCTAAGCAGCTCAAGGAGCACTTGTAACCCATCAAGAGAGAAATAAAGTTCATCACTTTGGCAGCTTGAGTGTAAAGACAGTTGCATCTTCCCTCCCCAGATCCCACTAGCATCCATCGGCCCCATACTTTAGCCTACCCATGGCATCTGCCGTGACACCACCACGACAGTTGGCGCCCACCGTGGGGCCAGAAGCGATGCTAGCTGGAGTCGTGATCCGGACGGGAAACTTCATCAACACCGGCGAGCGCGTTGTTTCTGGCTTGGTCCAGAGATTTGGTCTCTGCGACTATGTCGGAGACAATGCAGGGAGCTTCGGAAACCCCCAGCGCAGGATCTTCATCGGCCTGGGCGAAAGCACAGGTCTACGCCGTCGACATCACCGACATTTATCCTCACCAAGTTGTTGTTGCGGGAACCACCTCGAGCGCGGCAGTCCATCAGGGGAGCATCGGGCGGGCAGCGTCGAGGTGATGGTCGCAGCAGGGACTCAAGCGGGAGCAGCGTTAGCCGGGTCAAGCAGAGAACCTGGCCAGCGCATTGTGGTCCGCCTAAGCAGATCACACTGCAAACCGCCGAGGTAATTCCGCCAGTGACAAACCCGGCAGAGCTGCATGACACCACCCCAAAGGCACCAAGAGTGAGAGGACCACCTCTGGAGAGACCAGAGAACATTCTTCAGGCAACTATAGAGAATTTAACCACACCAGTAGCGCCGATACTTGATCCGGCAAATGCGCAGGCAGAGTTAGAGGAAACCAGGCAAAAGGTGCTGGTAGAGGCCAAAAAGTATCAGCCTCAAGAATCCTTGAACAGGACCACGAGAGAATATGCAAAAGCTAATATGCTTGATATCGCACCCGGCGTGGGCGAACTAAGATTAAGAGGTAAGAACCTCATGAATGATATTAACAAAGAGCATGAAGCTCACAGAGCGAATCAAAGCGATTTGGGTTTGCTTACAAGACACCCGGCGAAAAACACGAGAGCGGCAAATGCCGCAGCTTTGGAATTAGAGGGATTGACGGGGAAGCTCGCAGAAACAACAAGAAAGAGTGAATGAGCTGGTGCATCGCGAACCAGCAAAATGAAATGCTCGAGAGCCAACCCGGCAAGACCGGGGCTTCACGGATGGTTCATTCGGCAGGGTAGCACACCTTTTGCTTTATCTGCAACAATCTTCACCGAAACAACGCTAGAAAAGAAAAAGCAATAACCTCAGGGAAGAGGAGCAAACAAATTGTTCCATATGACCCGGCAATAGCTGGAAAGGCAAATAAGAACAGAGGCAATGCAAGCCGAGGTAATAGTGGGGAGAGAAACCACGACCGCATGGAAAAGGACGACGGCGGCCGAGGTAATGGGGAGCACGGCAGGAAAGAACCTGCAAGAGACAATCATGAAAACCAAACCCCGGCCGAGGTAAGAAGAGAAGTGCCGCTCAACCCGCAACCAAGACATGAGCCTCGGCAGGAAAGAGAAGTGAGGCCAGCTCGCTACAATCAGATGAATGAAAGGTATAATGATGGATATTCCGAGGTCGAATCGCAAACCAGGGTGGAAACAATCACTATGGGATGCGGATAGAATCTGTCTGATTTGCCGACAAATGATGCAAGAGTAAAGTTGGATCGGCTATACCGTCCGAGCTATTGGAAGAGCAAGGTCCACCAGGTCCGCATGTTTTGGACCAAGGATCATGGGCGAACCACCAGTGCCGAATTTTCAGTTGGCAAGAGGCACAAAAACGTACAATGGAAGTACCAAACCACAAGACTGGTTGATTGATTATGCCACCGCTGTGAAGATAGCGGGTGGCAATCTGAGATGGGCTGTGCGGTATGTCCCACAGATGTTGGAAGGACCAGCCAGGGTATGGTTGAATAATCAACCAGCTGGCAGTATCAACTGCTGGTTGGATTTCGAAGAGATGTTCGTTAGCAACTTTACCAGCACATACAAGAGACCGAATAGACCACAAAGAATTAGCCATGTGCAAGCAGAGGCCGAATGAAATGATAGAGAGTTTTTAACTCGATGGTGTAACTGAGAAACTCATGTGAGGGAGTTATCGAATCATAGCGATCGCTTGGTTCGCATAAAGGCTGCCGTTATGGCAGCGTCTTTGTGGCAACGCCTGCAGAGATATGCCAACCACCGGCGAAACTATCGAATAGCGGACTCCTATGCATTGGGTGACCCAACCCAACCGGAGTTAATGTCGGCAGATCATCGTGAGCAACAAGACCAGACACGAGAATTGGCCGGGTCATCTAGGCGTGATTTCAGAGGAAGAAGAAGAGAAGAGAGGCCGGGTTATAGATATAATTCAGCCCAGGTGGCGGCTGTAGCACAAGATCAGCCGAGTCACGGAGCAACTCAACGACAGAAAAATGGACCTCAACGGTGGACATCAAGGAATGAGGGAAAGAGGCAATGGACCCCAGAGCAAAAGAAGCAATGGCAAGAGAGGCCGAAGTATACGTTCGAATCCATGTTAGATCAGCCGCAAATTTCACACATCAAACCCATCTAGACCGCCAATCATACAACCCGCAATGCGCTGGATGAAAAATGCGATGGGGAACCCGGCAGAGTTCAGGTTTCCCATCGGTGCAACAAAGACATCGCCGCAACTAATCGGAGCAAATACACAGCAATCGATGCTACCGCCTTTCCCCGAGGTACGATAACTCGGATCGAAGGATGCGTGCATCAAGTAATGAACCGAGGCGGGACGGAAGGATAAATCCGCGAATCTTCGGACGTAATGATTACGAACATCACGGTCTTATTGTGTGTTCACGACGAACAAAGGACAAGCGAGTGTGCAGCGCGGCATATGGAAGTGAATGCGGTTGTACGGCGGTTTAGATACCAACCATGGTCCGATCAGAGATGACCGGAGCATGAAAGACCACCCCAGAATAATGCCAAGTCCAGGATCATATGCACTCGTGTTGGATCCAACTTTTGTGGGACCAAGCATCAATGTGAAATTCTCAAAAGTACTCATCGATAATGGAAGCAGTATCAACATCATGTACAAAGATACCATGCACAAGCTCGGAATATCACAGAATATGCTGCAGTCCACGAGGACAACTTTCCATGGGATAGTGCCGGGGCTTTCATGTGAGCCCATCGGTAAAGTCCAGTGGACGTGTTATTCGGTACAAGAGATAACTGCAGCGCAGAAAATTTAGAATTTGAGGTGGTCGATCTGGAAAGTTGTTATCATGCTCTACTCGGACGGCCCGCACTGGCCAAATTCATGAGCAGCTGTCATATAGGTTATCTAAAGATGAAGTTACCCGGACCACAAGGTGATAACAATTGCGAGGGATTACAAGAAGTCAATGGAGTGTGCTTCGCCGGGTCAAATTGGCGAGTCATTGGTTATAGCAAGAGAAAAGAAAAGGATTCAGAGGTAGCAGCCCTCGCTCGGTCGGCCTGATTAAGCATGCCGCAGCCAACCCTCATGGCGATGTTTCTTTTCAGCCGACCAAAGAGACGAAGAAATTTCAGATTGATGAGCGGTTCCAGGCGCCTTGTTACTATTGGTGCAGGCCTTGACGCTAAATAGGAAGGCGAGCTCACCAACTTCCTCCGTGAGAATCGGGACATATTTGCATGGTCAACTCAAGATCGCAAGGTGTCGAGGAGTTAACTGAGCACTCTTTAAATGTCGGCCGAGCAAGGCCGGTGAAGCAACCTCTCCGCTTCACCAAGACAGGAGAAAAGTAATAGGGATGAAATAGCTCGGCTTCTCGCCGGGTTCATCATGGAGGTCTTTGTATCCGGATTGGTTATCAAATCCGGTACTAGTAGAAAAGAAAAAGATGACCCCAATGTAGCCATTGTGTGGCGAATGTGTATCGACTACACTAACCTGAACAAGGCATGTCCGAAAGATCCTTTTCCTTTGCCTAGAATAGACCAAGTCATTGACTCGACCGCTGGCTGTGAGCTGTTATCATTTGTAGACGCCAGACTTGGGTTTCCACCAGATACCGTTAAATCGACGATCAAATAAAGACTGCATTTATTACCCCGTGCAGAGCTTATTGTTATCGCACAATGCCATTCGCCTGCGAAATGCAGGAACAACGATCAAAGGTGCATGCAAAAGTGCCTACATGATCGAGATAGGAAAAATGTACAAGTATATGTGGATGACGTAGTCATCAAAACTAAGGAGAGCAAAACCTTGCTAGAAGATATCTGACAAACTTTCGCGAACTCGAGAAGGTTCGAATGAAACTTAATCGAGAAGTGCACATTTGGCGTGCAGCGGAAAATTACTCGGTTTCCTTGTGTCCAGCCGAGGTATCGAGGCTAATCCAACAAAGATAAGAGCAATAGAAAGAATGGAATTGCCGAGATGCTTGAAAGATGTACAAAAATTCACGGCTGCTGGCCTCGCTTAGTCGATTTGTATGTCGGCTAGGAGAAAAGGACCGCCACTTTATCAGTGATGAGAAAGTCGGACAAATTCATTTGGACTCCCAGCGGACCTTGCATTTCATGAGTTGAAAAAGATGTTAGTTCGGCACCCATTTTAGCTTCTCCATTATCGAAGAACCTATGCTACTCTATGTAGGGGCTACCAATCGAGTAGTTAATCTGTGGTTGTAGTAGAACGACTTGAAGAGGGTAAGACAGTTCAGAGGCCAAGATATTATCTAAGTGAAGTATTATCCACTTCAAAGCGAATTATCCGCACTATCAGAAGATGGCTTATGGAGTATATATGTCGGCAAAAAAGCTTAAGCATTACTTTGAAGAGCATCCCATCAAAGTAATCTGTGAGGCACCATAGCCGACATATTGAACAACAAAGATGCGAGTGGCCGAATAGCAAAATGGGCAATCGAGTTATCACCGTATGCTCCAAAATTTGATAGGAGAGATGCGATCAAATCTCAAGCTGTCGCCGACTTTCTCGTAGACTGGGCCGAGATGCAATATGAGCCACCACTGCCAGATCCAAATTACTGGACAATGCATTTTGATGGTTCCAAACTAAGGAACGGTTTGGGAGCAGGAATAGTGCTAACCTCGCCTAAAAAGATCGGTTGAAATATGTCGCAAATACATTTTGCCGCATCCAACAATGTAGCTGAATATGAAGCACTAGTTCATGGATTGAAAATGGCGAAAGAAATTGGTATACGCCGAATCCTATGCTACGGTGACTCGGATCTAGTAGTACAGCAAGTATCGGGCAGTTGGGACGCATTAGATGCTAATATGGCTTTGTACAGATTCCATGTGCAAAAGATAAGTGGATATTTTGAAGGATGTGAATTCCACCACATACCACGAGCAGAAAATGACGCTGCTGACACATTGTCAAAATTAGGATCAACCCGGCAATCAATTCCGCCAGGTATTGCCCTGGAGCACCTCAGGAAACCATCAATAAACCCATCACCAGAGTCCGAATCAATCTTTATCCCAGCAAGTTCTGCAGAGAATCATACGCCAATGGAGGTAGATCCGCGAAGATTCGGAATCCCTAAAGAGAGGGACAGCCGAGGTAATAGCAATCATGGAGAGAGCCGAGGTATATATCGTCGGCGAAAACATGGAGATAGACAGTGAGATCACTGCAGAAAGAGTAACGCCGATATGGGCGCAACCCATATTTTCGTACCTAAAAGACGCGGTATTGCCGAGTAATGAAATATTAGCCAGACAAACCATCAGAAGAGCAAAAGCCTATACAATCATAAACAATGAGTTATATAAGAGAAGCGTAACAAACATATTGCAGAAGTGTGTGAGTCCCACAGAAGGTCAGGAAATCCTTCTAGACATACACCAAGGAGAATGTGGGCACCATGCCTCATCTCGCGCTTTAGTAGCCAAGGCTTTCAGGCATGGATTTTACTGGCCAACGGCGTTAAAAGAGGCAGAAGAATTAGTTAAGAAGTGCAATGGGTGTCAGAGATATGCAACCAGAATACATATGCTGTCGGCCGAGTTAAAAACAATACCCATCACTTGGCCATTTTACGTATGGGGTTTAGACATGGTGGGACCTTTCAAGCCAAGAGAGGAGGAATGACCCACATCTTGGTTATGGTAGACAAGTTCACAAAGTGGATTGAAGTAAAACCAATCAAAAAGTGTGATGGGCACAAGCGTGAAATTTCTCAAGGATATCATCTTGAGATACGGATACCCACATAGCATTATTACGGATAATGGCACGAACTTTGCGTATGAGCCTTCAGATTTTGCCAAGAGAAGCACATAAGACTAGATGTTGCCTCGGTGGCCCACCCAGATCCAATGGGCAGGTTGAAAGATCTAATGGACTGGTGTTATCGGGAATAAAACCACGACTTGTTGAACCTTTGCAACGGTCGGCGGATGTTGGATCGAAGAAATCCCAGCCGTGTTATGGAGCCTCGGACTACTCGAATAGATCAACAGGTTACACTCCATTCTTTCTGGTATAACGGGCGAGGCCGTACTCCCGACATAATATATGACTCGCCAAGGGTTGCTCGACACAACCTCGAAACAAATGAAATAGCTCGGCAAGATGCCGTAGACCTGTTGGAAGAAGCCGGAGTTGACATTATCACGATCGGCCATTTATCAACAGAACTTACGGCGATATCACAGCAAGAAAGTGAATCCAAGAATATTCAAAGAAGGAGATTTAGTCCTCCATTGGTGCGGCGCACGGCGGCATGCACAAATTATCACCCCATGGGAAGGACCATTTATCGTGAGCAAAGCATTGCACAACGATGCATATTATCCGATCGATGCTCAATCCTGGAGAGAACAAAGGCGGAACAAAGCTGGTGAAAAGCAAGCGCCCACGGAATGTGGCTTTACTTCGCCATTTTACTCGTAGCGTTCTATCTCAAGGTCAAAATCAATAATGTATTTGCATCTCGGCACCCAGGCGATGGCTCGGGACTGCCATAGGATATATTTATGTCATATCATGTATTTCAAACCTCGGCACCCAGAAGCGATTACTCGGGACTACAATATGTTATGTTATGTTAGATGTTTAAACCTCGGTACCCAGCGATTACTGGGACTACAATATGTTATGTTATGTTAGATGTTTAAACCTCGGTACCCAGCGATTACTCGACTGCCATATGTAATGATTATTTGGTATTGTATGTTTGAACCTCGACACATGAGCAATGACTCGGGGACCGCCATATGGTATATTTATTTATTTCGTTACATACTTGAACATTGGCGATAAGAGCGGTGACTCGGGACTGCCGTATGTTGTGTTCTTTTCATGTTACGAATATGTACCTCGGTGCCAAAAGCATTGACTCAGGACTATCATATGGTATGTCAAATGCGTATTGACACTTAAACCTCGGCACCTAAAGCAACGATTCGGGACTACCGTATGATACCTCAAACCTATGCTAAGCAATCATATCAGTTTTATACCACCTCAAACGTGATTTATATAAGGAAGTTCCGGACAGCAAACGACAATCCAGCGATTGTTGCTTGCTCCCCTGGAGTAGTTAACTTATATTCAAAACAGGTCAATAGCGTAGATATTCAGCGCTAATGCCTGGATAAGATCATCAAAATAACGGCAAAGTTGAGCCCTAAAAGATGAAGAAATTACGAGCCAGCAAGGCAAGAATTGAGACGGCGTCCACTTAACAAAGAGTCTCAACAACACATAGCAAAAGAAGTTCGAATCATACGAGTTGACAAATTTTTTCGTCTACATTATACGCCCGCATACCAGGGATCGCAAATAACCTAGGCGTTGTTCGTTGGAGGGCAGCTCCTTGCTCGGTCAAAGGGCACTCCAGTAGGAGGAACTTCGACCGAGGTCGCCTCGCCCTCCGCCACCCAGTGCAACTTCGGTATCACGGGGTTGTTCAGAGGCGTCGATGCGTGCGGTAGAATGCCCGGTGCCTTTGGAGGAGGCGCATCACCGTTGCTATCCGAGCTTGAGCTGGAGCTATCGGATGTGGCCGAATCATCTTCACCTTCCCCGTGCTCGGCTGAATCATCACCCGAAGCACCTTCATCCGCGACCTCCTGATTCGGATCGGGGAGAAAACTCGGCCCTTCATTCCAAGTGTGCACGTCGGCGTATTTCGAGCTGGAAAGCCCGAGCTTGCGAAGAGCAACAAAGGTGGGATCTTCAACCCGGGGAGCCGGTCTGTGATTCCTCGAATGTCAAGAGATGTCTTCATACCATGACATGATTACGATGAGGCCATGTCGGCACCAGCACGCGCAGCAGATTCTCTCCAAAGACTCAACTGTCTCTCAGATGCCATCAGCCTTGTCACCAATAACTTGACTTCATTGATATCAGGAGTCCCTGAGGTATTCGGCCAGAGTACATGATAAGCTCGGATAGCGGCCTGCACCAAGTCCCGGCCCATAATTTTCATCGGACCAACTGCAGCACCAACAGCAACCAAGAAATCCTCCATCGAATATTCAAAGTCATTAACAGGTTCACCTCGACGAGCGTGAGCTGCAAGAACAGCTTTAGAACTCACGGGTTTGGCCTCGGGGAAGTGATCTGCGCAAAACATGGACGTGTCAAAGGATAGCAGCGACGACAAAGCAAAAATATAGTTCGGCCAGGCCAACTAACTTACGATGAATGTAGCTCATCATTATCTGAAGGTCTTTGGCCCAAGCAGCTTTACTCTTCTCGAAACGAGCAATTTCCTCGCTCAAACCGAGAGTTTTAAGTTCGGCGACTTGAGGAGTTCTTTGTTCTTCTGTAAATCCAGTCACCGATTCTTTTCCTCGGCAAATTCTTGTCGACCTTTTCTAGCTCGGACTTCCGAGAGAGCTTGAGTGCATTCACCTCGGATCTCAAAGTAGCTATCTCATCATCTTTTTCTTGTAGTTCGCCAATGAACTGCGCTTTGTTCTAAAAAATGAAGCATCACGTCAGGCATGGGCACGCAATCTTGTTGCGACACTGCAAAGTCTTGCAACTCGGCTTTACCACAGCCCAACGCAATAAGGAAACTTAGCATAGATACTAAAAGGAGAAGGAGTAAGGTAGAAAGGAAACTAACCTTCCAAGGTCTTGATCTGCTTTTCAAAGGCGGATATTGAGGTTATTGATATTACCTATTCAACAAGAAGTAAGCGGCATTCAGCGGACGAGTATATGAGAAAGGTGGAAATAAGGAAAAGCGAACTATCGACTTACCGGCCTTCTTTGCCACGGGCAGAACTTTCTCGTACTTCTCTTCCAGCTTGCGGTGCGAAAAAAGCAACCTCTGGAACTCGGCGGTCCGTCGGTCATGTGCAACCTGAGCAATGGAGCAAAATGATAAAACAACAAGTAGAAGCTAAATTAGATCCGAATCAAGCAAAGCTTAATTCGGCTCTAGGTGGCTGGATATTAAAAGCTAAACTAGATCCAAATCAAGCAAAGCTTAATTGCTATAGGTGGTGGATATTAAAGCTAAACTAGATCCGAATCAAGCAAAGCTCACTTGACTCTAGGTGGCTGGATATTCAAAGCTATACAGATCCAAATCAAGCAAAGCTTAATTCGCTCTAGGTAGTGGATATTAAAAGCTAAACTAGATCCGAATCAAGCAAAGCTCACTTGACTCTAGGTGGCTGGATATTCAAAGTTATACGGATCCAAATCAAGCAAAGCTTAATTGGCTCTAGATGGCTGGATATTAAAAGCTAAACTAGATCCGAATCAAGCAAAGCTCACTTCGGCTCTAGGTGGCTGGATATTCAAAGTTATACCAGATCCAAATCAAGCAAAGCTTAATTCGGCTCTAGGTGGCTGGATATTAAAGCTAAACTAGATCCGAATCAAGCAAAGCTCACTTCGGCTCTAGGTGGCTGGATATTCAAAGCTATACTAGATCCGAGTCAAGAAGGACTAGACTCAGATCTAGGTGGCTAGCTCTTCAAAGTTAAAATAGATCCGAATAAAGCAAGGCTTAATTCGGCTATAGGTGGCTGGATATTCAAAGCTATGCGGATCCAAGTCAAGAAGGGCTTAACTCGCTCTAGGTGGATGGATATTCAAAGCTACACCAAGTCCGAATAAACTATGAACTAGATGGCGGACTAACAAACCTTAGAAATAAAATTAAGTCAAACTTCCAAGCATACAACAAGTTATTTCCTTGCAAGTTTCGGGACTAGAGAATATGGTAACATCGGAGAACAATTTAAGACTCGGAGATAAAATAATTACGCATTCATCTTGTTGGTATCAATGATAAATGGCAGATGGTCAAAAGCGGCCGATGTCGAGAAAGTGGAAAGGTTGGTTGGTGGATTACCCTCAAATTGATCGTGACATTCCGTTATTGGCATACTCAACTAGCGCTCAAGGCTGTTCCGCTAGCTGTCCGAGTTAAAACTTTACCCAGGCGGTGTCCGACCACACGATCGCAGGACTCTTATGAAGAGCGGCTGGCTGCCGGTGGCGAGGTAACGATGACTTTGGCGAAGCAGCTCCCTTACGCATGGCGTCTGCAATACTCGGTGAGAAGAGCCGGCAAGACCTTTGAGAAGAAGTCTTGGGCAATGACATCGTTCTCCTTAGAAGAGGCGTCGGCAGGAAGTTGCGCCTCCAGTGGGGGGACGGAGTCCTTAGGACCAGCGGAGGATAAGCTCGCAGAGGCGCCGGGCAACGACCTTTTCGGCCAAGGTCGGACGACCGTAGAAACCTGCCGGAGTAGATGTAGGCTCAATGGTAACGCTGGGGCCCATAGAGGGACAATGGCTCAACGAAAACATTGAGGGCGGATCGGATCCGGATCAATGGAAGAGGTCTCGGGGCATCACGACGAAGCGGCGTATTTGGAGCGGGGAGAAGCGGGGCGAATAGGACTAGGAATTCGGGTGTCATCGGCGAGGAGGAGATGGCGACCGAATCGGACGACTAGTCATACTAGGACCGCCGGGTTTAACAGACAAAGGAGCTGCAAAAATAAGAAAGAAGATTCGTCGGTATGGGAGGCGAAAGGAAACAAGAAATATAGGCAAAAGAATTTACCCAGAACCCGGGCATGGTCTTGCGCTGGGAGGATTCGGAGCGGATTTCTTTATTATTCGCTTAGGAACCGCCTCAGAGGCACTAGCAGGAGCCCGCTTCCCGAGGTAACGGAGGCCGGGAAGCAATAGGTTGGCGTCGTGAACCCCGGCGGATTAGCTGGGAAAGTAGAAGCCGGAAATGCATAAGAAATAGGCATGGCAAATACCTCAAGTATTTGGACCTCGTCCGAATCACCTTCCTCCTCTTGCGCTGAAGTATTGCCGCGAGCTCGCGCCGGAGCAGGATCCGACTTAGGGACGAACTCCTCGGAGTCCGGCTCGCCAAGATATCCGGTACTCACTCTGCGGGCCAAGGGAGCTGCAGAACTTGGCGTCCTCATTCTTCGCTCTGCGAACCTCTGCAGGACAAGGAGAAAGAAAATCATGTAAACCAGTCTCTAGGAACCGAGGAAAAATAGAGTAATGGAGATTAGGCATACCTCGGGAGGCGGGCGGTCATGGTGAATGGTTTTAACCCCAAGACCAATCCTCGGGCATCTCAGTCTTGAAGATAGCTCGACGACGCTTATGAATAAGGTAATTGTCCAACTCCACGGTCGAGACTCGGTTAGGGTCAAGAGGACCACTCATGTAGCATAGCTTGTGGGTCCGCTTTGGAAGGGCAGATCCGGCTACTAATAAAAGTTGCCATCAGGTCTTCGCACAACCCGGCCGGATCAACTCTTTAGCGAATCTCAAGGCCTCGGCCAGGGCATGAGTTTTCCTCGGATTATAGAGCCAGTTCACTTTGGAAGGTGGGCCAATAGAGAATGGAGGAGCGAATCTTGTCTTCCCCTCTGTTCTTGACAT
Organism: Avena insularis; assembly: GCA_023614405.1. Taxonomy (NCBI): domain Eukaryota; kingdom Viridiplantae; phylum Streptophyta; class Magnoliopsida; order Poales; family Poaceae; genus Avena; species Avena insularis. The sequence continues at coordinate 27,060,652 of CM042696.1, read as the reverse complement.
AGAAGAATGATTTGTGCCATTTCTTGCATGACTCAACCCAAAGGTGACGGGGAACACGGATTTCCTCCGAGGTGTAATAGACGCCGCCCCACATTGGGTGAGCAACTTCTCGGAAGGATGCAGAGATTTGTCGGGAACAACGTTGGAGCGGATCTGGAAGAACTTCGACCAGACATGCACTGACGGCCACAGGCCGAAGTAACCCTCCGAAGCGGAGATGAAAGCAGAAAGAGAAGCTATGGCGTTCGCAGGAAGGTGGTGCGGCTGAAGGCCGAAGTAATCAAGGAATTCCCCTAGCGAAATCGCTGAGAGGGAGACGAAGCATGGGCGGCGGAGACATGAAGACCACATACTCGCCCTCTGATAACTGGAGAGGATTCGCTGCCGGGTAGACGGCAGGAAACCTCGGCAGGAATCCGTCGAGTTCGGATGAGCCATTCAATCTCACGGCGCGTGACTGAAGAGCCCTGCCACGATCCACGCTCGGGCCCAGAGCCAGCGTCATCGTCCTCAACAAGAGCACCGCTAAACGAACTAGACATGGGTGCGCCGGAGAGATCGCCGGAGGAAAAACTGGCGGCGGAGGGGAGCTTAGAGCTACAAGGCCCCGTCGGAACTTAGCACGAAAACAATGGCGAAGAGAGGAGGAACCGCCGACTGAGCACGAAAACGGAGCGGATCGATCTAGGGCAAGATCAGGGCAAGATGGTCAGAAAGGACTCACCGGCGGCGGAGCCACAGCCGTAGAGCGCGGGCGAACGACGCGGCGGAATCCTCACCGGCGGAGGCTCTGGCGGATGAACGGCGGCGGAGCGGCAAGAGAACACGCAGGCGAAGGGAAGAAGGAGAGCGGACGCGAGCGATAAGGGGAAAGATGAACCCTGCGGGCGCGTTTCCCCTCTGTATAGTCAAGCCACGAACAGGGAGTGGGATCGTGGGTGTGGCAGTTGCCCGTGTAGATCGTGGGAACAGCACGAACGCACGACGGTAAGTGGAGCCACACCAACGGCCACAGACAAAGAAAAGTGGTTACGATCGAGGGGCGGCACCGAAGCGTCAGCGGCGGCGCAGCAGGAACAGGGTTCACTGTAGCTTGTCAGTAAGCACTGTAGAAGGACCTAAAAACTAGAAGAGCAATGATGGGGTGATGCGTAGGACGTGGCGTACGATGGAAGGAATGAGGAAACCTCGGAAAAGGCCATAGCTCGGAAACAAGACTTAAGAAAGTAATGAAGCTGATATAACCCGGCCAAAGCTATTGACAGGGCCACACCAGCTTCGGGGACTAATGTCGGGGGGTTAACCTCGGGTAGGTCAGAGACGGGAAGAGCAGGTACTGTCCCGTCTGGTTTCCGAAGCTCTGACCTAGGTCGGCGAATCATGGATATGTGGGCCGATGAACGGAGGCAAGAAGCCCATGTTTAGGTATCAAGTAGTTACCCGGCCGAGTTAATGAGAAAATCGGCCGGGTTACCCAAATGATCTTCATGCAGGTAAGGAACGAGCCGAGTAACACAAGGTAAGGCCGAGTGATATGAAGCTTGCAGGAGAAGGAGAAGCCCAGGGTCAAAGTATAGCTGCAGGCTAGAAGGAATCAGGACAGGGCCAAGCACAAGAGACAAGGACGCACGGCGTCAGAAGGGCAGAAGGAGGTCACGAAGGTGACAGTCCTGAAGCCCGAGGCACGCAGGAGGGGGGCCACTGGAGCCTTGCCGTCATTAGAAGGGCGACAGGGAAAGGAGGCCGCCGAACTACTATTTCGGGACAAGCATATTTCACGAATATGCTTGCCTCGTCAGCCCTAAGGGCACCCAAGGCACCCCTTTATAAGGGGAGGTTTGGACCCTGAGGGAGCAGAGAAAGAGGAGAGCACCGTTAGGCTGGGGAGATTCACATTGTCCCCCCTAAGCAGCTCAAGGAGCACTTGTAACCCATCAAGAGAGAAATAAAGTTCATCACTTTGGCAGCTTGAGTGTAAAGACAGTTGCATCTTCCCTCCCCAGATCCCACTAGCATCCATCGGCCCCATACTTTAGCCTACTCATGGCATCTGCCGTGACACCACCACGACACTCTCCGGACTTATAATCCCAAACAGAGGTAGTAGTAGTTAGTTAGTTACCTGCTGCAGATATAGACAAATCTTTATCAAATGATTTGGGCGGAGAGAATATTTACTATAGTAGAAATTTCTTTGGTGCGTACTAGAGTAGCTCTGAGGAGGACGGACACTGCCGCTCACCGCACCGCTCATCGTCCATTGCTTGCACGGAGTAGTACTAGTTGCCTAGCTCGGAGTGTAGGATCGGCCGGGATCTTATCTCAGCAGCAAGACGGAATGATGGCGCGCGATCGTCGGCGGGTACACGCGTGTTCGTCCCACCCACAGCTCACGGTACTATAGCTTGCTCGAGTCGATCGGTCGTGCCAATCCTCGAGCACGCAGCTCTGCTGTTCCCCCGGTCGTGGCCTAGTCTGTGAGCCGCATTTACCCGTCCCACTCGTCTCCCTGCCGCGCGCGTGAGACGAGTGCTAAAATAGGGCGAGCTAGCTATTTTACAGCGTTTGCTGGAGCAATTGGGGCTTCGCGCGGACGCTCATTTACAGCGTGAGGTAGCCCACGCCTCAAATATACAGCTTTGTCTCATGTTTTTTTTTTTGCGCGTACTAAATTTTCTTGAGTGCACGCTAGTTTAAAGCGTCCGTTGGAACGTATTTTTGGCCTCCGACACGCTAAGTTGACGGTCTTTTTAGCACATGCGCGACTTAACATTCAGCAGGGCAAAGCGATCGGCATAACGGTACGCTAAATTTTGAACAATTGACCATATGCATACTCAGATCTACATTTTTGTATAAGTAAAACGTATGTGGAATTGATTTTTTGCACGGTTGTTGGATTTGTCATTGGCTGCATCCAGATCAAGTATTTGGATTTGATAAGTAGTTCTCTGTAGCGACTCATAGACTAGTCACGACTCGTGTCAGACTAGTCGACATGAGTACGTCAATAGGTACTATTACCGATAGTCTAATGCTAGTATCTAAATACTCCCTCCATCCTAAGGTTTAAGGCATATAATTATTTTTAGAAGTCAAGCCAAGTAAAATTTGACCAAACTTTTAGAAAAATCTATTAAGGACTATTATATTATATAGATACCATGTGAAAATATGTTTCATGATGTATGAAAGGATATGGATTACGTAGTATAAATATTAATATTTTTCTTTAAAAACTTGGTCAAACTTTAGTTGGTTTGATTTTTGAAAAAAATTATATGCCTTAAGCCTTGGGACGGATGTAGTATGTACTAAGTAAGGCCGGAGACAAAGGAGTGGAAGTAGCAGCAGCTGGCGGAGGGAGGAGTAGACCACCGCCAGGATCCGGTGCAGGAGGAGCAGACTAGCAGCAGCAACCGACGAAGGGAGAAGCATGACAGTAGCTACAATAAACAGGGAAGGAGTCTCGGAGCAACAACGACCAATGGAGGAGAAGATCGGGAGCTAGAAGGAATACGCAGTAGAGCCATGGTCTTGCAGCGGCGTCGGCGTCCAAGGGAGAGGAGTGGGTCGACGGATTCGTTTTTGGGTTAAGGGGGAAATTGGGAGCTCGATCTAGGTTTCATTGGGGAAACTAGAAATTGGGCAGCAATAATGAAAAAAAAAGATAGGTGGAGTCATCTTTTAGTGGAACAACTCAAAGAGTCGGTCAACTCATTTAATTAGTGGAGCTGTGACATTGCGTCAACCTTCCAGTCGTGACTGTGTTGACTAGCGACTAGAAATGCTTGATCCAGATTTTCTTTCGATGTTTCTAAAACTAGTCATTCAGTTAGTCTGAGTTGTCACATTGCATCAACCTTTGGGTTGCGACTCGTTCACTAGTCACGAGTAGAAATGCTTGAGTCCAGATTTTCTTTCAATATTTCGAAAACTAGTAAATACGGTTTTCGCATTTTTTAAATTATAAAGTCTCCATGCAAACATGAATGAATCTTAATCTTCCAAGAAACGATGTCATTAAAAAGGCACATGATATCCTAACTTTGTCTAATTTCCATGACGTTAATCCAGACACAATAAGAAAACACACACGCGCGTCGTCGCACGTCGGTGAAATGGAGCACGTTTGTCAGTTTGGAACAGCAAGCACGTACGCACACGGACCTGAGAGTTGAGATACACGAGACTACAACACTGACCAAATTAACACAACCCTCACAATTCACAAACCCTGGCTTGCACATACAGAAAAACTCCAGCCACTCGCCTGCCACGTTCACACACACACACACGCGCGGATACACAGAAGTACTGCTACTGCAAGAAGAGGCTAACTGGTACGAACACTGACAAAGGCACAAATGTCCACGTACGTACGCAAGTGTGATCGGCGCGCCGTGTCCATGCACCGCACGCGCACGTCCATGACACTGTTCTGCAAGGAAATACTACAACTGACACGTACTCACGGCGTGACGCCGCCGGCTCCTCCTCCGCCGAACCCGCCTCCCACCCCGCCGAACGGAATGCCACCGCCGGCGAACCCTCCGAACGGGATACCGCCTGAGCCACCGACGCCTCCGATCGGACTGACGCTCCCGACGCCGCCGCCTACTCCGCCGAGCGGGCCAGTAACGCCGGTGAAGACGCCGGCGCCGTTGTTGCCGAAGCCAACGCCGTAGCCGCCGCCCACGGCCGGGAGGCCCGGCAGGTCCCCCATGCCTCCGATGCCCACGAAGATGTTCTTCGCGTCCGCCGCGCCCGCTCCTCCTGCACCGGCGCCGCTCTCTGCGGCTGCAGCGGCCGGAAACGAGGCCTCCGCTGCTCCCCCGGCAGGCGCGGTCCTGGCAGCCGCCACGCCGTGCGCGGCTAGCGCGAGGGAGAGCAGGAAGAGGAAGGCGACAGCGCCAGAGCACTTCTTGGCCATGGCGCTCTAGCCTAGCTAGCTAAGCTGGACTCTACGGTTTCTACTCGCTATCTCTGTGTTGTGCGCGTGAGAAATGGAGGCTACTGCTGCGCTTGTGGAGACTGGAGTGGCAGAGGTCGCGGTTTAAATAGGCGGCGGAGGAGGAGTACTACGGTCGAGTGACCGGGGGCAGGTGTATGTTGTGAATTGATGATAATGAAATCGTGGAAAGAGCAAATCGAATTGGTGTCTCGTTGGGGAATTCACTATTAGGAATAAGCAACTTGTATTATCTGAGAACCAAAGGTCATAATATATAGTACATTTGACTTGAGGTACAAGAAAATAAATCTAAACAAATACGGACTCCTAGACCAATACTAATACACCTTAACACCCCCCTTAAATACAAAGCGTATGCAATAGCATTACATTTGAAAAAGTGAAAACTAAAAAAAATGATAATCCAAAATCCGCGTCTTCAAAGTGTTGTCATAGCATGAAGAGTCTTCAAAACCTGTAGAGTCAAGCCACAGTAGATCGAAGAAGAGATCGACATAGACCGAGAGACGGTCAGAAGAACAGCATGTCACAAAAGATCATAGCACAAGAAGCCAACAGCATATAAGCTCACCAGGCAAAAGAATATGCGTAGATTAAAGACAATGCGACGATAGCACATCAGAGAAAGACACACTGTGCATTAAGAGAAGATGGGTGGTCAAAAGATGGCACATCAAGAAAAGCAAGCATGCTGCACCAGATCATAGCCCAAGAAACCGGCGATAAAGAAGCTCGACGACAAGACAAAGGGCGTAGATCAACCAGCAATGCAAAGGGAGGCCACAAGAGGACCGGAAAGGAGGCGGACGAACAAGGTATGGTGGACTCGCATGACAAGAGAAACACAAGAGAACACGAATTTGGTGGACGCAGCGGAAAATAGAGCACAATAGAAGACTAAGTCGGAACGGACATCGTCGAAATCACCAGGAGAGTGAAGAAGAAAGACGTGCCGGACAACATGACAATTTTTTTTAAGAAGACTAGACGGTACTAATCCACATCAGAACAGCGGGTCCGGAGGGCGGCCACGATCTGGAGGATGGATGGCCGCAGCGCAGCGCCACTGCTGGCGATAGCAGCCGTCCATTGCACTTGGCTGGGAACGTACTTGGGCAGGCAGGGAGCAGTGCATGCGGAAGACCAACAGACATAGACGCACGCGAAGTAGAAGGGACGAAGCATCGAATCAGCCGAACAGATCGGCAGCAGCACCAACCAGATCGTGAATCAGCCGAGCAGATCGGCATCAGCACCAACCAGATCGATCAGGACTAGTGCACCTCATCGGGCAGCACCAACCAACCAGATCGATCGATCTGTCCAAACGAGGAACAGAACAATGGCATGAACATATGGGACAACTTTCTGGGGTTTAGGAACTAGTAAGAAAGAGACAGCAGCGGCACGGACGGCATGCGAGATTGAAAAAGGCAGCGCAACGACAGCCAACAGAAACGGCGGCGGCGCAGAGGAAGACATAGCACGAGTTGCGTGCGCGAAAAAAAAACCCCTAAACCTAGACTCTGATACCATGTTAGGAATAAGCAACTTGTATTATCTGGGGGCCAAAGGCCACAATATATAGTACATCTGACTTGAGGTACAAGAAGATAAATCTAGACAAATACGGACTCCTAGACCAATACTAATACACCTTAACATTCACTACGGCAATATGTAGACTCAGTTAGGGGAATTAAGCAACACACTACTACTCATTATCCCGTTAATCCGACTCAACAGAGGTAACAAACTCTAAATTCAAATCAAGTATTGTATTCACATCTGAATCAACAAATTAACGCATTCTATTAACAACGTCCATCATCTCAAAGAAAATATGCATGCATTCGGCCTTTTGCTCGTGGAGAAACTGGACCGCCTCTTATGAAGTTCTCTAGTTGATTTCGTGTAAGCGACGCATCTTATCAGCCTCGCGCAACGCTTCGTTGTGTTTAAGTCGATTCTACAGACAACGCAATGCGTGCGCCAGGAACACAGAAGTGTTTTGCCTATTAACCCAAGAACAAGCATTGCATTCGGAATTCAGTTGACCGTAGCCAAGGAACCTGCGGCCGGTGTCAACACCCCGATGACGGTCGCACATAACTCTGCGATGCGGATTCATCTCGCAGTCCATCTCTGTAGCGCACCGCCTAGGTCTCATCTGAATCGCTCTGCTGCTGGCTGAAATGTTCGTGTAGAGAGAGGGTGAAGAGAAGTGGGGAGTGTGGAGAGGTTGAAGAGAACATACACTATATTTACAACCACCTGTCAGACGCTTGCTTTTCCTGGTGGGGTTCAACGGTCAGTGGGACGGGGTTAACTTGCCAGCTCAGACGGACCCACTGTGCAGATCTCGTATAATCCACGACGCTGGTAATTATGCTAGGTCCGCGTCAACCACATCAGTACAGAGCGCCGCACTTGCCTGCCACCTATCATGACACCATTTTGTGCCGGTATCGGTAATACCACGGCGTATATTTGGACGGCACTCTCGAAAACCGTCGTGAAACCATGATCCACCGGGTCAGGTACTTTTCGCTTCTTCCGCCGCAAAAAAGTGCCGAAGACCGCGGGGCGGGGCCGGGGGGGGGGGGGGGGTGTAACTGCGGACCCACGACTTCATTGTGGCATTTGCCACCCTTTGCGAGCAAAATCAAGAAAAAACGGCACATCTCTCTTTTCCAATGACGCTACACGAAGATACTTTGCAAGAATGGCTTGAGGTCACTTACTTTAGCATCCATGACTGGTCGGCGGATAGTTCTATTGATTCTTTTTGGTGGACCAATATGTCGAGCAAAGGAGTCCCAAACCACAAGGCTATGGGCGAGCCTCACTATGCTCATATCTTGAACAATTTGGACGGAGTGCAGTGGGAGTGTTTCGCAACAAATCTGTCCCTAGGAATTTCCTCTTGAGAACTATTAAGGCTTGGAAGCAAAATTGTGGTTCATCGCGGGTGCAAAGAATTTGAGGGTTGTAATTTCTGGAGAGTGATCCCTCTAAATAGCATTATGTTTTTCCTTTTTGTCCAAACTCTCTTGATTAATTAATGGATAGAGGCAAGTCTTTGTATCAATTAATTTGGGCTGAGAGAATATTACTAGAATTTTATTCGTTGCTACTTTCTCTGTCCCAAAATAAGTGACTTGAATTTTGTCTAGATTCATATGCATCTAATACTAAAACCTGTTGAGATACATGCGAATCTAGATAAACTCGTGTCACTCTTATTTTGCAAGGGAGGAAGTAGCTCTCGGGAGGACACTGCCGCGCACCGCACCGCTAGCTCATCGTCCTGTTCTGTGCGCAGAGGCTTGAATCAAAGCGTTCATTGGCCGCATCCGATGGGGCTTGCAGTTCCCGCGGGCATGCAGTTATAGCCACAGGACGAGCACAGAGGCTTGTTTGATCACACTTGGCTGCCGCATCGCACGGAGTAGTAGCCTAGGATCAGCGGCGATGTTATCTCAGAGCAAGACGAAAGACGGAATGATGGCGCGCGATCCTCTCGCACCGACGAGCACGCAGCTGCCGTTCCTCCCACTCGTCTCTCTCTCTCTCTCTCTCTCTCTCTCTCTCTCTCTCTCTCTCTCTCTCTCTCTCTGCCCTGGCCGCGCGAATTGAAGTCGTTCGTTCCCCTGTCTCAGACCAGCAGCTCCTAGTGAGTGATGGCTCCTCTCTGCTTGCTGTAGCAGCAACTCCTCCCGCCCTCCTATCCCAACATCCCAGGCAGCTCGCTCTGCTGCCAAGATCATAAATGGCGCGCCGCCTCTTGCGCCCGGTCAGGCAGGTGCCGTACCTGAGAGACACCGATAGAAGAACGAAATCGTGCAAGCTAGCTTAGCCGCGGCACGTGACGCGAGTGCGCCGCTCCAGGGCTCGGCCTGGCCTTGACCGGATAGGCTCGATCGCCATGAATGAGGTGGCCCGACTGACCACCCCCATCCGTGGAAGGAGCGAGCACGTTTCCATGCCAAGCGCACGGTGCTGCCCAAGGTGACGCAGATCTCGATGTCGGATCGACGAATCGATGCCGTGGCCCCGTGGGTTAATGCATCTCTGCCTAGCTTCTGCATCTACTCGAAAGTACTTGTACATGCCGTGGGCTAGGGCCGTACGGACGGGTTCGTATCCATCGTCGTCGTCGTGGCTAAGGTTTACCTGCCCGTGCGACGTGTGTGTGTGTGTGTGTGCGCCTTCAAGGTCGTGTGGGCATACATAGTGGTGGTGCGACGCGACAGTGAGCAGGGCAGAGCGATCCACCCGACCTCGGTTGTTTGAAATACTCTGCTCGAGGAGCATCAAAACCTTTTTCCTTTTCTTGCGTGGCGTGGACACCGCAAAACTATCCGAGAGGGGCAAACGTCCCAACAGATATATACTACTCCATACCAGTTCATTTCACATGACCCCCTTTATGCATATGCACCATGAAAAAGAAAGAACTAATAAGCACATTGGGGATTTTTCTATGCGGATTTCAGTCTCAAACTTTGAATCATTACGATAAACAAGAAACGGAAGTGTCTTTGGCTCCCAAGCTCCTGTGATCTTAAAAAAATAATCATACGTACAAGTTCAAAGAAAAACTAAAAAACAATATCTAGACATAGTTTTATTGGTCTTCGGGAAACCATGAAAATAAATGTTAACATATCAGTGTGTAAAAAATTTGATCCTAATAATTGTTACAAATGGTTGTCGTCTCGTTCCGTGGGACGTTCTCTTGGTATAATGTGTGATATTAAATCCTCCATATTTAATATCCTTAGTGTCCATATTTGTAAAGGCTAAAGTTCATGATAACAAAATTCACAAAGATCTTTTTCTTATCAAAATTTATGGGGCTGCTCAGATAGAGGACAAATAGGAGTTTCTTGTAAATTTTGCAAGTATATGTGATTATCTGGATATTCCCACTTTGATTGGGAAGATACTCTAACATCCTTAGGTTTGCTAATGAGAAAAATAATAAAAATGGAAAAAACATCTAAATTCTCTTATATTTTTAATTCAGTCACAAACACTTATGACCTTAGAGAAATAAAGTTCTTGGGTGGGCAATATAACTGGTCCAATAATAAAAAATCCCAACTCTTGAGAAGCTTGATAGGATTTTGGTAAATAATGAGTGAGAAACAATGTTTCCATTAACTCTAGTTAGAAAAAATTCCACGGGTTATGTCTACTCACAACCCTTTAGTGGTTGACACTTGTGAATCAATGGAAGTGAAATCAACAGAATCCAGGTTTGAAAAATCTTGATTGCAACATCCATGATTCAAATCTAGGGTTGAGAAAGTGTGGCATTCCTCTGTTAATGCACAACATAGTAGCAGAGTGTAACAAAAGTTGAGAAATGAGAAGAAAAACTTAAAGGGTCGTGAGACAAATCTTAGGGGCCATTTTATTAGAAAAAAGGACCTCATGGATGAATTGGAAAATTTGGAGATATTTGAAGAAGATTTTATATTATCTGGTGAACAATTTGATAGGAAAGGTTTCATACAATTCAAGCAAGTTTATGAAGAGGAGGAAAGATTCTAGTTCAGTAGGTCCATTCAGTGTTGGTAATTGTAGGGTCATAATAACACTGCCTATTTTCATAGATTTCTAATGGTAGGAAGAAGAGAAATTGCAGGTATTCTCTTAAACATAATGACATGTTGATCCGGGGAAACTCTAATCTACTATCTCTTGCAACTGAATACTACAAAAATATCTTTGGTTCTAGAGAAGGAAACCTGATAGGTTTTGATCCATCAATTTGGACCATTGATGAGAAGTTAGCCCAACAAGTTAATGATCCATTAGACAAACCTTTTTCTGAAGGGGAAGTTAAGAATGTTCTAGATCTTATGGTCAAAAATAAAAACCCTAGCCCTGATGGGATTCCTGTTGAGTTCTATCAGGCCCACTGGCCTATTATTATACGTGATATTATGTCCTTGTTTGCTGATTTGCATGCTGGCTCTTTAGACCTGTATAGAATAAACTTTGGCATGATTATCCTACTTCAGAAATCTCCTTATGCTGATGTTATTTCAAAATATAGAGCTATTTGCCTATTGCAAGTACTTTATAAGTTGATTGCTAAAGTTGTTACTATGAGAGTTAAACCATTCATGGACAAAATAATTTCTAGTTGTCAAACAACCTTTATAAAATGTATAAACATCATGGATGGGGCTATGTCTTTGCATGATGCTAGGAGGAAAACAACAATAGGGGATTGTTTTGAAAAAACCTATGACAAGGCTGACTGGAACTGTCTCCTTAATTTTGTGGTCCAGAAAGGGTTCACTGACTTCTTGTGTAATCTTGTGAAGGTGATTATCATGAATGGTACTTTGTGTGTGAAAATTAATAATAATACTAGAGGGAAAGATTATGGTAGTCATAGATGGGTGAGACAAGGTGATCCGTTCTCCTCCTTCCTCTTTAATTTGGCTCTTGATGGGCTAGCTGGGTTGGTACCATATCTTATTGATAAAGGGGTGAAAATCTTCTAGTATGATGATGAAGCCATCTTACTAGTTTAGGATGATATGGAACAACTCACTCATCCGAAGCTCATTCTCTATATGTTTGAAGCTATGTCTAGTCTTACGATTTAAAAAGTGAGATTATGTTGGTTGTAGAGGATAGTGAAAAAGGCCCGAGATATACTAACATGTTTCACTGTAAACTTAGTAGGTGGCCCGTATAATATATGGAGTTCCCGTCTATGGTTCCAAATTGCATGTAGCTAATATTCAACCTCTACCTGATAAACTCAAAAAGGACCTTGATGACTGGGTAGGTAACTCTTCTTCAGTTGCAGGGAGATATAGTCTTATCCAGTCTTCTCTAAGCAGCATAATCATCTATCATATGTCTATGTACTTGATGGTTGATACACACAACTAGATTTTTTACCAAGATTATCAAAAAATCTTCTGGGAAGGTACTAAGAATAAGAAAAAAGTATTACATGGTGAGATGGCACCTATTTGTAGACCAAGGGAAAAAAGAGGTCTAGTGATCAAGAACTTGAAATTGTTTAACATTTGTCTCATGTGTAAATGGTGGTGGAAGTTGGACTCTGAGAATGGCTTTGGTAGAAACTAATCAAGGCAAAATATAATATCACTCATGGTATTTGGAGAGTGAAAAAGAAACAAACTGATTCTGCAACTTGGAAATATTTATTAAAGCTTAAACAAATCTATTTGGATGGAGGACCATGGTAATTGGTGCAGGGAGAGAAACTGAATTCTGGCATGATCAGTGGTGTGGGAACTTCTCCCTATGTGAGAAATTTCCATCACAATATGAGATTTGTATCGAACAAGTTTGCACTATCAAAGAGATGTTATATTTGGGGTGGAATTTTACCTTTAGACGCTGGCTAACTCCTCAATTGCAAAATAATGGCAAAAAGTGAGATTTCTTCTTGTTAGCATGGCTGTCAATGACAATCCTGATATGCCAAAGTGGAAATACACTAAGTCTACAATTTTTTCAATAAAATCCCTCTATCATAGGCTTTCTGACTTGGGATTCCCCTTAATATTAAAGTCTAGCTCTACCTTACTTGGCATAATGCAATTTCTATGAAAGAGAATATGAGAAAAATAAATTGGGTGGGTAGTTATGTTGGTCGCTTTTGCCTTGCCGATTAAACTATCAATCACCTTTTTTTATCTTGTCCTTCTTCTGTTTATATGTGAAGTATGGTGTCCACTACTATTGGTGACAGTGATAAACCTACTTGTTTCACACAATACTTTTGGTGGATTGCTAAATATCTTCCCTTTGGATGAAATTTTCACATTGTGTGCATTGCTGCATTTCATTGGTCATTTTGGGAAATTAGGAACCGTGCCTATTTTGAAGGAAAATTATTTTATTTTCCTAAGGGATTAATATGTTATATGTGCTCCTTCCTACGTTATTGGTTGGTTCTTCAAGATGAACATGACAGGGCGTTGATGATCGAGGGTGCAGATCGTCACCATTGGCAACACTCAGCATCTTGCGCTAGTGCCAACCGTGAGCCTCGTGGAAGAGGAGGCGCGAAGGGAGAGCACTGGGTCGGCAGATTCTTTTTTGGGTTCACGGAGTAAACTGGGAGCTCAATCTAGTTTTTATGGAAAACTGGAAACTAGGAAGCAATATTTTAAAAAATATGAAAGGTGGTCCCAGTTTTTAATTGAACGACTAAAAAAACAGACTAGTCGAGATTAGTCATGAATAGTCAAATTAGTGCTCGAACGGACATTGGGCCGACCTTTCAGTAGTTGCGAGTCGTCGACTAGAAATGCTTGATCCAGATTTTTTTTTCAATCTTTCTAAAACTAGTAAATATGGTTTTGGCATTTTTCTAAATTACAGGATCACTAGAACCCAGCAGTGGAAAGTCTCCATGCCGACATGAATGGATTTAAAGTTTCAAAAATAAATAAATGATGTCATTAAAAAGGCATAGAATATCCTATTTTTTTTTTGAGAAACACAGTACAAACGCACGCACACCCTACCCCTATGAGCCCCTATGAGCACCTTCGAGAGACTGAGCTGACGGGTCTTGAGATTGACGAAGTCACCACAGACGCCTCGCTATCGACGAGAACGTCGCCTCCCACTGAAAGAATATTCCGCCTTTACGAGACACCAAAGCGTAGGGTTTGAACTCTGGTGGGCTGGGGGTACCACTGCCCTCCTAACCATCCAACCACGGGTTGGTTCTCGGAATATATCCACTTGCATCTCTCACTATGCTTTGTGCATATATCATCAGCACGTTTGCGTTAGAGATGATCACTTTGTCTAATTTCCAGGACGTTCAGAAAAAGCACGCACGCGAGCAAGAACACACACGGACTTGAGAGTAGAGAGCATGACGAAAATCACTTGACATAACACCACTAACTTGTCTGATTTGATACAGGAGACTACACTGACCAAATCAAACACAACCTCTCGGTGCCGTACAATTCTCACACAGTACAGACACACTCCAGCCACGTACACAGAACTACACTGCTACTGCAAGAACAGGCTAATTGCTCACGAACACTGACAAAGTCACAAATGTCCACGTACGTACGCAAGTGTGATCTGCGCGCTGTGTCCATGCACTGCACGTCCATGCATGACACAGCTACGAGCAAGAAAGATTCAGGGCGTGACCCCGCCGACGCCTCCGCCGCCGAACCCGCCTCCGACCCCGCCGAACGGGGCGCCGCCGCCGGCGAACCCTCCGAAGGGGATACCGCCTGCGCCACCAACGCCTCCGAGCGGACTGACGCTCCCCACGCCGCCGCCGACTCCCCCGAGCGGGCCAGTAACGCCGGTAAAGACGCCGGCGCCGTTGTTGCCGAAGCCAGCGCCGTAGCCGGCGCCCACGGCCGGGAAGCCCGGCAGGTCCCCCATGCCTCCCACGCCCACGAAGATGTTCTTCTTGTCCGCGGAGCCCGCTCCTCCTGCACCGGCGCCGCTCTCTGCGGCTGCAGCGGCCGGAAACGAGGCGTCCGCTGCTCCCCCGGCAGGCGCGGTCCTGGCAGCAGCCACGCCGTGCGCGGCAACCGCGAGGGAGAGCAGGAGGAGGAAGGCAACAGTGCGAGAGCACTTCTTGGCCATGGCGCTCTAGCCTAGCTAGCTAGCTAAGCTGGATTCTACCGTTTCTACTCGCTCTCTCTCTCTGTGTTGTGCGCGTGAGAGATGGATGCTACTGCTGCGCTTGTGGAGTGGCAGAGGTCGCGGTTTAAATAGGCGGCGGAGGAGGAGTACGGTCGAGTGACCGGTGGCAGGTGTATGTTTGGCGGTGTTTGATTCGTGTGCGGGATTTTTCCCGCTGGGTGCAAGTCGCGTGGGAGGAGACTGCACCGTGGATCCAAATCTGAGTCAAAATCTTCTCGGTAGGCCCCATTGACACTATTAGGAAAGCCAGAAGAACGCAACCTCAGTGTTTGCTTGCCAGATTTTTGTCTTCGGAGACAAAGTTCGGCTGTTTGTTCATGTAGGTATAGATGATTTCCCATCTTAATCTCGTAAGTTCAGCTGTCTTTACGAGCTCAAGCGCTGGTATATCCGCCTCCGGCGCGCTCTGCCACCTCCACCTCCGGCGCCTCTGCGGGCTGCGGCCGCAGCGGCACCAGATTCCCGGGCTCACAACTATGCAACACAGGTAACACCACGAATCTAATACTGATGAACGAACATGCACGAAGCAACCTGTTAAACAGAGACATGTGACAGGTTCAGGGTTTAGGCGACGCATCCCAGGCACCCCATTCAAAGGCTCCTCCCTGGTGCAGATCCTCGGTGGCACCTCGTACAGATCCTCGTCGACCGGCCGCACCACCCTGGTGGCGCGCGCCACACCGCCGCCGCCTCCGCCTGCGGCACCGCAAGCCTCCGACACCGGCCTCGCGGTCCTTCATCCCTTCTTCTTCACAGACGATTCGTCGCCCTCGGGCATCCTCCTAGCCCTCTTCTTGATTGGTGCGGCTCGTCGTAGTGGTAGTAGTAGTTCCACCCCCCGAACACTGACACCTGACACCTCCTTGCCGCTTTCTACAAGCAAAACCAAGAAGAGATCGACCGACCAAGAGTTAGTGCAAGATCAAGTTCAGTTACTCCAGGCCATGCTTTGACCGTCTCCAAGCTCTCCGCGCGTTGGCCCGTCGCTGCCAAGCTCGTCGCGCGCTGGGCCACTGCCGGCGAAAGCTTCCCGTCCTTAGCCACTGCAGTCCTAGTATTAATCAGCGGAGGTGGAGGTAGCAAAGAAAGGGGATATGAAAGAATATGCCTGCACGCAGAGGGCCATGGACTTGCACCCAGCGAGAAGCGACGTTCCCCCTTTTTCGTGGCAACGTCCAAAATCGGCGTTCCTCCGAGGCCAACTTTTTCCAGAACATTTCATGGTTCCCTATGTATTGTGTGTTAGATAACAATACCGTGGAGTTTCTAATATGCACTAAATGTTGCAGAAAAGTTTTTGAATGTTTGGGGGCTGGATTATCCGTCTCCATCATGGGCCGGATAATCCGGCCTAACCTTCTTGGCCAGGGCTAGCTGCGCGCGAGCTTCTATCTGGGAGCGGATTTTCCCCGAGCTTCTATCTGGGAGCTTCTTGGCCCCCACGCCGCCGCCGACTCCCCCAAGCGGGCCAGTAACGCCGGTGAAGACGCCGGCGCCGTTGTCGCCGAAGCCAGCGCCGTAGCCGCCGCCCACGGCCGGGAGGCCCGGCAGGTCCCCCATGCCTCCCACGCCCACAAACAGGTTCTTCTTGTCCGCGGCGCCCGCTCCTCCTGCACCGGCGCCGCTCTCTGCGGCGGAAGCGTGGCCTCCGCCGCACCCCCGGCAGGTGCGGTCCTGGCGGCCGCCACGGCGTGCGCCGCTAGCGCGAGGCAGAGCAGGAGGAGGAAGGCGACAGTGCGAGAGCACTTCTTGGCCATGGCGCTCTAGCCTAAAACTAGCTTAAGCTGGATTCTATGGTCTCTACTCGCTCTCTCTGCTTGTGAGAGATCGGTGCTACTGCTGCGCTTGTGGAGTGGCGGAGTTGGCGGTTTAAATAGGCGGTGGAGGAGCACTGTAAATGAGGCGCGGGGGTGCTGCTGTGTAGTGAATGTTTTTTCAGGAGTAAATTTCAGACGACTGCGGTCGGGTTTGGAGTTATTTGTAGTGAACTCTCGCTGGACTGCCACTCCAAACCCCGGCCAATCGTGTCTCCGGTCCATGTTTGGTTGCCGAATTCTTGATTAAGCCAAGTTCTGCCTGAAAAAGGCTGGTCCAATCTTTTTCGTGCCACTGTCTTGATCGCTGAGTCTAGTGACAGAGTTTATAGTAAATATTAGACGAAATGCAAGGTATAATTAGGCAACTTAACTGTGAATATTATGAACTTTACTCGCTAATCTCCACATACTACAAAAGAACTTTTTTCTAAACGACCAAATAAAAGTACTAACGTAAATACACAAATATTATAGGGACATGGCTAAGCTTGGAACCAATCGACAAAGTTCCGAGTGAAAATCGGAAGAAACACAAGGTATAGATTTTATTTTAGGGGCTAAGGTGCTGCCCGTTGACCCAAATTAACACTAACACGGTTTTATTTAGGGGCCAAGGCTAAAAGCTACGCACCTAGCTTGCACACTCGACCCAGATCAGAGTTTCAGCCGTTCAACATCGGTTTCAGCAAAAACATAAAACAAATTTCAAATACATGCAACATTTGATTTTTTTTAGAACCAATAGCATTTGAGAAATCGACATGAAACATCACCCACCGGTAGATTCAGCTAATTATGGCGATTTCCCAACTTGCGGTTTCTATTGTCGCTAATATGGCTAACATTCCGTTCTCTTGCACTTCTTTAAACATTTGCTTGATGGAGATACAAAGTGCAATCATATTTGAGTGTCCCCAAAAGAAAAATGATTTCCATGTGTGTGCAATTATCATTATTGTAACATAGATTCATGTACGAAAGTGAAAGTCGGAAACCCTAAAAGGGATCAGCATCCACTTCACATAGACACCTGCTGGAAGCTCTTTACACTTGTTGGTCTAAAGTTTCTAAAGTTAAGTGATTTTTAATTTCTAGAGTAATCCAACATTGATATTAGATTCTAACTTCATGCTAGATGATGTAAAAGCGAATTCACCCTAAAAGAAAACAACAGTTCATCATGTTGTATCTTGCAATATTTCTAGAAATATTGTTTGCTTGGCACAATAATTATGTTCATATGTAGTAATGGGAGCCTAGAGTGCACTAAACGATTACATTATTCATTATTAAGATGATTCTCCGAGCCTGTTCATAAACTCAAAATAGGCGATCGAAATAGATATGAATTAAACAACCAAGTCATGGCTCAGAGCTACCCGTAAGCAAGGCAATGAATGAACCACATCCATGTGAGTTAGATGTAACCATGGCTGTCCACAACTAATGATGACGACCAACCATCCTTCCAAATGAATATGGAACTGGCAAAGGAGATGATCCCGAGGCATGTGCAATGTAACATTGCCATAAGTGCTAGATATATATAGACTTCGCTTGAAGTAGATGACCATCAAGCTCCGAGTCTTTTAGTTCTAGCGAATAAGGATTGATCACCAGTTGGTATTGGCATGCACCAAGAGGTCACACCAACATGGAAATAGGTCAGTGAGCCACACATGATTAGGAGGTATCAAGAATTACACTCAGCATTCACAAGAAACACAGTTCAACCAGGTAGGCGATTGCGGCGTGGGTTGCTTATCGCGTAGTAATGTTGTTTCGAAGTTTAGAGAGGAAATTATCGAGATGTGGATGTAGGCTAGGGGACAAAGTAGGGCTCCATATGGAAAATTGATGGCTGCCTTACTAGTAATTCAGAAGACTGATCTTCTAAGATTGGGACTTGAGTAAGTCAAAAGCCCAAATAAAAAAAGCTTGGGGCCCAATTTTTTTCTTCTGATTTGTAAGTTAGACCTAGTATGGAATAAGATTTTTTTAAGAGTGCTTGAACCATTGGACTTTGGTTTCGGCAACAATAGGGAAATACATTTTACAAATGGAGGTAAAAACATGTACATTTGAAAACGATGTTCAACAAGTAGCACACGAGAAATGCTGGAATCAGTAACATATGAGAAAGCGACCCAAACATCACCCCCCCTACGATTCAACCGAACTATGGGGAGTTCTAGATTATGGGTTCACTCCTATCGTTAACATTACAAACTTGAGATATTTTTCTATATCCCTAAAATGTTTTGGTAAACAATGCTCTCTATATTCCCGCATACTCAATACCACATCAGTTTGCACAAGCACCAAATTTTATAAAAAAAACATTTGTCATCCGGCTACTGCGTGTCGACTGGAAAATTCCATGTGAGCTAGATGTAACCATAGATGTCCACAAATAACAATGATGACTAACCATCCTTCCAAATGATATGGAACTAGCAAAGGAGATGATTGCGATGCATGTGCAATGTAACATTGCCATAAGTGGTAGATACATATAGATTTCTCTTGAAGCAGATGAACCATCAAGCTCCGGGGCTTTTAGCATTAGTTCTAGTGAATAAGGATTGATCACCAGTTGGTATTGTGCATGCACCAAGAGGTCAGGCCAACATGGAAACCGGTCAGTGAGCCACACAAGATTAGGAGGTATTGGGAACTACACTCAACGTTTTTCCAAGACAATAAACATAGATCGGCTAGGGTAGTCGATTGTGGCGTGGGTTGATGATCTCATAGTAATGTTGTTTGGAAGTTCGGAGAGTATAATATAGAGATGTGGATGTAGGCAAGGGGACAAAGTGGGGCTCCATATGGAAAATTTATGGTTGCCTTACTAGTAATTCAGAAGACCGAGATTCGAAGATTGGGACTTGAGTAAGTCAAAAGCCCTAATTTAAAAAAGCTTGGAGCCTAACCTTTTTCCTGATTTGTAAGTTAGACCTAGTATGGCATAAGCCACTCCTATTCTTGGGAGAATTTTGCGATAACTCCCTGCCTAAAAAATTACATTTACGCATGCCGTTCACCTAAGGATGATATATACACAAGAAATGATCAAATGAATGGATAAAAGTTGAGCAAGGCTTTTCCCCCTCATGACTTGCAACATGAGCTTTGCAATACCATCTAATTGTGGACAATGTTAATTGTTGGATCCCATGACAATGTTTGGAGTGAAGAGCGGAGGAATCTAAGGTACAAACAAAAGATATTCTTTATAGAATATGTTGAATGTTAATCATTGGTCTATCCGAAGTAACACAACTACTAAAGTTACCCAAAATTGTATCCCCTATAACTCACCTTGGCACTTATTGAATCTCCACAAGGAGCTTGTTTTAAGTGTGCTTGAACCATTCCACTATGGTTTCGGCAACAATAGGGGAATTAATTTTATAAATGGAGGTAAAAACATGGACACTTGAAAAAAAAGTTAACAAGTAGCATTTGAGAAATTCTGGAATCAGTAACATATAAGAAATTGACCCAAACATCACCCCCACCCTGCGATTCCACCGAACTATGGCGAGTTCCGGATTATGGGTTCACTCCTATGGTTAACATTACAAACTTGATATATTTTTCTCTTTTTCCTAAAATGTGTTTAACATGGATATACCCTACAGGTACTCGAGCTTGGTATATACGGCCTAAATACGTAAAGGCCCACGGTGTCGCCAAGGCCCAAATGAAGGACTCTAGTAACCTACGGACTCTCGATTGCTTGAAGGACAAGAAGAAGAAGCTAAAGATAGAAAGTTTGAAGGGGAAAACCCTAACTTGTAACCGACTCGACCTGCTACCCGAGACCTAGCCTACCTATATAAAGGCTAGGAGGGGACGGCAAGGAGGATATACGCAACCCTAGTTTCCACAACCCTTGCCAGATTGCATATGCGCACCATTGTAATCTTCGATTCCTTCGATAATTCCACGTGCAGACAAGCAGGAGTAGGGACCTCTACGAGGCCTGAACCTGGGTAAATCTTTGAGTCCCCTGTGTGCTTGTTTGCTAGCCGATAGATGTCTCCAGCGCTCCCTCTTTCTCCAAAACCCAAGTCCATAACAATGAGCATTGATGAGTTAAACCCTCGTCAATTGGCGCCGTCTCTGGGAATCGGGAGTGCTGATGTTACGGCTTCTTCGACCTCATCAACCGCGATCTACAACTCTGCAACAGCGGAGATCCGCCAGCTCTTCGACGCATTCGACTTCGACGCATTACCACCGTCCGACCCTGCCGCCACTAACCCGACCCTTGGAGTCCATGGCGGCGGAATCAACTGGCGATAGGGAGATTCTGCTTCCAAAGTCGGTCAGATGGGCATGCCGCATGCTGATCGGTAGCGCACCGTCGATTGCCCCAACATCATGGTTCCCTCCAGCCGATCGACACCCCAGTGAGCTCAGCGCCAGACAACGATCGAGAACACGATCAGCGACAGCGATCCGACTCGACCACGGCGATCGGCCCGCGAAAGATGGAACCCACGGTTCCGGATCGAGGAAGTTGTGAGCGGGCAACCCAATCACTTCATGTCTTGCGAAATCATCAACGCGGCGATACCTCGCCAACGCAACAACACACGGGATCGCGATAACGGCAAACCGACCTGCCTAGCGGCAGCGGTGGGCATTACCCCGACAATGGAGGAGGAAGCAGTGAACCTCAACCATAGCCGGCCGAGCGCGTCATGTCATGGTCGAGGCTCAGCGAGCAGAATGGGCTAGCTTGCGCGATCTCCTCAGCGCTCCTCTATCGCCGGATCCCGCAAGGCTATCTTAGGCTATCCTCCTGAAGGAAGAATTCAAGTGCAAGTACAAACAATCGAGGTGCGCCAAAAGGCAACGAGTTGAGCCTTAATCGTCTGGGCTCTCCTCCACGGAGGAGGATCCTCCTCAAAGGATCCTCCTGAGAAGAGCGAGTACGCAATCTTGGATGGCCCATCTAGCCCGAAATGCATAAAGCTGCCAAAGGTCCCCGAAGCTGCAGCTATGACAGTTGACACCGCGAGCTGATATGGTCCCCAAGGCAGCTTGAGGCTCGCGAGCCCCTGTGACTCTTGATGACCACCATGTACCTCCTTAACAACGGCCGCATACGCGATCTCACGATCGCGGGCTTGCGATGTCGAGGCCGCCCCTCGACAAGACGGAGCCAACACGAGCGAAAAAGGGCAGCGCTATAGCGCTACTCTCGCCCTCATCCAGCGGCGATAGTCACGATCATCTAACCCTTGCGCTCACGGCGACGCCGCGACTATGATGCGCGACGCGCGGCGAGCGCCAGACTGACAAGATTGACCGTCAAGGGCGTGGCGTGCTCCGTCGACTGACTCTCGAAAGTGGAAGATGTGGGCTGCCATAGCGTGTCGCCAGCGAGATCCATTGGCGGCGAATGTCTCCGGGGGTTCAAACCCATTAGAGAACCCGAAGTTTGGTCTACATGACCCCAAAGATCTGGCTGGAGGATCACATCTCCCTGACTCCACGGCGATCGACGGCCGGTGAAGCACGATGCCATGCAGATGGCTGAGTATGGCGTACGCTGAGCATGGCTCAACAACCTCCAGCGGATCCATTCATAGTTGGGTGAGCTGGTTACAACCGTGCGCAACTAAAGAGGCACGCCTGGCGGCCATCATCAATCGAAGAGCTAAGATGCTGCGGGCAAAGATCGGCGAATTTTCGCTCCTACATCCAAGGTGGTCATCAAGAACTCCATGAAGAACATCTCGGAGGATGTCGCGATGATGCATTCAATCGCGGCGTCCGAGGAGCCTTGAAGGAGGGCCATTGGTCACTTGAAGCCAAGACCATTGACCACTTGATGGAAATCATGGAATCGGTGGGGTGAAATGAAAAATCCGTTCACTCGGCGGAGGTAGAACTTCGGCGCTGTGTGCGGGAAGGCAAGCATGTGCGCATCTCACGATGACAGCGAAAGCGTCAACATGGTGCGCAACGTGGCTAGCGGCAGAATGACGACAACATAACATCGGATACCATAGCAATATCGCGACTCAGGGGAAGACCACGCAAGTGTAGCAGCACGATCGTGATAAACACCCACAACATAACATTGATCCAGCGTATCTACTTTCCCAATTAACACTTTTGCTATTGTTTCTCCTCTATAGTTGTGTGATTTTGGATGCAACTTGATCGATTATTTGTTTTCAGCGAATTGCCTTAGTGTCTACTTTTGTGCGGAAAATCAACTATCGAAAATCCGGAAAATATGCAAAAATCCTATTTCACCCGAAGACACGAGGGGCGAGAATAGGCGGAGAAGAGCCTTGGGGTGGCCACACGGTGGCGCGGGCTAACCCGAAGCCGCGCCCGTGGTGTGGGCCCCCCCCACCCCTCGGTCTCTCTTCGCCTATAAGGAGCCTTACGACCTAAAAACTCCGAGATTGAAGCGTTTTCGAAGGAGTTCCGCTCGCCACCACGAGAATCCGCAAACTTCACAGAAACTCTGTTACGGCACCCTGTGGTTGGAGAGGTGGAGCCATGCATCATCATCACCATCGCTTCTCCATCGACCATCCATGTTTCCCCCATCTATGGTGAGTAATCCCCCGGCTAGGCTATGGGGATGGTAGGGATTGGATGAGATCGTTCATGTAATGGCATCAGATTGTTAGGGCATGGTGCCTAGTATCTTTTATTAGTGCTTTATGACTTTGTTGCGACTTGTTGTGCTTAATGCTTGTCACTAGGGCCCGAGTGCCATGATTTCAGATCTGAACTTATTGTTGATTCATTATGATAGTATTGTTCTTGGTCTTATCTACAAGTTGTATACACACGTCGTTGTCCGGAACCTATGGCCCCGAAGTGACAGAAATCGGGATAACCGGAAGGGAAAGGCTTTGATGTGAGGATCACATGTGTTCATGGAGTGTTAATGCCGAGGAGCATAGCTTTATTTATCAAGTTTACTTGGATTCTCTATTGTTCGCTGCTATCCATCCATCATGGGTAAGTCTCGTGATGCAAAGGTTCCTATTTTACCATCCACTACAAGAAGAGGTACGGTTCTGAACACCTCTGTTGCTCTTGATTCACCATCTGTTATAAGTAAGCTCATTACACCACCACATACACATGCTTCACACACTGCTACTACTGCTGAATCTGAAACTTCTGATGCTTATGATGCTGCTTCTACTGTGCTTGATAAGAGTGGTTCATTAGGTCCTTTCCTAGATGCTATGATTGCTAGAACTATAGCTGGAAATACCGAAACTCCTAATGAAGACACTACCACACCTGTTAGCTCACCTGAGTCTAGTGAGAGTTATGATATTGAAGAAGGTTATGTTGAGATGACCGATGAGTTTATTAAAGAATGTAAGAACACCCATGATAGGAGCGCTGCTAAGAGTCTCCTTGAGAGGCGTACTATTAGACCCAAATTATATCCTGCTGCTAAGTTTGCTGCTTCTCCCATAAACATTATAGATGAAGATTATGATTTCTCTCTCGATCTATCTTACATAGCTATTGTCGAGAAAGAACCTTTTTGTGGGACTAAGAATGAAAGTGCGGTAGCACATATGAATGAACTTTCTACCATGAGTGGCTTGTTTTCTGATGATATTAAGATGCGTACTTACTTTGTTGCTAAGATTTTCCCCTTTTCGCTGAAAGGAGAAGCTAAAACTTGGTTTAGTAATTTACTTCCTGGATCTATTGATAGCCCTGAGTGCTTGATTAGTACTTTCCTGCAGAAATATTTTCCTCCCAGTGCTAGACATGCTATTTTGCAGGAACTTTTTGATTTTAAACAGGGAGAAAA
This sequence comes from Avena insularis, assembly GCA_023614405.1. Taxonomy (NCBI): domain Eukaryota; kingdom Viridiplantae; phylum Streptophyta; class Magnoliopsida; order Poales; family Poaceae; genus Avena; species Avena insularis. The sequence continues at coordinate 27,036,333 of CM042696.1, read as the reverse complement.
AGAGGTATTGCCCGAATCTTGGGCAAGGTTTTGTTCTTTGATTCATGCACAGGCTGGAAGTCCATTACCTAAGAATGAGCTTCTTGATATATTTTATAATGGACTAACCGAAGAATCTAGGACATACCTAGATAGTTGTGCTGATTGTGTTTTTAGGAATAGGACTCCGAAGGAAGCTGAGAAATTAATGGCTAAAATAAGCAAGAATTATGAAGATTGGACTCCTCCTAAACAAGCTATACCCTGAACCATCTATTCATGTGCCTATTCCAACATCAAAGAAGATGGGAGTTATTGAATTAAATGATGAAGTGATGAAGGAAGCTAAGAAATGTCTTAAGGAGAAGGGAATTAAAGCTGCAGATGTCAAGAATTTACCTCCTATAGAAGAATTATGTAAGCTTATTCCCTACTCATCCACTATTGAGGTACACTCTCTCCAACACTTTGATGAAGGTGATATCCCTTACTCTAAACCTCCTGATCAATGCTTAGAAGAATTTGATATCTTTATTGTTAAGCAAGATAACTTTAATAAAAGGGTGCAAAATCATCTAATGGAAAACACTAGAGCTATTGTTGAGTTGAAAGATATTGTGAAAAGAACCTCTAATGATGTTAAAATGATTGTTAAACACTTTAAAATGGTTCAAACTCAAATAGATCAACTCGTTAAAGTGCAAAACGACTTGCCAGTGAATGCTGCTAAAGAAAAACATGCTTATGAAATTAGAACTAGAAGTGGTGCTGCTACCCAGGATCCTCTATATCCTGAAGGGCATCCCAAAAGAATTGAGCAGGATTCTCAACAAGCTGAAAATAGTGGTTCTACTCGTAAGAAAAGGAAAAAGAAACATAAAACTGTTGTAGAACCCTCTGAACCTGCTATAGATCCTAATAGTATATCTATCTCTGATGCTGAAACTGAAAGTGTTAGTGAAGAAAATGAAGTTCCTAATGAAGAAAAAGTTGAAGAAGAACCTGAAAACCACACTAAGACTACTAAATACACCAAAGAAGATTTTATTGCTAAGAAACATGGTAGTGAAAGAGAACCTTGGGTCCAAAAACCTATGCCTTTCCCTAATAAGAAACACAAGTCAAAGGAAGATGAACACTATAATAAGTTTTGTGAGTGGATGAAGCCTTTATTCTTGCAAATTCCTTTGACTGATGCTATTAAATTGCCTCCTTACTCAAAGTATATGAAGGACATTGTCTCGAATAAAAGGAAGATACCTAATGAAGAAATTTCTACTTTGCTTGCTAATTATTCCTTCAATGGTACGGTTCCTAAGAAACTTGGAGACCGAGGGATTCCAACTATCCCTTGCTCTATTAAGAACAGTTATGTTAGAACTGCTTTGTGTGATTTGGGAGCTGGAGTTAGTGTTATGCCTTTCTCTCTCTATAAGAGGCTTCAGCTTGAAAAGTTGATACCAACTGATATATCTTTGCAAATGGCCGATAAATCTACCACTATTCCTGTGGGTATATGTGAGGATGTACCTGTTCAGGTGGCTCACAATTGCTTGATATTAACTGATTTTGTTGTGCTTGAAATGCCTGAAGATGACAATATGTCTATTATTCTTGGGAGACCTTTTCTTAATACTGCAGGAGCTGTTATTAATTGTAATCAAGGAAAGGTGACCTTCAATGTTAATGACAAAGAACATACTGTCTATTTCCCCAAGAAGATTGAAAGGACTTATGGTTTGAATTCAATTGAACATGTTGAAGGCATTCAAGTTGGAGAAATATATTGTCCCATACCAAGAGAAAAATTTGAAACTATTATGATTGGGACCATTGCTATCAAGGTTAAGGTAACATAATCATTAGTGGAGTACAAAGTTTTGTCTCATATGCAATTGTTTTGGTTGCAAGACTTGATCAACCTTGCTAACAAGAGGATTCTATTGAACAAACCAATGTTTTCATTATGATTATCTCCGTTTATCTCTATCCTTTGCATTTTAGTTTTTGCTTTCGTTTAGTTTTCTTTGTGTTGTTAGTTGCTTGCATGCTAGAACTTCTATAGTTCTAGCCTTGTTTTGTCTTTGCATCATGTTTCCAAAAAGAAAGAAAATCTGTCGGTCAGAAAAATCATTCTTCTATTTCTAAAGATTGCCCAAAAATAAAGTGTCTCGAAAAATTCTAGAAAATTCATATTAAATTTTTACGTGAAAAAAGGGGCAGAGGAGTACCACCAGGGGCCCTGTGCAGGCACACCATGTGGTGCGCCATCCATCCAGGTGGCGCCATGCCCTGGTGTGGGCCACCCTGGCCCCCCACTACTTCTCTCACCCGCCACTTTCTTCTCTCTCCCGAGTAAGCTCCAGTTCATAGCTCAAAATCATGTTCTTTTTGTGCTTGCTCTCGATTTCTTCGATCTCCTTGCTCAGCCCATCTTTCTTGCTGAAATTTGGAGCAATTGTTCCTTCGTATGTGACTCCTCCCCTTGTCCAAGTAGATTTGTGTTTAGTGGATTATATGTTGAGTATTGTGCTACTGTAGGTGACTAGTTATGAGAGCTTTTAAGCTTGTTTGATGCTTAGAGATATAGTTTTGATGCATGTTTAGGCCTCTTGCAAGTCCCTATGAGTAGATTCCTTCATTATATTTACTTTGCAATCACTTGTTTAATAAGTGTTTAAATTTCAGAATAGAAGATGAGTGAACACCACCTAAACCAAAATGAACTTTGGGTGCTTGAGGTCATGAAGGTCCATCGGGAGGAGGAAGTTTTCCCCTCCATTTATCCATGCCCTGAGTTCATGAGAGCTGCAGGAATTCTACAAGATTTCCATACTTTGGTTTCTAATGCAGGGTTAGAGCGCTTCTTGGAAGATGAACCTTGTCAATTTGTGAAGCTAACCATGTCTGTGGTGCAGGATTTACAATTTAGTCACTCTTTGTCTAACCCCATGGTCCATTACAAAATTTACAATATTGCTATCAATCTTTCTCTTGATGATTTTTGTGCAGCCATTAAGGTACCTCAATGGGGATCATGTAAGAAGATTAAAGAGAGACCAGAACCACTCATGGATTTATATGCAGAAATTTTTCAAGGGAGTAGCTTCTCAAAGGAGAATGGAAAAATCTGTAACATTCATCTTCCCTCCATTCGCTACTTTGCCTACTTTATTGCCAAGTGTGTTCTTGCTAGGAAAACTGCCAATAAGTTATCTTCGTTTGATCTAGCATTTATCTCTGCTACTCTTAGACGAGATAGGTCTTACAACTTGGGTGCTTTGATAGCTTTCCGTCTTGCTTCTAACCATGAGAAAGGTGGAATTTGTGGAGGCCTCATTGCTTCTCGTTTGCTAGCATTGCATGTTTTAGTGCCTCATCATCTAGACCTACAGTTTCCCATAGAGAGGCTTGATTTTAACTCCATGATACAACATAAATTTATTTCCTCGTGGGCTAGCTTGAGTGAGTTTTCTTATGAAATAACCTTTCTCAAAGCTGGTTGGAGAAAGAGCAAGTCCGAGCGTGTTGTTCTTTTGCCTGCACCTGTTTTGTTTAAGCTTGATAACAGGGAAGGATGGTCCCTCACTGAGGAGGAGTTTGACACGTACTTGGGAGAGCTCTCCCAACAGGAGCAGGACACTAGAAGGGAGGTCACAGATGATTCGGTCCAGCCCTCGAATGAGGGAGAGTCTTCATATCAGCAACCCGCTTATGATTGGGGAGCTTCTTCTTCCTCTCATGGGCCCAGCTACGACCATTCTTACCAAGATCCGCCCGCTTGGAACCCCTATTCGTACATGGATTGATACCCCACTTAGGCCAAAAGCCTAAGCTTGGGGGGAGGTACGCCGACACCGCACTCATCTCCATATCATGTTGCGTCGGTACTTTGTATATTCATGTTTTTGTTCTATTTTTAGTTTTCGTTCTTCTTTGCTTTTGCTTTCTAAAAAACACAAAAAGACCAAAAATATTTTTGTTGTTTCTCTTTGGTTTGCTTCTTCTTTTTTGCCTTGGTTTGTTTTTCCCTTTTTGCTTTGTTTGAACTATTCGAAAAAAAACCAAAAAGATTTTGCTTTGCTTGTTTTTCTCTTTTGGTTCTTGTTTAAAAATCGAAAACACCAAAAATATTTGTCGTTCTTCTTTGGTTTTTGTAGTTTGCTGTGGTTCGGCAGTTCTTAGTGGATTATTGGTTTCATATTATTATTCAAGCCACACAAGTGAAGAGCAATAATGAGGATTAATGACAACTTGAGGCATGGTAAGAGGCTGGTAACGAACTCTATTTGTCTTCATTTTTGTACATATACTCATCATTGTGAGCTTGCTTAGTCCGTTCATGTAGGGTGTATGTTATCTTTGGATGCGTAGTAGTTCTTGCTTTCTTGTGATTAGCTCCAGCCCGCTAATAGTTTGTAGCATGTCTCATGAATGTTTGCTTGCATTACTCTATTCATAAATTGGAATGACACCGTGGTTTCCTCCTCTGAATGTTTCATTTGATTGACTTGGCACATGCCCACGCATGCACATGACTGTAATAATTAGTTAAGCCTCGATGAATTATTTTGCCTTGAGGATCTTGAATCACTTTCATGCCATGAGTAGTCTTGTTTTGTTGCAAGCATGATAATGATAGCTATTGCTCTCTCGTTTGTCGCTCCCTTACTATTGCTAGCCTTCACTTTTTCTGAGTATGTTTTACTCAAGTTTCTAACTCCCTAAACCAAATGTTTCCAAAGTGTCCACCATACCTACCCATTAGCATCATTTGCTACTTCCGTGCATATTCAATATGCCTTGTTTTCTTCCGAATAAAATGTTTGCTTGTTATGAGAAAGTTAGTTAGTAAAGCTCTCACGAACTTGATGGCACACTTTATTTTCTTGCACTTAATAAACCTGAACCATTGCGTCCTTCTTTGTTGCGCATATGCTTGCGCTTTATGAGTTGAAGTTAGCAGAACCATGTATCATGGGGACCGCTTTCAACACTTCATAGGTACTTTGTACCTAAGTTGATATCATGTTCTTTTGCTTACGGATCCCGGCGGTGTGAAATAAAAGTGGAACTTGTAAGATCATGGAGTTTGTATGTATGTTAGAGAAACGCCTGGGCCGCTAGCATAAGCCATGCCTAATCATGGTGGAAACTTGCAGCATAACCATAATGAGCATTCTATGAAGCACCCTCCATAAAAATCTATGCACATAGTAAATAAAAAGATCTACGAGATGCTCATTGTCTGCTTGCCTTGTATTTTGATCATGGGATAGCTCCCGTGTCATGTGCAAGGGGTACCCCATTGGCGGTTCTCTATGATACGTATGTACTTACAATGACAAGAGTTTACTTGTGACTGAAGTTGAGTAGCATGAGGATCGGTCTTCGTAAGTAAGGGGCATGAGACTTCAATTTATAACTTGTCAAGCATATCCTCTTAGTTGTGTCACTTTCACCTTAACCACTTTAAAGATGCTTATGATAGGGGCAATGAGAGCTCAAAGCTAACGAGTACCATACTTTCAGCATTTGGAAGCCTTTCAAAATTATTCAAAACTTTTTTTCTTCTATTGTTGAGTCTCCATATATTCTTTGAGCACCTTCTTGAGAGCATAGTTGTCATTCTTTGTGTTTGTTCCATTACTTGGTTATTTGTGTTATGACTTTGATGCTTGTATCCTTGATATCTTTACTTCTAGTCATCACTTGAACTTTAGAGCTGCCTTGACATTCATAATCAAAGGCAAGTGAGATACCACTCTATCATACCTTTCTATGAGCATTGTAATGTTGCTTATGTTTGTGCCTCATGCTACTTATTATTCTTGAGTTGGAATCTCTTCATAGCTTGCAATGACTATTAAGTAGACTTGGTTGCATACTCTTTATTATGAATTGTCCAAGTAGTTGATCACATTGCTGAGAATATTTACATCATATGAAGCAAATGTGTTCGTGAAAGTTCTTTTATCGCACTCAGTTTTCAACTGAATTGCTTGAGGACAAGCAATAAGCTAAGCTTGGGGGGGAGTTGATACGTCCAAAACGTATCTACTTTCCCGAACACTTTTGCTATTGTTTCTCCTCTATACTTGTGTGATTTGGATGCAACTAATGCGAACTGACGCTGTTTTCAGCAGAATTGCCTTGGTGTCTACTTTTTGTGCAGAAAATCAACTATCAGGAAAAATCCCGGAAAATATGCCAAAAATCCTATTTCACCCGAAACTCCAGAGCTGAATCTGAGACGGAGAAGAGCCTGGGTGGCCACACCACCTAGGCGTGGGCCAGGCGCCAGCGCCGCCAGGTGGTGTGGGCCCCCCAGGCACCCCCTCGGTCTCTCTCTTCGCCTATAAGGAGCCTTCTGACCTAAAAACTTCGGGGGATTCGACGTTTTTTCAGAAGGAGTTTCCCTTCGCCGCCACCACCAGATTCCACGAAATAGCACCAGAAACTCCGTTCTGGCACCCTGCCGGGACGGGTAATTGGAGGAGATCATCGCCATCATCATCACCATCACTTCTCCATCGACCATCCATGTTTCCCCCATCTATGAGTGAGTAATCCCCCGCTGTAGGCTATGGGGATGGTAGGGATTGGATGAGACCGTTCATGTAATGGCATCAGATTGTTAGGGCATGGTGCCTAGTATCTTTTATTAGTGCTTTATGACTTTGTTGCGACTTGTTGTGCTTAATGCTTGTCACTAGGGCCCGAGTGTCATGATTTCAGATCTGAACTTATTATTGATTCATTATGATAGTATTGTTCTTGGTCTTATCTACAAGTTGTATACACACGTCGTTGTCCGGAACCTATGGCCCCGAAGTGACAGAAATTGGGATAACCGAAAGGGAAAGGCTTTGATGTGAGGATCACATGTGTTCACGAAGTGTTAATGCTTTGCTCCGGTGCTCTATTAAAAGGAGCACCTTAATTGCCAGTAGTTCCCTAGAGGCCCCGCTGCAAACGGGCTAGCAGGACAAAAGATGTTGTGCAAGTTCTCATTGCGAGCACGTATGACTATATATGGAACACATGCCTAGGATTGTCTAGTACTTGGATGCTTTATCTTATTTATCTGCAATTGCTCTTTTGTTCTGATTGCTATGTGAATTGTCTTGTCCATGCAACGCCCGTCCATCCATCCCTATGCCTACCGCACTCGAATCCCACTGTTTACTGCTTTTGTTACTATTGTCTTGGCTTTACTACTACTGCTGCTTTACTATTCCTACTACAAAACTGTTGCTACTGATAACCTGTTGTGAGCAAGATTGTTTCCAGGTGCAGCTGAATTGACAACTTAGTTGTTAAGGCTTATAAATATTCTTTGGCTCCCCTTGTGTCGAATCAATAAATTGGGTTTCACTTCCCTCAAAAATACTGCGATACACCCCCTATACTTGTGGGTCATCAAACATCCATTGAAGACAAACTGTCTGGGCCATGTACGGTGCACTTCTACATCGACAAGCATGATGGGAAGAAGAAGTCCAGCCACCTCCTCAAGGACTACCGCGAGTTCCTCAAACTACACGAGGGATTAGCTCGGATGAACCGCAACACAGTCGAAAGAGGCTACGGAGACGCTCCAGGCGCCGTGGCACATGGCGCTCCGCCACCACCACCTCGAATGCCCCCAAATGAAGCTGCGTCGGACCAGCACCACGGAGGCGAACCCTACCCAAGGGCCATGGGTACCATGATGATCCAAAAAGGACGCCCCTCCAATCGGGTGTAGAAGGCCATCACTCGCCAGGTCAACTTGGCCACACACTCGCCACCATCTACCACTGAGTACCTTAGTGGAAGCGAGTCATGCATCACCTTCGACAAACGCGACCACCCGACTCAAGTACCTCGTCCAGGCCATTGTACCCTCATACTCGAGGCGCAAATCGGAGGCTTCGACATGAGCCGCGTCTTCATGGATGGCGGAAGCGGCATCAACCTTATATTCGCGAGTACATTATGAGCAATGAGGATCCCTCTGACTTGCCTAGAGGCCTCGGACACAACATTCCACGGAATCGTCCCAGGAAAAGGCGTATATCCCCTGGGCAAAATGAACCTCGATGTTATCTTTGGCATGCCGAAAAACTTTCGGCGCGAGCGCATCGACTTTGAGGTCGTCGACTGGCCTTCGCAGTACCACTGCATCCTCGGACGTGTCACGTTCGCTAGGTTTATGGCACCACATTACGCCTACATGCAGATGAAAATGCCAGGTCCCAACAGTGTCATCACAGTCAACGGGAGCTTCGAAAGATCCGATAGTTGCGACAGGGAATTCAACAGAATTTCCCAGTCCTTCGGAATGTAGGAAGAACTCGCGAGACTAAAGGAGTCGACAGACAACAGTCTGCCCCCCCTGAGCCGGCCAAGTTCGCCTGATCTATCCTTCGACTCATTGGTGCACACAAAGAAAGTGCAGGTCCACCCATCGGATCCCGCCAAGACGGCCCTCATCGCTAACAACTTGAGTCCTGCATAGGAACTCGCGCTCGTCGAATTCCTCCGTGAGCACTGGGAAATTTTTGCCTGGTGTCCTGCATACATGCCAGGAGTTCCCAGGGAATTCGCCGAGCATGCACTCAACGTCAACCCTGACGCAAGGCCAGTCAAGCAAACAATTCGGCGATTGTCCGAGCCACGAGCGCAGGCAGTTGGAATGGAGATCAACAGACTCCTCGACGCCAAGTTCATACGCGAGATCAAGGAAAGCACTTAGCTCGCCAACACGATGCTGGTACCAAAAAAGGACACGGATATCCTGCGGATGTGCGTGGACTTCACCTCTTTGAATAAGCACTGCCCAAAGGATCACTTCCTGTTGCCGCGCATCGACCAGATCATCGACTCCACCGCGGGATGCGAGCGCCTCTGCTTCCTCGACGCCTACTCAGGCTATAATCAGATTCGAATGAAGGAGGAAGACCAAGAGAAAACAACGTTTACAACGCCCTTTGGTGTGTTCTGCTACAACACAATGCCTTTCGGGCTAAAGAACACGGGAGCCACCTACCAGCGGTGCATGCAGGCTTGCCTCAAGGAACAACTGGGTCGCAATATTCAAGTCTATGTCGACGACATAGTAATCAAGACCAAGGAAGAAGCCTACCTAATCGACGATTTGCGCGAAACCTTCGCCAAGCTCGACCGCTACCAGATCAAGCTCAATCCGGAAAAATGCGCCTTTGGCGTACCGTCTGGGCAACTACTCGGGTACCCCATCTCCGCGAGGGGAATCGAGGCAAACCCGAATAAAATAAAAGCCATACTGGCCATGGAGAAGCCGAAAAACATAAGGCGTTTCAGCAGCCAGCGAATCGCGCCTCAACGATTCATCAGTCGGATGGGTGAAAAGACGCTGCCCTTCTACCAACTCCTCCGCAAAGCTGAAAAATTCGAGTGGACCAATGAAGCGCAAGAAGCATTTGAAGACCTCAAGCGCCTGCTATCCACTTCGCCAGTACTGGTGACCCCACGAGAAAGGGAACCACTGTTGCTATATATCTCCGCCACCAACCAGGTGGTCAGCACAACGCTCGTTGTCGAGCGAGCCGAGGAAAACAAGGTCCACGGGGTACAACGCCCAGTATACTACCTCAGCGAGGTCCTCACACCAACAAAATAGCGGTACCCACACTACCAGAAGCTGGCGTACGGTGTCTTCATGATCGCCCGGTGACTGCGCCATTACTTCCAGGAACACCCAATCGTGGTGGTCAACGAGGCCCCGTTGGGACATATCCTCAATAACCCCGACGCCATAGGACAGGTCGCGCTTTGGGGAATAGAATTGTCTCCACGAGACATCACATACGAAAAGCGCGACGCAATCAAGTCGCAAGTTCTCCCTGACTTCCTAGTGCACTGGATGGAGAACCAGCTCCCGGACAAACCAGATATATCCTACCTCTGGACAATGCACTTCGATGGGTCCTAGCGGAAGGACGGAGCAGGTGCAGGTGTCATACTGACATCACCTCAAGGGGACAAGTTGAAGTATATCCTGTGAATACAGTTCACAGCCTCCAACAATGAAGCTGAATACGAGGCCCTGTTGCACGAGATGAGGATGGCAAAAGCCTGCGGCGCCAAGAGGCTCATCATATACGGCGACTCCAAGTTGGTCGTCAACCAAACAATGCATGAGTGCGACGCACTGAATGACAACATGATCGCGTACCGCGACCTCTACGACACACTCGAAGGAGACTTTGACGGTTGCGAGCTGCGGCACATAGGTCACGAAAGCAACGAAGAGGCAGACGCACTCGCCAACATAGGCTCTACCTGCACCCCCATACCACCCGGGGTATTTCTCGAGCGCATCTGCGAACGCTCCATCAAGCCAAAGGCCGCAGAGAAGAAAATAAGCACAGCAACGGACTCGAGGGCTACACCGCCCAATGAGTCAATGGCACTCGATGACTTGGAACTAGACACAGGACTCGAGGGACCAATAAGCGTCATGATGATCGAGCAATCCTGGACGCAACCGTACATCACGTACCTCCTCAGCAAAAGGCTACCGGACGATCTGACTGATGCACAGCACATCGCGCAGCAATCCAAGGCATTCACTGTTATCAACGGCGAACTGTATAAACGCAGCATCACAGGAGTACTCCAGCGATGCGTCTCCACGGCCGATGGAAGAGCTGTTCTCCTCGACATCCATGAGGGGACCTGCGGGCACCACGCCGGCAGTCGCGCCCTCGTCGCCAAAGCTCTACGAGCTAGATTCTATTGGCCTACGGCCATGCGTGATGCCAAGGACATCTTCCAAAAATGCAACGCTTGCCAACGATTCGCGGATAAGCCGCACGCACCGGGCGCAGAGCTCCGGCCAATTCCATTGGCCTGGCCCTTTGCGCAATGGGGACTCGACATGGTTGGCAAACTCCCAAGATCCTCACGAGGAGGCTATGTCTACCTCTTGGTCGCAGTCGACAAATTCACCAAGTGGATTGAGGCCATGCCAGTGACCAACCAATCAGGACACAGCGCAGTTAAGTTCTTCGAATCCATCGTCTACCGCTTCGGAGTGCCACACAACATCATCACCAACAATGGGACGAACTTCACAACCAAGGAGTTCCAAGAATTATGCGAGAATCTGGGGATCAACATCAGCTACGCCTCTGTAGCACATCCACAGACCAACGGTCAGGTGGAAAAAGCAAACGGGCTCGTCTGTGGCGGCATCAAGAAGCGACTCCTCCGCCCACTCGAACAAGCCGCGGGTTGCTGGCCAGACGAACTGCAATCCGTACTCTGGAGCCTACGCACAACTCCAAACAGTGCCACGGGCTACACACCATTCTTTATGGTGCACGGAGCCGAGGCAGTGCTACCCGCCGGGGTACGGTACAAGGCGTCGCGCGTGGTCGCTTATAGCGAACACGAGTCATCCCTCGCACTCGAAGACTCCGTCGACCTCCTTGATGAGGCAAGAGAAATCGCCATGGAAAGATCAACGATCTACCAGCAGAACCTGCGCAACTACCACAGTAGGAGGCTACGCCCCAAATCCTTCGTCGAAGGCGACCTAGTCCTGCGATTGAAGCAGCAGGGACATCTCAAGCTCGAGTCCCCCTGGGAAGGATCATACGTGATTATAGAAGTAATCCCAGGTGGCGCCTATCGCCTTCAAGATTTAGAGATAGGAGTCGCATACTCCAACCCCTAGAACGTCGCACAGTTGCGAAGCTTCTATCCTTAGTCGTTTTTACTTTTGCATCACAAAATAAGACACTCAGCCAAGGCTACTTAGCCACACATTGTACCTCGTACTGTCTCACGACTAAATAAAGCTAAGTGCCCCAAAACTCTGTGCCTTCCTTTATTTTTCCGCAACTTCTCGACTCGGGGGCTACGCCACCCTACACACATCTGTTCTACGAACTAAAACGCAATATCCTGAGTAGCTGGCACATCAATCGAAACCTTTGACACAACATCAACCCAGTTGCAACACATCTGACAGGTTGACAAGGGACTGAGATAAAACGCATGGCCAGGCTAACAAAAAGGATTCGCATAGTGCAACGCACTCACACGCTAGCAAGCTCTTTATACATATTCGACAATAAATTATATACAATATTTATACGAACTTTACAACACGGGTACACTTATGTGCAGGATACAAACTAAGCCACTACTACAGCAAGAGAACGTTGGTTTGTTCCTCAAAGATGTCGACGATCTCTTCTGCTGGGCGGTCCACAGCCTGGTAGTGCGGCACCATATTCCAGGCAGAACCTGCTGGTGGCGCAGGCGGCCTAGCCGCAATTTCCGCAACATCTACGTCAGGCCTATGCAGTCGCACCAGCGGTAGAGCGGCCTTGACACCAGCCACCAACTGTTGCCTCACACACTCGCGAACCGCGGTCAGATCTTGAAACTTGGCAAGGAGGGCCAGCAAGCTTGATGGAGTAACATCCAGCGGAAACATCGTCCGATAAATGTTCTTCAAGCATGACTGCGACTTCTTCAGGAAGTGCAGCACTGACGCATCCTCAGGGTCGCCAATAAGATCGCACGATCATGATCTACCCAGAAATATCCACTCTCTTGAAGTTGCTCCTGGGTAAGATCATGCATACGAATGGCAATTCTATCATTCTCATCCTGCGGATGACGCGCGCTGACAACTACATGAAGCAGCAACAACACCATAAGAACAACGTGCCATCGCGAGTGACTACAAGGAAAAGATAAGAGCAAGTAAACTAACACTTGAATTGGTCGCCCAGCTGTGTCACCTTGCCAAGAAGATACTGCTCTCGGGCGGCGGCTTTCTCCGCCTTTGACTTCCATACACCCGCGTTACCGCGGAGCACGGGCAACTCATGCTCTAGCTGCTTCACGCGGTCACGCTATCGCGAAAGCAGCGACAGCTCATCTACCCTGGAGCGTGGCGGTGCCAAAGTATCATCTAGAGGCGGCGAGTCCCGAGTTTCCCTCAAAGGATCACTTGATGTACCCTACCACAAGCCAAGATAGAAACAAATAAGACGACCAAATCAACACAAAGACAAAAGATTCAAGTGCATTCAAGACTAGATACACTCGCCAGCAGACATGTTCTTAACAAAGGACATAAACTAGTTAACTATTACAAAGCTACTAAGGAGCGATTGTCTTCTTCGACTTCGACGGCTTCGGGGGCTTCATCGAGTCCGTGGCAGTGTTAGATGCCACTGACTTTCCGCCAGCCCCTGATGCCGCAGCCTTTGCCGCCTTCTTGGCGCGTTGCAACTCCTCAGAATACTTCACGACCGTGTTTATCAGCTGTGACCCATATTTACCACAGGCAGTCGCGAAAGGAGCAAAGACTACCTGCTGGCCATCCGCGCTAACAGGCATCGCCTTCGACACCGCGACAGGGTCAATCTCGACTCCGTGGGCCTGCACCATGGCAAGTGACATGGACGCGCCAGCCGCGCGGAGTGAGTTTTTGAAGCTAGAAGGAACACCCCTGGCGAAAGACTCCACCAACTCGTCCATGTTCTCGATTAGCTCAGCCTAGGGCATCAACTCCTCCCGGAGGCGACTTAGAACACCCTTGGCCTTGGAGAGCGTATCTTGAACGACGGTGCTGCGGTCCTCGACTGCTGAAAGCGCACCCGCCAAAGTGTCGTCGCGGCGGAGAGCCTGAGGATCGAAGCTCAAACCGCTAGCATCTGCACACAAACCAACACATGGATATAAACATCAACGCCAACGGCAAACAACAAACAGAGAACAACAATGATATCCAAACAAGGTACCTGAGATGGCTTTGGCAATCGAGAAAAGCTGTTCTTCGAACAACTTCTCCCTGGATGCAATGGAAGCACAAATATCCTCTTCGCGCCTTTGCGCCTCATCACGCGCCGCGATTGCCTCATCGCGACCCTTCATAGCCGCGGCAAGTGTTTTGTCCATGGTGGCAGCGTCGCGCAGAAGGGCATTATGTTTAGCTATAAAACAAAAAGGACTGACTATCAGTCGACTATATAAAAAGGAGAAGAAGAAAAAGTGAAGAACACTTACTTTCGACCACGCGATGACGCGTCTCCAACATTGCATGCTGGCGGCCCATCACAAGTACTTTCTCCGCCAAGTGAGCAGCTTCTTTCACACGGAGCTATCGCACAACAAAGGATCAGCAGAAGCAATAGATACCATCGACTACCACACGAAAACAAGAAAATCTACACTTACATGATCCTCCAATGACTCCAAAGTTGTCTGCTGTACCGTCATCCGGACAACCATTCGATCCTCCCCTTCATGCGGAGAGCTGGAAGAGTTGTGCCCGGAGTGGGCCACCAATGGAGGGGAAGGAGCGCGCTCGACCTCTTTCTTGGCCCTTGAGGTCGCGACTCCTGATTCTTTCAAGAATTGGACGTCGCCAGAAGATGACGACGCCTCTTGACTGCAAGACAAAATCCACATCAAGAAAAGGCAAATCCAGAGACAAACCAGCAAGGGCAAATCAGAGAAGAACAAACAAACTATCAAACTTACCAATCAAACTTGTTAAAGTCAAAAGTGGGCTCCCCCGACTCTGACGAGGACTCCTTGGGCAATCGCATCTTCTTGTGAGAGGATGGAGCCATGGCGCTCACAGGAATAGCACGGATCGGTGACTCCGCACCAACACCTGCACCTTCCGGAGTCGACGCATCGGAATCCTTGCAGTGAGAACACTTGCGAGTATCCGGACTACCGGAATCAGGGGCTTCCTCCTCCACATCAGATGGGACAGTCGACTCCGACTCGTCCTCTTCCAAGGCTTCACGAGGGATAATCCCCTCAGGAAGAGGGGGCATACAGGGTGACACCGCCCAATCCTGCATACAGATAGCAAAATTAGCACTAAGGTAAGAAACAGCAGAGAAGCAATCAACAAACTAAGCTACTGCGTAGCACAACTATACCTCGGGAGGAGGGTTAGCAGCATCAAATGGAGGAACAACTGGTTCACTGGGGAGCACATCCTTCACGGTGTACTTGGTGACCAGTCGAACCCTTTTGTTCACCTCACTCGCGGACATGCCATCGGCAGACACGCGAGTGGCATCAGCGCCATCCATCAAACATGGGTGGACTCGCTTGGCAGGCTGGACGCGACGGGCGCAACCACGCATTTAATGAGGGCGCAACCTCCCTCCTCTTTGCCGGCGCGACTCTCGAGATTGCAGACACGCTCGTATAGCACATCTATTTCCGCGGACTCGCCAGACATGACTACATTTTTCCAGGAGCACCTCCTCGTGCACGGCGGTCGCCGGATCGAAAGGTGCGAGTCTGAAGTGCTCCCCGTCAGCCTTCTCATCGCGGATGTAGAACCACTTGTCCCTCCACCCTTGGATGGACGCTGTGAGCTTGATGTCGAAATAGGTGGCGGATGGGTCGACGTGAATTCCGCACCCACCTACATCATACACTAAGGAGCCAGAAGCAGATTGGCGCTTCAACTTGAAGAGGTGCTTGAAGAGGCCGAAGTGCGGCTCGATTCCGAGCGAGCACTCGCAGAGGGTAATGAAGCAAGAGATGTGGAGGATAGAGTTCGGGGACAGCTGATGGAGCTGAAGCCCGTAGAAACAAAGGAGGCCCCTAAAAAAAGTATGCAGGGGCAACGAGAGGCCACGAATGATGAATGCCAAAAACATCACTCAAAAACTAGCGGGAGGAGAAGGAATTGTCTCACCCCCGGGGACGCGCGCGTCGGCGACTGCGTCGGACAGCACTCCGTCTTGGCGAAGAAGACGAAGATCAGATGACTTGATGATGGAGGGATGCCACGCGCCATTCGTGACGCGGGTGCCCGTGCCCTTCTTCTTCCCGCCAGCGGTGGTGCTGGTGCCCGCAGCGGCGGAGCCGCCCTTCTTCTTCACCGCAGCAGCAGTAGCCGCGGAATAGACCGTAGCACCTCCCTTCTTCTTCCCCATTGCGCCGCGGCGATGCGACCGGAGAAAGTATCTAGGAAATGCGCGGAGCTGGTCTAGCGCCGCGGAGGAAAAGAGGGCAGAGAAAGCAGGGGAGCAACGGCAATGGCGATGGAAGCAAAGGATGAATGAGAGCAGATGAGAAATTACCGTCGCAGCACCACTACTTAACCCATGGAAGATGCAATCCAACGGCTCAGAAAAACCTTACTGGACGCGTGGCAAACATCATGCTAGACACGTGGAGGAGTGGAAACGCGAACCGTCCCCCACTGCTCCCATTACGCGTGGAAATCGAGGAGGCATAGTTAAAATAAAGATTACGCACGCCCAGTCAAATCAAAGTCAGGAGTAGGACCCACTACCCGTCACGTCTCGTCAAACTCGCTCACGCGGGCAACTGATGTCATGACATCGTCAGCACCGACGTCATCAAAGCTACGTAGCATAAGACCTCGACTACTTTAGTCCTTGCTCGAGTCTTCGACTCCACCAAGCACTCGGGGGCTACTCCCATAGGGAGCGCTGGTCGCGCACCCTACGATTTTCTTCTTTTTTCAGGAACATGGATAATCAAAGCAAATCCAACCACTCGAAGCATGGCTTCACTATGGACATGGGTTACTCCCATAGGGAGCTCCGGAAGCAAACTCGACCGAAACAAGCAAACAAAAGACGACAACAGTCGGAAAAGTTACTTAGTCCCTGCCTGAGTCTTCGACTCAACCAGGCACTCGGGGGCTACTCCCATAGGGAGCGCTGGTCGCGCACCCTATGATTATTTGTACTAAGTACTGTGTGTTGATACCATCCACACTCGAAGTTTATAGCGACACCGCCTCATTTCCCTACAAAGAGACTGTGTCTCCTGGGTCACCTGAATCGTCTCCGCGATGATAAAATTTCTGATGCCGCGCTTACAGCGTGAAGGTAAGACCTGAATAAGGCCTGACAACGCATTTGCTGCGCACTACCAGAAATATATCCGTGCCTACAGGTACGATGAATATGCCTTGACGGACGCGTCGAGTGCTCACACCCATATAACTGGAATTTGACTCCTGTAAGACCCCCCGCGGCTTGAGTCGAATTACACCAGCACTTTTCCGGATTCGAGTCCGGGGACTCAAGTTCGAGTAGACTGCGTTGTTTCATCCTAAGGTGGTTAACTGATACCGATACACCGGTTAAATCAGGCACGCACATCAACAATCCCTATGACATAAGTAAAGTAGTCGAAATATACTCATTCATGGACTCGGAAGACTTCAAAAAGTCCCCAGTTGAATCTGCGATTCCACTCGACACTCGGGGGCTACTGACATGGGTATACCCTACAGGTACTCGAGCTTGGTATATACGGCCTAAATACGTAAAGGCCCATGGTGTCGCCAAGGCCCAAATGAAGGACTCGAGTAACCTACGGACTCTCGATTGCTTGAAGGACAAGAAGAAGCTAAAGATAGAAAGTTTGAAGGGGAAAATCCTAACTTGTAACCGACTCGACCTACTACCCGAGACCTAGCCTACCTATATAAAGGCTAGGAGGGGGCGGCGAGGAGGATATACGCAACCCTAGTTTCCACAACCCTTGCCAGATTGCATCTGCGCACCATTGTAATCTTCGATTCCTTCGATAATTCCACGAGTAGACAAGCAGGAGTAGAGACCTCTACGAGGCCCGAACCTGGGTAAATCTTTGAGTCCCCTGTGTACTTGCTTGCTAGTCGATAATGTCTCCAGTGCTCCCTCCTTCTCTAAAACCCAAGTCCATAACAATGGGCATTGATGAGTTAAACCCTCGTCAGTGTTGGTAAACAATGCTCCCTATATTCCCGCACACTCAATACCTCATCAGTTTGCACAAGCACAAAATTTGAACAAAATTCTGGTACTATGAAGTTATTAAGTTTCATGAAAAATCAATGTTTTAAATAGCCGGCTATAGGCTATAGCTGTGGCCTCTGGAAACAACTATACCCCGGCTATAGCAGACTATTTAAGGGGTTTCACAACTTTTAGCTGGCTATTGTTTAAAACTTCGAAAATCATTTGTCATTTCACCAGAATGTTATAAATTCTCCTTTGGACTAATCTTGAATTTGCTGAGCGTGCAGATCCTCTCGCACTACCAAGCACGTAGCTGCTATTCCCCCGGTCGTAGCGACCGCATTTACCCCTTCCACTCGTTTCTCTATCGCGCGCGCGCATGGAAGACGTTTCCCCGTCTCAGACCAGCAGCTCCTAGTGAGTGATGGCTCCTCTCTGCAGCAACTCCCTCCGCACTCCTATCATCCCTAGCTATCCCAGCTCGCTCGCTGTGCTGCCACGATCACAAATGGCGCCTCTTGCGTCCTATCAGGTGCCGTACAAATTGAGCTAGATGTAACCATAGTTGTCCACAACTAACGGTGATGACCAACCATCCTTCCAAATGAATATGGAACTGGCAAAGGAGATGATTGCGAGGCATGTGCAATGTAACATTGCCATAAGTGGTAGATATATATAGACTTTGCTTGAAGTAGATGAACCATCAAGCTCCGAGTCTTTTAGCATTAGTTGTAGCGAATAAGGATTGATCACCAGTTGATATTGGGCATGCACCAAGAGGTCACACCAACATGGAAATAGGTCAGTGAGCCACACATGATTAGGAGGTATCGGGAATTACACTCAGCATTCTTCAGAGACACAAAACACTGTTCAGCCAGGTAGGCGATTGCAGCGTGGGTTGCTTATCGCGTAGTAATGTTGTTTGGAAGTTCAGAGAGGAAATTATTGAGATGTGGATGTAGGCAAGGGGACAAAGTAGGGCTCCATATGGATAATTGATGGATGCCTTACTAGTAATTGGGAAGACTGATCTTCTAAGATTGGCACTTGAGTAAGTCAAAAGCCCAAATAAAAAAAGCTTGGGGCCCAATTTTTTTTAATGATTTGTAAGTTAGACCTAGTATGGAATAAGCTTGTTTTAAGAGTGCTTGAACCATTCGACAAGTAGCACATGAGAAATGCTGGAATCAGTAACATATATGAGAAATTGACCCAAACATCACCCCCCCTCTGATTCAACGGAACTATGGTGAGTTCTAGATTATGGGTTCATTCCTATCGTTAACATTGCCCACTTGAGATATTTTTCTATATCCCTAAAATGTTTTGGTAAACAATTCTCTCTATATTCCTGCATACTCAATACCACATCAGTTTGCACAAGCACCAAATTTGATAAAAAATCATTTGTCATTTCATAGAAATGTTATAAATTCTCCTTTGGACTCGAATTGAATTTTTTCCTTGAGAAGTCTGATTTTATAATGTTTGATTAGTTTGTAATTGTTTCCCTCCCAAATATATGTTCAGATTGGTTGCATTTATATGGCATGGAACTACTTGTTGAGCCTTCTTGGGATGACATCATCTGTAGGTACTGCCTTTTTTAAAACGAGGGATCAGGTAGCTACTGTATGCGTAAAAGTAATGCAACATCCACTAATTAGCTGAATTTATCAGTGGGTGATGTTTCATGTGGGTGAACACACCTATACTGCACCAGTTCACTTGGGGTGTGTTTGGTTCTAGAACTAGGTGGAATGGAATGGAATGGTTCCATTCCCACGGCATGGAACGGTTCCACGATTGTGTTCGGTTCAGACAAAAACAGGGAATGGAATGGTTCCATTTTTTTTCCGGTTGGGACCAAAATTGTGGAATGGAATGCCTAGATTTTATCCATAATACAAAATTATTCTCCAAATCAGAGTGAACACCAACTAAACCGAGAGGGGCAGCGCATGTTCTTCTCACTTTGCAAAATCGGAGAGAAAAGAGGCCAAATTGGAGAGAAAGAATCGCATCCGCGCCGTCTTGGAGAGAAAGAATCGCAGCCGCGCCGTCTTGCCTGACTCCCGCCGCCGCCGTCCCGCAAGCTGCAGCCAGATTCCTTCCTCCGCCGGGTCTATTCCCGCCCGCAACCACCCCCGCCACCCCCGCCCGCACTAAGGAAGAGAGGAGGGTGCGCTGCCGGAGATGTGGAGAAGAGGGAGCGCTCCTGGGTAGAGAGGAGGGAGCGCCGCCAGTCACGGGAGAGAGGGGTCAACGAGGTCCCGTCGGGAGAGATTAGGATTAGGAAAAAATTTACGTGTGAGAGAGTTTTCGGTGTCTGTTAGAGCTCGGTTCCACCAGATTCCACCGATTCGGTCCAACGAGTTGGTTCCGCATCTGGAAGGTATATTCTCTTCTGTGAAACTAGTTGGTTCCGTTTCATTCCACAACCGAACACCGGAATAGCCTCTAGGTGCAGAAAGGTTCTATTCCATTCTACTATATTCCAGAACCGAACAGATTTGTTGTGACATGCCGTGTTGCTGCATCACTCCGTCAAAGTTAATCTATAACCGCACTAAGAAAACACGCTGGCGCAATGACTCGAGACACATACGTCCAACCAAGGCAGACATATACGTGTATGTACGCAAGTGCAAACCCTGCGTCATGTCCATGCACCGCATGTAGTACGTACGACGCGTACGTCCATGACCCAACTCTTCAGCTTTCTCTTGCGACTGCTAGTACATACACAACGTCCAGGCGTGAAGGCACTGGCGCCTGCACCGCCGTACACGCCTCCGAGCCCACCGAACGGGGCGCCGCAGGCGGCAAACCGGATTCACCCCCACCCCGCGATTCCACCGAACTATGGCGAGTTTCGGATTATGGGTTCACTCCTATGGTTAACATTACAAACTTGAGATATTTTTCTCTTCTCCCTAAATTGTTTTGGTAAATAATACTCCCTATATTCCTGCACACTCAGGGCGTGTTTGGTTTCCCCGATCCCCGTTTCTCGCGTGGCGCGGGAAAAAATAAGGACGTTTAGTTCCGCACGCTCGGAGGAATCTTTGCACCGCACGAGTTTTAAAGCGACCCAATCTTTGCACCGCACGAGTTTTAAAGCGACCCTTAGCCTGGCCCTAGAGGAACGCCCAATTCCACCAAGCCAAGTTCTTCACCGGGTCGACCCAACCCGTCCGAGAACGACCGAATGCGTCCGCGCGGGATGTGCGCGGCCTCCCAGCGGCACGACCCAACCGGACAAATGCGTTCGGATCGACCCATCCATGTATCAAATTTAGGCAACGATTGCGTTGGCTCAGACAGCGCACGGATCGCGCGTGTCTCCACCAGTCGGCCGCTCGGGGCCATATGTAAGTGAAACATTAGTACTTAAACTTGATTTTCATTAAATTAGACCCTGCCAATTACAAAAAGGCACATTTGAGCAAAATAAAAAAGGCCTACTATTACTACAGGAGGAGGCCGTCCCTACGATTACGCGCCGCTGTTTCCGCGGCCACTATTGCCGCTGCTGCTTGCCCCGTCGATCGCCGTCCTAGCTGCCTAGATGGCCTACTGCTGGAGGCGATCGTGGTAATGGTCGCGCGCTCGGCCACGAGCCTCCGTATTGCTGGCCGCCTTCATGCGGTCCACCGCCGCCCGGTTGGCCAGGGCCTTCTCCATATCGGTTGCCTAGTGGTCCTTCGCCTCCTGGTCGGCCAGCTCCGTCGTCGTCGCCGCTCTCGCTGCCAGGGGGTCACCCTCGCCGGAGGTCCGTTCGGGCCGAGGCCCAGCGCCCGCGTGATCTGCAGGGGGACGGCGATCACCTCCTTCCCCGCCTCCTGTTCCGCCTCTGCCTGCTCCACGTCCTCCCCTTCCTCGTCATCATCGTCGTGCTCCACCTCCGTCTCATCCCCGTCGATGAGAGCTCACGCGGCCGCCGTAGCCACGCGCAGCTCTTCCACCGACGAGTCGGTGGCGTGCTCCGCCGCTTCCACCGCACTGCGCGTGGCGGTGACGTGGCGAAGCTCGCGGACGGCGACCTTGGCAGCCTCCTTGGCCACATCCTCTAGCGTGGTCATGGCCGCCTCGTGGTGGATCACGCGGAGGGCCGCTGATGCGGCCTCCTTGGCCATCGCCTCCTTGGCAGCGACGTGGTGAACCTCACGCTGATGCGGCCACCTCCACCACCTGCTGTAGCGCCACCTCAGCCACACGGCATTCCTCCTCGAAGGCCACCACCTCCGCCTCGGCCATGCGTTGGGACATCAACCTGGCCTGGAGGTCGACAACGTCGATGTCGGCCTCCTGGAAGCGGGTGCGACACATCTCCCTGATATTGGTCCAGTTGGCGATCTTGCGGCGAGGCATGGTTGTTGGTGGTTGGCGCCGTTTCTGGCGGTGGTTGCTCTTGCTTGGGCTTGTTGTCTCAGCCGCCCCGGCGGACGTCTTTTATAGACCGCGGCGAAGGCGGGAAACGTCCTGGGAGGCGCGCGCGGGAGGGAAGGCGTGCGCGGGAAACGAAAAGCTACAATGGCAAGAAACGCCGGTCGCACGGGAAGCTGCCGGTGCTGATAGCCGACGTCGCTTCGCCGTTAACGTCCCATCGCCGAGGGTGTTAGGCGATGGCAGCGGGGGAGATAGACAGATGGGTCGGGCCGATGGGCGCGGCTGACCGGATAGACCGGACCGCGACCCAAAATTAACCGTGGCCTGACCCAAACAGATAGAAATGCTTGTCTGATCAATTTAGTTCCTGCTCGTAGTAGCTTGCTGCAGTAGAAGGCTCTCTTCTATTGTCCTAGCTCGCTCCGCTGAGCGATGCAGAGCTCATAAATGGCGCCTCATAGGGCATCTCCACCGGGCCGACCCAACCCGCCCTGGTGCGTCTGAACACGTCCTCTCGGACATGCGGGACATGCGCGGTCTCTTCGACCCATCCGGACCGACGCGTCCGGCTCGACCCATCGGCGCACCAAATTTGCTTGGCCGTTGCGTCGGCCCGGACACGGGCGGGTCGAGGGTGTGTTCTCCCGTGCATGATACTGGCCCACCCGTCAGCGATAGCTTAGCGCGACACCGATTCAGACCCAACCGCGGCACCGATTCAGACGTAACCATAGCGATTCAGAGATGCGGACGCCAGCCTGACCTGTGGCAGCCTTCGCCATCAATGCTGACCGGGCGCCAGCCTGTGACTGACAGGACGCCGCGTGAGTTCCCGCGCCGACGTTGATGGTAAAGGCGCGAGAACCTGCACACGCTCACACATGTAGTGGCTACTTAAGCAGGCCCCTGTGTCTGTCGGTGCCGCACTTCCCTCCTCTCGCCCCTCCTCTCGCTATCGCCAGGTACACCCCTCCCAGCACCTCCCGTCGCCGCCGTTGGGAAGATTTCAGTTTGTATTTTGAATATCCGGGCCAAATCTGAGAAGTTCTGGACCGATCGAAGGATAATTTGGCAAAATGGACTTTGTACTACTACATAGGCCGGAGGGAGTACTTTAAACCAATCACACCGAGGAACACATATACGTGTATGTACGCAACTGCAAACCCTGCGTCATGTCCATGCACCGCATGTAGTACATACGACGCGGACGTCCATGACCCAAGTGTTCAACTTTCTCTTGCGAGTGCTACTACATACGCAACGTCCAGGCGTGAAGGCACCGGCGCCTGCACCGCCGTACACGCCTCCGAGCCCACCGAACGGGGCGCCGCAGGCGGCAAACCATTCGCCACACTCCAAGCAAGCACGGTCCTCGTTCAACCGGCGCCACCAATGGCACGGATCGGACCGACGCTCCCCTTGCTTTCTGCTACTCCATCCTGCGCCGCAGCCGCCGCCCACCGCCGGGAGTCCCAGCAGGTTCCCCATGCCTCCCACGCCCACGAACAGGTTCTTCGCGTCCACCGCGCATTCTCTACGGTAGCAACGGCCAGAAGCGAGGCCTCCACCGTACCGCGCCGCACTCCTAGTTCCAGAGCACTTCTTGGCGGGAGAGCAGGAGGACGGCCGCGGGTATCCGACAGTTCCAGAGCACTTCTTGGCGGTGGAGCCACTATAGCTAGCAAGCTCTCGGTTCTACGGTTTCTAGTATCTTCATCTTGTCCTCGCTCTATCGTGCCTTTTGGGCTTGTTGGAATAATGGACGTGTTCTGTGTTGTTCCTTGTGCTAGTGAGTTCCGCTGCATGCTACTGCTGCTTGTGATGGAGTTTGTGGTTTAAATATGCCGCGGAGGAGTACCACCGGTAGGGAAGCCGGACGAAGGTGGACGGCCGGTGTAAATGACGCCGAGTGGATGAATGGCTGATGTTAATTTAGTTCCTATAAATAAAATTTGGACCATAACTATGCTGGCTCACCGAGGTTGTTTAAACCATTTTCTGAGCTGTCAAGATGCTTGTTGGATGGAATTCTAAAGAGGTGGAATTACAGCTGATCAATGACGACCTGGCTCTGGCATCGATGTGGATCCATGAACTGGTTATCTACGAGACTGAATGCGTTGAAGCTGAGAAGGCCATCAACGGACCAGTAAAGGACATTTCGGCATGTTATTTTCTGATCAATGACACCAAGAGAGAGTTTCTAGCAGCAATCTTATTTTTGTGACGAGTGTTAAGAGAGAGACTGTGACCGGGTTGTTGCTCATAGCTTGGCTGCTCAAGCTAGAATCTGTAACTCTGTAGGCTTTTGGATTGGCCATGTTCCTGCGCTATCTGAACCTCTGCTCCTAGAGGATTGTAATTACTATGGTGTAAAATAAAGATCTCTTGTGTTATAAAAAAATATAAGACTACTAGGCAAATATTGTACGGGTCAAGGTGAGAGCTTCGAACCTATCTAGTTGGACCAGAGTTTGAACCATTCAACTTCTGTTTGGCAACTAGAATCATCAGCGTTTGAGAAATCAACCAAAAACATCACCCACCAGGAAACTATGTTAAATTATGGTGAGTTCCCAACTCATGATTATTGACTCCTATCATCAACTTGTCCAACATCTTTCCCTAGTGTCCTTCCAATGGTTCCATGATGGAGATGTGAAGTTCATGCTTGTTTGTGTACTCCGAAACGATAATGCATGGGTTCTCAACTTTGTGTACAAATTTTGTAGTAACATAGATGTTGATTTATTTTGAAAGGAATTTAGAGATCTTAATATGGAGAAGCATCCACTTCACATGGACATAGGAGGAATCTTTGCACTTGGTGTTCACAATTTTTTGATTTACATGAAATGTGATATAGAGACGAACACAACCATTGTTTCAGTACTTCTAGTAATATGTCGTGCATGTCATAAGGGTAATGTGGATATGCACTAATATGCGCCTCTAGTAAACTAAAGTATATGAAACATCTAAACATGATGCTAAGAATAAGCTCTAAGTATGTAACAGGCGACCAAAACCGATATGGATTGAATGAGGAAATAATGGCTTCAAGTTATCTACAAGTAAGGTAATGAATAGATTGCCCCAAACATAGTTGTTCATGAATAGTAATACTTATGAAAAAACAACCACCGAATAAATTTGGAACTAGCTAAGGAGGTCATTGATGGGACATGTGCATGTCCAAATTGACAACCGTACATGGTGGATATGTATAGGTTGATCACAAATAGATTTACCCATCAAGATCTTGCAATTTTCAGACTTCGGACGAGCGGAGGTAGTAGGCGAGAGCGAGAACGAGATAGAGGCTTGGCTTTTCTAAATTATCGATTTTGTGCATTAAAGCCTTTTTTCATAAGTCTGGTCCAATCTTTTCGGTGCCAGTGCCACTGTCTATAACTGTTCATGTTGAATCCAGCAGCGACAGCTGTTCGAGTGAAAATCTGAGAAAAATGCAAAGGTACAAATTAGCCATTCCAGTTGGGAATAAATATTTGAACCTTACTCACTCATCTCTTGCTTGTGCATTGGGTCCGCTGACTTTGGAGGTTTGAGTAATGAATTCTGCTGTTTAATTAGTTCAAAAATAAGCCATTTAATTAGCATGGATATGGGTAGATTTTTATCTCTAATGTGTTTGTTAAGTACTTTAGATTCAAATGACTATTTTAGTGCAACAACTTGGAACACAACTACAATGCAATTTTGTTGAAGAGGAGGATGAACCCCTGTCATCTAGATTGTTGATATTCATGCACCGGTTTGGTATGGTGTTTTGGCTACCCGGCGGCGTGAGCACATAATTTGAAAAACCCGAAAATGATATTGCTAAGTTCTAAAGAATTTTGATTTTTTTCACGGATAGATACATGTAGAACTTCTATTCAACTCTATGTAACGTTTTTTCTATGAGAACACAAATGTATGACTCAAGAAAGGAAAAAAGGAAACTCTCCTTTGCTCCACACATTTGTTTTTTTTTGTGTAGGTTGCCGGCAAAAAGAAATTTTGATAAAATTAGTATGCACGCCATATAACTATATTTTTTCTCTGTTTTTCTTGTGATTTTATACTACTTATCTTGTCTATTTGTATATTCTTTTTTCTGAGACTTTTTTTGAGTTGTAAAAATGATTTCTTAATTCTATTATAAGCGAGCTCCCTAGAGCTCTCAAGCTAAAACGGACTATTTGAAACCCCATACTAGTGTCCTGAGGTGACCAAATAATAACATTTTCATTATTAAGACTGAATGTGGAGCTAAGACGACTATATGAAACTCCATGTTTTTTCAAAATGAATGCAGTAGGGAAAGCCCTTATAATGATTTTTTATGAAACAATAAGAACCCAAATATGCATCCTTTAAGGACTTAATAAACCTAGGCGGCTGAGTTGTACATCCACTTACCTAACCAAGTGAGCTAGAATCACTTTCATAACCAAGTGAAACCCCATATTAGCGTCCTGAAATGGCCAAATAATACCATTTTAACTATTAAGACTGAATGTGGAGCTAAGACGGTTACTGGAAACCCCAAATTAGCATCTTGAAGTGGCCAAATAATCACACATGTTCACACTCACACACCGCAGTAGTAATTATTACGTATGGTTGTGTGGGTAGCTATATGTTTATGAATAGTCTGAAAATAATAATGTAGAACATGCCTTTTGTTACTGTTTGAAATGGATTCACCATTGATACATAGGACATGTCGAAACATGTGTTTTTTTCGAAAAGGGGACAAACCCCGGCCTCTGCATCGGTTGATGCACAACACCTTTTATTAAAAGAACCAAATCCAAATCCAGCCACGATTACAATTCAAGGATCACTCAAAGTCGAGACATGGATCAACCATCTAAAGACAATTAAAAAGTGACTAAACATCGTGCTCCAGTCTACTAAAACACAGCCATCTAGATTGGCTGAAAATGTGCCCAGAGACCATCAGGAGACGGCTGCACCCAGTAGCCATGATATCCCGCTGGTCTTGCGGCGACAGGAGCGTCCAAAGCTGCACCCAATATGCTACCATATGGATAACCTGCAAAATATTAAAAGATTTTGTTTTGTTAAATATAATATCATTTCTGCATCTCCAGATAGACCAACATAAGGCCGAGACACCAATGCGAATTTTAGCCTTAGATGGTTTATCCATACCATTCAACCAATTTCCAAACATATTTCTAATATTAGTCGGAGGTGGTAAATCATAAGCAAAATGAACAATACGCCACAAAAGACGAGCAAAAGGGCAAGATATAAATAAATGCTCTATGGTTTCCTGTGAGCCACAGAAACAACACTTAGTACACCTAACCCAATTCCTTTTAATCAGATTATCCTTCGTGAGTAACACCTTGTTATTTAAGAACCACATAATTTTTTTGATTTTGAGTGGGAGTTTTAGCTT
Organism: Avena insularis; assembly: GCA_023614405.1. Taxonomy (NCBI): domain Eukaryota; kingdom Viridiplantae; phylum Streptophyta; class Magnoliopsida; order Poales; family Poaceae; genus Avena; species Avena insularis. The sequence continues at coordinate 27,008,727 of CM042696.1, read as the reverse complement.
CCAAATATATTTCCGAAGGAAGACCGTATGATCATTCATAAGGTCTTCGTACATGGACTTAACTGAGAACCCCCAAGATGATGTCGAAACATGTGTAAGGGACATTAAATTGTGTTTCCTATATACTCCCTCCACATAAAAAATGGTATTCCTGCTTTAAATGAACTTATGGAGTTCTCCCTCCATATTACAAATCACACAACCCTGACCACTAATTTAAATTGACTATGTGTATAATATTCTAGAAATATATTTGAAGATAAATCTAAAAACATGGTTTCAAATATATTAAGTTTCAATAATTAAAATGGTATTGATTGTAAAATTCTCCAATTTTGACCGAAGACTTGTATACGGTATCATGTTACCATTACATCACGGACACGGACAAGTCACCAGAGTTTGTTGGTTTGGGACAACAAACACACGAGTTGAGAACATCATACTGCGTACCATTTTAGCTAGTTGGATACATGCTGAAGTAGGAAGCGCACATAGAATGTACGCATTATGAGCGTCTGCGTTTATACTGTGTTTCTTAAAAAAAGAAGCGCACATAGACACAACCATAACTAAACCTCATATTTTACAAACACTCGATTCCTTGTCACGTCCATGTACACACACCCGGATACTTGATACACATAGCTAGTCCACTACTTCTTCCGCTTATGCATGTATGGACACCGCCGTCATATTAGGTACGGCGAATCAAGTCGATGCATGTATTTCATGAAACAAAGTGTGATCAATCGATGCAGCGAACACGTACGTGGAGAGCATAAGTGGGTTCAAAACGTTTAGGCTAGTAGGAAAACTCACGTCATGCAAGGGGATACCGCCACTACCCATTACTGGACTGATCGGTATGACTCACCACGCCGCCATCTACACTACCAATATTTTCATTGAGTCTGAATAAGACTTCAGCCCCATTGTTGCCGAAGCCCCCGACATAGCCACTGCCCACTGCCGGGAAGCCCGACAGGTCCATGATGCCTCCCATGCCCACGAACATGTTTTCTGTCCTCCTCTCCTCCTGACCATAATTTTGGCCATGGATCCGCTCCAGCTAGCTAATTAGGCTAGTCCTAGTGAGAGTATCATAAGGAGTGTCATGCATGTCATCTTGGCAAAAATCTGATGTGGCACCACAATTAATGAAGAGAGAGATGTTAGTAGTATCATAATATGATAGCGTATCATAGCTCATGAAACTAGGTAATTTAATGACCGATACATCTCATACACATAATTGCATTGAGATTGTAGAAAAAATTAAATACAATGGTACTATGATACTACTAAATGATACTAACCACTAGAGAGGTAGTATCATACACTAGTATCATATGCATGATACTGGTAATATGATACTCCCACTATGACCAGTCTTATGTATCAGCACTGCTCGCTCCCTCTTGTGATGTTCACTTGAGGTCGTTTCTATTGGTGCACTTGTGGGGTTGTGGTGTAGGGGACTTTACTATGGTAGGACTTTAAATAGGCAGCGGAGGAGCATGAACCTTAAAGACTATGTGTTTTTTCATTGTACTTTATTTGGTGGAAGCTATGGACTTAGGCCTTTCACAATGGGGTATTTCTTAGCACGTTTTCATAAAAGTAATTAAAACTTAAGAAACAACAATGATAATGCATTGTTTCTTAGATGGTGTTTCTTAGTCGTGTTGTATTTAATGATTTTAGTCTCATGCATGTGTGTGATTGGTCTAGCCAAGTTTTTTTTCTTGTGATACCGTGCAAGAGGTGTAGCTTAGCTAAGATACAACAACACTCTCTTTCTTCATTAAATAACATGCCACATAGACAAAACACCTAGGATATTGTGCTAAAAAACACCCATTGTGAAAGGCCTTAGTAAGCACCTCAAGAGCTCAGTTTTCTTGACTTAGGGGGGCACGTTATTTTTTGGTGCCACTATGTAGATTGCTTTATAGAGTGATGAAGTTTAGGAAACACAAGGTAAGGAATAGGCAATTCAGTTGAGATTGTTTTGAATCCTACGGATGGTCCACTCCACTGTAACGGTATAAGACTATTGGACAAGACTTTAAAGGTGGCATGTCCCTTGTTTGGAGAGGCATTGAACATGGTCTAGACCTCTTAAAACAAGGGATAATTTGGCGCATAGGTGACGGATCGTAAGTAAGAATATGACGTGATAACTGGATTCCAAGGAAAACTAGACTCAAGGTTACATCCAAAAGAAAATCTTCAAGGCTTATAAAGGTCAAAAGTCTGATTGGACATGACCATAAATGGAACCAGAATCTTGTGAAAGAAGCCTTCCATCCTCATGATGTAGAGCAAATTATGAGCATAAAACTCCCAATGGAACCATGCAAGGATTTCGTAGCTTGGAACTTTGAAAACTCTGGAATATTCTCGGTTAGGAGTGCTTATGAATTGGCATATAACCTTTTCCATAGTTATCTTGTCTCACAGGGAAACATAGGCACTAGAGACGCCAATCGGTCCTTGTAGAAATGCATCTGGTCAGTCTTGGTCCTAGAAATGTGAGAATTTTCCTATGGAGACTTATTGCAGATAATTTGGTGACGAAGTACAACAAGTGGAGGTGTGCTCTGGAGTTGGTGGATAGCTGCAACATTTGTGTATCTAGAACTGAAAGTATGTTTCATGCTAGTGTCACCTACACAAAGGAAAAAGTGCTCAGAGATGATTAGAAATCATTGGAACATCACAAAATAAAAAGATTTATGTTATACTACGAAAGATTGGCTCCCGGTTCTTCTTTCAAATTGAAGAAAAATGACCGAGGCCTTATCCGACTAGTTCTTTGGAGGGCTTGGAACTTGAGAAACAATGTTATACATGAGGATGGCAAAGCTAGCATCCAGAAGTCGGTGGAATTTATAATAAACTAATCCCGAGACCCGAATCTGACAAGCTCAAATATTCAAAATGGAAAGGCTAAAAAGTCTATCCAACAGAAAGCACTAGGTGCTCCTTCTTCCTCTTGTGATACTTCTGCTCCCGTTACCATGAAGTGTTGTCTGTGGGAAAAACCAAGTACTGGTATAGTAAAGGTAATTGTAGATGGTTCATTCGTACATGAAAATGGTCAAGATAGTATTGGTATTATTGCAAACAATGAGAAGGGAGAAATCCTTTTATCCGCTGCTAAGATGCTTGTTGGATGCAATCCTGTGGAAGAGGTGGAATTATAGGCGATTAACGAAGGCCTAACTTTAGCATCGATGTGGATCCATGAATTGGTTATCTGCGAGACCAAATGCAGGGAAGCTGTGAAGGCCATCAACAAACTAGGAAAGGACATTTCGGCATGTTATCTTGATCAACGACATGAAATATAGAGTATCTAGTAACAATGTTATTTCTTTAACGAGTGTTAAGAGATACTGTAACCAGGTTGCTCATAACTTGGGTGCTCAAGCAAGAACCTATAACTCTATAGGATTTTGGCTTTGCTCTGTTCCTGCGCTATATGAACCTCTAATTCTAGAGGATCGTAATTACTATGTTGTGAAATAAATCTCTCTCTCTTTTGTTGTAAAATAATATAAGACTACTGTACAAATATTGTAGGGGTCAAGGTGAGAGCTCCGAACCTAGCTAGTTAGATCAAAGTTTGAACCATTCAACTTCTGTTTCGGCAACTAGAATCGTTAGTGTTTGAGAAATCAACCAAAAAACATCACCCACCGAGAAATTATGTTGAATTATGGCTAGTTCCCAACTCATGATTATTGACTCCAATCATCAACTTGTCCAACATCAGGCCCTAGTGTGGTTCTTCCAATGGTTCCTTGATGGAGATGTGAAGTTCATGCTTGTTTGTTTACTCGTAAATGACAATGGTTCTAAACTTCGTGTACAAATTTTGTAGTAACATAGATGATGTTTTATTTAGAAAGAAATTTGGAGATCTTAAAATAGATAAACACCCACTTTACATAGAAATGAGGGATCTTTGCACTTGGTGCTCACAATTTTTTTTGGAACACATTACGGTAGGGGAAGACCCTACGGGGTAAATTTATATTAAGAAAAGAACTGTACAAAAAGTTCAAGGGATTACAACAAGGGGGAGAAATGGACTAAAAGGAACCGAAGCATAGAAGTTACACAAAGATATCAAGGAGCCAATCTATTAAGGGTTGGGCCAAAGCTGGCTTTACTCCAAATTGATGTAACATACGATCACTTTGGAAGCGCACATGCCATCTGCCAAAGGATAAAGGTATCCCTGGAACACGAAGTTATTGCGCTCTTTCCAAATATTCCATGTTGCACAATCCACTACCTCAATAAAACACGGTCAGTTGAAAGATTGCTTAGCCATGGTAAACCTCGCAGAGAAATTGATAGAGTTGTTCCTGTGTATACGATTGTAGACCAACATTGCTAAGCAAAGCTGCAGTGAGAAAAATGATCTCTCATTCCAATCAAAGCTTCCTCACACAGAACACAATCTGGACAAGTATCTAGATGCCAATTCTTCCATAACATTAGGTCTTTGGTGTTCAGCCGATCCTGCATCCATAGCCAGGAGAAAACCTTCAATTTAGGTAGTGCACATGATTTCCATGTAGCATTGAGAGCCGAGTCCTTCGACAGACAGCTGAAAACGAACTTGAAGTATTTAGCTGCAGTATAAATGGAAGTACTCCAAGCAAAAATTCTCTGATCAACAACTGAATCATCCAGCATTGTGGCTATAAGAAGGACACCTGATGGCACTCATGCAATATATAAGGTAGTATGGGTTGCCCTGCTTCAGCAGAGGTGCTCACATTTGCATGGAAATTGGCTACAAATTGGCCTGCAACTAGGGAACAATAAATTGAAATGTAGTATATGGAGATGCCTGATATATGTATCATTTGTAGTCTGGATGAGGAAATACATTTCTTACTCTCTTTACGTGTCGCTATGGAGAGCGACTTCAGATGGGTGGCCACTTTCAACGATTGAAGAGGCGAGGATCTTTTGGATAAGGCGATCGCTAGTTCTCAGTTAGCCCAGATTCACCTTAGCTCTCGATCGATGTTTTTCCCGTTTATTGGATGCTTCTTTGCCCCTTTTTATTTTTTTGGTCTTATTATTGGGCATGAGTGTATTTTTCTATTAGGCCTTTTGTCATGCCATTTTTGGTTTTGTTTTTAGAGATTTTGTTAGTGTATCTATTTTTAGGGGCATTAAATAGTAAGCCATTGCATATTTGTGTGCAATTGCATCTGAACTCTCCATATTTAGTTTATATATTAGTATGCAATTGAATGTGCAATCATAGTAGTATGCAACTTGCACAAGTGGTATGTGAATTATGGTCGGCTTGAATTATAATGATGCATGAAAACTCTGCAATCATCGGGCAGTCAAACATCGGTGCAAGCTGCCAAAGCACGCGAGGATGGCGCGCACCACCGAGAAGGTCACTGCTCTCGTGCTTGGCGAAAACCACAAGGTCATCAGCGTAGAGGGACACGCGATGGCAAATGCCAAACTGACGGAGATCGGAGAGGAGCCCCGCACGCTCGGCGGCAGTGAACATGGCCGAAACCACAGTACAAGAAGTTATTATTCCTAACTCCTAAGGCCCAGACTTTTATTATCGCTAATACATGCAAAGACAATCCTCCAAAACTTAAATCAGTCAATAGTTATGCATGTGTAAAACAAGTTGATTTGGCTAGGGCAGTGGCGCTTGATGACGTTCTGGAGGACATGGCATGTGAGGAATGAAGTGATCCAATTCAAACCGGCACCAAGCTTAGAAAGTTCAAGAAGATTCATCTGCAGCTTCGTGGACTCGCTCATGGGTACCCACATGCGGATACGACGAGAGGGAAAATGGTGGTTGCTTACTCTCAATTTGCTTCGATCGAGCCTCCATGACGGATCGGAACCAAGGCATGTGTGCAGGGATTAGGCGTTCAGACCCGAAGACAATATTCTCTCCCCGCCGACACCCTTCCAACACGCATACTCTAACTTCTCGCTGCTCTGTCTCGTACTACACACGCCTGGATACAGGGGAGGGACCGGAGGAACTGCATGCAATGTGCGAACGAACACCACCATGGCAGAGCTAGCACGCTCCCGCGATCCAACATGCACCACACATGCTGTAGAATGCACAGCCCAAAAACCTCGTCCTAGCTTGCTTAGACTAGACCATCACGGCGACTCAAGCGTGCTGCCTCGGGCACGTCCTCCCGCGCCCGCCGAACGGGTGCAGCCACCCGTGAACCCTCTGAACGGAGTACGGCCGGCACCACCACGACGACCGTTGCTGCTCTCCGCACTTCCCCCAACACCACCGTACATGGCCGTGACACCAAAGAAGACGCTAGAGGCGCTATTGCCGGCGCCCACGTCGTAAGCGCCGCCGATGGCCGGGAGGCCGGTCACATTCCCCATGCTTCCCCTGCCCACGGCTAGGTTCTTTTCATGCGCTGCCCCCGCGCCTCCTGCATTGGCGCTGTTCTCTGCGGCTTGAATAGGGGACTGCACGGTGGTGGCCGTCTCCTCATCATGCAGATAGTGACTGTACTCGCTCTCTCGTGTGCTATTATTCTATAGCTTAGGCGCGAGAGAAAGCCTCAGAGCTGAGCACCGGCTCACGCCCTCGGCTACAGTAAATATACTAAAAAAACAGTGAACCGGCATCACTAGAAAAATAACCGGCTCACCGCTGCTTCCTCTCTCCTTGCTCCTTTCCGACGCTGGGGACAGGCCGCCACGCTAGAAAGAGAAGAGGCGGAGCTTTCTTCCTCGCAGCCACCCCTCCCTCGCTCCCCAGCCCCTGCTCGTCCCCCTCCTACCACGCCATGGCAGAGACGTGGTCTTCCTCTCCCCAGCCCCCCATGTCATTCCCCTTCTCCTCCCGGCCACATGCCCTCTCCCCCTCATCCCCTCCACAACCGCCTCTTGAATCAGCAAGAGATCCGCGATCTCCAATGGTCATAGCACAAGGATCCGACATGGGGATGGCCAGGGGGAGCTGGGACGGGCTGCTTCCATTCTTGGGGTTGGATCTGGAGGTGGAGGCTGCGAAGAGGTTGGGGGCCTCCGCTGGCAAGGACGACGCGCGCAAGCATGATCCGGCAGCGCTCGGGTGCAGGGTTGCCGCCGATGTTGCTATCGTCCCTGTACCCGTCGGCCGTGGTGGTTCTCCAAGAGTCGGTTTTCGTGAATGGCCCTAGGTAAGTGCTCTCTATTCTTTTTTCTTTCATCTTCTCTAATTGTAGTGCTAATCTCAGACATGTCAATTTGGTGTGCTCACTTGGGTTGGCTGTGATTTAGGATTCGTCTTCTTTCCCGTGAATTCCGTGGCTGTCTATAGTTAGGGGCGGGCGCAGGATTTTGATATCGGGTATTTAAAGTTTTTGCAGACTACAAATTGTTAATACACTTATTTATTGGACTAAAAACATTTTTATGATCAAAGGCAACACATTTAGTCAGCTAGCTTGATCGCCTTGTGAAAGCATTTTTTTCTACCTGACCTTGTGAAAACATTAGGCAGATTTATTGCATCGTGCCCTAGACTAGCAGTCTCACCGAGAGGTCTCCATAGTGCACCCTTCATACAGAATTGTGAGTTTGTGATGTTTTCTTAGTTTAGCCTTAATTTTGGCTGGATGCTGGAGAAAAAACAAAGTTGGGCTAGATGGAACAAGTTTAACTAAGCCATGGGGTAGGTGTATTCTAGGTAGAGAGAAGTGGGCAAGTGCACCGTGCATATTTGGTTGTGCCATCCCACGCTCGAGAGGCATACACAAGATGAATATTTACTGAATACGGGAGTTACTTCGCTACATATCTAAATTCTTTGTGCTAAAAATACCGGGTATTCAACTGAATACCTTTGAATTGAGCTGGGCCTGCCTTTGTCTATAGTCTGTACTATGTTCCTGCATTTGTTCATGATGCTCGGTTGTTCTGAAGGCAGGTAATTCATGTTAGCGAGCTTTTCCTTGTGGGTGAGGGTGCCTGTTGCCGTGTTGTGGTTCCCCATATCATATCTATCTGGGGGTCTATGTTTTGCATCCTGCTGCCATTCTGTTCCTTGCTGACGTATTATATGCACTCAATTGATGTTGTTGTTGGTTCTCTTATGTGTGGGTGTGAGGGACTTGGTTGCCGGATTCGCAGTTGGGCGTGTTGTTCTCCGGTACTGCTGTTGTCAGCTTTGTGCTCGCTGCCGACAGTGTCCGTCGAGACTGAGTGCCTTCTGTTTTATAATCGGATGTTTATGATACCATGCTCGATGGTGTTGGCGACGTCCGTGAGACCAAGTAGATGATTCCCCATTTGACTAACGCTGGCACTATTAGTTTGGTCTTTCGGTGACCATTTACTTCGGCATATGTGGGTGATATATGCATATGTGTCCACATATGCTTTTGGGTGGACAGTCTTGTGTGGCATCCTATGCTTTACCAGATTGAGTGGAGGGATGGAGCTTTTGATCATGGTCTCAGTTTGCTCTGTATTTGTTCGACTTGGACCAGAGACCTAGTGGTAACCGTGAGCTTTGCTAAATCGGTAAAAAGCTCTCACGTTGCTGATTTGCTCGGTATTTTTCATACATCTTAACTCCTTGAGGATAGGTCATATGTCTGATTTGATACCATCGTTGATTAAATTATTTGCATTACCTAGTACAAAATGACTGCACGCCAGTAGACATTCTAGGATGGTCCTAATTGTTTTTCAAATTATTTGCATTACCCAGTACAAAATGACTGCACGCGAGTAGACATTCTAGGATGGTCCTAATTGTTTTTCTTCTTGGCTACTTTGTGAATGCACCGATTCAATGGCTGTAAGCTAGCATTTTTTTTTTATTTGGTTTACTAATTAAAAATCACTGTTTTCAGGTTATTCAGATATCTTGCAAATTGATGGCATACAACATGATAGCCCATCTTGGCCTCTATGTCTGGTCTGAAGGAACAAGCCAAAATGGATTTATGATTCACAAGGCTAATTAAAATGCTGGAGTTTTCAGAAACTGATGCAGAAGAGATCCTAGGTGAGAAAGTGGTGGAACTGATCATTGTTGTCACCAGATACCACATGGATGACCTGAGTACTAACTTCCCCTTGATTAGCCTCTTTCTAATACCTTAGTTTGTAGTCCCTTTCTGTAGCCCCCCTCCCTGATTGTTAGAAAATATACGGATATACATGTTTATTAGTTAGTCCATTGGTGTTAGTTTGGATTGGCTCATGCCCTGTTGCATGCACATGTCCATCTGTAAATACTAGGACCTATAGATGCAATCAGTCCATTTAAATAGTAAATTAGTAAGCATGTCGGTCTGTATTCCGAGATTAGCGTATGCTATTTTCCGTTTGTTAATTACACTTTGCTGATTTCTGTTATAATTAGTAGTTACCGAGGCCAATGATGATTGTCAGCTGTCTGTTCTAAGTTATAGTCCTGTATTTTTGTTTACAAAACATGCCATGGGATTGACCTTTTCCATTGTTCTTTTTCATTCATATGCAGGCATGCATGAAACTCATGTACTTGACTTCTCCTAGCATTCTGAGCCATGGTAGGTGAAGAGAACAAATGTTGTCTATGTGTTGTTTTTTTCAATTAGGACAGATGTTTAGGTTGTTCCATGCAACAAGATATTTGAGAGTACTACATCGAATCGAGTATCGCTGATGTGTCATTCTTAGGAAACAAACCCCTTGGTATGAATGGGAACCTTGTGTTACCACAAGAGTTGATTGTTCATGGACTTATTCTTTGTTTTGCCAATAAATTGGGGTATTCCATAGCTCTTTCATACTTATGTGTACAAGCGATATCACTATGCTATTTGTCAGCTAAAATGAGTTCAACTTGCAGGCTGGATCGTGTTATGATGGATGATGCACCAAAGCATGATCTTTAGGAATTGCGGCGAAGAATTGAATCCCTGAAGCATATGATGACAATAATGGCCTGAGAATGATCTCCGAGGGTTCATGCCCGTGCTTGACCAATTTTCAGTATCTTGGAAGTATAGAGTAGTGTGTCTGATTTGCTTAGTCCGATGAAGGCACATGTATAGCTACACCATTGGGTTTTTGGTTACTGCATGCCTCTTGGTGTTGAGGGCGTAAAAGGTTTATACTTCCCTGGGTGAACAATATTTTGTTTTTGTTTTTTTCCAGTGCCATGGTCATGTTTGTATTTCCAAACTCCGTCTTTTAAGCTTACTCAATTTTGCTTGAGAGAATGATATGTCATTGACTTCTATAAGTTGGTTTGCACACCATCCTGATAGTGTAGTTGTGAAAATGGTGTGCAGTCTAATAGAGTATGTATTTCACATTTGAACTTATGTGCATCCTTTCATGTTTCATGGACCGATGTTCATTGTATTTCCTATTTAGCTCTTTGTGATAATATTTCTTCGCACTTGGACTGCAGTGTGTTAAATTCTTCAAGAAAATACGGTAGATAGATACAATGTGTGCCCTGAATCCATTATTGGTACTTCCAATTATGCAAAAAAAAGTGATGTCCGTACGGTCAAACATATAATGTGCATCACATTTCATATTGATATCCTATTCAACGGTATTAACATTTCCACTATTGTATGAAAAATAAGGTTCATGATAGTGTTATTTATTGCAGCAGCACAACAAAGACAACCAACAATTCTACCATGATAACCATGTTGTGTCAAAATGAAATGCAGACGGCGAGACGAAGCTCGCATATCCGTTTAGTCTTGTGTACGCCTGAGATGTTTTAGTTGTGCTTGTGCACTTGGGTCGTGGTGGAGTTCCCCGTTTAAATAGGCGGCAGATGAGTACCATGGGAGGTAAATTCCCGTGAACTGGAGGCTGACGCCGCGACGAAGTAGTGGTTTAGACCCCAGCGAATCAGTTACTCATGCACGTGAAATACAGGTTTGAGCACATTATGTTATTTCCTCCTGTACATATTATTGTTCTCAATTTTATCTAGATTCGGATGTATCTAGTTAAGTATTTATACTAGATGCATTTGTATCTAGATAAAGTTGATAACATTAATATGAACCGGAGGGAGTACTATATCCTGTTTTGCTTCTCCGCAGGTTTGGTGCAACAAGGGCAGACAGTCAGTCATGTGTCCCGTCCATCTTGAAGAAGAGATTAAAAAAATAAGAGATTAAATACAAGTTTATTCGAGATCGCTAGAAAACATTAAAACAAGGGTCTGTCATACTGTGAATTACTACTTCTGTTTCAAAATATAAGCCTTTTTATATAGCTAATTTAACTTTCTAAAAAAGCTTACATTTCGGAACGGAGGTCCCTCTACCCCGTGTCCCTCCCGCCCTGGGGCCGGTCCCCGGTGGAGACTCGCCGGCTAGACCCAGGTCCCTCTACCCCGTGTCCCCCTCCCCCCACCCACTCGCTCGTCGGCCCTGAGTACTCCCCCGCTATACCTGGACAAGAGCTAACTCGGTCTGGTTCAGGCCGAGCCAGAGAAAAGCTCGGACCAAAACTGTTGAGCCCGGGCCAACTGGAGACGGCCGACGAGCCGCAAACTGGGACTCCGGCTCGATCCAAAATGAGTCAGCTCGCGAGCTATACTCACCCCAAGTCACTGCCAGGTGGGGTCATGGCGAGGGGGAAGACACCGTGTTGAATGAGCAGGAGGCAAGGGAAGTCGGCGTTCCGACCGAGCAGAGGCACCACAACGAGACAGCGCGATGCTATGACGAGTGTGGAGGGCCGACATGACCAATTAGATCAGGAAGATTTCATCGAACAGCTTGTGTGCAATTAATGTTTTTTCAGAAACCATCAGAAACCAGGAGGAGTAAATTTCGGACGACTGTGCTGGGTGTACCAAGATGGCGAATCGTGTCTCCGGTGCATCCTTTGGTTTCTCAATTCTGGATTTAGCGCCTCAAAGCCTAGTTCTGCCTGAAAAGGGCTGGTCCAATATTTTTCGTGCCACTATCTTGATTCCTGTATCTAGTGACAGAATTTGGAGTAAATATTATAGGAAATTCAAGGTATAGTTAGGCAATTCAGTTTTTTTTTTTGTGAAATACCACTGATTTATTAATAATCATCAACATCAGTACAAAGCGGCCTAAAAGTAATAAAAATTACAAATAGGTCACTGGACCACCTAGCGACGACTACAAACACTATGCGAGGAGAAGGCGCGCCGCCGTCCTCGCCCCTCCATCACCGGAGTCAGACAAAGCTTGTCGTAGTAGAGCTTGTTGCAGTAGACAGACGGGAAGTCGTTGTGCTAATGCCGCAAAGGGCCAACGCACCATAGCAGCAACCATCGGTAATGATGACAACCGTAGATCGGAAGAGACTGACTTGAGAACTAACCAACGAACACAAAAATGTACCGGATCCCAGGAGATCCGTCGGACAAACGACTGCACGCGCCCTCCATCGGTGTTAGATGCACCACCGGAGCGAGGATAGAGCAGGGAGGATCTTATTCCGACTCAGGACGTAGCCGTCGCCTCAACATCCCGAAGAAGACACTCGAAAATAGGCTAAACAAAGAATAAAAAAGCTCTCGCCGACGAGAGGCTGTGGTCCGCCACACTTCCAAGACTCTAGGGCCACCAGAGGCGGAGCAGACCGCCGACATCGCGGCAAGGGGACGGAACCCTAGATGGGTTTTTAGCTAGCTCTCTTCCTAGGGGTTGTCGTACCCCTTCGGTACTTATCTTTAATAGTTGGTGTTGGTAGGTCCCACTTTGACACTTTGACATGAAACATTCAAACAATCTGGACAGTACAATCTGCATCCGATGCTCACGGTGAGTCGTCCTAATACTGGCTTGGTTAATTACATCTCTGCCACCGATAAGTAGAGAACGCCCAAAGGAAAAAAGGAAGCTGAGCCACCAACGGGAATTCTCTTAGGCCTTGTTTACTTCTCTCGTATTCGGTAGTGTATTCGCGGGGATCGTAGGGGATTGTTCCAATTCCTGCAAAATCCTCGTAGTCCGTTTACCACGCCGGGTTTGGTCGGGATAATCCCGACATATCCCCGCAAATCCTTCATGTTTTTGTCTAGATTGAAAACTTCCTTTAAGATAGAGTATTTTTGGGAAAAGGTATTTTGGGGGATTGAAGAGTATTGAGTGACCACCAAAACCCTGCGTATCCCCAAAACTTTAGTGGATAAAAATACGAGACAAGTAAAGTAAACGGGCGGACGTGGTCCGACGTGGAAGCCACGATCGGGCCCTCGCTCCCGAGAAATCATCCCTCCCGATAGAAACTGTCTAAAACTTCTCTGTTCCTTCTCTCTCCAACTATGGACGCCGACGAGCCGTACATGTAGAGAACGATGGCGGGGCGCTGGCGCCGGCCAACATGCTCGTCTCGATCAAGCCCTCACGTGTCTGCATTGCGACAGTGCTGGTGCCGCTGTGGCTTGCCGACGCGAACGTTGTGCCCTCCCAGGAGCACCGTGCAGCTGATGTGGTGCGTCATCGCTCGTCTTGGACGACATTGATCCCGGCGCCTCCGGCCCTTTACTGCTGCTCCCGGGGTTCATCTATCCCTTGGGGACGAAAGGAAAGGCTGTCTTCACGACGCCGACGCAGGCATCGCTCTCCATGGATTTCGGTAGCAGTTTCCTTTGTTTTTGAAGGAGGCAAATGAACGAGATGGCTTCCACGTCGGACCACGCGAGTCCGTAAGATTTTTCCGTAGATTTTTACCCCGTAGGTGTAGCATTACTAGCCACGACCTCTCACCCCCTGACCTCCCAATAATGCTAGACTTACGGGCGTTTTGTTACCGGAAAGAATTACACGCGCGCTGAGGTGTAATCAATTGGTTGGTTAAGATCCTGCACTCCTCCCATGGAACCTAGCATATCCATCCCGCCGCCGCCACCCCTCCCATCTCGCACCCCCTCCCCCGGCCCTCCCCCCCCCCCCGAGCACCTCCAAGGAGGACGCCTTCCTCCTTCGTCCTTCCATAGCGCCTCTAGCTCGACGTGGTCTGAGATCATCGCCGCCGATGTTTCCTAGCCCGTTGAGGAAGAACTGCGTAGTAGGATCCGTGCAAGTTGACCAGGGGTGGACGTATCCGTACAGGCTATTGCTGGTGCGGCATTCGAGTTCCAGACTGAGCGGCGATAGGCATCAGCGGCAGCAAGTTCACATGGAAGGGCGTCGACGGCTACACCACGAGGTTCTATCTCATTGGAAACAAGGGCACGAGTTCTCAACACCGAAATTTTACCGGAACCGATTCACCGTTGATTCGTGCCCGGGATGAAACCATAATGAATCTAAAAAATCCTAGGATAAAACCACAATGAATCTAAAAATTTGATTGTGACACGGATCTTACAGCATGAATCAACGATGGATCTTGTGCCGGTACGTAACGATTCCTGTAAAAAACCATTCGGCCACGAGTTCTGCTCTACTACATCACTAAACTCTACGCATGTAAGTGATTGATTTTTTTCTGCTGCATCTTGCAGTGCAAGGGTGAGGTGCATCCACCTTCAGGTAACCGGACATCTGATGATATTGATGAATGCAGAACGAAGTTATCCCCACCGGATTCGGCCGCCTCCGCTGACCGATCATGTGGTGCCGCCTCCTTCCCATGCATGCTCCTCACCATTATCCTCTCCTATGTCCTCACATGGGCTCTCACTGTCTTGCCTCTTCCACAGATCGACATCGGTTTGCAAGATATGGTGATTGCATGTTCTTCCCTCAAAATTTTCTGAACTGGATCAATGGTAGAGTGGAGACTCGCTACATGTTTGATGTTTTTCTATCACTTAGTATGTTTGCTCGAGAATGGGAATTCTTTTTATTTCCCGTTGTCTTGGTATTTGTAATTGATCTAATTTTTGTCTTTAGTTCATCACTTGTGCTATATTCAACTGTGTTTATCAATTGGTCTGCATAAATGTGGATTATGATACTTCGTTTTATGTCTATACCTCCCTTCGCTGGTAGCTGCGCTAAGTATGGGCCTCAGCTTATCGAAACAGTCGCCAAATACTCTAAAGAGCGGCGGCGAGCGAAGGCGGCAAAGACCACGACATCTTGGGCTACCGCTGCAAGTCCGTGGCGTCGGAGACTGCCATGGATGCGATGAAGCCCCCGAAGTCGAAGTCGAAGTCGAAGTCGAAGTCGAAGAAGCAAAATGCTCCCTAGTCTTCATGTGTATAGCTATAGCTTAGCCTTTTGCCTGAACCGTGCTTTTGTTGGGGGGGGGGGGTGTTCCCTTGACAATTTATCAAATTTGACTGCAGTTCTTTGTTTATTGATGTCTGATGAGTCTCATTTGCCTCTTGCTTGATTATACGTAGGGTCCTTCGAGTGGTCGTCATGATTCTCCTCCCACTGATGAAACCTCGGCACAACCGCGTCCAAAGGGGGAGGAATTATCGTTGCTTTCGCGACTGCGCGATCGCATTAAGCAATTGGAGCGTGAGTTACCCATCATCCACAGTAGTGCGAATGTGTGGAAGTCGAAGGCGGAGAAGGCCACCGCCCGTGAGAAGTATCTCTTGGAGGAAATGACGCAGTTGAATGAGCAGTTCAAATGTTAGCTTTCTGCCTTCTCAACTTTTCTTTTAGTCAGTCGCGGTGATGCCTTGCCTTCACACTTTGCTGCTTGCTTGGTGTAGTTGTTAGCACTCGCCATCCGCAGGATGGAAAGAACCGGGTGGCCATTCGATTGAACGACCTGACCCAGGAGCAACTGCAGGCGAGTGGGTATTTTTGGGTGGACCACGACCGTGCAATTGTGTTGGCGACCCTGCAGGATTGTTCTTCTCGAATACTTCAATGCTTGAAGAAGGCGCAGTCGTGCCTCAGACATATTTACCAGACGATGTTTCCTCTGGATGTTGTCCCTTCAAGCTTGTTGGCCCTTTTCGTGAAGTTTCAATATATAAGCGCGGTACGCGAGTGCGTGCGGCAACAGCTGGTTGCTGGTGCCAAGGCTGCCTTGTCAATGGTGTGTCTGCATCGGCCAGATGTGGACATGGCATCTGTTGCTGCTAGACCGCCTCCGCCACCAGAAGGGATGACTCGGAACATGGTGCCAAACTATCAGGCGGTTGATCGGCCGGCGGAGGACATCGTCGACTTCTTTGAAGAGCAGACGGACGTTCATCTTCTGCAACAGTTGCGTAGTTTGTATTCTGCACATAGATGTATGAGTGTTGTAAAGTTCGTATGATTGTGTTGGGCGTGTTTAATACCCACTGATATGTGAAGAGCTTGCTGATACATTGCAAATGTATATATAATTTTTGATGTTCCATGCTTAGTTTTATCCACTTTCTTGTGTTTTGTTCCAACTTTGGAGTACTTTTATTATGATTTCTTGGACTAACCTATTAACAAGAGCCACAGTGCCAACTACCTGTTTTCTGTTGTTTTTGGTTTCAGAAAAGTCAGAAAATGAATATTCTCGAAATTGGACGGGACAAAAGCCAAAGTGCCTATTTTTCCGGAAGGGATCAAGTGCCGTGCGAGAATACGGAGAAGGGCTGGGGCCACACACCACCTGGCGGCCAGGCTGGCTCACGCCAGGTGGTCCGCCTCCCGCACCCTCGGCCTCTCCTTCCGCCTATAAGTTGCCCTCGGGACGAAAACCCTAAGTACCGATCAAAATCCACGAAGAGTCTCAGAGTCACGTCATCTCCATCCCTAGATTGGGGGGATCTGAAGCTCTTCCCGGCACCCTGCCGGAGAGGGGAATTCACCCTGGAGGCCTTCTTCATCACCATGCAAGCCTCCGGTGTGATGCGTGAGTAGTTCATCCTTGGACTACAGATCCATGTAGTAGCTAGATGACTGGTTTCTCCTCCTTTGTGCTTTCATGTTTAGATCTTATGAGCTCCGTTCATGATCAAGATCATCTATTTGTAATCCATACATGTTGTGTTTGTAGGGATCCGATGGATATTGAGATGCTATTTCAGATTGATTATTGATTCTATCATGTCTTTGTTATTTGAGATCTTGCATGCTTTCCGTTGTTAGTAGCTATCTTGGCCAAGTAGATGCTAGCAACTCCAAGAGTTAGTATTTATGCTCGATAGTGGGTTCATGCCTCCGTAACTGGGAAGTGACAGAAATCTCTAAGATACTAGATGTGCTGTTGCTACTAGGGAGAAAACAACGATCCTTTGTTCATAGAACAATTGTATTGTTTACCTTACATGCAGTTCGTAAAGCAACAATCTGTTGCTTGCAACTTAATACTGGAGGGGGTTCGGATGATAACCTGAAGGTGGATTATTAGTCATAGATGCAGTTGGACGGCGGTCTATGTATTATGTTGTATTGCCCAATCAAGTCTCAGAGGAGTCAAGATGATTAGTATATGCATGTATTACTTTCTCGGTGTTTGTCAATTGCCCCGCTGTAATTTGTTCACCCAGCATGTTATCTATCTAAGGAGAGCCACCTCTAGTGAACTATGGATCCCGGTCCTTTACTTTACATACAATCTACAATCTTTTACTGCTTTGTGTTTACTTTCTGCAAACTTTTACTTCTTTCCATTCGATACGTTTAATCCTTTGTTTTCTACAAAACACGGTGAGATTGACAACCTCATCGCAAGTTGGAGATAAAGTTCTGTGGTTGTGTTGTGCAGGTCTCCACGTTGCTACTAGCACCGGTAGTGCGCCCTACCAAAGCTCAGCTAGTAACACCTTTGGGGTGTTTCCTTGCTCCTACTGGTTCGATTAAACCTTGGTTTCATAATTGAGGGAAACTTTCTACTGTGCTCATCATACCTTCCTCTTGGGGTTCCCAACAAACTCTACGTCGATCGTCGAGTGCATCAAGACATTTTCTGGCGTTGTTGCCGGGGAGTCAAGGACATCTTCACAAGGGGAGTTCCTCATAACCAATCTCTTTACTTTGTTGTTTTTGTTTTGCTTAGTTTTCTTTTTGCTTTGTTTGCTTGTTTTGTTCTTCAAAAATCCAAAAAAAATTAGTTTTACTTGTTTTGCTTTCTTATTTGAAAACTCAGAAAAATGACTACTCTTGAAAACACTAAGTTGTGTGACTTCACTAGCACCAACAACAATGATTTTATGAGCACTCCTATTGCTCCACCTATGGCTGAAAATACTTTCTTTGAGATAAAACCTGCTTTGCTCAATCTTGTTATGAGAGAACAATTTTCTGGTATTGATAATGAAGATGCTGCTTCCCATCTAAATAACTTTGTTGAACTTTGTGAGATGCAAAAGCATAAGGATATAGATGGTGATATTATTAAACTGAAATTGTTTCCTTTCTCTTTGAGAGGAAAAGCTAAAGAATGGTTGAATTCCTTGACTAGGAATAGTATTGATTCTTGGACTAAGTGCAAAGATGCTTTTATTGGAAAATACTATCCTCCTGCTAAGATTATATCCATGAGAAGTGAAATAATGAAGTTTAAACAACTTGATAATGAGCATGTTGCTCAAGCTTGGGAAAGAATGAAATCTTTGGTTAAGAATTGTCCCACTCATGGACTGACTGTTTGGATGATCATCCAAACTTTTTATGCAGGATTGAACTATTCTTCAAGGAACCTATTGGATTCAGCTGCTGGAGGTACCTTTATGACCATCACTTTGGGTGCTGCAACAAAACTTTTGGACAATATGATGGTTAATTATTCTGAATGGCATACTGAGAGAGCTCCACAAGGTAAGAAGGTAAATTCTCTTGAAGAAACCTCCTCCTTGAGTGATAAGATTGATATTATTATGTCTATGCTTGTTAATGGGAAAGCCCATATTGATCCAAATAATGTTCCTTTAGCCTCTTTGGTTGCTCAAGAAGAGCAAGTTGATGTGAACTTCATAAGAAATAACAACTTTGGCAACAATGCTTATGGTAATAATGCTTATAGGAACAATTTTGGTAACAACAATTATAGGCCCTACCCTCCTAGTAATACCTATGGCTATAATGGAAACCTGAATTACCTAGTGAAGGAAGAATTTTAGAAGTTGAAAGAGCCACTAAAAACTTCATGCAAATGCAATATGAGCAAAATAAACTATTTACTAAAACTATGGAGGAACAATCTATCATTTTGAAGAACATTAGCCATCAACTTGAGAGCCTAAATAGGGAAATTCCTAGTTTACAATTGAAACTCTCTAATGCTGAAAGAAATATATCATCTTTGTCTGAAGCTCAATCTTCATTGATTAATAAAATGGCTGCTAAACCTGAAACTAATGACAATCCCTTTGCAGCTACTAATGCCATACAAGTAAGAATTGATGAAAATGTTAGACTATTAGCTGAATTACATGCTAAGTGGGAAAGAGAAGATGAAATTGCTAGAAACATTAGTGTTTCTACTATTACCACCACTAGTGTTGAGGCTAGTAATAGTCCTACTACTTTAGATGATAAAGTTGACTTTGATCTTGATGGTTGCAACATCTCTGAAGTTATTAAGTTCCTACAAAAGCTTGCTAAAAGTCCTAATGCTAGTGCTATGAACATGGCCTTTAGAAAACACATTATTGATGCTCTCATAAAGATTAAAGAAGAAAAGATGAAACATAAAGCTTCTATTCCTATAAAACAAGAAGATGGTTGGGAACCCATCATTAATATGAAAGTGAATGACTTTGATTTCAAAGCTTTGTGTGATCTTGATAGTAGTGTCTCTATTATGCCTAGAAGAATTTATGATATGCTTGATTTGCCTCCTCTTGAATATTGTTATTTGAATGTCCCACTTGATGATAATGCTAAAAAGAAACTCATGGGGAGTCTTAATGATGTTCTTATTATGGTTAATGATTCCTATGTCCCTGTTGATTTCTATGTTTTGGATGTTGAATACAATGCTTCTTGTCCTATTACTTTGGAAAGACCTTTTCTTAGAACTGTTGGTGCCATCATTGATATGAAAGAAGGCACCATTAAATATCAACTTACACTAAAGAAAGGTATAGAACACTTCCCTAAAAAGAGATAAAAGATTTCTTTTTCTTCTCCTATGAAAACAAAATTTGGTCTTAATGCTTCTTCATTTGAGAACACTTGATTCTTTTTTCGCTTCTTATTCCTAACTTAAAGGCGTTAAAGAAAAATACTTGTTGGGAGATAACCCAAGAGTTTTAGTTGAGTCTCTGAAGTTATTACCTCTGTAATAACCTCTCCTTATCCTTTTTATTTGCTTTTTGTGCCAAGAGTAACCTCTAATGAGAGTGAAGTAATGATTGGGAAAGTTGCTATCCCGAAACAGATTTCTGTGCTTCACTGTAAAAATTCCTGAGAGAGCTCTGTATGTCGGATTGAGCTGTAATGTTTTGTGCTTCTGGCCCAGGTTGTTATCTAACTTTCGTTAGTTCAACACTTTTTGATTTGAGTAACAAAAGGTCTTCGAATAAATTCGTCTTTACCTGCTGGTCTGTTTTGACAGATTTCTGCCATTTTCTGCATTTGCTTCTTGTTAGTTCCTTCTTGAGTTCCTTTGGGAAATTGAGATTTTTGAGGGAAGTGCTACAGTATCTACTGTTCTAATGAAAGTTTATTTGGTGTTAGAGCTGAACCTGGAGACTTATTTATCTTAAGTGCACTAATGTTGCTAATGAGACTGTGTGAAGTTTTGTATAAAGGAAAATTTTCAGGTGTATGAAAGGAATGAGTAATGAGATGAAGGATGGACTAAATCTCAAGCTTGGGGATGCCACGCGTGTCACCCCAAGAAATATCCAAGAAGTACAAGCGTCAAAGCTTGGGGATGCCCAAGGCATCCCCTTCTTCATCAATAAAAATTTCAGGTTTCTTCCAAACGCTTCATTTTTATTGTTTCATGCGCAGTTGTGTTTTTCTTGGAGCGTCTTCTTTTTCGTTTTCGTTTTGGTTTTTAGTTTGCTTGGTTTGCTTAGTTTTCTGAATAAGTTGGTTGGACCCCCATTCCATACATTGGTTTGCAAATAGTTTGGTTTGGTTTGGAAAAGAGTAGGAAAGTTCATGCTTATGTGGTAAAAATAGCTCGTTTTTGACTGTGGCTATGCTTTGTCATGCCATGCTTGATATTGTTTTGGCTTTATGCTTAGTATTCTTTGTTGTAGCATGACTTGTTATAAACAATTGAGATTGCTTAATGTGCCTTGGATGAATCATGCGTTGTTTTAGCATATTAAAGCATAGTATAGTGGTATTCTCCTTTGATGTTTTATTTGGGTTGACTTGGCACATGCTCACACCATGTTATGACTATCTCAAGTCACCATAGCCTTTATGATTCTTTAGTTTTCAACTTGTAGTATCATTTTATGCTTTGATCAATGATGTTTTGTCGCTCTGCATGATTATGGCCATTATTGCTCTCTTAGTTTGTCGCTCCCAGTCTTTTGCTAGCCTCCACAACAAAGTATGAGTTCCACTCATGCATCCAACTCCCTAAACCAAGTTATTCCAAAGATTCCACCATACCTACCTACTATCTTATGCTATTCTAAGTATATTCATGTTTTTATTACCTTCCTCTTGTTATGATAAAACTAGTGATTAAAGCTCTCACGAACTTGATGGCACACTTTACTTTACTTGCCCTTAATAAACTTGAACCATTGTCTCGTCTATGTTGTATATGCTTGCACTTATTTGTCGGGAATTAGCAGAACCATGCTTTCATGGGGAACTCTTTCAACATTGCACTTGGTACTTGTACCTAGTTGATATCATGCTCTTTTGTATATGGATGTCGTCGGTGTGAAATGAAAGGGGAGCTTGTAAGTCCATGGAGTTATGTATATGTGTTAGAGAAACGCATGGGCCGCTGGTCTAATCCATGCTGACATGGTGGAAACCTGCAGCGTAACCATAATGAGCTGTCTATGAAGCATTCTTCTTATAAAAAAAGAGTCCTATATTGAGAAAAAAGAGAAAAAGAAAAAAAGAGATATTATGAAAAGAGGAAAGAGAGAAAAAGCACCATATTCCCATGGTAAATAAGAAGAATGCTGAGATGCTCGTTGTCTGCTTGCCTTGTCATTTTGATATGGGGATTCTTCCGTATCATCGGGCAAGGGGTACCCCGTTGGCGGTTCTCAATGATACACATGTACTTACAATGACAAGAACTTACTGGTGACTAAACTTGAGTAGCATGAGGAGCGGCCCTCGTATACAAGGGACATGAGATTTCTGACTTATACTTCGTCAAGCATGTACACCATAGTTTGTTCACTTTAACCTTAATCACTTCAAGATGCTTATGATAGGGGCAATGAGAGCTGAAAGATATAAGTACCATAATTTTTGGAAGCTCTTTATGAGACTTGAATCTCTACTTCCTTTTACAAAGGCTTTTCTTCCACCATTATATTGAGTCTCCACCTTCTATCTTTATGCACTACTTTGAGAGCATAGTGGCCATTCTTAGTTCTATGTGCATTGTCCCAAGACTAGTTGATTGATGCATAGCTTGTTATTGCTTGTTTGAAACTATTATATCTAGTCACTCTTATGAACTTTGAAGGTGTCCTATGCATTTATATTTTCTACTCTATTGAGGGACAAGCTGAATACTCTGATGCTATGTTTTCTTTATGTGAAACAAACAAACGTCTTGCAAAGCATGTTATTCATGAATCTTTTGTTTGTGCCTCTTCATGTTGCATCATAGTTTCTTTGCTTATTGCTATAACTTTGTCTTTCATGTTATGATTGAAGTACTATGATCCCAGCTTTGAGTTTTGCAAATATTTTGATCAAGTCTTTGATGGTGCATGTCACCTCAAAAATTCTTTCTTTTTATCACTTACCTACTCGAGGACGAGCAAGAGTTAAGCTTGGGGATGTTGATACATTGCAAATGTATCTATAATTTTTGATGTTTCATGCTTAGTTTTATCCACTTTCTTGTGTTTTGTTCCAACTTTGGAGTACTTTTATTATGATTTCTTGGACTAACCTATTAATAAGAGCCACAGTGCCAGCTGCCTGTTTTCTATTGTTTTTGGTTTTAGAAAAGTCAGAAAATGAACATTCTCGGAATTGGACGGGACAAAAGCCAAAGTGCCTATTTTTCTGAAAGGGATCAAGTGCCAGAATAGGAGACGGAGAAGGGCTGGGGGCCGGCCACACCACCTGGCCGTGCGGCCAGGCTGCCCGCCTGGTGTGGTCGCCCAGCACCCCTCAGCGTCTCCTTCGCCTATAAGTTGCCCTCGGGACGAAAACCCTAAGTACCAGAAAAATCCACGAAAAAGAGTCTGGCCGTCATCTCCATCCCTAGATCGGGGTGATCTAAAGCTCTTCCGGCACCACTGGGAGAGAATTCACCACAGGCCTTCTTCATCACCATGCAAGCCTCCGGTGTGATGCGTGAGTAGTTCATCCTTGGACTACGGATCCATGTAGTAGCTAGATGGATGGTTTCTCCTCCTTTGTGCTTTCATGTTTAGATCTTGTGAGCTCCATTCATGATCAAGGTCATCTATTTGTAATCCATACATGTTGTGTTTGTGGGGATCCGATGGATATTGAGATGCTATTTCAGATTGATTATTGATTCTATCATGTCTTTGTTATTTGAGATCTTGCATGCTTTCCGTTGTTAGTAGCTATCTTGGCCAAGTAGATGCTAGCAACTCAAGTTAATATTTATGCTCGATAGTGGGTTCATGCCTCGTGTAATGGGAAGTGAGAAATCTCTAAGGTACTAGATGTCTGTTGCTACTAGGGAGAAAACAACGATCCTTTGTTCATAGAACAATTGTATTGTTTACCTTACCTTGATTCGTAAAGCAATAATCTGTTGCTTGCAACTTAATACTAGAGGGGGTTCGGATGATAACCTGAAGGTGGATTATTAGTTATAGATGCAGTTGGATGGCGGTCTATGTATTATGTATTGCCCAATCAAGTCTTAGAGGAGTCAAGATGATTAGTATATGCATGTATTGCTTTCTCGGTGTTTGTCAATTGCCCCGCTGTAATTTGTTCACCCAGCATGTTATCTATCTAAGGAGAGCCACCTCTAGTGAACTATGGATCCCAGTCCTTTACTTTACATACAATCTACAATCTTTTACTGCTTTGTGTTTATTTTCTGCGAACTTTTACTTCTTTCCATTCGATACGTTTAATCCTTTGTTTTTCGCAAAATACTGTGAGATTGACAACCTCATTGTAAGTTGGGGACAAAGTTCTGTTGTGTTGTGCAGGTCTCCACGTTTCTACTAGCACCGGTAGTGCACCCTGCCAAAGCTCAGCTAGCAACACCTTTGGGGTGTTTCCTTGCTCCTCTGGTTCGATTAAACCTTGGTTTCATAATTGAGGGAAACTTTCTGCTGTGCTCATCATACCTTCCTCTTGGGGTTCCCAACGAACTCTTCGTTGATCTCGAGTGCATCACTTGCTAGCTTGTATATTTTTCGAGTGTATTGTACTCCTGCAGTTCCTTTTCGTTAGCCTGACTTGTGTTTATCTCAGCACCTTGCCAACCTGTCAGGTGCGTTGCAACTGGGTTGATGTTTATCAAGGGTTCGATTGTTGTTATGTCAGCTACTCAGGATACTGTGATTTGTTCGTGGAACGAAGATGTAAAGGGTGGCACAGCGCCCGAGTGATGAAATTGCAAGGAAATAGGGAAGAACACAGAGTTTTCAGGGCACTTAGCTTTATTTATTCGCAGAATTGTACGCGGTACAATGTGTGGCTAAGTAGTCTGGCTGAATAACCTTATTTGTAATGTAAAAACGACTAGGGGTAGAAACGACGTAGCTGCGTGACGTTCCAGGGATTGGAGTATGCGACTACGGTCTTGAAATCTTTAAGGCGATAGGCGCCACCTCAGATTACTTCTGTAATCACATAAGGTCCTTCCCAAGGGGACTCGAGCTTGAGATGCCCTTGTTGCTTCAGTCGCAGGACCAGGTCTCCTTCGACGAAGGATCTGGGGCATAGCCTTCTGCTGTGGTAGTTGCGGAGGCTCTGCTTGTAGATCGTTGATCTTGCTTAGCCCAAAATATATCGAGCCAGTTGGGGAAGCCCAAGAGGAAGGTATGATGAGCACAACAGCAAGTTTTCCCTCAGTTATGAAACCAAGGTTATCAATCGAATAGGAGCAAGGAAACACCTCAAAGGTGTTGCTAGCTGAACTTTGGTTGCCATCAGCAACGTGGAGACCTGCACAACACAACCACAGAACTTTGGCCCCCACTTGCGATGAGGTTGTGAATCTCACCGGTTTTGCTGAAAACAAAGGATTAAACGTATTGAGTGTAAGAAAGTAAAAGTTTGTAGAAAGTAAACAGAAAACAGTAAACAGTTGATTGTAGATTGATAGTAAAAGAATGTATCGGGGTCCATAGTTCACTAGTGGTGGCTCTCCTTAAGATAGATGACATGTTGGGTGAACAAATTACATCGGGGCAATTGAAAAACATCGAGAATTAATCATGCATATACTACTAATCTTGACTCCTTTGAGACTTGATTGGGCATTACAACATTATACATAGACCGTAATCCAACTACATATATGACTAATAATCCACCTTCAGGTTATCATCCGAACCCCCTCCAGTATTAAGTTGCAAGCAACGGATAATTGCATTACACATTGCGTGTAAAGTAAATAATACGATTGTTCTATGAACAAAGGATTGCTGTTTTCTCCCTAGTAGCAATAGCACATCTAGTACCTTAGAGATTTCTGTCACTTCCCCAGATTACTAGAGGCATGAACCCACTATCGAGCATAAATACTAACTCTTGGAGTTGCTAGCATCTGCTTGGCCAAGATAGCTACTAACAACAGAAAGCATGCAAGATCACAAATAACATAGACATGATAGAATCAATAATCAATCTGAAATAGCATCTCAATATCCATCGGATCCCCACAAACACAACATGTAAGATTACAAATAGATGATCTTGATCATGAACGGAGCTCACAAGATCTAAACATGATAGCAGAAATGAGGAGAACCAGCCATGTAGCTACTACATGGACCCGTAGTCCAGAGATGGACTACTCACGCATCACACCGGAGGCTTGCATGGTGATGAAGAAGGCCTCCAGGGTGAATTCCCCTCTCCGGCAGGATGCCGGGAAGAGCTTCAGATCCCTCCTGATCTAGGGATGGAGATGACGGCGGCTACAGACTCTTTCGTGGAATTTTGATCGGGTCCTTAGGGTTTCTGTATTGGAGGCATTGTATAGGCGGAAGCGGAGGCCGAGGGGGTGCCCTAGGCGGCCAGACCACCCTTGGCATGGGTCAGGTGGGCCAGGTGGTGTGGCGCCTGCCCCTCTCCGCTTTCAGATTCTCGGGTGTCCTCGGTGAAAAACATCTTTGGATTTTGTCCGTCAATTCGAGAATATTCATTTCGACTTTCCGAACCAAAACAGCGAAAAAAGCAGCTGGCAATCGTGGGCTCTTAGGTTAGTCCAAGAAAGTGTATAGAAAGTACTCCAAAGTGTGGTCAAAACACAAGAAAGTAGATAAAACCAAGCATGGAACATCAAAAATTATGGATACGTTAGTGATGACCCACAAGTATAGGGGGTGTATCGCAGTATTTTTGATAAGTAAGAGTGTCAAACCCAACGAGGAGCAGAAGGTGCTGGCTAGTGGTATGGATTAGGAATTCTCTGCAAATACTTAGCAAAAGGATTTTTAGGGGTTTTTGATAAAGCAAGTAAATAAAGTACGAGTAAATAAAAGACAGTAGGAATAAAGGCAGCAAAGTGGCCCAATTATTTATGCAGCAAAGGACAAGCCAGTTGTATTACTTAAGATGACCAAACGTTCTCGAGGACACACAAGAAGACTGTCAAGTGCTTGCTAAGTGTTGTGTGGGTGAACCTGTGCTAATGTACCGACCTTCCTAGGACTAATACATACTTGTGATTACACCCCTTGCAAACATCCGTAAGTACAAGAAAGTAATTAAGGTAGAACATAACCACAACTTTAAACTCTAAGACCCTGCCATCCCTTGTGCAATGGTTACCTAACGGGGGTTCAGGTTTCTGTCACTCCGGCAACCCCTACGATTAGTAGCCAAATACACAATGCATTCCCCTAGGCCCATATAGGTGAAGTGTCATGTAGTCGACGTTCACATGACACCACTAGAAGAAGTACACCACAACTTAAATATCAAACTATTGAATCTTTCTCAACACAATTCCACTACTAACAATATGAATTCTCCCATGTCCTCAAGAATAAAACAAACTACTCACAAGACATCATATGGATCATGATCAGAGATGGAATAATGATGTATAACAATCTGAACATAAATAATAATTCAATGGTTCCACTCAATAGCATCAACTACAAAGAGTAATCAACACTGGGAAAGTTTCCCCTAAGAACTATGCAAGATTCAACCCAATTGTTATAGCAATATGGAGATGGTGATGAGGGTGATGATGGTGATGATGATCCCGATGAAGTCCAGCTTGATGGTGGTGTTGATGGCGACGATCTCCCCTCTCCGGGAAGGAATTCCCCCGGCAGAAATCTGTCTGCCAGAGAGATCTTTCTCTCTCGCTGTTTTCCGCCCTGCAGAGGCGGCGTAATCTTTTTGTGGTCGCTCTCCGAGTATTAGAGTTTCGGGAGGATTATATACGACAGAGGGGAGAGCTGGAGGTGGGCCAGGATGGCCACACCACCTGGTGGCACGACCTAGGCTGGCCCGCGCCAGGGGGTGGTGTGGGCCCCCTGTGGCCCATCTCCACTCCTCCTTCTGGCTTCCTTCGTCTTCTGGAAAAATAGGATTTTCCATGTATTTTCCCGTATTTTTGATCTTCGCGAATTTTGCCTCCAAACAACCCTTTTCCATCAGAATCCTGACTGCAGCGGTCCATGCTCCAAAAGTCATCAACCATGCAAAAACAGATGAAATAACATAAGTATCATCTCTTAATATGAAATATATCAATGAATAACAATAAATTATGATATAGAATAGTGATGCAAAATGGACGTATCAACTCCCCCCAAGCTTAGACTTCGCTTGTCCCCAAGCGAGAGCTCAATAAACATGGCCTCAGGTTTATGGAGTGAAGAGTCGATAAAAGAATACGTACAAGAAGCATCACATTCATCAATACATAGATCATAATAGAAGACAACTCACTATTATATAACTTAACTTGCAATAAGTAAAGGAAACACAATAAAGATACATAAAGTGAATCATAATTGGTAATGGCAAACTTAGCTCTTGGTCGAAGAATAGTTGATAATTTGCTGGAGTTCATAAATAACTGATTTTTAATGATAGCTTTCAAAGTAGTAAACACCAAGATAAGAGCAATGTGCAAAACAAGGATCATAAGGAACATGATTGAATAAATCATCATATGAATGAATGAAACACAACAACTCAAAATACTTGCTGAGATAGAAGGGAATAGGTTAACTGACTCAACTAAAAACTAAAAGAAAGGCCCTTCGCAGAGGGAAACAGGGATTGCAAGTTTCATAAAGATCTCCCAAAAATTATGATACTTATTTGCTTTTAGCTCTCATTGCCCCTATCATAGGCATCTTTAGGTGGTTACGGTTAAAGTGATCAAATATGAGGATATGCTTGACAAGTTGTAAATCGAGAATCTCATGTCCCTTGAATACGAGGGCCGCTCCTCATGCTACTCAAGTTTAGTCACTGATAAGTTCTTGTCATCGTAAGCACATGTGTATCATAGAGAACCGCCAACGGGGTACCCCTTGCCCGATGATACGAAAGAATCCCCATATCAAAATGACAAGGCAAGCAGACAACAAGCATCTCAACAATCTTCTTATTTACCATGGGAATATGGTGCTTTTTTCTCTCTTTCCTCTTTTCATAATCTCTTTCTTTTTCTTTTTCTCTTTTTCTCAATCTCTATCTTTTTTTATAAGAAGAATGCTTCATAGATACTCATTATGGTTACGATGCAGGTTTCCACCATGACAACATGGATTAGACCAGTGGCCGAGGCGTTTCTCTAACACACATGCATAACTCCATGGACTTACAAGCTCCCCTTTCATTTCACACCGACGACATCCATAGACAAAAGAACATGATATCAACTAGGTACAAAGTACCAGTGCAATGTTGAAAGTGTTCCCCATGATAGCATGGTTCTGCTAATTCACAACTTACAAAGCGCAAGCATATACGCAGTATAGATGGGCACAATGGTTCAAGTTTATTAAGTGCAAGAAAGTAAACTGTGCCATCAAGTTCGTGAGAGCTTTAATCACTAATTTTCACATAACAAGTTTAATTTGGAAGGTAGATAAAAACATGAACTTACTTGGAATAGCAATACTGCTAATAGTTAGGTATGGTGGACACAAATGGCATAGGTTTTGGTTTAAGGATTGGATGCACGAGAAGAATTCCCTCTCTGACATGGGTATACCCTACAGGTACTCAAGCTTGGTATATACGTTCCAGATACATACAGGCCCACGGTGTCGCCAAGGCCCGGATGGAGGGACTCGAGTAACCTAGGGACTCTCGATTGCTTGAAAGACAAGAAGAAGCTAAAGATAGAAAGTTTGAAGGGGAAAACCCTAACTTGTAACCGACTCGACCTGCTACCTGAGACCTAGCCTATCTATATAAAGGCTAGGAGGGGGCAGCGAGGAGGACAGACGCAACCCTAGTTTCCTCAACCCTTGCTAGATTGCATCTGCGCACCATTGTAACTTTCGACTCCTTCGATAATTCCACGAGCAGACAAGCAGGAGTAGGGACCTCTACGAGGCCTGAACCTGGGTAAATCCTTTGTCCCCTGTGTGCTTGTTTGCTAGCCGATAGATGTCTCCAGCGCTCCCTCCTTCTCCAAAACCCAAGTCCATAACAATGGGCATTGACGAGTTAAACCCTCGTCAATTGGCGCCGTCTGTGGGAATTGGGAGTGCTGATGTTGCGGCTTCTTCGGCCCCATCAAACACGATCTAGAACTCTACGACAGCGGAGATTCGCCAGCTTTTCGGCCCCTTTGACTTCACCGTCCACACGCCGGCTACTCGCCTGGCCTTCGAGTCCGTAGGCGACGGAATCAGCCTGGCGATTGGGAGCTTCCGCTTCCAAGTTGGTCAGATGGGCATGCTTCGCATGCCCGATCAGCCGACAGCACCGACGATTGCCCCAGCATCATGGTTCCCTCCATCGATCGGCACCCTCAGCGAGCTCAACACTCCGGCGGCAATTGGGAACATGGTCATCGACAGCAGTCGCAACTTAGACCTAAGCGATCTGGCCACTGAAGATGGAACCTACGGTTCCGAATCTGAAAGTTGTGGAAGCAACAGCTTCCCAAATCACTTCATGTGCGCCGTCATCAACGCGGGCGACACCTCTGCCAACCGCGGCAACGGTGGTAACACCGGCAACGGCACCGACCCGCCCAACACCGCCAACGGCGGCAACAGCGGCAATGGAGGAGCAGTCGAACCCCCTAGCATAATCAACGAGCAAACCGGCGAACGCGTCGTGATCAGGCTCAACGAGCAAGAGTGGGAACGCTGCCGCGAAGCCCTACGAGGTGCACCTCTACCCTTCGGGTCCCCTCAGGAACTACTGATGGGTTACCACTGGCTCCTAAAAGAGGAATTCAAGCGCCAGAAACAAGCAATCGCGCAACTTGAGGCGCGTAAAAAGGCGGCAGACGAGTCAAGCCTTCGTCGCGCTGGGCTCTCCTCCTACGGAGGATCCTCCTCAAGAGGCAACGAGCATCTCGCTAGGAAGAGGCAATCGCAGATGGCTCACCTCACCGAACAAGAACGCATAGACGCCGCGAAAGTCCTTGACTTCGGCTCTATGACAGTCGACACGAGAGGCAACGTGGTTCCCAGGACGCCACAGCCGCGATGGCGCCACCATGTACCTTCTCAATAACCAGCCACCGGTGAGATCCTCGAAAGGCCATGCACCGATCTACGATCGCGGGCACGGGCTAATCGAGGCCGCCCTCGACAAGAACCGATGCAGACCCAAAAAAGGGCAAAGCGTTAGCAAAACGCTACTCCTCGCCCTCGTCAAGCGATGACAGTCATGACCTGTCTCGGCGCCGCCGTTCACGATGACACGATCGCGACTACGTTGCACGCGACGAACTCACGCAGCGCAAGATCGACAAGTGAAGGGCACGACATGATCGGTCGACTGATTCGGAAGAAGAAGATGGGGAGCTCTATGGCGCCAGATGCTTCAGCAGATCCATCAGGCAAAAGCGAATGCCTAAAGGGTTCAAACTCCCATCGGAGAACCCGAAATTTGACGGTCTGCAGGACCCCAAGATCTGGCTGGAGGATCATATCTCCTCCGACCGCACGGCAAAGGCGCCATGCAATGCTTGCAGCTATAGCTGCAGGGCGTCGCCCGGGCATGGCTCAATAACCTCCCACGTGGATCCATTCGCAGCTAGGATGAGCTGGTCTACAGCTTCATGTGCAATTTTAAGGGCACGTACAAACGCCCCGCTTCAATCGAAGAACTGAGATGCTGCTAGCA
The DNA here is from genome assembly GCA_023614405.1 of Avena insularis. NCBI lineage: Eukaryota > Viridiplantae > Streptophyta > Magnoliopsida > Poales > Poaceae > Avena > Avena insularis. The sequence continues at coordinate 26,977,216 of CM042696.1, read as the reverse complement.
AAAATCTGGCGAATCGCTGCGCTCTTACATCCAAAGATGGTCCATCATCAAGAACTCCGCGGAGAACATCTCAGAAGACCGCGCGATTGATGCATTCAATGGTGGTGTCCGCCGCATGGAACTCAGGGAGGAGCTAGGCCGCTTAAAGCCCAAGACCATCGACCACCTGATGGAGATCGCGAATCGGTGGGCCGATGGGGAAGATTCATTGAAGAACCGTGTTCACTCTGACGAGGAGGCAGAACTCGAACGAAGACGCGACCGCCGGAGTAAACGTCGTATGCGCGTCTACGACGATCGCGATGGCGTCAACATGGTCGCAGCTGCCACGCCCGATAGGCGACGATAACGCAGCGGCGGATACCGCAATGGCGGGAAAACCACGCAAGTATGGCAATGCCGCTTTTCGCGAAGCACCCGCGACCTCCATCGAAGACAAACTGTCGGACCATGCGGTACACTTCTACATCGACAAGCATGATGGCAAGAGAAAGTCGATCACCTCCTCAAGGACTGCGCGAGTTCCTCGAGCTACACGAGGTTGGTTGGATGAACCGCAATGCGATCGAAAGAGGCTACGGAACCGCTCTCGGTAGCGATGGCACATGGCGCACCACCACCACCACCTGGGCCACCCCCGAACGGAGCTACACCGGAACAGCACCACGGAGGCGAATCATACCCACGGGCCATGGGTACCATGATGATCCAAAAGGGACGCCCCTCCAATAGGGTGCAGAAGGCCATCACTCGCCAAGTCAACTTGGCCATGCACTCGCCACCATCCACCACTGAGTACCTCAGTGGTAGTGAGTCATGCATTACCTTCGACAAGCGCGACCACCCGCCTCAAGTACCTCGCCTAGGTCATTGCCCCCTCGTACTCGAGGCGCAAATTGGAGGCTTCGACATGAGTCGCGTCTTCATGGATGGCGGAAGCGGTATCAACCTCATATTCGCGAGTACCTTGCGAGCAATGAGGATCCCTCTAACCTTCTTGGAGGCATCGGACACAACGTTCCACGACATCGTCCCAGGAAAAGGCGTATACCCCCTGGGCAAAATCAACCTCAACGTCATATTCGGCACGCCGAAGAACTTCCGGCGCGAGCGCATCGACTTTGAAGTTGTCGAATGGCCCTCACAATACCACTACATCCTCGGGCGCGTCGTGTTTGCTAGGTTCATGGCAGTACCTCAGTATGCCTACCTGCAGATGAAAATGCCAGGTCCCAACAGCGTCATCACGATCAACGGGAGTTTCGAGCGATCGGCGATTGACGGGGAATTCAACAGAATCTCCCGATCCTTCGGCATGCGTGAGGAGCTCACGCGATTGAAGGAAACGACGCAACAACGAGTCCCCCCGAGTAGGCCAAGCTCACTGACCTCTCCTTCGACTCATCTATGCACACAAAGAAGGTGCAGGTCCATCCATCAGATCCCGCTAAAACGGCCCTCATCGCCAACAACTTGAGTCCCGCATAGGAACTCGCGCTCGTCGAATTCCTCCGTGAGCACTGGGAAATTTTCGCCTGGTGTCCTGCGGACATGCCAGGAGTTCCTAGGAAATTCACCGAGCACGCACTCAACGCCAACCCCGACGCAAGGCTAGTCAAGCAAACAATCGGTAATGCGAGCTCTGCACAGTAATCGAATGGAGATCAACAGACTCCTCGAGGCCAAATTCATACGCGAGATCAAGGAAAGCACTTGGCTCGCCAATATGGTGCTAGTGCCAAAAAAGGACACGGATATCCTGCGGATGTGCGTGGACTTTACTTCTCTAAACAAGCACTGCCCAAAAGATCACTTCCCGCTACCACAGATCGATCAAATCATCGACTCCACCACTGGATGCGAGCGCCTCCGCTTCCTCGACGCCTACTCAGGCTATAACCAAATTCGAATGAAGGAGGAAGACCAGGAGAAGACCGTCTTCACAACGCCCTTCGGCGTGTACTGCTACAACACAATGCCCTTCGGGCTAAAAAACGCGGGAGCCACGTACCAGCGGTGCATGCAGGCTTACCTCAAGGAGCAACTTGGTCGCAACATCCAAGTCTATGTCGACTCGCACACTCCAACCCTTGGAACGTCGCACAACTGCGACGCTTCTACCCTTTGTTGTTTCTTCTTTACTTTTGCATCGCAAATAAGGCTATTCAGCCAAGGCTACTTAGCCGCACATTGTACTCCGTACTGATCTTCGAATAAATAAAAGCTAAGTGCCCCAAAACTCCGTGTTCTCTTTTCTTTTGTCAACTTTCATACTCGGGCGCTACGCTACCCTATACACACATGTTCTTCGAACAATAACGCAGCATCCCAAGTAGCTGGCACATCAATCGAACCCCTTAGCACAAACTCAACCTAGCTTTAACGCACCTGACAGGTTGACAAGGGAACGATACAAAGATGGCCAGGCTAACGAAAAGGACTCGCATAAGTGCAACGCACCCTACCCTTATAAAGCTATTTGTATACATTCAACAATAAATTATCTACAGATATATATGAGCTTTACAACACCAGTACACTTATATGCAGGATACATATTTGGCTACCCTTGCAACAGAAGAACATTAGTCTATTCCTCGAAGAAGTCGACGATCTCCTCGGCTGGACGATCCATAGCCTGATAGTGCGGCACCATGTTCCAGGAAGATCCTGCTGGTGGCACTGGTGGTCCAGAGGCAATGGCGGCGAGATCCACGTCAGGCCTGTGCAAACGCACCACGGAGAGGGCAGCCTTGGCACCAGCCACCAACTGCTACCTCACGCACTCGCGAACCGCGGACATATCTTGAAATTTGGTCAGAAGGCCAGCAGGCTTGATGGAGTATCATCCAGCGGGAACATCGCCCGGTAGATGTTCTTCAAACATGACCGCGACTTCTTCAGAAAGAGCAGCACTCGTGAGGCGCGATCCTGCAGGGTCGCTAACGCAGTCGCACGATCATGATCTACCCAGAAGTATCCACTCTCCTGAAGTTGCTCCTGGGTGAGATCATGAAGGCGGACGGCAATCCTATCCCTCTCCTCCTGCGGACAGCTTGCGCTAACAACTACACGAAGCAGCATCAACAGCATGAGTACAACGTACCATTGCGATTAACTACAAAGGAAAAGACGAGGATGAGCAAACTAACACTTAAACTGGTCGCCCAGTTGTGTCACCTCGCCAAGCAGATATTGCTCACGGGCGGAGGCTTTTTCAGCCTTGGACTTCCACACGTCCGCGCTACCACGGATCACGGGCAATTCACGCTCCAGTTGCTTCACGCGATCACGAAGTCGCGAAAGCAAGGACAACTCCTCTACCCTGGAGCATGGTGGTGCCATTGCATCCTCAAGAGATGGCGAGTACGGGGTTCCCCCCACAGGACCACTTGATGTACCCTACCAAAAATCAAGCCAGAGGGAAATAAGGCGACCAACTCAAAAGTCAAAAATAACAGATGCATTCAGGATCAATAAAAGTATCTACAAACACATTCGCCAACAAGCATGTTCTCCAATCAAAAGAGCAAGTTCATCAGCTATTACAAGAAACTAACTACGGAGCAGCTGGCTTCTTCGACTTCGATGACCTCGGGGGCTTCATCAAGTCCGTGGCAGTATCAGATGCCACTGACTTTCCGCCGGCCCCTGAGGCCGAAGTTTTTGCCGCCTTCTTTGCGCGATTGAGCTCCTCCGAATACTTGGCAACAGGTTTTATCAAGGAATGTCCATATTTGGCACAGGCAGTCGCAAAGGGAGCGAATACTACCTACTGACCATCCGTGCCAACAGGCATCGTCTTCGACACCGCAGAAGAATCCACTTCGACTCCGTGGTCTTGCACCATGGCAAGCGACATGGTCGCGCCAGCTGCGCGGAGGGAGTTCTTGTACGTGGCAGGCACACCCCCAGCGAGCGACTCCACCAGCTCTTCCACATTGTCGACCAGCTCCGCCTTCGGCATCAGCTCCTCCCGGAGGCGACTCAGGGTGGCCTTGGCTTTGGACAACGTATTTTGGACAGCGGCGCTACGATCTTCGACCGCAGATACCGCGCCCGCCAGAGCGTCATCGCGACCAAGGGCTTGTGGATCTAAACTCAAGCCACCAACATCTACACCAAAATACACACATGGATAAAACTTCTAATGCCACCGGCACTACAGAGGAAGAGAAGAACATCTATAAAATATCTACCAGTAAAAGTACCTGAGAGGGCCTTGGCGACTGTGAACAGTTGCTCTTCGAACAACTTCTCCCTGGCCGCAAAGGAGGCACGCAGATCCTCTTTGCGCTTCTGGGCTTCATCACGAACCGCGATCGCCTCGTCGTGCCCCTTCACAGCTGCGGCTAGCGTCTTCTCCAACGTGGCGACATCACGCAGTAAAACATTATGCTCAGCTATATGGTAGTCAAAAATTTGGCTGTCAGTCGATTATACCAAAATACAGAGAAGACGAAAAGAATAAGTATAGAACACTCACTCTCGACCACGCGGTGGCGCGTCTCCAGCATCGCATGCTGACGACCCATCGCCATCACCTGCTCCACCACCTACGCGGCTTCCTTTACAAGGAGCTGTCGCACAAAACAAGGAGTCAGCAGAGGGCAACAAAAGGGCGTTGACTGCCAAATTATAAAAGAAAGAAAGATATACTTACATGGTCCTCCAGCGATTCCGAAGAAGACTGCCGAACCGTCATCCGAGCAACTACTCGATGCTCCCCTACGTGAGGAGAGCTCGAAGAATTGTGCCTGGAGTGGGCCGCCACCGGAGGAGAAGGAGCACGCTGGACCTCTATCTTGGCCCTTGAGGTCGCGACTCCTGATTCCTTCAAAAATTCGACATCGTCAGAAGATGACGACGCCTCTTGACTGCAAGACAAAATCTGGACTCAGAAAGGGCAAACTCCAAGGCAAAGCCAACAAGAAGAAACCAAGAGAAGAATGAATGCACTAACAAACTTACCAGTCAAATCTGTCGAGATCAAACGTGGCCTCCACCGACTCCGACGAAGACTCCTTGGGCAATCGCATCTTCTTGTGAGAAGACGGTGCCACAGCCCTCACAGGAACAGCTGGAATTGGCGATTCCATGTCAACAGTCGTGTCTCTTGGAGATGAAGGAGTCGACGCGTCGGAATCCCCGCTACGTGAACGCTTGCGAGTATCCGGACTCTCGGACCCGGGGGCTTCCTCTTCCACATCGGAAGGGACAGTCGACTCAGACTCGTCCTCTTCCAAAGCTTCACGAGGAATAATGCCCTCAGGGAGGGGAGGCATGCAAGGCGACACCGCCCACCCCTACATACAAAAAGTAAAGATGAGCAAACACAATAGGAAACGCAATCGAGAAAATAAGCTACTACGTAGCGCAACTGTACCTCGGGAGGAGGATTCGAAGCATCGAAGGGAGGAACGACTGGCTCGTTCGGCAGCACATCCTTGAGGGTATACTTCGTGACCAGTCGCACCCTCTTATCTACCTCACTCGCGGACATGCCATCAGCAGACACGCGAGTGGGATCATCAGCGCCACCCCATTGGAACATGGGATGGACCACGGCCCGAGAGGCTGGGCCACGACGCAGCCAAGTCTCGACAAGGGCGCAGCCTCCTCTTCTCGCGCTTATGCGATTCTCGAGGTCGCAGACGCTACCGATATAACACGTCTGTCTCCGCGAGTTCGGAAGGCATGATCACGTTCTTCCAAGAACGCATCTTCTTCTGCGGTCGCGGGATCGAAAGGCGCGAGTCCAAAGTGCTCGTCCTTGGCCTTCTGGTCGTGCACATAGAACCATTTGTCCCTCCATCCCTGGACGGACTTGGTAAGCTTGATATCGAAGTAGGTGGCGGATGGGTCAACGTGAATTCCGCAACCACCTACGTCATAAACTAAAGAGCCAGATGCGGACTGACGCTTCAATTTAAAGATGCGCTTGAAAAGACCAAAGTGTGGCTCGATTCCGAGCCAGCACTCGCAGAGAGTGATGAAACAAGTGATGTGGAGGAGAGAATTTGGGGACAGCTGATGGAGCTGGAGCCCATAGAAACAAAGAAGACCCCGAAGAAAGGGGTGAAGAGGCAAGGAAAGACCGCGAATGATGAAAGGAAGAAACATCACTCGATAACCAGCGGGAGGCACATGAATGGTCTCACCGCTGGGGACGTACGAATCGACGACTGCTGCAGAAATAACTCCGTCTTGGCGAAGAAGACGGAGATCCGACGCCTTGATGATAGAGGGGCGCCATGCGCCATTAGTCACGCGGGTGCCCGCGACCTTCTTCTTCCCGACGGCGGCGGCACTGGTGCCGGCAGCAGCGGAGCCACCTTTCTTCTTCGCTGCAGCGAGGGTGGCCGCGGAATCAGCGGCATGCGCAATGCCTCCCTTCTTCTTCCCCATTATGCGACGGCGATGAGAGCGAAGGAAGTAGCTTGGGAACGAACGGAGCTGGTCCAACGTCGTGGAGAAGATGGGCGCAGAGGAAAGCAGAAAAGCAAACGGCAATGGCGATGGCAGCAAGGAAGAAAGAGCACAGATGGGAAATTACCGCCGCAGCATCGCTACTTAACCCCTGGGATCTGCAATCCAACGGCTGACAAAAACCCTATTGGACGCGTGGCACGCATCGCGTAGGACACATGGAGAAGAGGAAGCGTGAACCGTCCCCCCACTTCTACCATTACACGCGGAAATCGAGGAGGCACAGTTAAAAATAAGATTACGCATGCCCAGTCAAATCAAAGTCAGAAAGTGGGACCCACCGCTCGTCACGTCCCGTCAAAACCGCTCACGCGGGCAACTAAGGTCATACAAGCGTCAGCACTGACGTCACCAATGCTATGCAGTGGAAAACTTCGACTATTTTAGTCCTTGCTGGAGTCTTCGACTCCACCAAGCACTCGGGGGCTACTCCCATAGGGAGCGCACCCTACGACTTTTCTTTTTCTTGTTGCAGGAACATGGACAATCACAAAAGCAAACTCAACCACTCAAAACACAGTTCGATTATGGACATGTGTTACTCCCATAAGGAGCGCCGGAAACAAGAAGGCAAAAGACGACAGCAGTCGCAAAAAATATTTTAGTACCTGCCTGAGTCATCGACTGAAACAAGCAGGCAAAAGACGACAACAGTCGCAAAAATATTTTAGTACCTGCCTGAGTCATCGACTGAAACAAGCAGGCAAAAGACGACAGCAGTCGCAAAAGTGTTTTAGTACCTGCCTGGGTCATCGACTAACAATCAAGCAAAAGACGACAGCAGTCGCAAAAGTTCTTTAGTCCCTGCCTGAGTCTTCGACTCAACCAGGCACTCGGGGCTACTCCATAGGATATGGTCGCGCACCCAATGATTATTTGTACAAAAAAGGGGTGTGTTGATAACATCCACACTCGAAACTCATGGCGACACCGCCTCATAATTTTTCCCTACAAAGAGACTGCGTCTCCTGGGTTACCCGAATCGTCTCCGTGATAATAAAATTCGGATGCCGCGCCTACGGCGTGAAGGTAAGACCTGAATAAGGCATGGCAACGCATTTAACTGCGCACTACCAGAAATATACCCGTGCCTACAGGCACGATGAACATGCCTTGACAGACGCGTCAAGTGCTCAAACCCATATAATCGAATTAACTCAGTAAGACCTCCGCGGCCTGAGTCGAATTACACCAGCACTTTTCCGGATTCGAGTCCGGGGACTTGAATTCGAGTAGATTGCGTTGTTTCACCCTAAGGTGATTAACTGATACCGATGCTTCGGTTATATCAGGAACGTATATCAACAATCCCTATGACACAAATACAAGCAATCGAAATGTACTCATTTGGGCACTCGAAGCCTTCAAAAAGTCCCCAGTCGAATCTGCGATTCCACTGGACACTCGGGGGCTACTGACATGGGTATACCCTATAGGTACTCAAGCTTGGTATATACGGTCCAAATACATACAGGCCCACGGTGTCGCCAAGGCCCGGATGGAGGGACTCGAGTAACCTAGGGACTCTCGATTACTTGAAAGACAAGAAGAAGCTAAAGATAGAAAGTTTGAAGGGGAAAACCCTAACTTGTAACCGACTCGACCTGCTACCTGAGACCTAGCCTATCTATATAAAGGCTAGGGGGCGGCGAGGAGGACAGACGCAACCCTAGTTTCCGCAACCCTTGCCAGATTGCATCTGCGCACCATTGTAACTTTCGACTCCTTCGATAATTCCACGAGCAGACAAGCAGGAGTAGGGACCTATACGAGGCCTGAACCTGGGTAAATCCTTTGTCCCCTGTGTGCTTGTTTGCTAGCCGATAGATGTCTCCAGCGCTCCCTCCTTCTCCAAAACCCAAGTCCATAACAATGGGCATTGACGAGTTAAACCCTCGTCACTCTCAGTACATGTTTTTGGCTAGCAAGACTGGGTAGCAAGTATAAGAGTTGAAGGAAACAAACAAACATACAAGTGATAAATACAAACATGGAATCTTCCTTGGAAGCACAAAAGATCTTAACTAGAGAATACTAGACTTATGAGGAAATCAATAAAGAAAGATGATGAAATTATTTTTCTTTAGAGTACTTTTATCTTTTCATTCAAATCTCAAAAATAGTGTTGCTACTGACAGAGCCAGGTTTGCCAAAACCAACTAAATTAACTCAATGATCCCAAAGTGATACCAATACTAATGACAAGATCAATCACATAACCACGAATTGGAAACTAATATAAGATATACAAAAGAGTAAATGATAGAACTTCTCATTAATATTCCATAACGGCAACTCACACCAAGGGATACATATCTAACGAGAGAGGGGACACTTCCATAATGCAAACCATCCTACATGATAACTTCTCTATTCATGATATGACTCTACTAAAAAGGTAAAAAGATAGAAGATAGTGATGTGATACCACGGTACTCCCCCAAGCTTGGAACAAACCAAGGGGATGCCAAACCTGATGAAAAATTACTCCTTCGGTGCTGGTGGTATTCTCTCGATTGGTGCGAGGAAATCTTCCAGCATCTTGCGAAGACTGTTATTTTCTTCTTGAAGCATATCCACCTTCCTCCTCAAGACTCGATACTTGTCGCCGAACTCATCAGTGACTCATAGAGCCTCCACTACTGCAGGGCAAGAATTGAGATCTAGAGTCGGAGGCATCAGCCCCTTCATGCATGTTGTCATGCCCTTTACTTCCTCCTTGCCATTCCGATCCATGTCTTCATGCTCAAGGTTGTGATAGAGATCGCGACGGCGTCGCGGCTCGTAATCCTTTGAAGATGAACCCCTGAACGACATCTGTACAATACAAACCGAAACAAAAACATGACGAGAACACAATATACGAACCTCGGGGGATTATATATTATGAAGTTTCATGGCAAAAGGAAGACACTAGGAGAAAACGAGTCGGAGGTGGAGTCCGGAGTGGCCACACCACCTGGTGGCATGGCCAGGGGTGGGCCCGCGCCACAGGGTGGTGTGAGCCACCCTGGCTCTGTTTCCGTCCCTCTTTCGCTTCGTGGCTTTCCTTATTGGCTAAAAACTTCAAAAATATAATTGGATAGTATTTTCGTGGAACTTTTCTTACCAGAATTGTTACCTATTCGAAAACAGACTCTACAGGTCTCTGAATTTGGTCCTTGATAAATTTTTCTGGAGTTATAACTTGAAAAGCATCAACATCTGCATTATAAGAATCCCCAGCAATGTAATGCTTAAGTCGCTGCCCATTCACCACTTGTGTAGTGTTATCTTTTAAAGAAGAAATCTTTATTGCTCCTGAGCGGTATACTTCTTCAATAATGAAAGGTCCTTCCCATTTTGACAGTAGTTTTCCTGCAAAAAATCTGAGACGAGACCTATACAATAGAACCTTCTCACCAACATGGAATTATCTCTTAAGTATTCGCTTGTCATGCCATCTTTTAACTTTTTCCTTAAAGAGCCTAGCATTCTCATAGGCTTCACTCCTCGATTCGTCTAAAGAACTTAAGTCAAATAATCTTTTTTCACTAGCGAGCTTACAATCTCTATTGAGTTCTTTAACTTCCCAATAAGCTTTGTGTTCTAATTCTAAAGGTAGGTGACAAGCTTTCCCATAAAACATTTTATAAGGAGACATCCCCATAGGGTTTTTGTAGGCAGTCCTATAAGCCCATAAAGCATCATTCAACTTTTTAGCCCAGTTTTCTCTAGATCTATTAACAGTCTTTTGCAAGATGGATTTAATTTCTCTATTTGACAACTCTACTTGCCCACTAGTTTGGGGGTGATAAGCTGAAGCAATTCTATGATTAATATCATATTTAGCAAGGGTCTTTCTAAAACCACCATGAATGAAATGAGAACCTCCATCAGTCATGAGATACCTAGGCACTCCAAACCTAGGAAAGATAACATCCTTAAGCATTTTTAGAGAGGTCTCCCCATCAGAACTTTCTTCTTTGCTTAGCTGTAAAAGTTGGAGGCAAATACCTGGAGACAATAAAGTTAGCATAATCAGCGTACCAAGGGCTCCCTCGCGAGCTTACCCCTACCGCAACCAACTGTTCATTTGGGAAACTATCACTAACAGGCATAGGGTCAAAAGAGATGTTTTCTAATCGAGATAAATTATCAGCTACCGGGTTTTCAGCACCTTTCCTATCTACAATATGTAGATCAAACTCTTGTAAAAGTAGCACCCATCTAATAAGCCTAGGCTGAGCATCCTTCTTCGTCATAAGGTACTTAATAGCAGCATGATCAGTATGAATGGTGACTTTTGAGTCCACAATATAAGGTCTAAACTTATCACAAGAAAAAATGACAGCTAGGAATTCTTTTTCAGTAGTTGCATAATTCCTTTGAGCAGCATCAAGAGTCTTACTAGCATAATGAATAATGTTCAACTTTTTATCAATACGTTACTCAAGGACAGCACCTACATCAAAATCACTAGCATCACACATTATTTCAAAGGGTAAGCTCCAATCAGGTGGTTGAACGATAGGAGCTGTAGTTAAAGCCTTCTTAAGAGTTTCAAAAGATTCCTTACAATCATCATCAAAAACAAAGGGTACATCTTTTTGAAGAAGATTAGTGAGGGGTTTGGATATCTTAGAGAAATATTTAATAAACCTTCTATAGAAACCAGCATGACCAAGGATACTATGAATACCTTTGATGTCTCTTGGGCAGGGCATTTTCTCAATTGCCTCAACTTTAGCTCTATCCACTTCTATGCCTCTTTCGGAAACCTTATTCCCAAGGACAATCCCTTCATTAACCATGAAGTGGCATTTCTCCCAATTAAGAACAAGATTAGTTTCTTCACACCTATGCAAAACTTTATCAAGGTTGTGCAGACAATTATCAAAAGAACTTCCATAGACAGAGAAGTCATCCATGAACACTTCCACAATTTCCTCACAAAAACTATGAAAGATAGCAGACATGCATCTTTGAAAAGTAGCAGGAGCATTACATAAACCAAAAGGCATACGTCTATAAGCATAGGTTCCGTAAGGGCATGTAAAGGTAGTTTTTTCTTGATCTTGTTGTTTAACAACAATTTGAGAAAACCCGGAGTATCCATCCAGAAAACAAAAATAAGTCTTTTTAGACAACCTTTATAACAGTTGATCAATAAAAGAAAGTGGGTAATGATCTTTCTTAGTAACTTTGTTAACCTTTCTGAAATTGATACACATCCTACAGCCTACTACTATTCTTTGGGGAATAAGCTCATCATTATCATTAGGCACAACAGTAATACCTCCCTTTTTAGGGACACAATGAACAGGACTAACCCATTCACTATCAGCAATAGGGTAAACAATAACATCATCAAGGAGTTTCAATACCTCATTTCTTGCCACTTCCTTCATCTTAGGATTTAAACATCGTTGGTGCTCTACCACTGGCTTTGCATCTGGTTTTATATTGATAGCATGCTGACATATAGTAGGAGAAATCCCTTTTAAATCATCCTAGGTATAGCCCATAGCCCCTTGGTGTTTCTTTATACCTCCAATAACCTTTATTCTTCCTTCCCTGAAAGTTTAGAGCTAATAATAACAGGATATATCTTATTATCATCAATGTAAGCATATTTAAGTTCATTGGGTAAGGGTTTTAGATTGAAGACTAGATCCTTTTTAGGTGGCAATGTGGTACCCAAGTCTTCTACAGGCAAGTTATGCTTAAGCATCTTAGGTTGATTATGGAGAATCTCGTCAATCTCATTCCTTTCTTCCATGAAGATTTTACTTTCATGATCTTCCATAAATTGCTGCAAACCATTGTTAGGAGCAAAAGAAATAGAAGCAAGTTGTTCAACTCTAAAATCCTCATTATGGGTTTCATCTTCACAAGGTTCTTTAGTAAATTTCGAAAAATTAAACTCATAAGATTCCCCATCAAAGTTAGTCAAGATTTTCTCCCTTTTGCAATCTATAATATCTCCACAAGTACTCAAGAAAGGTCTACCAAAAATGATAGGATATGTTTTACTAGCAGCTGAACCAAGTACTAGAAAATCATCAGGATACTTAATCTTACCACAAAGAACTTCCACATCCCGTACAATACCAATTGGAGAGATGGTCTCTCTATTAGAAAGGTGAATAACCACATCAATCTCTTCTAATTCGCAGGGACTGATTTCATGCATAATTTCTCTATAAAGCTCATAAGGAATAACACTGGAACTTGCACCAATATCACATAAACCATAATAGCAATGATGACCAATTCTAACAGAAAGAACAGGGACACTAGCTTTTTTAGTTCTATTAGGATGTGAAACAATATTAGAAGCATCCTCACAAAAGACTATGTGTCCATCTTCTACGCTTTTAGTGACAAGGTCTTTCACAATTGCTACAATAGGTTCAATGTTTGTTTGTTCATCAGGTTTTACAGTTCTCTTTGCACTTTTAGTGATTACACTAGTTATCATAGGATGGTCCTTTACCTTATCCGGGAAGGGTTTCTCGATATAAAGTTTAGGTAAGATGTGATCCATAGTGTAAAACTCAGTACTCCCAACAGGAACACAGTCAACAATATCTTTATAAGGTGCATGCTACTTGCTCCATCCCCTTTCTGGGATTTCAATATAAGAAGCAAAAGCCTTAAAGCAATTTGTAATAACTTGTAAATCAAGACCATAAGTATTATTAATATTTTGAAAGTCATCAGTTCCCATAAATATTCAATGCATTCATAATCATAATTTATACCTGACTTTCTTCCTTTGTCATTCTCCCAAGCTTCAACATTGTCTTGAATACGGTCCAGAAGATCCCATTTAGCTTCTTCTTCCATGCGAGTGAATGATACATCACAAGAAGCATCCAATAAATCCTTATCATGAAGAGAAAGCCTTGAATAAAAGTTATTGATAATGATATTGTTGGGGAGCTCATGAATGGGACATTTGAGCATTAGTAACTTCAATCTCCCCCAAGCTTGAGTTGTACTCTCTCCATCAAGAGGCCAAAAGTTGTATATTTGATTCCGATCTTTATGAATCTCACTAGGAGGATAAAACTTTGAATAAAAGAGAGGTAGTATTTCCTCCCATTCCAGAGCTTGACCATTCTTTAGCAGCCTATACCATTCCTCAGCTCTTCCTTTCAGCGACAATGAGAATAACTTCTTCTTAACTTGATCTGTAGTAATACCTACACACTTGAACAACCCGCATAATTCATGTATAAAGAGCAAATGATCACCGAGATGAACATTTCCATCCCCAACATAGTAGTTATCCATAACACGATCAATAATTCGTGTAGGTATCTTAAAAGCATCATTCTCAGCAGGTGGTGGTTCATCTACTACCTTAGCAGTGGTAGTAGCATTACCAAATAAGAAACTCAGCGAATTATCCATAACGAAAATAAAGCAACTAAAAGAAGTAAACAATACTCACAGTAGAAGTTTCCTTTACCAGTTCCACTCTCCAATAGCGCTTCACTCCCCGGTAACAGCGCCAGAAAATAGTCTTGATGATCCACAAGTATAGGGGGTGTATCGTAGTATTTTCGATAAGTAAGAGTGTCGAACCCAACGAGGAGCAGAAGGTGCTGGCTAGTGGTATGGATCAGGAATTCTCTGCAAATACTTAGCAAACGGATTTTTAGGGGTTTTTGATAAAGCAAGTAAATAAAGTACGAGTAAATAAAAGATAGTAGGAATAAATGCAACAAGTGGCCCAATCCTTTATGCAGCAAAGGACAAGCCGGTTGTATTACTTAAGATGACCAAATGTTCTCAAGGACACACGGGAAGACTGTCAAGTGATTTCTCTTCATATAGTTGATTAATCTTCTTTAGCTTGCTAAGTGTTGTGTGGGTGAACCTGTGCTAATGTACCAACCTTCCTAAGACTAATACATACTTGTGATTATACCCCTTGCAAACATCCGTAAGTACAAGAAAGTAATTAAGGTAGAACCGAACCACAACTTTAAACTCTAAGACCTGACGTCCCTTGTGCAATGGTTTCCTAACGGGGGTTCAGGTTTCTGTCACTCTGGCAAGCCCTACGATTAGTAGCTAAATACACAATGCATTCCCCTAGGCCCATATAGGTGAAGTGTCATGTAGTCGACGTTCACATGACACCACTAGAAGAAGTACACCACAACTTAAATATCAAACTATTGAATCTTTCTCAACACAATTCCACTACTAACAACATGACTTCTCCCATGTCCTCAAGAACAAAACGAACTACTCACAAGGCATCATATGTATCATGATCAGAGATGGAATAATGATCTATAACAATCTGAACATAAACAATAATTCAATGGTTCCACTCAATAGCATCAACTACAAAGAGTAATCAACACTGGGAAAGTTTCCCCTAAGAACTACGCAAGATTCAACCCAATTGTTACAACAATATGGAGATGGTGATGAGGGTGCTGATGGTGATGATGATCCCGATGAAGTCCAGCTTGATGGTGGTGTTGATGGCGACGATCTCCCCTCTCCGGGAAGGAATTCCCCCGGCAAAAATCTGTCTGCCGGACAGATCTTTCTCTCTCGGTGTTTTCCGCCCCACAGAGGCGGCGGAATCTTTCTGTGGTCGCTCTCCGAGTATTAGGGTTTCGGGAGGATTATATACGCCAGAGGGGAGAGCTGGAGGTGGGCCAGGGCGGCCACACCACCTAGTGGCGCGACCTAGCCTGGCCCGCGCCAGGGGGTGGTGTGGCCCCCCTGTGGCCCATCTCCACTCCTCCTTCTAGTTTCCTTCGTCTTCTGGAAAAATAGGATTTTCCATGTATTTTCCCGGATTTTCTGATCTTCGCGAATTTTGCCTCCAAACAACACCTTTTCCATCAGAATCCTGACTGAAGTGGTCCATGCTCCAAAAGTCATCAACCATGCAAAAACAGATGAAATAACATAAGTACCATCTCTTAATATGAAATATATCAATGAATAACAGTAAATTATGATATAGAATAGTGACGCAAAATGGACGTATCAGTTAGCAACGTATCAACATCGCCAAGCTTAACTCCTGCTCGTCCTCGAGTAGGTAAGTGCTAAAAAGAAAGAATAATTTTTGGGGTGACATGCACCATCATAAACTTGATCAAAGTATTTGTAAAACAATGATAGCTGGGATCATTGTACTTCAATCATAACATGAAAGGTAAAGTTCTAGCAATAAGACAAAGCAACTATGTTGCAACATGAAAAGGCACAAACAAAAGATTCATGAATAACAATGCTTTGCAAGACGTTTGTTTGTTTCACATAAAGAAAACATAGCATAGTGGCATTCAGCTTGTCCCTCATAGAGTAGCAAACACAAATGCATAGGACACCTTCAAAGTTCATAAGAGTGACTAGATACAAATAGTTTAAAACAAGCAATATCAAGGCTATGCATCAATCAACAAGTCTTGGGACAATGCATATAGAACTAAGAATGGCCACTATGCTCTCATAGTAGGTGCATAAAGATAGAAGGTGGAGACTCAACACAAAAGTAAAAGAAAGGCCTTCATAGAAGGAAGTAGGATTCAACTCTCATAAAGAGCTTCCAAATATTATGGTACTTGTTAGCTTTCAGCTCTCATTGCCCCTATCATAAGCATCTTGAAGTGATTAAGGTTAAAGTCAACAAACTATGGTGTATATGCTTGACGAAGTATAAGTTGGAAATCTCATGTCCCTTGAATACGAGGGCCGCTCCTCATGCTACTCATGTCTACTTACCGGTAAGTTCTTGTCATAGTAAGTACATGTGTATCATAGATAACTTCCAACGGGGTACCCCTTGCCCGATGATACGGAAGAATCCCCATATCAAAATGACAAGGCAAGCAGACAATGAGCATCTCAGCAATCTTCTTATTTACCATGGGAAAATGGTGCTTTTTTCTCTATTTCCTCTTTTCTCATATCTTTTTATTCTTTTTCTCTTTTTTTCTCAATATCTGACTCTTTTTTATAAGAAGAATGCTTCATAGACAACTCTTTATGGTTACGCTGCAGGTTTCCACCATGACAGCATGGATTAGACCAGCCCAAAGTTCTCTAACACACATACATAACTCCATGGACTTACAAGCTCCCCTTTCATTTCACACCGACGACATCCATAGACAAAAGAGCATGATATCAACTAGGTACAAAGTACAAGTGCAATGTTGAAAGCGTTCCCCATGACAGCATGGTTCTGCTAATCCCCAACATATAAGTGCAAGCATATACAACATAGACGACACAATGGTTCAAGTTTATTAAGGGCAAGAAGAGTAAGTGTGCCATCAAGTTCGTGAGAGATTTAATCACTAGTTTTCTCATAACAAGTTTAATTCGGAAGGTAGATAAAAACATGAATATACTTGGAATAGCAAATGCTAATAGGTAGGTATGGTGGAATTTTTTTTTGAATAACTTGGTTTTATTTGGAGTTGGATGCATGAGTGGAACTCATACTTGGTTATGGAGGCTAGCAAAAGACTGGGAGCGACCAACTAAGAGAGCAATAGGCCATAATCATGTAGAGCGACAAAACATCATTAATCAAAGCATAAGGTGATACTACAAGTTGAAAACTAAAGGATCATAAAGGCTATGGTGACTTGGGATAGTCATAACATGGTGTGAGCATGTGCCAAGTCAACCCAAATAAAGCATCAAAGGAGAATACCACAATACTATGCTTGAATATGCTAAAACTACGCATGATTGTTCAAAGGCACATTAAGCAATCTAAGCATGGCATGACAAAGCATAGGCCACAGTTAAAAACAAGCTCTCTTTACCACTTAAGCATGAACTTTCCTACTCTTTTCCAACTCAAACCAAACTATTTGAAAACCAATGCATGAAAGAGGGGGTCCAACCCATTTATTCAGCAAACTAAGAAAACAAAGCAAACAAAAAACCAAAACGAAAACGAAAAAGAAGATGCTCCAAGAACAACACAACTGTGCATGAAATAATAAAAATGAAGTGTTTGGAAGAAACCTGGAATTTTTATTGATGAAGAAGGGGATGCCTTGGGCATCCCCAAGCTTTGACGCTTGTACTTCTTGGATATTTCTTGGGGTGACACGCGTGGCATCCCCAAGCTTGAGGTTTAGTCCATCCTTCATCTCATTACTCATTCCTTCCATACACCTGAAATTTTTCCTTCATACAAGACTTCACACAATCTTTATTAGCAACATTAGTGCACTCAAGATAATAGGTCTTTAGGTTCAGTTACAACACCAATAAACTTTCATTAAAACACAAGATTCTGTAGCACTTACCTCAAAAAGCTCAATTCCGCAAAAGAACTCAAAAAGGAACCAACAAGAAGTAAACGCAAATAATGGCAGAAATCTGTCAAAACAGACCAGCAGGTAAAGACGAATTTTTTCGAAGACATTGTGTTGCTCAAATCGAAAAGTGTTGAACTAAAAGCGAAAAGTGTTGAACTAACAAAAGTTAGATAACAACCTGGGGCAGAAGCACAAAAATTCACGCCTCAAAAGGACGTACAGAGATGTTACACAATTTTTTACGGTGAAGCACAGAAATCTGTTTCAGGATAGCAACTTTCCCAATCATTACTTCTCTCTCATTAGAGGTTACTGATGACCCACAAGTATAGGGGGTGTATCGCAGTGTTTTCGAGGGAAGTGAAACCCAATTTATTGATTCGACACAAGGAGAGCCAAAGAATATTTATAAGCCTTAACAACTGAGTTGTCAATTCAGTCAAGACTGAAACAATCTTGCTCACAGTAGTTTATCAAGAGCAACATTTTGTAGTAGGAATAGTGAAGTAGCATCAGAGTAAAGTAAAGACAGAGTGACAATAGCAGATAATGGGATTCGAAAAGGTAGGCATAGGGATGGATGGACGGGCGTTGCATGGACAAGACAATTCACATAGCAATCAGAACATAGGGCAATTGCAGATAAATAAGATAAAACATCCAAGTACTAGATAATCCTAGGCATGTGTTCCATATATAGTCATACGTGTGTTAATGAGAACTTGCACAACATCTTTTGTCCCGCCAACGTTTGCGCGGGGCCTCAAGGAACTACTTAACTAAGGTGCTCCTTTTAATAGAGCACCGGAGCAAAGCATTAACACTCCATGAACACATGTGATCCTCACATCAAAGCCATTCCTCCGGTTATCTCGATTTACTCACGGGGCCATTGGTTCCGGACAACAACGTGTGTATATAACTTGCAGATAAGACCATAAACAATACTATCATAATGAATCAATAACATGTTCAGATCTGAAATCATGGCACTCGGGCCCTAGTGACAAGCATTAAGCATAACAAGTCGCAACAAAGTCATAAAGCACTAATAGAAGATACTAGGCACCATGCCCAAACAATCTGATGCGATTACATGAACGATCTCATCCAATCCCTACCATCCCCGTAGCCTACATCGGGGGATTACTCACTCATAGATGGGGAAAACATGGATGGTCGATGGAGAAGCGATGGTGATGATGATGGCGATGATCTCCTCCAATTCCCAGTCCCGGTAGGGTGCCAGAACGGAGTTTCTAGTGCTGTTTCGTGGAATCTGGTGGTGGCGGCGGAGCAAAACTCCTTCTAGAAAAACGTCAAACCCCCCTGATTTTTTAGGTCAGAAGGCATCTTATAGGCGAAGAGGGAGACCGAGGGGGTGCCGGAGGGGCCCACACCATGCCCTCGCGTGGCCTGGGGGTACCCGCGCCTGGGGGTGTGGCCAGGCCCTAGCCCTCCTCCGTCTCGTATTCTGGCTCCTTGAGTCTTCTGGTAAAATAGGAACTTTGGCTTTTGTCCCGTCCAATTCCGAGAATATTCATTTTCTGACTTTCCTGGAACCAAAAACAGCAAAAAACAAGCAGCTGACACTGTGGCTCTTGTAAATAGGTTAGTCCAAGAAATCATATGAAAAGTACTCCAAAGTGTGGGCAAAACATAAGAAAGTAGATAAAACCAAGCATGGAACATCAAAATTATAGATACATTTGTAATGTATCAGTTACTCTTGGCACAAAAAACAAATAAAAAGGATAAGGAGCGGTTATTATAGAAGTAATAACTTACAAGACTCATCTAAAACTTTTGCGTTATCTCCCAATAAGTACTTTTCTTTAACGCCTTTAAGTTAGGCATAAGAAGTTAGAAAAAGAATCAAGTGTTCTCAAATGAAGAAGCATTAAGAGAAAATTTTGTTTTCATGAGGCAAAAGAAATCCTCTCTCTCTTCTTAGGGAAGTGTTGTATACCTTTCTTGAGTGGGAGTTGATATTTAATGGTGCCTTCTTTTATATCAATAATAGCACCAACAGTTCTAAGAAAAGGTCTTCCCAAAGTAATAGGACAAGAAGCATTGCATTCAACATCCAAAACATAGAAATCAACGGGGACATAGGCCTTGTTAACCATAATAAGAACATCATTAATACTCCCCATGAGTTTCTTTTTAGCATTATCATCAAGTGGGACATTCAAATAACAATCTTCCAATGGTGGCAAATCAAGCATATCATAAATCCTTCTAGGCATAATAGAAACACTACTATCAAGACCACATAAAGCTTTGAAATCAAAATCATTCACTTTCATATTAATGATGGGTTCCCAACCATCTTCTTGTTTTATAGGAATAGAAGCTTTATGTTTCACCTTTTCTTCTTTAATCTTTATGAGAGCATCAGTAATGTGTTTTGTAAAGGCCATATTTATTGCACTAGCATTAGGTCTTTTGGCAAGCTTTTGTAGGAACTTAATAACTTCAGAGATATTGCAACCATCAAGATCAAAATCATAATTATCATCTAAAGTAGTAGAGCTATTACTAGTCTCAACACTAGTGGTAGTGATAGTAGAAACACTAATGTTTCTAGCAATTTCATCTTCTCTTTCCCACTTAGCATGCAATTCAGCTAATAGTCTAACATTTTCATCAATTCTAACTTGTATGGCATTAGTAGCTGCAAAGGGATTCTCATTAGTTTCGGGTTTAGCAGTCATTTTATTCAAAGAAGATTGAGCATCAGCCAATGATGCTATATTTCTTTCAGCATTTAGAGTTTCTCCTCGATAGTTTTATTGAAAGCAGTTTATTTACTAATAAAATCTTTAAGCATAACTTCAAGTTTAGAGGGTGCACTCCTATTATTGTAGGAATTTCCATAAGCATTACCATTGTTGGGAGGATATGGTCTATAATTGTAGTTACCAAAATTATTCCTATACGCATTGTTGCTAAAATTGTTATTTCTTATAAAGTTCACATCAACTTGCTCTTCTTGAGCAACCAAACAGGCTAAGGGAACATGATTTGGATCAATATGAGCTTTCCCATTAACAAGCATAGACATAATAACATCAATTTTATTACTCAAGGAGGAGGTTTCTTCAACAAAATTTACCTTCTTACCTTGTGGAGCTCTTTCAGTGTGCCATTCAGAATAGTTAACCATCATATTATCCAGAAGCTTTGTTGCAGCACCCAAAGTAATTGTCATAAAGGTACCTCCAACAGTAGAATCCAATAGATTTCTTGAAGAATAGTTTAATCATGCATAAAAAGTTTGGATGATCATCCAAACAGTCAGTCCATGAGTGGGACAACTATTTACCAAAGATTTCATTCTTTCCCAAGCTTGAGCAACATGTTCATTATCAGATTGTTTAAACTTCATTATTCACTTCTCATAGATATAATCCTAGCAGGAGGATAGTATTTTCCAATGAAAGCATCCTTGCATTTAGTCCAAGAATCAATACTATTCCTAGTCAAGGAATTCAACCATTCTTTACCTTTTCCTCTCAAAGAGAAATGAAACAATTTAAGCTTAATGATATCTACATCTATATCCCTATGCTTTTGCATCTCACAAAGTTCAACAAAGTTATTTAGATGCGTAGCAGCATCTTCATTACCAATACCAGAAAATTGTTCTCTCATAACAAGATTAAGTAAAGCAGGTTTTATTTCAAAGAAAGTAGCTTCAGGAACAGGTGGAGCAATAGGTGTGCTCATGAAATCATTGTTATTGGTGCTAGTGAAGTCACACAACTTAGTATTTTCCAGAGTAGTCGTTTTTTGTGTTTTTAATAAAGAAATCAAACTAGTAAAACTATTTTTTTGTGTTTTTGATAAAGAAACAAGCAAACAAAGCAAAAGTAAACTAAGAAAAACAAAAACAACAAAGTAAAGAGATGGTTACGAGGGACTCCCCTTGTGAAGTTGTCCTTCACTCCCCGGCAATGGTGCCAGAAAATTGGTTGCTTAGCCCAAAATATATCGAGCCCGTTGGGGAACCCCAAGAGGAAGGTATGATGAGCACAGCAGCAAGTTTTCCCTCAGTTATGAAACCAAGGTTATCAATCCAGTAGGAGCAAGGAAACACCTCAAAGGTGTTGCTAGTTGAACTTTGGTAGGGCGCACTACCGGTGCCAGCAACAACGTGGAGACCTGCACAACACAACCACAGAACTTTGCCCCCAACTTGCGATGAGGTTGTCAATCTCACCAGTTTTGCTGAAAACAAAGGATTAAACATATCGAGTGGAAGAAAGTAAAAGTTTGCAGAAAGTAAATAGAAAACAGTAAACAGTTGATTGTAGATTGATAGTAAAAGAAAGGACCAGGGTCCATAGTTCACTAGTGCTGGCTCTCCTTAAGTGTAGCACCCGGTAAAACCACTACTAGAAAATCGTTGTGTTTTTGTGCATTTCATCATCATGACTGTATGCTCATGTCATCATGCCACATTGCATTTGAGCATCTTTATGTCTGCATGCATATGTTTGTCTAAAACTATTTTCTAAAAGCTACCTTTGTTTTCTAAATATCCCTCGTCTTTATTTCAAATTAAAACCCTGGCCTTTTTCCGAATATTTTGTTTTGTCTAAAAGTTGTCACAAAGAAAACCATCTTTGAAATTAAAACAAATTAAAAGATATAAAAACTATTTTTGTTTTGGAGGAGGCCGCCACTGTCCAGGCCCAAAGGCCCAGCTAGCAGCAGCCTACTACTCTAGATAAAAATCTAAATCCTAGTCCTAGTCCTACCCCAAACCCTAACCCTGGCTTCTACCAATCCCCACCTACCCAACCAGCAGCCGCCGCACACACTGGCACGCACCCGCGCGCGTGCAGCCTAGCACCCCACCCAACCAACCCGAGCCAAACCGTCCCACCTACCATCTACTCCCTGCCGCTGCACCACCACACACCCTACGCCTCCCGCCTGCCCACGCACGCACACCCCAGCGCCGCACCCCTGCCTCACTACCTAGCGATACAGGCGCACCGCACACGACCCACCCACCCTGGTACACGTGCGCGGAAGCCCATCCCGAACCGTCTCCTCCCTGGGATCGCCACCTACCACGCGTTTGACCCCGTCGCCAGATCGATCTCCTCGATCACGAGCTCCCTGCGCGCCGCCAGCTCTTCCTAGTCGGCCTCTGCCTTGCTGCCTCCCTGGCCCTCGCCTCCGTCGCGACGGACCTCGCCAGCTGGTCCTCGTCGTCTCCCTGCGCTTCCTCTTTCCTGCCCAGTGCTGGCCCTGACCTCGCGCGCCTCTGCAAGCCGCTGCCATGACCTCCCGCTGCCCGAGCTCAGCTCGTCCATGTGTGAGTGACGTCGGCTGCGCATCCACGTCGACCTCGGCCCCCGCAAGCTCGACATCCTCTCCGGCCGCCCCTCCTCGCCTCCCGTGCCATGGCCGCGCGACCTCGGCCTCGCCGGACTCCATCCCCCGTCTGCCGTGCTTCCCGCCCGCGTCTCCTCGACCTGGGCCTCGCCCTCGACCCGGCACCCCTGCTCGAGCCGGCTTTGCCTCCATCGCTGTCACGCTCCCGGTCGGACTCACGTCCATGTTCTGCAGTACGTGGGACGCCCTCCTACTGTCGTCCTACCGCCCAAGGCCACGCTCGTCTCCAGTCGGTCTTTCGTGTCCTTGGGTTCACCTTTGTCTCGTGCCACGACCTCCATCTGCAGCGTCGTGCGCCTCAGTTCCAGCCCTCCAGATGTACCTTTGACCCCAAACCATCACGTGTGTGTCCGTGTTCAGCTGGAGAACAGAGAAGAGTCTCTTGCCTTGATGTTTGGTCAATCTGTTTACAAGGCTGTGCTGATGTGTTGTTATGGAGTGGTACTTGTAAGATGCTATGGAGCTGATGTGATGTTGAGTACTACCCTCCCGACGACAAGTTCGACAGTGATCCAGATGAAATCGATGAACTGTGTCACCGATCGAAGTCTGCCATTGATGGATGAAGTCGTAATCCTCGCCGACATGGAACCGGACAACTTCGAGATGGAACCTCAAGATCGTCAGCACGGAACCCCAAGTTCTTCTTCATGGATCCGAAGACCGAACCCGAAGACCACCGATGCGACAAGTACTCCTTCCCGGATGCGAGGCCCGGATCCGAAGACCGCCAAGATCGCTACCGGAACGCCAAGTTCTTCATCCTGAACACCAAGACCGACCCGATACGCGGACCCGACAAGATCCTCGCGACGACAAGATCGACACCGACCAGGGCGAATCCGATGCGCCCCTGACGCCAAACCAAGTCCTTCTTCCCGGAATGCCAAGCTCTCCTTCCATTGTCCGAAGACCGATCCACCAAGCCCGGACCCGCACCCTATCGAACCCTAAGACCTTCGACCCTAGATGTGTGACCCCTACCTATCCCTATTTTATAAATGCTATATATAATTGTTGCATATTAATTTGATCATGTCGCATACATATTGTGTGGTTTGGGGGCATTATATTGATTCATCTAATAATTAAACATGGAGGCTATATGCGGACTTTTCTAGTCTTATATTGGCCCCATTTAAATTTGTGTAGTGAACCGATGCCCGACTTTGCCTTGTTAATTCCACATTTAATTTGCAGGGTAGTTGAACAACATGAACCTATTAATTAATTGTCGGGACCCCGGTCCCGCTTAATATTGCCTAATTGCATCGCATCTGTGCCATGCCATGCATCATATCATAAGCATGCCGGATCTTCTGCCATAGTATTAAATATTGCATCCGGTGTTTCTTCTAGTGTTTGCTTCTTCGCGGATTAGGCTGTTGAGTGGATGCGAGTATCGACAAGTTCTCCGGATATGAACCTTCGGTAGTGTTTCCTAGGCGAGCATCTCTCCCCCTTCTACCTATTTTGCATTTATAGTCTTTATTTCCTCTTGTTGATCTATTGCTATCCATGTCGTGATGCTTTAGTGTTCCATGCCCGATATATCCCTTGCAGCCTTTATATTGCCTTGGACACATCCTATTGCCTGTTGTTTGACAAATAGTCGGCCTTGCGAGTTGTAGTTGCTTGCTCTTGTGCTGCTTCGCGTCGTTGTTGTTCCACCGTTATTGGAAAGTTGACACATGCTTAATGTTGGAGATGCTTAATGGTGGAGATGATCATGACTTTAAATACAACTATTAAATTGCTGGAAATAGATATAACTAATGTAGAGGCATCGGTGGGCAATAGATGTTATTTGGTTCTTCCACGCTCACTTGTGTCCCGTAGGACCCCAAGTACTTGATATCTGTTCCTTGACTATCACACTATCCACATATGGGACCATGAATCCCCTTAGCCAGAGCTTGATTCATTCTTATTTCTTGGGTCCACAAACTAGTTTGGGACTTTATTACTATCGTGTACCTATGTCATGCTTTACTGCTTTATTTACAATTGTGCGTGGAGCACCTGTACAGTTTAGGATCGTGACATGTTTTCGTTGTATCGACAAGCCCGGTCACACTTTCGGGTTCCTAGTCGTTTATAGCCGTCCACACAAACCTTGGGTCAGTCTCGGAGCCGGCCAACTTCGTTGCGGGTAGCTTAATGGGGTGGCCCCCTGAAATAATTTATGAATCCTGTGATTGCTTTGTCGTGAAAGCCTTGTTGGATTTTGATTTGGTTTTTCCGAGGTTGATCGTGTGTGTGTTGCTATTTGTGTACCTACGAGGTAAATCTTCAAAGCGTGTCCGCGGTTATGGACGACTTGGAGCACAGTATCTCGATAGACAAGCATAACTAAAGTAGTGCTATAAATTTGACTTAATATGTGACTAGTAATCAGCTTCACTATAATGGAATGGATAATAAAAGTGCCAACAACTGGTGGAACTGGTGTGTATCATGTCATGTTATACCTTCCTAGTAAGTATCGCAACTCCAATGGAATGAAATAAAAGTGCCAACAACTGCTGGGTTTGAGATGTCACATGCTAGTTGTATCTGACTAGTAAGTACCGCAACTACAACTGAATGGTTAACTAAAACTGCCCACTACTTATGCTATCAGGATGACTCGTGCTATTTATATCTGACTAATAAGTGCTTCAACTATAATGGAATGAATAGAAATGACAACTATGTGAGTTCCTCGGTTTGACTTCCTCGTTTGGTCTCGAGGGGGAATACCAGGATGGCTATGATTGGTGTTAGTATCAGGTTGGTCCCGAATAGGTCTCTCTTACCCCTCTCTAATAGCCGACAGTTATATCGAGTCTCTATAGGTTTAATAGTGCATGCTTCGCTGCCGCTTCAGTCCACCATACCTATGTAGGCGAGAGCCGCCGAATTCTAGCCTCGCCGTGTAGTGGCCTCAGTACTGACGCTCCTCTTTTCCTTTGCCCTTTGTCGGCACCCCCTTTTGTTTTAGAAGGTTTGCGATCGACGTCGTTAGCAGGGTTACCCTTCCGGCTTGGCCTGGGCAGGGTTATGGACGCCATTGGTTATTCTTCAGGGCTCTTAGCCCAATTTGCTTCTTGTCCGTACTCGGATGGTGTATTGTTTTCAAGGTGATTTGGATCTTTGTATTGTATATCTGTATTCTTGACTCATGGAGTCGTGTTGTATATATCTGTTCTGTGGGTTCCATCATGGATTATTGTGTAATGGTATTACTTTGTTTTCCACCCGCACGAAAGTGCCTGGTGGGCGTCCTTGAATCGTTTCTATGCGGGTTTGGCGGGGAGCGCTGAAACTTGCATAGGGCCGATTCGAGGGTGTTACATTAAGATAGATGACATGTTGAGTGAACAAATTAAAGCAGGGCAATTGACAAACATCGAGAAAGCAATCATGCATATACTATTCGTCTTGACTCCTTTGAGACTTGATTGGGCATTACAACATTATACAAAGACCGTAATCCAACTGCATCTATGACTAATAATCCACCTTCAGGTTATCATCCGAACCCCCTCCAGTATTAAGTTGCAAGCAATGGATAATTGCATTACGCATTGCATGTAAAGTAAGCAATACGATTGTTCTATGAACAAAGGATTGTTGTTTTCTCCCTAGTAGCAACAACACATCTAGTACCTTAGAGATTTCTGTCACTTCCCCAGATTACTAGAGGCATGAACCCACTATCGAGCATAAATACTAACTCTTGGAGTTGCTAGCATCTACTTGGCCAGGATAGCTACTAACAACAGAAAGCATGCAAGATCACAAACAACAAAGACATGATAGAATCAATAATCAATCTGAAATAGCATCTCAATATCCATCGGATCCCTGCAAACACAACATGTAAGATTACAAATAGATGATCTTGATCATGAACGGAGCTCACAAGATCTAAACATGATAGCACAAAGGAGGAGAACCATCCATCTAGCTACCACATGGACCCGTAGTCCTGAGATGAACTACTCATGCATCACACCAGAGGCTTGCATGGTGATGAAGAAGGCCTCCAGGGTGAATTCCCCTCTCCGACAGGGTGCCGGGAAGAGCTTAAGATCCCTCCCGATCTAGGGATGGAGATGCCGGCGGCTACAAACTCTTTCGTGGAATTTTGATCAGGTCCTTAGGGTTTCTGTATCGAAGGCATCTTATAGGTGGAAGCGGAGGCCGAGGGGGTGCCCTAGGCGGCCAGACCACCCCCTGGTGCGGGCCAGGCTAGGCCGCGTGGCCAGGTGGTGTGGCGGCCCCTAGCCCCTCTTTGTCTCGTATTCTGGCTCTAGGTGTCCCTCGGTAAAAAACTGACTTTGGCTTTTGTCCCGTCCAATTCCGAGAATATTCATTTTCTGACTTTCCTGGAACCAAAAACAGCAGAAAATAGGCAGCTGGGACTGTGGTTCTTGTTAATAGGTTAGTCCAAGAAAGTGTATAGAAATTACTCCAAAGTGTGGACAAAACACAAGAAAGTAGATAAAACCAAGCATGGAACATCAAAAATTATGGATACGTTAGCAACATATCAGATCTCTCCGCTACGATTTCCCGTGCCTCATCAAGGAGGTCGACGGAGTCTTCGAGTGCAAGAGTTGACTCCTGCTCGCTATAAGAGACCACCCGTGGGGCTTTGTAGCATACTTCTGCGGGTCATCTAGCTAGCATCCATC
Source organism: Avena insularis (assembly GCA_023614405.1). NCBI lineage: Eukaryota > Viridiplantae > Streptophyta > Magnoliopsida > Poales > Poaceae > Avena > Avena insularis. Next base: position 26,949,327 of record CM042696.1, on the reverse strand, counting down.
GGCTTGTTCGAGTGGTCGGAGGAGTCGTTTCTTGATACCGCCGTATCAAGAAACGACCATTGGTCTGCGGGTGAGCCACCGAGGCGTAGCTTATGTTGATTCCTAGGTTTTCACAGAATTCCTCGAACTCCTTAGAGGTGAAGTTCGTACCATTGTCCGTGATGATGCTGTGTGGCACTCCAAAGCGGAAGACAATGGACTTGAAGAATTTGACGGCACTGTCTCCTGATTGATTCATCACTGGCATGGCCTCGATCCACTTGGTGAATTTGTCGACTGCGACTAAGAGGTAGACATAACCTCCTCATGAGGACTTTGGGAGCTTGCCGACCATGTCGAGTCCCTATTGTGCGAAGGGCCAAGCCAATGGTATTGGCCTGAGTTCCATGCCAGGAACGTGTGGTTTGTCCGCGAATCGCTGGCAAGCGTTGCAGAGCTGGACGATTTCCTTGGCGTCGCACATGGACGTGGGCCAGTATTATCCAGCTCGTAGAGCCTTGGTGACGTGTGCGCGACTGCCAGCATGGTGCCCTCCAGTGCCTTCGTGGATGTCAAGGAGGACGGCCTTCCGTCCCTGTTGGAGACGCACCGTTGGAGTATTCATGTGATGCCGCGCTTGTACAGTTCGCTGTTGATAAGGGCGAATGCCTTGGATCGTCGCGTGATGTGTCGTGCATCAGTCGGGTCATATGGCAGCCCTCTTGCTGAGTAGATATTTGATGTAGGGTTATGTCCAAGCTGGCTCGATCATCATGACACCCATTGGTCCTTCGAGTCCTGTATCGAGCTCCATGTCGTCGAGTGCCATTGGCTCATTGGGTGGCATAGCCCCCGAGTCTGTTGACGTGCCTTCTTTCTTCTCTAGAGCTTTGGGCTTGATGGAGCGCTCGTAGATGTGCTCGAGGAATACCCCAGGTGGTATGGCGGCGCAGGTGGAGCCAATGTTGGCAAGTGTATCCGCCTCTTCATTGCTTTCACGGCACATGTGCCACAGCTCACAGCCGTCGAAGTCTCCCTCGAGTGTGTCGTTGATACATTGCAAATGTATCTATAATTTTTTATGTTCCATGCTTGGTTTTATCCACTTTCTTGTGTTTTGTCCACACTTTGGAGTACTGTTCATATGATTTCTTGGACTAACCTATTATCAAGAGCCACAGTTCCAGCTGCCTATTTTCTGCTATTTTTGGTTCCAGGAAAGTCAGAAAATAAATATTCTCACAATTGGATGGGACAAAAGCCAAAGTGCCTATTTTTCCGGAAGTCATCAGATGCCAGAGTACGAGATGGAGAGGGGTCAGGGGGCCACCACACCACCTGGCCGTGTAGCCCAGCCTGGCCCGCGCCAGGGGGTGGTCTGGCCGCCTCCGGCACCCTCTCGGCCTCCCTTTCCGCCTATAAGATGCCCTTGGGACAAAAACCCTAAGGGCCCGATCAAAAATCCACGAAAGAGTCTGTAGCCACCGTCATCTCCATCCCTAGATCAGGAGGGATTTGAAGCTCTTCCCGGCACCCTTCCGGAGAGGGGAATTCACCCTGGAGGTCTTCTTCATCATCATGCAAGCCTCCGATGTGATGCGTGAGTAGTTCATCCTTGGACTAAGGATACATGTAGTAGCTAGATGGCTGGTTCTCCTCCTTTGTTCTTTCATGTCTAGATCTTGTCAGCTCCGTTCATGATCAATATCATCTATTTGTAATTCTGCATGTTGTGTTTGCGGGGATCCGATGGATATTGAGATGCTATTTCAGATTGATTATTGATTCTATCATGTCTTTGTTATTTGTGATCTTGCATGCTTTCCGTTGTTAGTAGCTATCTTGGCCAAGTAGATGCTAGCAACTCCAAGAGTTTGTATTTATGCTCGATAGTGGGTTCATGCCTCTGGTAATCTGGGGAAGTGACAGAAATCTCTAAGGTACTAGATGTGCCGTTGTTACTAGGGAGAAAACAACAATCCTTTGATCATAGAACAATTGTACTGTTTACTTTACACACAGTTCGTAAAGCAATAATCTGTTGCTTGCAACTTAATACTGGAGGGGGTTCAGATGATAACCTGAAGGTGGATTATTAGTCATAGATGCAGTTGGATGGCGGTCTATGTATAATGTTGTAATGCCCAATCAAGTTCCAAAGGAGTCAAGATGATTAGTATATGCATGTATTGCTTTCTCGATGTTTGTCAATTGCCCCGCTATAATTTGTTCATCCAGCATGTTATCTATCTTAAGGAGAGCCACCTCTAGTGAACTATGGATCTCGGTCCTTTTCTTTTACATACAATCTACAATCTTTTACTGCTTTGTGTTTACTTTCTGCAAACTATTACTTCTTTCCATTCGATACGTTTAATCCTTTGTTTTCCGCAAAACACGGTGAGATTGACTGATGGGTTCGTAGCATGGAAAACAAAAAAATTCTACCGCAAGAACGAACAAAACCCAGATCTAATCTAGACAAAAGCCAAGATCTAATCTATTAGACATGAGCAACGAGATAGATCGGTACTAAACCGAGAAACGAAGCGTAGAGATTAGATCTCATGGATGATGATGATCACTTGCCGATCTAAAGATCGTGTGGGCGATCTGATCCGCGTTAAGCCCGGCTTCCATGACGGTCACATGTGCGGAGTCGAAGCAGTCCTTCCTCTCCCCGTTCCAACGAGCAGTGGAGGTAGTAGATCTTCTCCACGGAATCCCAGCAGCACGACGGCGTGGTGGTGGTGGTGGAGATGAGAATTCTGCAGGGCTTCGCCTATTCCTGTGCAGAAGAAAGGTGGAGGAGAGAGGCGGCTGAGATTGGTTGTTATGAGAGGAGGAGCAAGAGGGGACGCCCCCTCCCTTCTATTTAAAGGAGGGAGGCGTGCCTGGGGAGTCCTAGTAGGACTCCCCTCCTCCTTAGGTCATGCGGGTTGGAGGAGTCCTCCTCCCCCGAATCCGTGTATTGCCCCACTTGGACTCCCTTGATCCCTTTCTTGGTTTTCAAGTAAACTCCAAGAAATCCTCTAGAACCTTCCAGAACATTCCGAAACCTTCTAGAATCTCCATACAAACACTCCGGAACATTTCCCAACTTAGAAAATGATCCCCAATATATGAATCTTATTCTCCGGACCATTCCGGATCTCCTCGTGATGTCCCGGATCCTTTCCGAGACTCTGAACATTATTCGGTCTCCAACGCAAATTCCATATATACTTAAAACAACTTCGAACCTTAAGTGTGTCACCCTACGGTTCGTGAATATGCAGACATGATGAAGACACCTCTCCTATCAATAACCATTAGCGGGATCTGGAGATCCATAATGGCTCCCACATACTCAACGATGATATCGTGATCGATTGAACCATTTAACATACGAAACCAATTCCCTTTGTCTCGCGACATTCTACTTATCCAAGGTTTGATCATCGGTATCTTCATACCTAGTTCTTCCTCGTTACTGATAAGTACTCTTTACTCGTTCCATGTTATGTCAATCCTTGTGACCCAGTCACATGCTTGCAAGCTATCTAGATGACATTCCACCGAGAGGGCCCAGTGTATATCTATCCGTCATATGGATGGACAAATCCCAATCTTGGTCTATGCGCTTCAACACATACTTTCAGAATACCCAATGACACCTTTATAACCGCCCAGTTACGAAGCGGCGTTTGATGTCATCAAAGTACCCATCCGGTGATGGTGATTAACATAACCTCATGGTCGAAGGATTAGGTTACTATGTATTTCAAAACTTACAGCAATACGAACTTAATGACTTGATCTTATGCTACACTTACTATGGGTGTGTGTCCATCATATCATTCTCCTAATGATATAACCTTGTTATTAATCACATCCAATGTCTATGATCAGGAAACCATGATCATCAATCAACCAACAAGATAGTTCAACAAGAGGCTTACTAGGGACTCTTTTATGTTTACAAAACACACAAGTATTAGTGTTTCCTAATAATACAATTATAGCATGGGATGTAAACATTCATCATAAACACAAAGATATAATAATAACCACTTTTATTATTGCCTCTTGGGCATATCTCCAACAGTCTCCCACTTGCACTAGAGTCAATAATCTAGATTACATGGTAATAAACCTAACACCCATGGCGTTCTGGTGTTGGTCATGCTTTGCTCTAGGGAGAGGTTTAGTCAACGGATCTGCTACATTCAGATCAGTGTGTACTTTGCAAATCTTTATGTCACCATCTTGGACATACTCGCGAATAGCATGGAACCGTAGCTTGATGTGCTTCAGCTTGCTATGTGACCTTGGCTCCTATGCATTAGCTATGGCACCTGTGTTGTCATAGTAGATGGCCATCGGGTCCAACACACTGGGAACCACGCCAAGTTCAGTAATGAACTCCTTCATCCATATGGCTTCTTGTGCAGCCTCCGAAGCTGCTATGTATTCCGATTTAGTTGAAGATTTCGCCACAACGCTCTGCTTGGCACTCCTCCAGCTCACTGCAGCACCATTCAAAATAAATACGTATCCAGACTGTGACTTCGAGTCATCTGGATCGGTGTTCCAACTAGCATCAGTGTAACCATTTACAACAAGCTGTTCATCACCTCCATAAGAAAGAACCATATCCTTAGTCCTATTCAGGTACTTTAGGATATTCTTGACCGCTGTCCAGTGTTCCATTCCAGGATCACTTTGATATCTGCTAGTCAAACTAACAACATGTGCTATATCCGGTCTTGTACACAACATGGCATACATGATAGAACCTATGGCCGAGGCATAGGGAATTTTATTCATTTTTTCTCTATCTTCTGCCGTAGCCGGACTTTGAGTTTTACTCAAGGTCTTACCTGACAACATGGGCACGAACCCTTTCTTGCTCTCTTCCATTCTAAACTTCTTTAGAACTTTGTCTAAGTATGTACTTTGTGAAAGCGCTATTAGGTGTCTTGATCTATCTCTATAAATCTTGATGCCTAGAATATATGCCGCTTCGCCAAGATCCTTCATCTAAAAACTATTATTCAAATAGGTTTTGACGCTATTAAGAAGTTCTATATCATTCCCAATCAACAATATGTCATCTACATATATTACTAGGAATGCTACAGAGCTCCCACTCACTTTCTTGTAAATACAAGCTTCTCCATAAGTTTGTATAAATCCAAAGTTTTTGATTACTTCATCAAAACGTTGATTCCAACTCCGGGATGCTTACTTCAGTCCATAAATGGAGCGCTGAAGTTTGCATACCTTATCAGCATCACTAGGATCGACAAAACCCTTGGGTTGTACCATATACAACTCTTCCTCAATGTCACCATTAAGAAACGCCGTTTTGACATCCATCTGCCAAATTTCATAATCGAAATATGCAGCGATTGCTAACATAATCCTCACAGACTTTAGCTTCGCTACTGGTGAGAAAGTCTCATCGTAGTCAACTCCTTGAATTTGTCGGAACCCTTTTGCGACAAGTCGAGCTTTATAGATGGTAACATTACCATCAGCATCTGTTTTTCTTTTGAAAATCCATTTGTTCTCGACAGCCTTACGACCATCCGGTAAGTCCACCAAAGTCCATACTTGGTTTTCGTACATGGATCCCATTTCGGATTTCATGGCTTCTAGCCATTTGTCGGAATCTGGGCTCACCATAGCTTCTTCATACGTCGCAGGGTCATCAGTGTTGTCCACTAACATGACGTTCAAGGCAGAGTCATACCACTCAGGAGTGGTACGGACCCTCGTTGACCTGCGAGGTTCAGTAGTAACTTTGTTCGAAGTTTCATGATCATCATCATTATCTTCCTCTCCAGTTGGTGCAGGCGGCTCAGAAACATCTTCCGGTGTTGCGCTACTCTCAACTCCGAAAGAAGGTTTAATAACCTCGTCGAGTTCTACTTTCATTCCAGTCACTTTTTTCGAGAGAAATTCCTTCTCCAGAAAGGATCCATTCTTAGCAACGAAAACTTTGCCTTCGGATCTATGATAGAAGGTATACCCAATTGTTTCTTTAGGGTATCCTATGAAGACGCATTTCTCCGCTTTGGGTTCAAGCTTATCAGGCTGTAACTTCTTTACATATGCTTCGCAACCCCAAACTTTAAGGAACGATAACTTAGGTTTCTTTCCAAACCACAATTCGTACGGTGTCGTTTCAACGGATTTAGATGGTGCCCTATTTAAAGTGAATGCGGCTGTCTCTAATGCATAGCCCAAAACGATAGTGGTAAATCGGTAAGAGACATCATAGACCGAACCATATCTAAGAGAGTTCGATTATGACGTTCGGACACACCATTACGCTATGGTGTTCCCGGCGGTGTCAACTGCGAAAGTATTCCACATTTCTTTAAATGCATGCCAAACTCATAACTTAGATTATCACCTCCGCGGTCAGAACGCAGAAACTTAATCTTCTTGTTACGATGATTTTCCAGTTCACTTTGAAATTCCTTAAACTTCTCGAAAGTTTCGGACTTATGTTTCATAAAGTAGACATACCCATATCTACTTAAGTCATCCGTGAAAGTGAGAACATAACGATATCCACCACGCGATGCTACACTCATTGGACCGCACACATCGGTATGTATTATTTCCAATAAGTCTGTAGCTCGCTCCATTATCCCAGAGAATGGAGTCTTAGTCATTTTTCCCATTAGACATGCTTCACATCTTTCAAGTGATTCAAAATCAAGTGATTCAAGAAGTCCATCAGAATGGAGTTTCTTCATACGCTTCACTCCAATGTGACCAAGGCAGCGATTGCCACATGTATGTAGAATTATCATTCAATTTTATTCGTTTAGCATCTATGTTGTGAACATGTGTATCACTACTATCGAGATTCAATAAGAATAAACCATTCATCTCAGGTGCATAACCATAAAAGATATTACTCATATAAATCGAACAACCTTTATTTTCAGACTTAAAAGAGTAACTGTCTCGCAATAAACAAGATGCAGATATAATGTTCATGCTTAACGCAGGCACCAAATAACAATTATTTAAATTTAAAACTAATCCCGATGGTAGATGCAGAGGGAGCGTGCCGATGGCGATCACATCAACCTTGGAGCCATTTCCAACGCCAAGATCGTCACCTCGTCTCTCGCCGGTCTTCGTTTATTCCGCAGCTCTGTTTGAGTTACAAATATGAGCAACGAACCAAGTTATCAAATACCCGAGCACTACTACGATTACTAGTAAGATACACATCTATAACATGTATATCGAATATACCTTTCTTCTTGATGTTGCCGTTCTTGAGATCCGCCCGGTATTTGGGGCGATTACGCTTCGATGACCAGCACCCTTGCGAGAGAAGCACTTCGATTTCAGGTTTAGGACCAGCCTTGGGCTTCTTAGCAGGTGCGGCAGCTTTCTTGCCATCCTTCTTGAAGTTGCCCTTGTTCTTAGGCTTGCCCCGTTTCTTAAAATTGGTGGTCTTATTGACCATCAACACTTGGTGCTCCTTCATGATCTCCACTTCAGCAGTTTTCAGCATGGACGATAGTTCAGGCAACGTCTTGTTCATGCAATGCATATTGTAGTTCATCACAAAGTTCTTGTAACTTGGTGGCAGTGATTGGAGGACACGGTGAATCCCCAATTCATTAGGAATCGGTATCCCCAACTCTCGGAGTTTATTTGCGTGCCCAGACATGGTGAGCACGTGCTCGCTAACGGAGCTACCCTCTTCCATCTTGCAGGTAAAGAACTTCTCGGAAGCTTCATAGCTTTCCATGGCATGAGTCTCAAAAATGAGTTTGAGCTCCTTAATGATCTCAAACGGGTCATGGTGCTCAAAACGCTTTTGAAGCTCCGATTCTAAACCATACAGGATGGCACAGTGAACTGTGGAGTAGTGATGTTTCCGAGTGGCATAAACATTCTTTACATCATCGGTGGCATCTTCTGCTGGTGGGTCACCTAGCGGTGCTTCGAGCACATAGGTCAACTTACCAGCCCTGAGGACGATCTTCAGTCCACGGAACCAGTCCGTGAAATTGCTTCCATTGTTCTTAAGCTTTTCTTTCTCTAGGAACGCATTGAAATTGATGGAAACGTTCGCCATAATCTACAACAAATATGCAAGTAGTTTAGACTAAGTTTATGATAAATAGTGTTCAAATTTAGTTCTTAAATCAACTAGGTGAACTCCCACTCAAAACAACATCCCTCAAGTTGTTTTAGTGATTACACGAACCAAATCCACTACACCAAGTCCGATCATCACGTGAGATGATGTAGCTTCATCGGCGAACAATCTTCATGTTCATCATATCAATCATATGACTGATGCTCTACCTTTCGGTATTCCGTGTTCCGAGACCATGTGTGTACATGCTAGGCTCATCAAGATTAACCTTAGTTTCCGCATGTGCAAATCTGGCTTGCACCCGTTGTATGCACACGTAGAGTCTATCACACCCGATCGTCACGAGATGCTTCGAAACGACGAGTCTTAGCAACGGCGCCAACTAAGGACGAACACTTTATTACTTGATATTTAGCGAGAGGGATCATCTTATAATGCTACCGTCGCGATCTAAGCAATACAAGATGCATAAAGGATTAACATCGCAGGCAATTCATAATTAGTGTGATATGATATGGCCCTTTCTTCTTATGCCTTCGATCTCCATCTCCAAAGCACGTACATGATCTCCATCATCACCAGCATTGCGTCAAGGTCCGTGGCGCCGCTTCATGGTTGTCCATCATCACTAGCAACTATCTCAACTACTTGGAACAAAGCTATTACAAGATGAATAGACACGCAGGTCTTAACAGAATTAAAGACAACCATTAGGCTCCTGCCGGTTGCCATATTACAACAAGGATCATTGCATACATAAAATACAATCACAATCACATGTAGGCCATATCACATCACAAAACCCCTACAAAAACAAGTTAGACGCCTCTAATTTTCTTTGCAAGTTTTACGTGGCTTGGGGATTTCGACTAAGAACGGATCTTACCTACGAAACTGAACCACAACGTTGATACAAGTGCTATCAAGTGCAAAGTGTAGATTTGATCTATAATATGATGGGATAGACAGACACCCGCAAAGGCACTTGTCCAAAACGAGTTGCACGTCAAGCGTGGAGCAAGTCTCATGTACGATGACATGTAATGTTAGCCCGAGCCGCTTCATCCCACCATGCCGCAAGATGCAAAGTACACACATAGCAAAAGACGACACGAGCACCAACGCCCACAACCTCATTGTGTTCTACTCGTGCAACAGATCTACGCATAGACAAGGCTCGATACCCGATGGGTTCGTAGCATGGAAAACAAAAAATTTCTACCGCAAGAACGAACAAAACCCAGATCTAATCTAGACAAAAGCCAAGATCTAATCTATTAGACATGAGCAACGAGATAGATCGGTACTAACCCTCGTAGAACTGAAAGCGTTATGAGATTAGATCTCGTGGATGATGTAGTCGATCACTTGCCGATCTCAAGATCGTGTGGACGATCCTTCCGGCGCCGCGTTCCGGCAGCGCTTCATGACGGTCACTGCGTGCAGTCGGCAGACCTTCCTCTCCTGCTCCAAATGAAGCGGGAGGTAGTAGATCTTCTCTAGGGAATCCCAAAGCCTGACGGCGTGGTGGTGGTGGAGATGAATTCTGCAGGCTTCGCCTATGCACTGTAGAAGAAAGGTGGAGGAGAGAGGCGGCTGAGATTGGTTGTTATGAGAGGAGGAGCAAGAGGGGACGCCCCCTCCCTTCTATTTAAAGGAGGGAGGCGTGCCTGGGGAGTCCTAGTAGGACTCCCCTCCTCCTTGGGCCGGCGGGTTGGGGGAAGGAGTCCTCCTCCCCCACGAATCCGTGTATTGCCCCACTTGGACTCCCTTGATCCCTTTCTTGGTTTTCAAGTAAACTCCAAGAAATCCTCTAGAACCTTCCAAAACATTCCGAAACCTTCTAGAATCTCCATACAAACACTCCGGAACATTTCCCAACTTAGAAAATGATCCCCAATATATGAATCTTATTCTCCGGACCATTCCGGATCTCCTCGTGTTGTCCCAGATCCTTTCCGAGACTCCGAACATTATTCGGTCTCCAACGCAAATTCCATATCTACTTAAAACAACTTCGAACCTTAAGTGTGTCACCCTACGGTTCGTGAATATGCAGACATGATGAAGACACCTCTCCTATCAATAACCATTAGCGGGATCTGGAGATCCATAATGGCTCCCACATACTCAACGATGATATCGTGATCGATTGAACCATTTAACATACGAAACCAATTCCCTTTGTCTCGCGACATTCTACTTATCCAAGGTTTGATCATCGGTATCTTCATACCTAGTTCTTCCTCGTTACTGATAAGTACTCTTTACTCGTTCCATGTTATGTCATCCCTTGTGACCCAGTCACATGCTTGCAAGCTATCTAGATGACATTCCACCGAGAGGGCCCAGAGTATATCTATCCGTCATATGGATGGACAAATCCCAATTTTGGTCTATGCGCTTCAACACATACTTTTAGAATACCCAATGACACCTTTATAACCGCCCAGTTACGAAGCGGCGTTTGATGTCATCAAAGTACCCATCCGGTGATGGTGATTAACATAACCTCATGGTCGAAGGATTAGGTTACTATGTATTTCAAAACTTACAGCAATACGAACTTAATGACTTGATCTTATGCTACACTTACTATGGGTGTGTGTCCATCATATCATTCTCCTAATGATATAACCTTGTTATTAATCACATCCAATGTCTATGATCAGGAAACCATGATCATCAATCAATCAACAAGCTAGTTCAACAAGAGGCTTACTGGGGACTCTTTTATGTTTACAAAACACACAAGTATTAGTGTTTCCTAATAATACAATTATAGCATGGGATGTAAACATTCATCATAAACACAAAGATATAATAATAACCACTTTTATTATTGCCTCTTGGGCATATCTCCAACATTGACAACCTCATCGCAAGTTGGGGACAAAGTTCTGTGGTTGTGTTGTGCAGGTATCCACGTTGCTACTAGCACCGGTAGCGCGCCGTGCCAAGGCTCAGCTAGTAACACCTTTGGGGTGTTTCCTTGCTCCTACTAGTTCGATTAAACCTTGGTTTCATAACTGAGGGAAACTTGCTGCTGTGCTCATCATACCTTCCTCTTGGGGTTCCCAACGAGCTCTACATGAACATCGCACCAGCATTTTCCTGGCGCTGTACACTGAGCCATCAGTCATAAAGGTAACGATAGGCAATGATGTTGTCGCTCAGTGCGTCGCACTCGTGCATCGAGGTTGACCACCTGTTTGGAGTCGCCGTAGATGATGAGCCTCTTGGCGCCGCAGGCTTTTGCCATTCGCATCCCATGGATTAGGGCTTCATACTCAGCTTCGTTATTGGAGGCGGTGAACTGCATTCGCAGAATATATTTCATCTTGTCCCTTGGGGCGATGTTAGTATGACACCTGCACCAGCTCCGTCCTTTCGCTTGGATCCGTCGAAGTGCATTGTCCAAAGATAGGACATGTCTGGCTTGTCGGGAAGTTGGGTCTCCATCCAGTGTACGAGGAAATCTGGGAGGACTTGCGACTTGATCGCGTCGTGCTTCTCATATGTGATGTCTCGTGGAGACAGTACGATTCCCCAGAGGGCGACTCGTCCGGTGGCGTCGGGATTATTGAGTATATGCCTGAGCAGGTCGTCACTTACCACCACGATTGGATGCTCTTGGAAGTAGTGGCGCAGTCGCCTGGCTGTCATGAAGATGCCGTAGGCCAGCTTCTGGTAGTGCGGGTACCGCTTCTTTGTTGGCGTGAGCACCTCGCTGAGGTAGTATACTGGGCATTGGACCCCGTGGACCTTATTTTCTTCGGCTCGTTCCACCACGAGCACCGTGCTGACCACCTGGTTGGTGGCGGAGATGAAGAACAACAGCGATTCATTTTCGTGAGGCATCACCATTACTGGCGAGGTGGATAGTAGACACTTGAGATCTTCGAATGCTTCTTGCGCCTCGTCTGTCTACTCGAACATGTCAGTTTTGCGGAGGAGTTGGTAGAAGGGCAGTGCCTTTTCGCCCATTTGACTGATGAATCGACTGAGCGCCACGATTCGCCCAGCCAGCTCTTGGACGCCTTTTACGTTCTTCGGCTTCTCCATGGCCAGGATGGCCTTTATTTTCTTCGGGTTTGCCTCGATCCCTCTCGTAGAGATGAGATATCCGAGTAATTGCCCAGATGGTACACCGAAGGCGCATTTGTCCGGATTGAGCTTGATCCGGTAGCGGTCGAGGTTAGCGAAGGTCTCGCGGAGATCGTCGATTAACGAGGCTTCCTCTTTGGTTTTGATGACGATGTCGTCAACGTAGACTTGGATATTGCGACCAAGTTGTTTCTTGAGGAAAGCCTGCATGCACCGCTGATAGGTGGCTCCTGTGTTTTTTAGCCCGAAGGGCATTGTTTTGTAGCAGAACACACCAAAGAGCGTTGTAAACACTGTTTTCTCCTAGTCCTCCTCCTTCATTCGAATCTGATTGTAGCCTGAGTAGGCGTCGAGGAAGCAGAGGCACTGACATACCGTGGTGGAGTCAATGATTTGGTCGATTCGTGGCAACGAGAAGTGATCCTTTGGGCAGTGCTTATTCAAGGAGGTAAAGTCCACGCACATCCGCATGATATCCATGTCTTTTTTAGGCACAAGCACTGTGTTAGCGAGCCAGGTGCTTTCCTTGATCACACGTATGAAGTTTGTGTCGAGGAGTCTGTTGATCTCCATTCCGACTGCCTTTACTCTTGGTTCAGACAGTCATCGAATTGTCTTCTTGACTGGCCTTGCGTCTGGATTCACATTGAGTGAGTGCTCGGCGAATTCCCTAGGAACCACTGGCATGTCCGCTGGACACGAGGCGAAGATTTCCCAGTGCTCATTGAAGAATTCGACGAGCGCGAGTTCCTATGCAGAACTCAAGTTGTTGGCGATGAGGGCCGTCTTGGTCGGGTCTGTTGGGTGGACCTGGACTTTCTTCATGTGCATCGACGAGTCGAAGGTCAGGTCGGGTGAACTTGGCCTACTCAAGGGAGGCAGACTGTTGTCTATCGACTCCTTCAATCTTGCGAGTTCCTCCTGCATGCCAAAGGACTGGGAGATTTTGTCGAATTCCCTATCGCAACTGTCAGACCTCTCGAAGCTTCCATTGATTGTGATGATGTCGTTTGGACCTGGCATTTTCATCTGCAGGTAGGCGTAGTGCAGCACTTTCATGAACCTTGTGAACGTGACACGTCCAAAGATGTGTTGTGAGGGCTAGTCGACGACTTCAAAGTCGATGCACTCTCGCCAAAAGTTTTGCAGCGTGCCGAAGATGACGTCGAGGTTGATTTTGCCCAGGGGATATACGCCCTTCCCTGGGATGATGCCGTGGAACATCGTGTCTGAAACTTCTAGACAAGTTAGAGGGATCCTCATCACACGTAAGGTACTCGCGAACATGAGGTTGATGCCGCTTCCGTCATCCATGAAGATGCGATTCATATCAGAGCCCCCGATATACGCCTCAAGTATGAGGGGACAGTGGCCTAGACGAGGAATCGCGCTTGTCGAAGGTGATGCAGGAATCGCTTCCACTGAGGTACTCAGTGGTGGAAGGTGGGGAGTTTATCGCCAAATTGACTTGGCAAGTGATGGCCTTCTGCACTCGATATGAGGGATGCCCTTTTTTGATCATCCCCATGTTGCCCACGGCTTGTGGGTATGGCTCGCCTCCGTGATGCTGGACCAGTGCAGCCGTGGGTGGTGGTGGTCCAGGCGGTGGTGGAGGAGCTCCATGTGCCACAACGCCTGGGGCGGCTCCATAGCCCTTGTTGATCATGTCATGATTCATCCGAGCTAGGCACTCGTGGAGTTTGAGGAACTCGCGGCAGTCCTTGAGAAGGTGGCTGGATTTCTTCTTGCCGTTGTGCTTGTCGATGTAGAAGTGTACATTGCATGGTCCGGCCAATTTGTCCTCAATAGATGTTGCGGGTGCCTCTTCGCGAATGCGGCGCTGCCACACTTGCCTGGTTTTTCTGCTGTCGCGGTATCCACCGCTACGATATCCGTTGTTGCGATTGTCATCACGTTTGTCGGCGTAGCCAGCTGCAACCATATTGACTTCGTCGCGGTCGTTGTAGACGCGCATTCGATGTTTGCCTCGACGATCGCGTCTATGCCCAAGGTCGTCGTCATCGTCGTAGTAGGTGTGGTTTTTCATCGAATCTTCTCCGTCAGCCCACCGATTCACGATTTCCATCAGCTGATCGATTGTTTTGGGCTTCGAGCAGACCAGCTCCTCCCTGAGCTCTATATGCTGAACGCCGCCGTTGAATGCGTCGATTGCGCGGTCCTCCGAGATGTTTTCTGCGGAGTTCTTGATGATGGACCACCTCTGGATGTACGAGCGCAGCGACTCGCCAGACCTTTGCTGGCAGCTTCTCGGTTCTTCGATTGATGCGAGCCTTTTGTAAGTGTCGTTGAAGTTGCCCACGAAACTGTAGACCAGCTCTTCCTAGATGCGAATGGATCCACACGGGAGGTTGTTGAGCCATGCGTGAGCGGCGCTCTGCAGCTGCAGCTGTAGGCATTGCATGGCCGTGCTTCGACTCCCACCATGCAGTCTGATGGAGGAGATGTGGTCCTCCAACCAGATTTTCGGGTCCTAGAGGCCATCGAATTTTGGGTTCTTCGACGGGAGTTTGAACCCCTTAGTATTCGTTCTGCCTGATGGCCCTGCTGAAGCATCTGGCGCCCCAGAGCTCCATCTCGTCTTCTTCTGAGTCAGTCGAACGAGCACGCCTGGCCCGCATCTTGTTGACTTTGTGCTGCATGATGTCATCACGCGCATCGTAGTCGCGGTCATGCCGCCGCCGTGAGCGACGTCGTCATGAAAGATCATGACTGTCGTCACTGGAGGAGTATGAGTAGTAGTACTTGCCCAGAGCCTTGCTTTTCTTTGGCTCCGGTGCAGTTCTTTGTCGAGGGCGGCCAGAATTAGCCCTAGGCCCGCGATCATAGATCGGTTCATGGCAGCTCATGGATCTCTAGCCGGTGGCTGGTTATTGAGGAGGTACATGGTGACCGCTGTCACCACAGCTTGCGGCGTCTTCGGGAGCACGTTGCCCCGTGTATCCACCGTCATAGAGCCAAAGTCGAGGATTTTCGCGGCTTCTACGCGTTCTTGTTCGGTAAGGTGGGCCAGTCGAGATCGCCTTTTGTTGGCCACGTACTCGTTGCCTTTGGAGGAGGATCCTCCATGGGAGGAGAGCCCGGCTCGTCGAAGACTCGACTCGTCTGCTGCCTTTCTGCGTGCCTCTAGTTGCATGATCACTTGCTGCTGGCGCTTGAACTCCTCCTTCAGCAGCCAATGGTAGCCCATCAGTATGTCCTACAAGGTGTTGGGGTGTAGAGGATTGCCCCGTAAAGCTTCTCGACAGCGGGCCCACTCTTTATCGTTGAGATTGATCAGCATGCGCTCTCCGGTGTTCTCATTCGCCGTGAGCGACAGTTCTCCTCCCGTCCCATTATTGACGGGCACGCCGTTGCCACCATTGGTGGGGCCGCTGTTAGGTATACCGCCGTTGGGTATGCTGCCCTTTAGCGGTCTGGTGCCAGATCTAGTGCCAGTGTTTTCGCGATTGACGCCGGTGTCGCCCGTGTTGATGACGGCGCACATGAAGTGGTTAGGGAAGCTATTGCTCCCACAACTTTCAGATCTGGAGCCGCAGGCTCCATCTTCTGTGGCTAGGTCACCCAGATCAGATCCACAACTGCTGTCGCTGTCCGTACTCCCAGCTGTTGCTAAGGTGTTGAGCTCGCTGAGGGTGCCGATTGGTGGCGGGACCCATGATGATGAAGCAATCGCGGGTGCCGTTGGCTGGTCAGGCATGTGAAGCATGCCTAGTTGACCAACCTCGAAGCGGAGGCTTCCAATCGCCAGGCTGATCCCATCACCCACGGACTCGAAAGCCGGGCGAGTGGCCGACGTGTGGACGGTGAAGTCAAATGCGCCGAAAAGCTGGCGAATCTCTGCTATTGCAGAGTTGTAGATCATGGCTAACGGGGCTGAAGAAGCCGCAACATCAGCACTCCCAATTCCCACAGACGGCGCCAATTGACCAGGGTTCAACTCGTCAATGCCCATTGTTATGGACTTGGGTTTTGGAGAAGGAGGGAGCGCTGGAGGCATCAATTGGCTAGCAAACTAGCACACAAGGACGCAAGGTTTACCCAGGTTCAGGCCTCGTAGAGGTCCCTACTCCTGCATGTCTTCTCTTGGAATTATCGAAGGAATCGAAGATTACAGGAGTGCACAGATGCAATCTAGCGAGAGTTGTGGAAACTAGGGTTGTGATTGTCCTCCTCGCCGCCCCCTCCGAGCCTTTATATAGATAGGCTAGGTCTCAGGTAGCAGGTCGAGTCGGTTACAGATTAGGGTTCAACCTTTGAACTTTTTATCTTAAGCTTCTTCTTGTCTCGCAAGCAATTGAAGAGTCCGTGGGTCACCCGAATTCTGCATTGGGCCTTGGCAACACCGTGGGCTTCTGCCGTATCTGGACCGTATATGCCAAGCTCGAGTACCTGTAGGGTATACCCATGTCAGTTTTGTAGCGCCGCCGCCACCGAAGAGGAGATTCGGGGGACATAAGTCTTTGTTCTGGCACCCTGCCGGGACGGGGAAGTGCCCCCGTATCCATCTCCATCGACTCCACCGCCATCTCCATCACTGTTGCTGACTCCCATGATGTTGAGGGAGTAGTTCTCTCTCGAGGCTAAGGGCTCTACAAGTAGCTATGTGTTCATCTCTCTCTCTATGCGTGCTCTTATTGAGATCATGAGCTTTGTAATCTAGGATCTATTCTGCTACTCAAGTGCCTTTAATTAATCTCTGCTTATCCCCACGTGTGTGAACTTGACAGTGTGCACACCGTGTGGCACTTTGGCTAAGTTACATAAATACTTATCATGAGTATAATTTGAGTTGGATGTCTCTATAAGATTGTGGTATTTGTTGGAACCATCTAGCGCTCAAGGTGATAGTGAGGGGTTATCTAGATGGGGAATGCGAACTTTAAGGTGTGCTATTATAGCCCTACATCGTCCAACCGGAGAGTAGTTCAGGGTAGCATCATGAAGAGAAGATATTTATATGAGAGTGTCCACTAGTGAAAGTATGCTCCATAGGCCTTGTTTCTAAGCATTGAAACACCGTTTACAATCAGTTCTATTACAGGTTTGTTTGCTGCCACTCTTATTTCAGATTGCAATTACCACTTATAATCATCCATATTACTTGTATTTCACTATCTCTTCGCCGAACTAGTGTACCTATACACCTGACAAGTGTATTGTGTGTGTTAGGGACACAAGAGACTTCTTGTATCTTGATTGCAGGGTTCCTTGGGTGGGATACCTTTGACCACTTCCTCCCTGAGATAGATAAACCTTGGGTGATCCACTTAAGGGAAACTTGCTGCTGTTCTACAAACCTCTGCACTTGGAGGACCGACACTGTCAACAAGAATAGAAGCGTGCGTAGACATCAAGCTATTTTCTGGCGCTGTTGCCAGGGAGGTAAGGTAAAAGGTACTCACATCCTCTGGCTACTAAGCTATCTTCTAGTACTGTAGCTGGTGTGTGAGTGCTTGAAGTTATTTCCTTTAGATTCTACAATTATATCTTTTAGTTTCTTGTTTTTATTTTCACTAGTTAGGCTTAATGGAAAACAACAACAAAATTAGAGAGCTTTTTAGTATATTTCCTAAGGTAGAACATAAATGGTTTGAATTTTTTTTTAAAAAAACCCATTGAACTTTCTTTGCATGCTAATAGCAATGTTATTAGTATGAAATTTTTGAACACCTTTGTTACTAATGCTATGGAAACGTCTAAGATTGGGGAAGTTAGTTTTTATGAAAATGATCTTTTTAGTTCCCCATCTTTAAAGGAGAAATTTTTCTTTGATGATACTTTATCTCTTATATGTGGTAATTCTAAGGATACTTATGATATTTTAAATCCACATACCAAAAGCGTCCCTTTTAAAATACCTATGAAAATTGTTGAACGTGTTATGAATAACTGTTATTTTGGAGATGGAATTGTCCATCCTGGTGATCATTTACTCTTTATACACGAGTTATGCGAGTTGTTCAAGTGTGTAGGTATTTCAATGAACCAAGTTAAGAGGAAGCTATTCCCTTTATCACTTAAGGGCAAAGCAAGGGAGTGGTATGAGCTACTAGACAATCCTCACCATTTGGATTGGAAGGAACTTGAATCTCTCTTTTACTCTAAATTTTATCCTCCTCATGAAATTCATAAAGATAGGAATTACATTTACAATTTTCATCCTCATGATGGAGAAAGTATTGCCGAAGCATGGGGGTGATTGAAGTCACTAATGCTCAAATGTCCCATTCATGAGCTCCCCAGTAATATTCTTATTAATAATTTTTATGCAAGGCTTTCTGGACATTACAAGGACTATCTAGATACATGTTTAGAGGGATCCTTCACAAGTATGGAGGTCAAAGTTAAGTGGGATCTTCTTGAAACAATTCAAAGCAATACCAAAGATTGGCATAATGACAAAGGTAAAGAACCAGGTATAAACTATGAGTATGATTGCATTAAGTCTTTCGCTGAAACTGCTGATTTTCAAGAGCTTAGTGCTAAATATGGTCTTGATCCTCAAATTCTTGTTGATTGTTGTAGAGCCTTTGCTTCTCACATTAATGTTCCTAAAGAAAAATGGGACATGTATCATGAGATTTTAAAGACACCTGCATGAAAAATGAAATTGTTATTAATGATAGCAATAAACATGCTCAAACCTCTGAAAGTACTATTATTATAAGCATGTTAATTTTTGTGGAACACATAGACCTTGTGAGAAGAATCAAATTGAAGAAAAATATTGTATCACCCTCAGGAATGAAAAAACTAGAACATGGTATATGGCTCTAAATGATCTTGGTAAAAAAGTTTGTGCCCTCTATCCTTTTATTTGTGAACTTTGCTTTGAAGTGGGTCATTTCAATTTTCAATGCTCGGGCCATAATAATAGACCTTCTAATCCAATGAGTACTGCAAGTTTGCATTGTGATGACATGATCACTCCTAATCAACATGATGAACTTACATTATTTTTGGGGTGTGAAGAGTTATCAAGAAAAACCTCTTTGGTAGATATGAGTACTTTTGATATGAATAGAATCCTGCATGGTTGTCATCTTTATTGTGTTGATAATTTCCACACAAATACTTACATACAAAATATTATAAAAGATGAGGTTTTACCAAAATATGACAGGACTAATATGTGTTTTGTTCTTATTAATGCAAACGAGGAATCCTCCAAAGTTTCTTCTACTGTCTCTAACAATAAACCAGGGTATATGGAGAAGCTTCCTTTCAAGCATCACCCTCCTAAAGAGAAGAAGAAAAAGAAGAAGAGGAGGAGTAAAAGGAGGGAGGAAATGGTATTTTCCCCTAAGCATGTTGCTCCTATTATGGTTTTTGATGAGTCTGAACTCGATGATGTTCCTATGCCTATTACCTATAGTAGTGATCACGATTGGGAAAAGCACACTACTTCTGAAAATGATAATGTTACTAATTTCTGCACTATTAGTACTATCCATGTTCCTTCCAATGATGATATGTTTACAAATCAACACACTTTGGAAGATAACTATTCTATTGCTTATGATGAGACTATACCTCCAATATATGATGATTACAATAATGAATATGATATTTTCAGTCCACCTACTATTGAGGATAAAATTAATTATGATTACAATATGCCTCCTATATTTGATGATTATGGTGACGAGAATAATAATTATAGCTATTTTCTTGAAGTTGCTCCGACTACAATTAATAAGAATGACTATGTTTATGTGGAGAGTATTAATTCTTTTATGCATGTGGCTCATGATAAGAATGTTTTATGTGATAGTTATATTGTTAATTTTATTCATGATGCTATGGAAAGTTATTATGAGATAGGGAAACATGGTTTTATGTGTCTCAACAATATTAAGTTTCCCCTCTTTATGTTAATATTTTTGAAGTTGCACTTGTTTTGTTTTCCTATGCTTGTTGCTTTGTGCTTTCATGACTTGTTTATTTACAAGATATTTTTTTTCATAGGAAGTGGGTTAGACTTAAATTTGTTCCATATTTGCTTCTTGATTCTCTCTTTTACTTCAACTCATATTTCTTACGTGAGCATCATCGAAATTATCATGTCAATCTTAATGGCTATAAAGAAAGAGCTTTTGGGAGACAACCCATTATATTTTTACTTTCAGTTTATTTTTG
The DNA here is from genome assembly GCA_023614405.1 of Avena insularis. Lineage (NCBI taxonomy): Eukaryota > Viridiplantae > Streptophyta > Magnoliopsida > Poales > Poaceae > Avena > Avena insularis. The sequence goes on along the minus strand of CM042696.1, from coordinate 26,928,959 downwards.
TTTTGTTGAGTCTTGGAAGTTATTACCTCAGTAATAACCTCTCCTTATCCTTTTTGTGTGGTTTTTGTGCGAAGAATAACCTCTAATGATAGAGAAGTAAGACTTGGAAAAGTTGCTGTGCCGAAACAGATTTTTGTGCTTCACTGTAAAAAATCGTGAACAATCCCTGTATGTCGGATAGAGTTGTAATTTTCCGTGCTTATGCCCCGAGTTTTTATCTAAATTTAGTTAGTTTATAACTTTTCGACTTGAGCAACACAAGGTCTTCGAAAAAATCAGTTTTTACCTGCTGGTCTGTGTTGACAGATTTCTGCCATTATTTGCATTTGCTTCTTAATTTCTTTCTCTTTGAGATCTATTTGATCACTTGAGCTTTTACAAGGAATTGCTACAGTAGCTTGTGTTTTAATGGAAGTTTTACTTGTGTTGAAACTAAACCCAAAGACTTATTATCTTGAATACACTAATGTTGCTAATAAGATTGTGTGAAGGAATTTTTCAAATGTAGGGGAAGAATAATGTGATAAGATGAAGTATGGACAAAAGATCAAGTTTGGGAATGCCACCCATGTCACCCCAAGAAATATTCAAGAAGTAAAAGCGTAAAAGCTTGGGGATGCCCAAGGCATCCCCTTCTTCATCAATAAAAATGTCAGATTTTCTTCCAAACACTTCATTTTTATTGTTTCATGCACAATTGTGTTTTTCTTGGAGCGTCTTTGTTTTTCCTTTTAGTTTTATTTTGTTTAGTTTGCTTAAATAAATTTGATGGACCCCTGCATTCATATGATATTTCAAATAAGTTGATTGGTGATTGGAAAGAGTAGGAAAGTTCATGCTTATTAGTCGTACAAAAGGAGTTTTTTTTGACTGTGGCCTAGACTTTATCACGTCATGTTTGATATTGTTTTGACTTTATGCTTAGTAATTATTGATGTAGCATGACTTGTTCCAAAAAATTGATATTGCATAATGTGCCTTGAAAAAATCATGTGTTGTTTTAGCATACAAAAGCATAATATTGTGGTATTCTCCTTCGATGCTTTATTTGGGTTGACTTGGCACATGCTTACACCATGTTAAGACTATGAATCAGTCACCTTAGCCTTTATGAACATTTATTTTTTGACCTGTAATATCACTTTATGCTTTAAATTAATAATGTTTTGTCGCTTTGCATGATTATGGCCATTAGTGCTCTCTTGGTTGGTCGCTCCCAATCTTTTGCTAGCCTCCACATGTACCAAGTATGAGTTCCACTCATGCATCCAACCCCCAAGAAACCAAGTTGTTCTATAGAGTCCACTATAAATTCCTATGCATGGTGTGTTACACCATTCTAAGTATATTCATGCCTTTATCTACCTTCCAAATTAAACCTGTTATGTGAAAATTAGTGACTAAGGCTCTCACGAACTTGATGGCACACCGTACTTTCTTGCACTTAATAAACTTGAACCATTGCGTCCATCTATGTTGAGTATATGCTTGCACTTTATAAGTTGAGAATTAGCAGAACCGTGATGTCATGGGGAACGCTTTCCACATAGCACTTATTATTCAGTTGATATCATGTTCTTTTGTTTATGGATCCTGGCGGTGTGAACTAAAAGGGAAACTTTTAAGCTCATGGAGTTTGTATATGTGTTAGAGAAACGCTTGGGTGGCTAGCCTAAGCCATGCCTAATCATGGTGGAAACTTGTAGCATAACCATAGTGAGCATTCTATGAATCATCCTCAATAAAAACCTATGCAAATAGGAAATAAAAAGATCGCCGAGATGCTCATTGTTTGTTGCCTTGTCATTTTGATATGGGATCGCTCTTGTATCATTGGGCAAGGGGTACCCCGTTGGCGGTTCTCCATGATAGTACTTACAACAACAAGAACTTGTGACTAAAGTTGAGTAGCATGAGTTCCGACACTCGTAGGCGAGGGGCATGAGATTTCCAACTTATAACTTGTCAAGCATATCCTCATATTTGTTCACTTTAACCTTAATCACCTAAAAGCTAATAAGTACCATAATTTTTGGAAGCTCTTTATGAAACTTGAAATCACTGCTTCCCTCTTATGTAGGGCCTTTCTTTTTACTTTTCTGTTGTGTCTCCATCTACTATCTTTATGCACCAATTGAGAGAGCATAGTGACCATTCTTAGATTAATGTGCATTGTCCCAAACTTGTTGATTGATTCATAACTATGATATTGCTTGTTCTTAAATTATTTTTATCTAGTCACCCTTATGAACTTTGAAGGTGTCCTATGCATTTATGTTTTGCTATACCATGAGGGACAAGCTGAATACCATTCTTATTATGTTTTCTATATGTGAAACAAACAAATGTCTTTTAATGCATTGTTATTCATGAACCTTTTGTTTGTATCTTTTTCATGTTACAACATAGTTACTATGTCTTATTGTTAGAACTCTGTCTTTCATGTTCATGTTAGACTACTTTGATCCCAGCCATGAATGATTTACAAATACCTTGATCATGATTATAATGGTGCATGTCACCTCAAAAATTATTATTTTTATCACTTACCTACTCGAGGACGAGCAGGAGTTAAGCTTGGGGATGTTGATACGTCGTAAATGTATCCATAATTTTTTGATGCTCCATGCTTGTTTTATATCAACTTTCTTATGTTTTCTGCCAGTTGCCTGTTTTCTACTATTTTTGGTTTCAGAAAAGCCAGAAAATAAATATTCTCGGAATTGGACGAAACAAAAGCTGAAAATCCTATTTTTCCCGACACGACACGGAGTCCAAAGGGGAGACGAAGGGGAGCCAGGTGGCAGGCACACCCTAGGGTGGCACGGTCACCCCTGGCCGCGCCACCAGGTGGTGTGGGCACCCTGGCCCACCTCTGGCATCGCGTCTTCACCTATATATTCCCCCGGGACGAAAACCATAAGGACCAGATCAGAATTCCACGAAAAGTGCCACAGCGCCGCCGCCACCGAAGAGGAGATTCGGGGGACAGAAATCTCTATTCCGGCACCCTGTCGAGATGGGGAAGTGCCCCGGATCCATCTTCATTGACTCCACCGCCATCTCCATCACCGTTGCTAACTCCCATGATGAGGATGGAGTAGTTCTCTCGAGGCTAAGGGATCTACACGGATCTACACGTAGCTTTGTAATCTAGGATCTATTCTTCTACTCAAGTGCTTTAATTAATCTCTGCTTATCCCCACGTGTGTGAAGTTGACAGTGTGCACACCGTGTGACACTTTGGCTAAGTTACATAAATACTTAACATGAGTATAATTTGAGTTGGATGTCTCTATGGGATTGTGGTGTTTGTTGGAACCATCTAGCGCTCAAGGTGATAGTGAGGGGTTATCTAGATGAGGATTGCGAACTTTAAGGTGTGTTGTTATAGCCCTACATCGTGCAACCAGAGAGTAGTTCAGGGTAGCATCATGAAGAGAAGATATTTATATGAGAGTGTCCACTAGTGAAAGTATGATCCCTAGGCCTTGTTTCTAAGCATTAAAACACTGTTTACAATCACTTCTGTTACATGTTTGTTTGCTGCCACTCTTATTTCAGATTGCAATTACCACTTATAATCATCCATATTACTTGTATTTCACTATCTCTTCGTTGAACTAGTGCATCTATACACCTGACAAGTGTATTGGGTGTGTTGGGGACACAAGAGACTTCTTGTATCTTGATTGCTTGGTTGCTTGAGAGGGATACCTTTGACCACTTCCTCCCTGAGATCGATAAACCTTGGGTGATCCACTTAAGGGAAACTTGCTGCTGTTCTACAAACCTCTGCACTTGGAGGCCCAACACCGTCTACAAAAATAGAAGCGTGCGTAGACATCACCCAATAGCGAGCCTCATATCGAATCGTGTAGTGAAGGTTATATGTGGTAGGCGACACTTTATCAAAAATGACCACGTTGCGCTGCTTCCAAATCCACCGAGACATTAACATGATCAGCGTGGTCGTCCCCTTGCGCATCGCTTGGGGGTAGATGCCGAAGTTTGCAGCCACCAGTCCACAAAGTCGCCTTCTCCATCCGGAGGTGCCGTAGTTGATTGAACCTAAGATAGCACCTCATGCTAGATTTCCCTGGAGAAGGGGCATTCCACTAGAAGGTGGGTCATGGTCCCATCAGACTGGTCACACAAGGGGCAGCGTGGGGGGTGAGCCATCCCCATCTCGCCCGCCGCTCAACTGTCCAGCAACAGTCCTGGCATGCGAGCCACACAAAGAACTTGACCCTAGGCGGTGCCCAGGCCATCCAGTTCAGCTTCCAGGATCTCGAAGCGATCGAACCCTGGAATAGGAACTAGTAGCAAGATTGAGCAGTGTACTGAGCATTAGGCGTCCATCGCTAGAGTAGGGTATCAAGTCTGTCCAACTGCTCAAAGTCATGTGACCTCGCCCAAAGCTGGACATACTGCCATACAGCAAGCGGACGGAGCGCACCCTGAATGTCAGCAATCCAGCGGCGCTCCAGTAGCACCTCTCTCACCATACGGTGCTTCTGAGCCCCCTTGGGACTAGTGCAAATAGCTCCGACACCATGGCACTCACAGACTTCCCATCAAGCCAGTGGTCCAGGTAGAACAATGCTGTGGCTCCATCCCCCACTAACATGACTGTGGAGGTGTTGAATGCCTGCATCTCAATCTCAAAGAATCGCATGTCCAAGCCGCTCCAAGGCCATAGCGGGTCCGTGCGCATCCTCCAGATCCATCGAGTCCAGAGGTTGACCGTCGTGCGGGCGAGGTCTGGCCTCCCGTCCCCTGTAACACTTCGGTCTGCACACCCTCTCCTAGTTGACGTGGCAGTGACCGCCATTGGCCTCACCGCTTCTACCGTGTGAAGTCTGCATCTTACGAATCTGCAGCTGCTTATTTGATCAGCCCTAACACGATAATCTGGTGACGGGATCGCCATCAGCACCGATCTAACTAGTGCTAGGCGGCCAGCCTTTGCCATCATGGCAGCCCTCCAAGTTAGCAGTTGTCGGCGATGCTGTCGACCAGGGGCCGGAGGGCCGCAACGGATAGCCTTCTCAGGGATAGAGGGATGCCTAAGTACCTGACGAGGAAAGTGCCACATGGCACTCCATTACCCCTATTGTGTGCTAGATAACATCGTCCGGGCAAGCGATCGGCGACACCGAGAACTTGGCGTAGTTGGTGTGCAGCCCGAATGCCTCCCCAAACAATCCTAGTAGTGCACGCACTGTGCATAGGTCTGCCTCATCAGGATGGCAGAAGATCACGATGTCATCCGCTTATTGGGAGACGGTCGTTACCAACTCACGGGTAGCGATCTGCTTCAGCATACCGAACTCCAAGGCCTTAGCCATCAGCCTGTTAAGCGTATTAATAAATAACACGAAAAACATTGGTCACAAGGGGTCACCCTGTCTCAGGCCCTGGTGATGACAAATCAGGGGGCTTGGCTCACCATTGAGCATCACCCTGGTAGTCACCATAGAGACGAGGATGGCAACCATCTCACGGAATTTGGGTTCGAACCCAGCTTTCCAGAGGACCTCAAACATCAACGCCCACGAGACAGAGTCAAATGCTTTAGTTATGTCTAACTTCAGCATGACTCGCGGTTCCTTCCACCTGTGGAGCAGCCGTGCTATCTGCTAAACTAGCATGAACTTATCATGGATGCAACGCTTCTGGATGAAGGCGCACTGGTTCAGTTCAACCATGGTCCCTAGCCGCGAGGCCAACCTCGAAGCCAAAAATCTTCGCCCCATCTTGGCAAAGATATGTATGAGGTTAATCGGCCCATAGTTGCCAAGGGAGGCTGCATCTCTGTGTTTGGGTAGCGGTATGACCACGTCCTGATTGAGGCCCTGAAACCCGCGCTCGTTCATGGAATACCGCTTCGTGAAGGCAGTGATGAAATCCGCTTTCACCACCACCAACAACGTTGTAGGAACTCAGCCGTGAATCTATCTAGGCCCGCGCCTTGACATGGAGCCTAGGAAGTCTAGGTCCAAAGAGAACTGTTGCTCTGCAGCCGTTCCCAGCAGGTTCTGAAAGTGAGAGTACGAAGCCTCTACAATGGAAACATGGTCCACCACAACCGTGCCATCGACCTGCAGGCTCCATACTACATTCTTCTGCCGGGGGTAGGAAGCATGTTGGTGAAAGAAGGCCGTGTTGGCGTCCCCTTCACCCAGTCACCTGATCTTGGCCCTCTGGCAAGCCATGGTGCGCTCTGGCGAAGCGATCCCGAGGTAGGTCCGGTTCAGCATAGCGCGAAGGGCGCGCTCGTCTGGCGAGAGCTTCCTGGCCTCCATGGCCACATCAAGACGGTAGGTGATCGCTCACACTATCATCGGCTGCAGTTCTAGTGAACCTACCTTCTTGTCAACCTAGCTTATCAGTTGACGGGCGGTGCGCTTGAGCTTGTCTACCAGCTTTTGGAAGGGGTCCGAGTCTCCATCAATGGTCGCCCAAGAATCTTCCACCATATCGTCGAATCCATCTAACTTTAGCCAAAATTTATCAAACTGGAACCGTCCTCTGCCGGCACCTACCGGTGTACAGACCAGGACCAAGGGACAGTGGTTAGACAACACTATTGAAAGGTAGTGCAGAGAGCAACTAGCTTACATCTCTTCCCAGTCCGTCGTGTAGAAAACCCTGTCCAGCCTAACCAGCATGGGGTCTCCCGTTCGTTGGACCAGGTGTACCTCCTGCTATGAAGGTAAAGCTCATTCAGCACAGAGTCGTTCATGAATCTTCTGAAGCGGCCCATCATTCGATGATTCAGGTTGTCATTGTTCTTCTCCTCATCACGATAGATCATGTTAAAGTCCCCGGACAACACCAAGGGGCCAGGTCGTACCCTCTGAACTTCTCTAAGATCAAGGAGGAAGGAAACCTTATCCTCATCGGTCTGTGCTCCATAGACACACATGAGCCACCAAGGGGGGTGGGGTACTACCCGTAGGATAAACCCTTGCCGTCAGGCTGTTCATTTCAACATGCGCGCTATCCAGCTGCACCACCCTACTCTTCCAAGCGTCAAAATCCGCACCTAGTTTTTCCATTACAATCAAATGTGATACAACTGCTAGCTTAGTCTCATACAAGCATACAATGGAAGCGTTCTTCGAAGCTACGACGCTCCTCACACCCGTACACCATGCATGGTCGTTAAGACCACGCACGTTCTACACCGGAATCATAGGATCGTATAACATCTAAATGATGTAGAGCACTCGGGTGTAACCGTACGGCCACACTGCCACTAAGTGGCCACTCGACACCCCGGCCAAGGGCATAGTGCATCCTCTATTGTGGAGAGAGTCCACCTGTAGAGTTCCCCCATTGCCTCGATCATGTCGGGGTCTCAAACATCCTATGAAAGGCTTCCAAGGCCGCATCCGGGGGGGGGGGTTCCTCCTCGTCAATGAGCCCAAGCTTCCTCAAGAGGTTACGGATCGCCTTCTGCTCCGAGTTCAACCCCCTGGCTGTCTGGCAATCCTAGAGCTACAACGTGGCTGGAAGTTCAACGCCATCAACTTGCGCTGCATCACTGGTGCCAGCAGCAGCACATCCAAATGCAACTTGGCGGAGGCCAGGAATTCCCCTAGTGTCCATGGTTGAACCTGTGGTGTGCCTGGGCCCACCCCCGGGGCCGATGCGCTCTGACTATAAAACTGGATCGGTGGTGTGGCTAGCCTGATGATGGCTCAGTGTACGGTGCCAGAAAAGTGCTGGTGCGGTGTTGATGTAGATCTTGTTGGGAACCCCAAGAGGAAGGTATGATGAGCACAGCATCAAGTTTCCCTCAGTTATGAAACCAAGGTTTAATCGAACCAGTAGGAGCAAGGAAACACCCCAAAGGTGTTGCTAGCTAAGCCTTGGCAGGGCGCACTACCGGTGCTAGTAGTAACGTGGAGACCTGCACAACACAACCACAGAACTTTGTCCCCAACTTGCGATGAGGTTGTCAATCTCACCGTGTTTTGCGGAAAACAAAGGATTAAACGTATCGAATGGAAAGAAATAATAGTTTGCAGAAAGTAAGCACAAAGCAGTAAACAGTTTGTAGATTGTATGTAAAGAAATAGGACCGGGATCCATAGTTCACTAGAGGTGGCTCTCCATAGATAGATAACATGCTAGGTGAAAAAATTACAGCGGGGCAATTGACAAACATCGAGAAAGCAATACATGCATATACTAATCATCTTGACTCCTTTGAGACTTGATTGGGCATTACAACATTATACATAGACCGCCATCCAACTACATCTATGACTAATAATCCACCTTCAGGTTATCATCCGAACCCCCTCCAGTATTAAGTTGCAAGCAACAGATTATTGCTTTACGAACTACGTGTAAAGTAAACAATACGATTGTTCAATGAACAAAGGATTGTTGTTTTCTCCCTAGTAGCAACAGCACATCTAGTACCTTAGAGATTTCTGTCACTTCCCCAGATTACCAGAGGCATGAACCCACTATCGAGCATAAATACTAACTCTTGGAGTTGCTAGCATCTACTTGGCCAAGATAGCTACTAACAACGAAAAGCATGCAAGATCACAAATAACCAAGACATGATAGAATCAATAATCAATCTGAAATAGCATCTCAATATCCATTGGATCCCCGCAAACACAACATGTATAATTACAAATAGATGATCTTGATCATGAACGGAGCTCACAAGATCTAGACATGAAAGCACAAAGGAGGAGAACCAGCCATCTAGCTACTACATGGATCCGTAGTCCAAGGATGAACTACTCACGCATCACACCAGAGGCTTGCATGGTGATGAAGAAGGCCTCCAGGGTGAATTCCCCTCTTCGGCAGGGTGCCGGGAAGAGCTTCAGATCCCTCCCGATCTAGGGATGGAGATGACGACGGCTACAGACTCTTTCGTGGATTTTTTGATCGGGCACTTTGGGTTTTTCATCCCGAGGGAAATATATAGGCGAAAGGAGAGGCCGAGGGGGTGCTGGGGTCGGCCAGACCACCCCCTGGCATGGGCCAGGCCTGGCCGCGTGGCCAGATGGCGTGGACGGCCCCCAACCCTTCTCCGTCTCGTATTCTGGCATCTTATGACTTCCGGAAAAATAGGCACTTTGGCTTTTGTCCCATCCAATTCTGCGAATATTCATTTTCTGACTTTCCTAGAACCAAAAACAGTAGAAAACAGGCAGCTGGCACTGTGGCTCTTGTTAATAGGTTAGTCCAAGAAATCATATGAAAAGTACTCCAATGTGGGGACAAAACACAAAAAAGTGGATAAAACCAAGCGTGGAACATAAAAAATTATAGATACATTTGCAATGTATCAACATCCCCAAGCTTAACTCCTACTCGTCCTCGAGTAGGTAAGTGATAAAAAGAAAGAATAATTTTTGAGGTGACATGCACCATCAAAGACTTGATCAAAGTATTTGTAAAACATTCAAAGCTGGGATCATAGTACTTCAATCATAACATGAAAGACAAATTTCTAGCAATAAGACAAATAAACTAAGATTCCACATGAAAAGGCACAAACAAAAGATTCATGAATAACAATGCTTTGCAAGATGTTTATTTGTTTCACATAAAGAAAACATAGCATAATAGTATTCATCTTGTCCCTCATAGAGTAGCAAATATAAATGCATATGACACCTTCAAAGTTCATAAGAGTGACTAGATACAAATAGTTTAAAACAAGCAATATCAAGTTATGCATCAACCAACTAGTCTTGGGACAATGCACATAGAACTAAGAATGGCCACTATGCTCTCAAAGTAGGTGCATAAAGGTAGAAGGTGGAGACTCAATAAAATGGTGGAAGAAAGGCCTTTATAAAAGGAAGTAGGGATTCAAGTCTCATAAAGAGCTTCCAAAAATTATGGTACTTATAGCTTTCAGCTCTCATTGCCCCTATCATAAGCATCTTGAAGGTGATTAAGGTTAAAGTGACACAACTAAGAGGATATGCTTGACAAGTTATAAACCGAAATCTCATGCCCCTTACTTACGAAGACCGAACCTCATGCTACTCAACTTTAGTCACAAGTAAGCTCTTGTCATTGTAAGTACATATGTATCATAAAGAACCGCCAACGGGGTACCCCTTGCACATGATACGGGAGCTTTCCCATAATCAAAATGACAAGGCAAGCAGACAATGAGCATCTCAGCGATCTTTTTATTTGCTATTTGCATAGGTTTTTATTGAGGATGCTTTATATAGTGCTCATTATGGTGATGCTGCAAGTTTCCACCATGATTAGGCATGGCTTAGGCTAGCGGCCTAGGCATTTCTCTAACACACATACAAACTCCTTGATCTTACAAGTTCCACTTTTATTTCACACCACCGGGATTCGTAAGCAAAAAAACATGATATCAACGGGGTATAAAGTACAAGTGCAATGTTGAAAGCGTTCCCCATGAAACATGGTTCTGCTAATTTCAACTTATAAAGCGCAAGCATATACGCAACAAAGAAGGACCAAATGGTTCAAGTTTATTAGATGCAAAAAAGTAAAGTGTGCCATCAAGTTTGTGAGAGCTTTAATCACTAGTTTTCTCATAACAAATTCAATTTGGAAGGTAAACAAAAGCATGAATATACTTGGAATAGCATAAGCTAGTAGGTAGGTATGGTGGACTCTTTGGAATAACTTGGTTTAGGGAGTTGGATCCATGAGCGGAACTCATACTTGGTTGTGGAGGCTAGCAAAAGACTAGGAGCGACAAACTAAGAGAGCAATAATGGCCATAATCATGCAGAGCGACAAAACATCATGGATCAAAGCATAAAGTGATACTACAAGTTGAAAACTAAAGGATCATAAAGGCTATGGTGACTTGGGATAGTCATAACATGGTGTGAGCATGTGCCAAGTCAACCCAAATAAAGCATCGAAGGGGAATACCACTATACTATGCTTTAATATGCTAAAACAATGCATGATTCATCCAAGGCACATTAAGCAATCTCAATTGTTTATAACAAGTCATGCTACAGCAAAGAATACTAAGCATAAAGCCAAAACAATATCAAGCATGGCATGACAAAGCATAGGCCACAGTCAAAAACAAGCTCTTTTTACCACATAAGTATGAACTTTCCTACTCTTTTCCAAACCAAACCAAACTATTTGCAAACCAATGTAAGAAAGAGGGGGTCCAACCAATTTATTCAGAAAACTAAGCAAACTAATCAAACAAAAAAAACAAAACGAAACCGAAAAAGAAGACGCTCCAAGAACAACACAACTGTGCATGAAACAATAAAAATAAAGCGTTTGGAAGAAACCTGGGATTTTTATTGATGAAGAAGGGGATGCCTTGGGCATCCCCAAGCTTTGACGCTTGTACTTCTTGGATATTTCTTGGGGTGACACGCGTGGCATCCCCAAGCTTGAGTTTTAGTCCATCCTTCATCTCATTACTCATTCCTTCCATACACCTGAAATTTTTCCTTCATACAAAACTTCACACAATCTTTATTAGCAACATTAGTGCACTCAAGATAAATAAGTCTTAAGGTTCAGTTATAACACCAAATAAACTTCCATTAGAACACTAGCTACTGTAGCACTTCCCTCAAAAAGCTCAATTCCCCAAAAGAACTCAAAAAGGAACCAACGAGAAGCAAATGCAGAAAATGGCAGAAATCTATCAAAACAGACCAGCAGGTAAAGACGATTTTTTCGGAGACCTTCTGTTGCTCAAATCAAAAAGTGTTGAACTAAAGAAAGTTAGATAATAACCTGGGGCATAAGCACAAACATTCACGCCTCAAAAAGACGTACAGAGATTTTACACGAATTTGTACGGTGAAGCATAGAAATCTGTTTCGGGACAACAACTTTCCCAATCATTACTTCTCTCTCATTAGAGGTTACTCTGGGCACAAAAAGCAAATAAAAAGGATAAGGAGCGGTTATTACTGAAGTAATAACTTCCAAGACTCATCTAAAACTTTTGGGTTATCTCCCAATAAGTACTTTTCTTTAACGCCTTTAAGTTAGGCATAAGAAGCAAGAAAAAATCAAGTGTTCGAAGAAGCATTAAAACCAAATTTCTTGCCCTTACCTCTCTTACTTTTATTCTTAACCTTGGGGAAAATATGATTGTTTGGTGGAGAAGAAAGGTGCATGGTCCCCTTTCCCACATCTATTATTGCTCCAAGAAGTTCTAATAGGGACCTTCCAAGTGTAATTTGTCCTTTTCCTGCACATTCAATGACAAGATAATCAGTAGAAATCATTTTCCCAAGGATCTTTGTAAACACTCCTTCAGCTATTCCAAGAGGTAATATGGTATCATTATTAGCAAGAGATATTTCTTTTCCTCCTTCAGTAAGCCCTCAAGTGTTCAAAGATTCATAAATATCTTTGGGCATAAGACAAAATTCAGACATCATATCACAGCGGGCTTGAAAAGTTTCAGTGTTTATCTCAATCTTTACTGTAGGGAGCCACTTTGATGGTTCAGAATTTATTGGAACATAATTTTGATGCTCCCTAAGCGTATTATAGCAATCTTTTAAGCTAGTAGTGCTAGTCTCAAGAGTGTTCAGTCTAGCAAATATTCTTGCGAAAGAAATATCAGTTCGACTAGGCAAGTTGTAAGTGAGGATCAATTTCTTTATAGCATTTATAGCATCATCCTCATTACATTGGAGGAAATGTCCTCCCACAACAGCATCTAAGGCATATCTATAGCAAAGAGCAATTCCAAGGTAAAAACTGCTAATGAACAAACTTTGAGTCATTTTAGGCTCAGTTTTTTCATGTAGATCAGAGATTCTAGACCAAGCTTCCTTGAAACTTTCCTCAATTCCTTGTTTAAAAGTGAAAATCATTTCCTCAGGTGACATAGTGATTGGAGCAAAGCTAGACATAGTGGCAACTTAAGAAAGGAACTAATTTTTTTGTGTTTTTTAAATAAGAAAGCAAACTAATAAAACTATTTTTTGTGTTTTTGATAACAAAACATGCAAACAAAGCAAAAAGAAACTAAGAAAAACAAAAATAACAAAGTAAAGAGATTGGTTATGAGGGACTCCCCTTGTGAAGATGTCCTTGACTCCCAAGCCCGAGGAAAAATGCTTGATGGCTCAGTGTACGGCGCCAGAAAAGTGCTGGTGCGGTGTTGATGTAGAGCTTGTTGGGAACCCCAAGAGGAAGGTATGATGAGCAAACCAGCAAGTTTCCCTTAGTTATGAAACCAAGGTTTAATCGAACCAGTAGGAGCAAGGAAACACCCCAAAGGTGTTACTAGCTAACCCTTGGCAGGGCGCACTATCGGTGCTAGTAGCAATGTGGAGACCTGCAGAACACAACCACAGAACTTTGTCCCCAACTTGCGATGAGGTTGTCAATCTCACCGTGTTTTGCGGAAAACAAAGGATTAAACATATCGAATGGAAAGAAGTAATAGTTTGCAGAAAGTAAACACAAAGAAGTAAACAGTTTGTAGATTGTATGTAAAGAAAAAGGACCGGGATCCATAGTTCACTAGAGGTGGCTCTCTTTAGATAGATAACATGCTGGGTGAACAAATTACAGCGGGGCAATTGACAAACACCAAGAAAGCAATACATGCATATACTAATCATCTTGACTCCTTTGAGACTTGATTGGGCATTACAACATTATACATAGACCGCCATCCAACTACATCTATGACTAATAATCCACCTTCAGGTTATCATCGGAACCCCCTCCAGTATTAAGTTGCAAGCAACAGATTATTGCTTTATGAACTGCGTGTAAAGTAAACAATACGATTGTTCTATGAACAAAGGATTGTTGTTTTCTCCCTAGTAGCAACAGCACATCTAGTACCTTAGAGATTTCTGTCACTTCCCCAGATTACCTATCGAGCATAAATACTAACTCTTGGAGTTGCTAGCATCTACTTGGCCAAGATAGCTACTAACAACGGAAAGCATGGAAGATCACAAATAACAAAGACATGATAGAATCAATAATCAATCTGAAATAGCATCTCAATATCCCTCGGATCCCCGCAAACACAACATGTAGAATTACAAACAGATGATCTTGATCATGAACGGAGCTCACAAGATCTAGACATGAAAGCACAAAGGAGCTACTACATGGATCTGTAGTCCAAGGATGAACTACTCATGCATCACACCGGAGGCTTGCATGGTGATGAAGAAGGCCTCCAAGGTGAATTCCCCTCTCCGGCAGGGTGCCGAGAAGAGCTTCAGATCCCTCCCGATCTAGGGATGGAGATGATGGCGGCTACAGACTCTTTCGTGGATTTTTTGATCGGGCACTTAGGGTTTTCGTCCCGAGGGCAATATATAGGCGGAAGGAGAGGCCGAGGGGGTGCTAGGGTCGGCCAGACCACCCCCTGGCATGGGCCAGGCCTGGTCGCGCGGCCAGGTGGTGTGGCCAGCCCCCCAGCCCTTCTCCATCTCGTATTCTGGCATGTGATGACTTCCAGAAAAATAGGCACTTTGGCTTTTGTCCCATCCAATTCCAAGAATATTCATTTTTCTGACTTTCCTAGAACCAAAAATAGCAGAAAACAGGCAGCTGGCACTATGGCTCTTGTTAATAGGTTAGTCCAAGAAGTCATATGAAAAGTACTCCAAAGTATGGACAAAACACAAGAAAGTGGATAAAACCAAGCATGGAACATCAAAATTATAGATACATTTGAAAGTGGATAAAACCAAGCATGGAACATCAAAAATTATAGGTATATGTGAGGATGTTCCTGTTCAAGTGGCTCATAATTGCTTGATATTAACTACTTTTGTTGTTCTTGAAATGCCTGAAGATGATAATATGTCTATTATTCTTAGGAGAACTTTTCTTAATACTGTAGGAGTTGTTATTAATTGTAATCAAGGAAAGGTGACTTTCAATGTTAATGACAAGGAACATACTATCTATTTCCCCAAGAAGATTGAAAGGACTTATGGTTGGAATTCAATTGAACATGTTGAGGGCATTCAAGTTGGAGAAATATATTGTCCTATACCAAGAGAAAATTTTGAAACTATTATGATTGGGACCATTGCTATCAAGGTTGAGGTAACATAATCATTAGTGGGATACAAAGTTTTGTCTCATATGGAATTGATTTGGTAACAAGACCTGATCAACCTTGTTAACAAAAGGATTTCATTTAACAAAACAATGTTTTCACTATGATTATCTCTGCTTACGTCTATTCTATCTATTTTAGTTTTTGCTTATGCCTAACTTAAAGGCGTTAAAGAAAAGTACTTATTGGGTGATAACCCAAAAATTTTAGACGAGTCTTGGAACTTAGTACTTCAGTAATAATCGCTCCTTATCCTTTTTATTTGCTTTTTGTGCCAAGAGTAACCTCTAATGAGAGAGAAGTAATGATTGAGAAAGTTGCTGTCCCGAAACAGATTTCTGTGCTTCAACGTAAAAATTCGTGTAAAATCTCTGAACGTCTTTTTGAGGCGTGAATTTTTGTGCTTCTGCCCCAGGTTTTCATCTAACTTTCGTTAGTTCAACACTTTTTGATTTGAGCAACAGAAGGTCTTCGAAAAAATTCGTCTTTACCTGCTGGTCTGTTTTGACAGATTTCTGCCATTTTCTTCATTTGCTTCTTGTTGGTTCCTTTTTGAGTTCTTTTGGGGAATTGAGCTTTTTGAGGGAAGTGATACAGTAGATAGTGTTCTAATGGAAGTTTATTTGGTGTTAGAACTGAACCTTAATACCTTTTATCTTGAGTGCACTAATGTTGCTAATAAAGATTGTGTGAAGTTTTGTATGAAGGAAAAAATTTCAGGTGTATGGAGGGAATGAGTAATGAGATGAAGGACGGAATAAAGCTCAAGCTTGGAGATGCCACGCGTGTCACCCCAAGAAATATCCAATAAGTACAAGCGTCAAAGCTTGGGGATGCCCAAGCCATCCCCCTCTTCATCAATCAAAATCCCAGGTTTCTTCCAGACGCTTCATTTTTATTGTTTCATGCATAGTTGTGTTGTTCTTGGAGCGTTTTCTTTTTCGTTTTTGTTTTGGTTTTTTGTTTGATTTGTTTGCTTATTTTGAAGAATAAATTGGTTGGACCCCCTCTTTCATAGATTGGTGTTCAAATAGTTTGGTTTGGAGTAGGAAAGTTCATGCTTAAGTGGTAAAGAGAGCTTGTTTTTGACTATGGCCTATGCTTTGGCATGCCATGCTTGATATTGTTTTGGCTTTATGCTTAGTATTATTTGCTGTAGCATGACTTGTTATAAACAATTGAGATTGCTTAATGTGCCTTGGAAGAATCATGCGTTGTTTTAGCATATTAAAGCATAGTATTATGGTATTCTCCTTTGATGCTTTATTTGGGTTGACTTGGCACATGCTCACACCATGTTATGACTATCCCAAGTCACCATAAGCCTTTATGATCCTTTAGTTTTCAACTTGTAGTATAACTTTATTCTTTGATCAATGATGTTTTGTCGCTCTACATGATTATGGCCATTATTGCTCTCTCGTTTGTTGCTCCCTTACTATTGCTAGCCTTCACTTTCACTGAGTATGTTTTACTCATGTTTCCAACTCCCCAAAACCAAATATTGCCAAAGTGTCCACCATACCTACCTATTAGCATCATTTGCTACTTCCGTGCATATTCAATATGCCTTGTTTTCTTCCGAATAAAATGTTTGCTTGTTATGAGAAAGTTGAGTAAAGCTCTTACAAACATGATGGCACACTTTATTTTCTTGCATTTAATAATCCTGAACCATTGCATCCTTGTTTGTTGCGTATATGCTTGCGCTTTATAAGTTGAAGTTAGCAGAACCATGTATCATGGGGAACGTTTTCAACATTTCATTGGTACTTAGTACCTCGTTGATATCATGATTCTTTTGCTTATGGATCCCGACGGTGTGAAATAAAAGTGGAAATTGTAAGATCATGGAGTTTGTATGTATGTTAGAGAAACGTATGAGCCGCTAGCCTAAGCCATGCCTAATCATGATGGAAACTTGCAGCATAACCATAATGAGCATTCTATGAAGCATCCTCAATAAAAATATATGCACATAGTAAATAAAAAGATTGCTGAGATTCTCATTGTCTGCTTGCTTTGTCATTTTGATTATGGGATAGCTCCTGTATCATGTGCAAGGGGTACCCCGTTGGCGGTTCTCTATGATACGTATATACTTACAATGACAAGAGCTTACTCCTGACTGAAGTTGAGTAGCATGAGGATCGGTCTTCGTAAGTAAGGGGCATGAGACTTCGATTTATAACTTGTCAAGCATATCCTCTTAGTTGTGTCACTTTAACCTTAACCATTTAAAGATGCTTATGATAGTGGCAATGAGATCTCAAAGCTAATGAGTACCATACGTTCAGCATTTGGAAGCCTTTCAAACTTTTCAAAACCTGTTCATTTCCTTGTTGAGTCTCCACACATTCTATGAGTAATTTCTTGAGAGCATAGTGGCCATTCTTAGTTCTATGTGCATTGTCCCAAGACTTGTTGATTGATGCATACCTTGATATTGCTTGTTTTAAACTATTTGTATCTAGTCACTCTTGTAAACTTTGAAGGTGTCCTATGCATTTATATTTGCTACTCTATGAGGGACAAGTTGAATACCACTATGCTATGTTTTCTTTATGTGAAACACACAAACGTCTTGCAAAGCAATGTTATTCATGAATCTTATGTTTGTGCCTTTTCATCTTGCAACATAGTTTCTTTGTCTTATTGCTAGAACTTTGTCTTTCATGTTATGATTGAAGTACTATGGTCCCAGCTTTGAATGTTTTACAAATACTTTGATCAAGTTTATGATGGTGCATGTCACCTCAAAAATTATTCTTTCTTTTTATCACTTACCTACTCGAGGACGAGCAGGAGTTAAGCTTGGGGATGTTGATACATTGCAAATGTATCTATAATGTTTTATGTTCCATGCTTGGTTTTATCCACTTTCTTGTGTTTTGTCCACACTTTGGAGTACTTTTCATATGATTTCTTGGACTAACCTATTAACAAGAGCCACGGTGCCAGCTGCCTGTTTTCTGCTGTTTTTGGTTCCAGGAAAGTCAGAAAATGAATATTCTCGGAATTGGACGGGACAAAAGCCAAAGTGCCTATTTTTCCGGAAGACTCACGGAGCCAGAATACGAGACGGAGGAGGGCCAGGGCCTGGCCACACCCCCCCAGGCGCGGGTGCCCAAGGCCGCGCCAGGGCATGTTCTGGCCGCCCCAGGCACCCCCTCGGTCTCCCTCTTCGCCTATAAGAAGCCTTCTGACCTAAAAACTCCGGGGGGGTCGACGTTTTTCTAGAAGGAGTTCCGCTCCTCCACCACCACCAGATTCCACGAAACAGCACCAGAAACTCCGTTCTGGCACCTTGCCGGGACGGGGAATTGGAGGAGATCATCGCCATCATCACCATCGCTTCTCCATCGACCATCCATGTTTCCCCCATCTATGAGTGAGTAATCCCCCGCTGTAGGCTATGGGGATGGTAGGGATTGGATGAGATCGTTCATGTAATGGCATCAGATTGTTAGGGCATGGTGCCTAGTATCTACTATTAGTGCTTTATGACTTTGTTGCGACTTGTTGTGCTTAATGCTTGTCACTAGGGCCCGAGCGCCATGATTTCAGATCTGAACATGTTATTGATTCAGTATGATAGTATTGTTTTTCGTCTTATCTACAAGTTGTATACACACGTTGTTGTCTGGAACCAATGGCCCCAAAGTGACAGAAACCGGGATAACCGGAAGGAATGGCTTTGATGTGAGGATCACATGTGTTCACGGAGTGTTAATGCTTTGCTCCGGTGCTCTATTAAAAGGAGCACCTTAATTTCCAGTAGTTCCCTTGAGGCCCCGCTACAAACGGGCTAGCAGGACAAAACATGTTGTGCAAGTTCTCATTGCGAGCACGTATGGCTATATATGGAACACATGCCTAGGATTATCTAGTACTTGGATGCTTTATCTTATTTATCTGCAATTGCCCTATGTTCTGGTATCTATGTGAATTGTCTTATCCATGCAACGCCCGTCCATCCATCCCTATGCCTAACGCACTCAAATCCTACTGTTTACTGCTATTGTTACTGCTGTCTGTACTTTACTACTGTTGTTGCTTTGCTTTTCCTACTATAAAACTGTTGCTACTGATAAACTGCTGTGAGCAAGATTGTTTCCAGGTGCAGCTGAATTGACAACTCAGTTGTTAAGGCTTATAAATATTCTTTGTCTCCCCTTATGTCGAATCAATAAATTGGGTTTCACTTTCCTTGAAAATACTGCGATACACCCCCTATACTTGTGGGTCATCACATCACCATCCCCACCTTCCTGGGCTATCACAACAACAGAATCATCTAGCGTCCCCTTCGGACGGGCCGCGAGCACCCTTCGGTCTTCGAACACCACAATCATGGTGGAGTCGGAACTAGAGGACCCCGGAGGCACGTCGTGGGCCGCGTGGCCGCCACCCACTTCACGGGTCACCCATAACTAAAGAGGGCCCTCCTGGGTCGGTGCTGATGGGAGAGCTAGGCCTTGTGTGACTAGGGTGTCCTCCCTCGCTGCCAAGCCCTTGTGGGCCCGGGGTCGCGACCAGGCCCACTACTCCTAGGGGCTCCCACCTGACGATGTATCCGGGCTGCGCGGGCGATATGTAACATGATGTCGTGGCCTTCGTCCTCTCTCTCCATCCCCAGCACTTGGGTGGAGGAGGGTAAATCCACCCCAACTACCACCACAGCTGCCGACTCCACCCCAACTCCTTCCACACCGTTAGAGTGAGCAAGATGCCCACCAGCATCCTGCACTTTTCGTCGATGGCGATGGTATGCATGCAGACACCCATTCTTTCCTATGCTCGACCTCCCCCGGCCAAAGCTGCCAGTACCGCTTTCTCTTTGCGCCTGGCCCGCCTACATCGCTGCTTTTCCTGCATCCACTTTTGGCACCTGGACAAAAGCAGCGCCAATGGGTGCCCGCCTTTTGCCTCCCTGCTTGACTCTAGTTGGAAGAGGGAGGAAGCCTCGGGTTGCCGCGGTCCCGCGCCAGGTTGTCGCGGTGTAGCGTGGCCAACCGACCGTCTAGCTTCGGCGTCAGTGTAGACCAGACTAGCGCCCTCTACGACCAGCTCGACCCGGCCTCCTGCGTCGCGATGAAGAGGTGCTCGACATCATCCCCCTTTCTAGCTGGTGGTGACAGGGCGTCCCACCGCTACCGCCGGGTCCGCCTCGGGGTCGCGAACCACCGTCGCAATTGCCGGCACCAGCGCCACCCGCGCCACTAGAAGGGAGCTAATCCGACATGCCCTTGTCGTAGGTGTAGCGTCACGTCGTTGGGTAGCCAGGGAAAGGACTGCCGCTGCATGCGCCGTCTGTACCCGGAGCACATCGCCGATAGTATGTGAAGCTAGTCACATGCACGAGGAAGGGGTGCATCAGGGTGGGCACTTGTGGCGTGGTAACCGTGCCCGCGGGCACTGCCATCATCTCTGACGAAGGCTCCGGCCCCGACTCGATGATATGGAAATTAATCGACTTGGGGATGAGTGATGGATCTAGGCACCAAGCTGAGAGCCGGAGGATCTCCATGTCTGCTCTAGAGCGCATCAGCGGGTCGAGGCGCTCCACCTAGGATTGGGGGGTGAGCACCGTCTCAGCGACTGTAGCACCCCGGTAAAACCACTACTTGAAAATCGCTGTGTTTTTTGTTTTGTGCATCATCATGACCGCATGCTCATGTCATCATGCCACATTGCATTTGAGCATCGTCATGTCATCATGCATTTGTTGCCTAAAACTATTTTCCAAAAGCCTATCTGTGTTTTCTAAATACCCCCTCTGTATTTCAAATGTAAAACCCGGTCTCCCGGATATTTTATTTGCTAAACTATTAACAAAAGAATATTTAAAACAAAATAAATAAACAAAAGATATTTTATAAAATCCCAGGGAGGCAGTCCAGCTGGTCAGGTCAGAGGCCTAACCGGGCCAGACTACCTATTACCCGGACAAAACCTTAGCTAAACCTAACCCTAGATCTACTCCCTCGGACCAAACCCTAACCCACCCCAAACCGCACCTAGCTACCCCGACACGCCCCCGCGTTACACGCAGCGTGCGCAGCAACAGCGCAACGTGACGCAACACAGCTGCAGCGCAGCGAACCACCCCAACCCGCAAAGCACGCACGCGCTGCGTCCCACCCCGCGCGCGGCCAGCCGCACTCCACCCACCACGTACGCACGGAACACACACCTCCATCCCTGGCCCCACCCTCTTGTCGTTACCGCACGCGGCCCCCAACCACGACACGCATCCCCAGGCCCTATCGCCACCTACCGCCCCTCCCTCCACGATTCCCCTCGCCCTACCCGGCTCGAGCCACAACCACCGCCTCCCCGACGGAGCTGCCGCACCGCCTCCTCTGCTCCTCGTCGTTCTCGCTGCCTCGGAGAGCTGCCGTCGTGGCCGCGCGTCCTCCTCGTCCCTGGCCCTTCCTCGCCGTCTCGAGTCCTCCTTGCTTTGGAGCCGCTCCGCCGCGCCCTCCTCCGCGGCAGCCATCGTCTACTGTCGGCCACACATCGGTCTCGAGGCCACGCCGCCACCGTCGGTCCCGCCTCTAATCCCGCGGCCTCCTCGCCTCCACCCTCCTCGGTTTCTCCGGCCGCCGGCCGCTGGCCGCCTCAAGCTCTGCAGGCACCGTGGCAGCATTGCCCCGGCAACCTTTCCATCGCCCCGCGGTCGCCATCCACCTCCCGCTGGCCGCCCTCACCTCCGGCCTTCCTCGGCCCGGCCCGCCTCATTCCGGTCGTTGTCGTCTCTGGCCCCGAGCCTCGAGTCGTCGCCGCGGTGGCACTGCCATGCCCCCTGCGCCTCCTCTGTCGCGGGTGCCCCCTCCGCGTCGTCTTCTGCCGCCGCCCATGGGATCCTCTCCACGAGCCACCGCTAGGCCGCCTCTGCAAAAGCTCGTCGCCAGGGCAAGGTCGTCTCGGCGGCTCTTGTGAGGCCCTCCTCTCTGCAGGTCGCCCCATCCGTCAAGTTTGGTGTCCTGGCCGTGTTGGTGTTTGAGAGCTGCTGTTGATGCCTGCTTCCTGCTCGGTTCCCGTTGGTGCAGCGATATGCTCCCGATTGAGGTGTTATCGCGTGTTACCCTAGAACTCCGTCGCGGAACCTAGAGATCTCCTACACGGATCGTTGGACTATGCAAGACCACCGGTGCTTGAACCCAAGAGAACCACGCTGAGAACCAGCGGTACCCGGAGGTTGTTACCGGACCAGACAATCAAGACCTCCTTCATGGAACGTCAAGACCCCGAAACCGAAGATTCGAAAACCGATCCCCGAGACCGAACCCCGGAACCCAAGATCGTCGAACCGACATATGTGATCCCCTACCCGAGACCCCTATTTTATAAATGAATTACGATTGTTGCATATTAAATTGTACATGTTTGCATACATATTATCGTGTGGATTGGATTAGATGGCAATTCACCTCATAATTAAATATGGAGACCATATGCGGGCTTTTCTAGTCTTATTTTGACTCCATTTAAATTTGTGTAGCAAACCGATGTCATGCTTTGCCTTGTTAATACAACATTTAAAATGCGGGGTATGTAAACGACATGAACCTTATAATTAATTGTCGGGACCCCGGTTCTGCTTAACACTGCCTAATTGCACCGCATATGCATCATATCATAATCATGCCGGATCTTCTGCCGTAGTATTAAATATTGCATCCGGTATTTGTTCTAGTGTTTGCTTCTTCGCGGATTAGGCCGATGAGTTGATGCGAGTATCGACAAGTTCTCCGGATATGATTCGTCGGCAGTGTTTCCTAGGCGAGTATCTCTCCCCCTTTTACCTATTTTGCATTTATAGTCTTTATTTCCTCCTATTGGTCTATTGCTATCCGTGTCGCGATGCTTTAGTTTCCGTGCACCAGTTATATCCCGTGCAGCCTCTATATTGCCATGGACACCTCCTAATACCTGTTGTTTGGTAGATGGCTAGCCATGCGAGTCGTAGTTGCTTGCTCAGGTGCAGTCTCGTGTTGTCGAGTACCACAGTTGTTGGAATGCTGGCAGATGTTTATGGTGGAGATGATCATGTCTTTAATTACAACTATTAAATTGCTGTGATAACTAATGAAAGTGGCACCGGTGGGCAATTATATGTTATTTGGTATTTCATGCCCACTTGTGTCCCGTAGGCCCCGAGTACTTGATACCTGTTCCTTGACTATTCGCACTATCCACATCCGGGAGAGTTTATGAATCCCCCTTAGCCAGAGCTTGATTCATTTCTTATTTCTTGGGGCCACAAACTAGTTTGGGGCTTTATTACTATCCTGTACTTATGCCATGCTTTACTGCTTTATTTACGATTGTGCGTGGAGCACCTGTACTGTTTTGGAACGTGGAATGTTTTCGCGGTATCGACAAGCCCAGTCACACTTTCGGATTCCCAGTCATTTACAGCCATTGTCACAAACCCTGGGTCCGTCTCGGAGCCGGCCAACTTCGTTGCAGGTATCTTAGTGGGGTGGCCCCCTGAAATATTTTATGAATCCTGTCATTGCTTTGTCGTGAAAGCCTTTTGATTTGGTTTTTCCGAGGTTGATCGTGTGTGTGTTGCTATTTGTGCACCCCTGCAGGGTAAATCTTTCTGAAAGACGTGTCCGCAGTTATGGACGACTTGGAGCACAGTATCTCGATCATAGACAAGCATAACTAAAGTAGTGCTATAAATTTGACTTAATAAGTGACTAGTAATCAGCTTCACTACAATGGAATGGATAATAAAAGTGCCAACAACTGGTGGAGCTGGGGTGTATCGTGTCATGTTATACCTGCCTAGTAAGTATCGCAACTCCAATGGAATGAAATAAAAGTGCCAACAACTGCTGGGTTTGGGATGTCACATGCTAATTGTATCTGACTAGTAAGTACTGCAACTACCACTGAATAGTTAACTAAAACCGCCCACTACTTATGCTATCAGGATGACTCATGCTATCTATATCTGATTAGTAAGAGCTTCAACCATAATGGAATGAATAAAACTGCCAACTATGTGAGTTCCTCGGTTTGACTTCCTCGTTTGGTCTCGAGGGGGAAACGCCAGCATGGGTATGATTAGTGTTAGTATCAGGTGGTTCCGAATAGGTCTTTCTTATCTCTCTCTAATAGCCGACAGTTGTACTGAGTCTCTATAGGTTGTTTAGTGCTGCTGCGCTGCCGCTTCAGTCCACCATACCTATGTAGGCGAGAGCCGCCGAATTCTAGCCTCACCGTGTACTGGCCTCAGTACTGACACTCCTCTTTTTCCTTTGCCCTTTGTCGGCACCCCTTTTGTTTTAGCAGGTTTGAGATCGACGTCGTTAGCAGGGTTACCCTTCCGGCTTGGCCTGGGCAGGGTTATGGAGGCCATTGGTTATTCTTCAGGGCTCTTAGCCCCATTTGCCTCTTGTCCGTAGTCGGGCGCTCTATCTTTTTCAAGGTGATTTGAATCTTTGTATAGTTTATCTGTATTCTTGACTCATGGAGTCGTTGTTGTATATATATGTTCTGTGGGTTCCATCGTGGACTAATGTGTAATGGTATTACTTCGGTTTCCACCCGCACGAAAGTGCCTGGTGGGCGTCCTTGAATCGTTTCTATGCGGGTTTGGCAGGAAGCGCTGAAACTTGCATAGGGCTGATTCGAGGGTGTTACAGAGTGGTATCAGACCCCAGCAGTTGCGATACCCCATTGCTCCAGCCTGTAGGATAACCTAGCTAACGGCCAATGTAGAGTGTCAAAACTATTGTGCAAAATCGGTTGGATAGATCTGATTAGGTCTGCTTTTACTCCTTACCCCTCTGCTATTCTCCTCTTACCTCTGCGTGTTTTAAATCTGCACTCTTCCCTTTCTCTGAGTCCAGGAATTCTCGTGGTTGGGTTTCTGTCGTACCTCCAGGGTTTCTCTTCCTCCTTTGGTAATGGTGTTTCTACATCCGGTCTTCGTGCTATCTGAGGAATCCTTCATCTGTTGGACTTCTCTTTGTTCCTTGTTTATGCCTTTCGGTGTTTTTCCACGCGACAACATCCTCTACATCAGATCCGATGAAGAGCGTGCATCACCCCTTTTGTTCTGAACCTCGCTTGTCGAGATCTTCAGTCTGATTCCGAGAGTTGGTTGTATAATTCTGCTATTCACGTACGGAGTAATGATATGAGTGCGGGATGGAGTCGCGACCATACCACTACTCTTATCATTCACTTTTGTATATTGAATCGGTGGATCCAGCAATTTTACTCCGTTCACGGAAGCTAGAGGTAGCTTTATTTGTTGATACCTTTACCTTCCTCCTTTGTTTATCCGGAATGTTCTCTCGACGATCACAGACAATGACCTCTTGTTAGTGGTGTCGCGAGGATCTACACGAAGCGAGAAGATTCATGTCATCAGCCTTCTTCCCCGTACCATGAGGCGGATCTCGAGGGCGAGATCCATTGTTAGTGGTGTCGAATTGTAGCACCCCGGTAAAACCACTACTAGAAAATCGCTGTGTTTTTTGTTTTGTGCATCATCATGACCGCATGCTCATGTCATCATGCCACATTGCATTTGAGCATCGTCATGTCATCATGCATTTGTTGCCTAAAACTATTTTCCAAAAGCCTATCTGTGTTTTCTAAATACCCCCTCTGTATTTCAAATGTAAAACCCGGTCTCCCGGATCTTTTATTTGCTAAACTATTAACAAAAGAATATTTAAAACAAAATAAATAAACAAAAGATATTTTATAAAATCCCAAGGAGGTAGCCCAGTCGGTCAGGTCAGAGGCCTAACCGGGCCAGACTACCTACTACCCGGACAAAACCTTAGCTAAACCTAACCCTAGATCTACTACCCCGGACCAAACCCTAACCCACCCCAAACCACACCTAGCTACCCCGACATCCCCAGTGTTACCTGGCGGCAAGGCAGTAGCCAGCAGCAGCATAGCGTGGCCAACACAGTGCAGAATGGCAGCCAAACCACCCAACCTAAAAGCACGCATGCGCTGCGTCGCACCCCGCGCCGCGGCCAGCCCCATTCCAGCCACCACGTACGCACGGGACATGCACCTCCATCCCCTAGCCCCACCCTCTTGTCGTTAACGCACGCGGCCCCCAACCATGACACGCATCCCCAGGCCCTGTCGCCACGTACCGTCCCTCCCTCCACGATTCCCCTCGCCCTGCCCCGCTCGAGCCACAAGCACCGCCTCCCCGATGGAGCCGCCGCACCGCCTCCTCTGCTCCTCGTCGTTCTCGCTGCCTCGGAGAGCTGCCGTCATGGCCGCGCGTCCTCCTCGTCCCTGGCCCTTCCCCGCCGTCTCGGGTCCTCCTCGCTTCGGAGCGGCTCCGCCGTGCCCTCCTCCGCGGCAGCCGTCGTCTACCGTCGGCCGCACATCGGTTCCAAGGCAACGCCGCCACCGTCGGTCCCGCCTCTAATCCCGCGGCCTCTTCGCCTCCACCCTCCTCGGTTTCTCCGGCTGCCGGTCGCCTCAAGCTCTGCAGGCACCGTGGCAGCGCCGCCCCGGCAACCTTTCTGTCGCCCCGCGGTCGCCATCCACCTCCCGCTGGCCGCCCTCACCTCCGGCCTTCCTCGGCCTTGCCCGCCTTGCTCCGGTCGATGTCGCCTTCGGCCCCGAGCCCCGAGTCATCGCCGCGGTGGCACTGCCACGCCCCCTGCGCCTCCTCTGTCGCGGGTGCCTCCTCCACGTCGTCTTCTGCCGCCGCCCATGGGATCCTCTCCGCGAGCCACCGCTAGGCCGCCTCTGCAAAAGCTCGTCGCCAGGGCAAGGTCGTCTCGGCGGCTCTGGTGAGGCCCTCCTCTCTGCAGCTCGCCCCAACTGTCTTGTTTGGTGTCCTAGCCGTGTTGGTGTTTGAGAGCTGCTGTTGATGCCTGCTTCCTGTTCGGTTCCTGTTGGTGCAGCGATATGCTCCCGATTGAGGTGTTGTCGCGTGTCACCCTAGAACTCCGTCGCGGAACCCGGAGATCTCCTACACGGATCGTTGGACTACGCAAGACCACCGGTGCTTGAACCCGAGAGAACCACACCGAGAACCCGCGGTACCCGGAGGTTGTTACCGGACCGGAGCATCAAGACCTCCTTCATCGAACGTCAAGACCCCGAAACCAAAGATTCGAAAACCGATCCCCGAGACCGAACCCCGGAACCCAAGATCGTTGAACCGACATATGTGATCCCCTACCCAAGACCCCTATTTTATAAATGAATTACAATTGTTGCATATTAAATTGTACATGTTTGCATACATATTATCGTGTTGGTTGGGTTAGATGGCAATTCACCTCATAATTAAATATGGAGACCATATGCGGGCTTTTCTAGTCTTATTTTGACTCCATTTAAATTTGTGTAGCAAACCGATGTCATGCTTTGCCTTGTTAATACAACATTTAAAATGCAGGGTATCTAAACGACATGAACCTTATAATTAATTGTCGGGACCCCGGTTCCGCTTAACACTGCCTAATTGCACCGCATCTGCATCATATCATAATCATGCTGGAACTTCTGCCGTAGTATTAAATATTGCATCCGGTGTTTGTTCTAGTGTTTGCTTCTTCGCGGATTAGGCCGATGAGTTGATGCGAGTATCGACAAGTTCTCCGGATATGATCCGTCGGCAGTGTTTCCCAGGCGAGCATCTCTCCCCCTTCTACCTATTTTGCATTTATAGTCTTTATTTCCTCCTATTGATCTATTGCTATCCGTGTTGTGATGCTTTAGTTTCCGTGCACCAGTTATATCCTGTGCAGCCTCTATATTGCCATGGACACCTCCTAATACCCGTTGTTTGGTAGATAGCTGGCCCTGCGAGTCGTAGTTGCTTGCTTAGGTGCGGTCTCGTGTTGTCGAGTACCACAGTTGTTGGAATGCTGGCAGATGTTTATGGTGGAGATGATCATGTCTTTAATTACAACTATTAAATTGCTGTGATAACTAATGAAAGTGGCACCGGTGGGCAATTATATGTTATTTGGTATTTCATGCCCACTTGTGTCTCGTAGGCCCCGAGTACTTGATACCTCTTCCTTGACTATTCGCACTATCCACATCCGGGAGAGTCTATGAATCCCCCTTAGCCAGAGCTTGATTCATTTCTTATTTCTTGGGGCCACAAACTAGTTTGGGGCTTTATTACTATCTTGTACTTATGCCATGCTTTACTGCTTTATTTACGATTGTGCATGGAGCACCTCTACTGTTTTGGAACGTGGAATGTTTTCGCGGTATCGACAAGCCTAGTCACACTTTCGGGTTCCCAGTCATTTACAACCATTGTCACAAACCCTGGGTCCGTCTCGGAGCCGGACAACTTTGTTGTGGGTAGCTTAGTGGGGTGGCCCCCTGAAATATTTTATGAATCCTGTGATTGCTTTGTCGTGAAAGCCTCGTTGGGTTTTGATTTGGTTTTTCCGAGGTTGATCGTGTGTGTGTTGCTATTTGTGCACCCCTGTAGGGTAAATCTTTCTGAAAGCCGTGTCCGGTCCACCACGCACATGATGATGAAAGATACCCTAGCCAGTCGACTATGGAGTCCAGACAATCAGCGGTAAATACACTTTTCTTCATCACTACACCTGGTAGCCTATATAATGTGTACTAATCCACTATACAAATCCAGGCCGATATGACATGGGATCTACAGACTGAAGTGAATCAGTGGGGACGTTTGCTCTCGTCCGCTCCTCTTCTACTACCACGTCAAGGAGTTCAGTCCTTTGTAAGGCGTGTCCAGGAAAGACTACAGTATCTATGCGACCATCACGTGCACGAACGTTTCAGACGTCGTTCAGCACCGATCAGCACAGCGTCCACCGCGTCACTCCATGGGTGAGGGCTCTCCACGTCACTCCATGCAGGCTCGCCCGCCACGTCACTCCACGCAGGAGCGCACCCCGCGTGCAGACCAGACACTACTCCGAGGCTCGGGGCGGCCGCAGCAGGAGACACCCACTACACCTATCCGCCATGGCCCTCGTCCACGGATCTCACAGCGGGAGACACCAAGAGCACCACCTCTAGACCAGGCTGGAGGCTCAGCGTGGCAGCATCAGCAGTAAACACCGAGAGCACCACCCCCACAGAGGCCCCATCAGACAGGCTGGCAAAGAAGCAATGACCGCGTTTACTTTCGACCGATGGCGGCAGCTTACTTTCTACCAGTGGCACCAGCAGCAGCCGCAAGTCCCATTCATGGGCTATCGTCCTGAGGGTACGCATTTTCCTATCTATTTGGGTTACATGTAGTGTATAATCCTTGAGTACTTAATACTTTTACATGGCAGGAGGATATGGAGATCCAATCATGTCCTCAATGGGTTCGTGGCGACTAATGAGGAGGATCAGCAGACTCAGCAGGATCAGGTTGACTGGTTTGGACTGTATCAGACACAACAGACTCCACCACCTATCCCCACACAGGATACACAGACGCAGGGTGACGGGTCAACTCTACCTCCCCGTAATGTGGGGCCTCCTAGAAGGTACGGATGGAGTTCACCGACGCCAGGGCAACCTCGTGACCGGTGGCAGTGATATCTATCTTTGTATGTGACTTGTATCTTGTATTTGTCTATGTATGAGACTTGCCCCTTATATCTGTCTATGTATGAGACTTGCCCCTTGTACCTCGTGACCGAGGCGCCGCCACCCGCCCGGCTCCCTTGAGCGCCGCCAGGGCGGATGTACACGAAAGGGCTGGGGTTTCTAGGGGCTAGGGTTAGAACGACGTCGGGATGGCTTTGGTTTTGACCTCGAGAGGGGTGCGGGGGGCCGTCTTGGCGCTCAACGGACGTCAGACGGCGTTGACGGGTCAGTGTGAGAGGCCATGGGCGCTTTGGGGCCAGCTGAGAACGCCCGCGCATGATACAGAAGTAAAGCAACGCGCAGCTGCCAGGCCACGAGTGGGCGGTTATCTACTGCCCACGCGTGAATAATGTCAGTTTTTGCTTTTAATTTTATTTCCAGAAGTATTTTACAGTTTTTTGACAAATTTCGTCAAGCTTTTCCTATTCAAACTGAACCAACGAGAGGTTTGCTTAGGAAATATAAAGGAATAAAGTAATGCTTCTGAAAAAGTGTAAAGTTTAATGAATTTTATTCATTTATTCCGCTACAAATAGTCGAAAGTGCTCTTTTAAAATTTAATATAAACAAAAGTGATATTAAATTTTTGAGAGCATGTTAAAGTTATATTCTGGTCATATTCATGTTATTTTTCTAACCAACGTTGTAAATAGCAAGATTGTGATTAGTGTGTTATTTCAAAGTAATTAAAGTCATGTGCTTTTGATTCTATGTTTCGCCCAACAGTGATGTACAATTAATTGCATAAGCATTTGTATGTCTTTATTTTGACCAATGTTGGATTAATACATGCAATTGTTACTATTCTCACTTCTTTGTGGTTTTCAGGAGGGTTCTACTTGATGAACTGCATCAAGGAGGTCCCCACACTGAGAGGTGACAATTACTCCGAATGGAGAAAGAAGGTGGACTTCGCGTTCATCTGCGCTGAGGTGGATTGGATCCTTGAGACCAAGCCTCCCACCAAGTCGACAGAGCCCATCAGAGATGCTGCCGATGATGATGTTGTATGGGACAGAAAGTAAAGGGACTATGCTCCAGTAGAGCTGGCATACTCCATAGAAAACCAAAAGTGGCAGAACGCCAACAAGAAATGCATGTCATTTATAAAGAATACAGTTGAGCCGGCAATTGTTGGTTCAATCACAGAGTATGCTTCCGCAGGGGAGTGTATGGAAAATATAAAGAGCCAGTTCACTGGCTCTTCAAAGACATATGCAACCTAGCTGCTGAAGCAGTTGGTGACAGAGAACTATACAGGAGGTGGACATGGCATTAGGGAGCACATCCTTCGGATGAGCAACATGGCTGCCAAATTGAAGGCCATGGAATCTGATCTAGAGATAAGGCATGCTCTCTTTGCCCACCTGGTAATGGTGTGACTTCCTCAACAGTTTGAGAACTTTGTTGTCAATTACAATATGGCCCCTGAAAAATGGGACATAGAAAAGACTATCGCCATGTGTACTCAAGAAGAGGAGAGGCTCAAAGCCCAGAATGGAGGTTCCTTGAACTTTGTCAAGGACAACAAGAAAAGGAATTTCACTCAAAGAAACCATGGCTCCCCTACTAAGCCATATGGTAAAGCTCCCATGCACTATCAGCATCAGCAGAGGCCCCGCTTCTAGTGGACAAAGATGCATGTATTCACTGCGGCAAGAAAGGGCATTTCAACAAAGATTGCTCTGTTTGGTTAAAGGAGCTAATGGCAAGAAAAGGTAACAATATAGTTTCATTTGTGAACGAATCCATGTATACACATTTTTCAAAATCTACTTCATGGATTGACTTAGGTGCAACTGTTCATGTTGCAAATTCATTACAGGGAGTCCATTCGACGAGGATTATGAGAAGAAGCGAAGGATGCGATGAAGTCGCAAATGGAATCCTAGCGGATCTTGAGGCTGCTGGGGACATCTCCTTGGAGCTTGCTGCTGGATCGACGATCTTTCTTACGGATGTCCTCTATGCTTCTTCTTTTGCATAGAAATTTTAATAAGTGTATCGTGTTTGAACAAAGTAAACTTTGAATGTCATTGTGGGCATGGACAGTGTGCCATTTATTGTAATAAAGATTGTGTGGGTGTTGCTTTCCTTCATAATGAGCTTCTTTTAATTATCTACTCGTGAAAAAGTTTATTCTTTGTGTAATGTGAAAAAGCATGTTTCTTCGTCGAATAAAGATCCAAATAAAAGAATGAGAACTCATGACTCGTCGAAATTATGGCACTATCGTTTAGGCCATATTTCGAGGGGGAGAATAGAAAGACTAGTTGTGAACATGAAGAGTCTCGCTACAACACCTAAGGGTGTGGGGGAGCCCAGCCGAAGCCAAAGTATTTAATCGAAATCAAAATATAGCAAAGCTTGACCCCAAAAAGTCAGTTGCCATTTCATTGGCTATCCTGAAAAGTCAAAAGGTCTTCGTTTCTACTGTCAAGACAGATACACAAAGTTTGTAGAAAAGAGACATGATGTTTTCGAAGAGGATGAAATGACGAGGGGGAGCATGGTAACTCGGAAAATTGATCTTGAGGAGAAGAGGGTGCATGCACTTAATCCGATGACTCAGGAGCCATTCTTCGAGCTACCCGTCGTTCCTGCATCGATAACCCTAGAGGTTGTGGTGCAAGCACCTGTTGCAACTTCACCCATGACAATAGTGAGTGAAGATTTGGAACCTGTCCGCCAGGAGCCGATTAAACCCACTGTTGAGCATGAAAGGGAGTAGCGGCAGCCACCACGAGAAGATGCATTGCATGATGAGAAATTTGGATTTAGAGAGAATGTTGAGGACGACTATGTTTACGCAAAGTTTAAAAGTGGGAGATACATCTTCCTAATTCTGTATGTGGACGATATCTTGCTTGCTAGAAGCGATGTCAGTCTACTACTAGAAACAAAGAAGTCCTTGTCCTCAAACTTTGATATGAAAGATCTTGGTGAAGCTTCATATGTTTTGGGCATAAAAATTCACCGAGATAGGACAAATGGGGTTGTAGGATTGTTGCAGAAGGCATACCTAGATAAGGTTCTAAAGAAATACAATATGCATGCATGCAATACCACACCTGCTCCTATAATCAAGGGCGGAAGTTTTGGGAAATTTCAATGTCTCAAGAGTCAATATGAGATCGATCAAAATGAAAGTGGTACCATATGCTTCGGCCGTTGGAAGCTTACAGTATGCACACGCGTGCACTCGCCCTGACTTAGCTTTTATCACCGAGATACTTGGCAGATATCAAGAGAATCCAGGCATACAGCACTGGAAGATAGTAAAGAAAGCTTTGTGTTATGCGCAAGGCACAAAAGACCTCATGCTAACATATAGGAGGTCTGATTCCCTAGAAATAAAAGGGTATTCGTACGCTTATTTTGTGGGAGAAAGAGACGATCGAAAGTCCATGACAGGATACGCCTTTACTCTCGTAGGAGGGGCTATTTCGTGGAGAAGCTCCAAACAGTCAATAGTTGCACCATCCACCATGTATGTAGAATTTATAGCATATTATGAGGCAACATGGCAGGCAATGTGGTTAAAGAAATTTATACCCGACTTGAAAGTGGTAGATTGCATTGACAAACCACTAAAGATGTATCGTGACAACGAGCCCGCAGATTCTATGCTCACAACAACAAGTCGAGTAATGCCTCCAAACCAACGGAGATAAAATATTATGTTGTGAGAGATAAGATCCAGGATCACACTATAAGACTCGAGCATATAAGGACAAAGGATATGCTTGCAGATCCGCTAATCTAAAGGCTTACCACCCAATGTGTTCAAGAGCACTTAGTCGGCATGGATTTAAGGGAAAGCCTATGATTCCTGGATCAAAGAGGCCCAAAAGAAACATAATTTGTTTCAAAACTAGAGGTATATTGTAGTTGTCTGATTCTATCAGCAATTGAGCTGTGACGATGAAACATGCTCTATATACCGAACCGTGGTGAAACGAGTAAAGTGTAAAGTATAAATGAAAGTTGAGATCAAGGGGGAGAATGTTAGATTGATCTTCCGCTCGATCCCAACGGATCGAACACGCCTTCGACTCGCCCTAATTGGGGCGCCCAACCAACAAGGTTGGTGGGGCCCCTGGCAGCGCTATAAAGAGGAGGTGGGGGCCGGGGCACATGTAATGAGGTTCGTCGCGCCGCCGCTCCCCCCACTGACATCCCTTCTGATCTAGGGTTAGCGCTAGCTACGGAAAGACTCACCACCGCCGCCACCTTACCGACGCTCACGCCGTCGCCCCTCTGCCATGGCCAACGCCTCTGGCTCATCGAGCCAGAACGAAGGTACACACCCTCTATCTTCCTCTCTCTCTCAGTCTAGTTCTACCCTAGCAAGGCATCTACCCTAGCAGATCATAATAGCAGCCTAACAGCCACCACCCACGGTCGGGAGTCTTGGTTGGTTCCCCATGCCTCTCATGCCCACGAACACGATCTTCTTGTTCCGCACATGCGCCGCACCGTGCTCGAGGTGACTATGTTTGGAAGAGAAGACTTCGCTAGCGTGAGGCAGAGCAGCAGCGTGAGGACAATATTCTTGGTCTACAAGACTTCACTAGTGTGTTGTGTTGTAGGCATGAGATGCTCTATGGTGTGTTGGAGTTCGTACTATAAATAGGCAACTGAGTGCGATGGAGAGGTCAAGGCAGGTGGAAGAGCGTAAATAGGATGAACCACGAACTAGGAAAGGTAGATCCCGAGCCAATGAAGACCGGGTTTATAAATTTTAGACTTGAGAGGCTCAAACCCTGCTTCGAGAAAGGCTCGCTGTCCAAACCATTTTGGTGTCATGTTCTATAGTTAGGGGAAGCCTAGTATATAATGTTTTTATTTGTTGATCAGGACAAGTTTTGAGCTCTGATTACTCTAGCTAACAAGTTCTTATTACCATCAGCATCTAGGTAGGTTGGGGAGAAGAATGACAGGGAGTGAGAGCAAACAGCCTCCTACGTACCATAAAACTTGTGCTTTATACATCCGTATATTTGTCTTAGATTTATCTAGACACAAATTTCCTCCATAAATATTTATTTATGTGGTTCTTGAGTAACATAGTGTTGTTAACTAAAAACAACCTAGCGAAGAGAAATTGGAGTGGATGTCAAAAATGTTGTTTGCGTGAGAGCAATAAAACTGTTGAGCATTTGTTTCTCTCTTGCCCTTTCGCTCACATATTATGGCGGATGATTTATTTGACTTACAATATGTTTGGAAACTGCTTGAATGGGATGAATAAAGATAACAAAGCAAGCATACGTATTGGAGTGTCGCTTTATGTTGGGCAATTTGGAATTGCAGTAATGACATGGTCTTTAAAAAAAACAGTTCTATCAATTTTTTCCAGGTTATTCACTTGGCTACATATTGGATCGTTCTTTGGTCCAACCTTCTCAGGGCGTATCAGCGAGAGAGTATGGTTTCTGGCTGCAACCGATTGCTCTGTGTGGCACAGGATTTCTACTACCTGGCTATTGGGTGACAGCGCACTAGTATAATCCAAGATTCTTAGTCTGTCTATGGCATTTTTGTCATTGGTTTTTAGATGGTTGATACATGTCTCAACTCTTTATGATCCATGATTGTATCGTACTGATTCTATAAACTTTGCAATAAAAGGTTGTGTGCATCATCATGATGCAAAGGCCAGGGCTACGCTTCCCATTTTGAAAAAAAAAGATTTATCTTAGATACGGATGTATCTAGTTATAAAACATATGTATATACATCATACATCCGTATATAGGTAAATTAGAGACAACTAATTTAAGCCTGGAGGGAGTTTTTCGAACCAATAACTGAAAGGATCTCAAAACCATAAGTAAGCACCGAAAATCTTGCTCACCACAAGCTTTGACAAGCTCATGGCAGTTAGTCTCTGAGGTTAATCGTGAACCCTATTTATCTCAAAAATGTCCCCATCTCAAAATGCTAGCGCTTCAGTAATCAGTGGATTAGTTATCCCTATAAGGACAGAACTTTCAACAAAATTAAATCCATGGTAGTACTCCCTATGGTAGACACGTGATGTTAGCGTGCCGGTTCACAGCTTGACATCACGCCGATTTCGAGGGCGTGTGGCTAGTCAAGGATTGTTCCTACGCGTGTAAAAACCTTGCCGGTCAGTACACCAGCGAACCAATACAGCCACGATGTGGATCAGTTTGTCAGTTTGGACAATCAAACATAACGAGTTGAGAACATCCCGAAAATTGCATGGCATCCAACCGTTAGCTAGTCTGATACACTACCTAGTACGTGTGCAATCCATGTCTCACCCACTCGCTGCGCAACCTAGTTGCAGACACCGTGAGCAGCTACTCTCCACGCAAGTGTGAAGCCTGCCACATGCTACCAGGGTATGAGGGTGTAAACCAAACCAAGTGACGCCTCGTACCCTGGCACAAGCTATCAGGCTACTCTCCACGCAAATCTGGGGCAGATGGGGAGGGTACGAGGGTGTAAACCACGGAATTAAGTCTGAGTGCGGCTGTAGTGAATGTTTGTTCAGCAAATAAGGAGTTGAGCGGCGGCTGGTGCTTGTAATTTCTAAAGTCAGGGCTTCTATATTCAGAACTTGAGCTCCTCAAAGCCTAGTTATGACAAAAAACACCCGGGGCCAAAAGTTTTGGTGCCACTATGCCTAAGGAGTATAAATAAGAGGTAACCCAGGGCATAAATTCGACAGTTCAATTCGTGAAGTGTTTTGAACCATAATCACTCATTTACCCAGAATAGCATCACGTAATTGAAATTACAAAATTTACTGTTGTGGGTGAGAGATCAAACCATGAAAAACTTTTTGTTTGAGAAACCATCATCAATAGCATTTTGACAAATCAACCCGAAATATTGCGAATGGAGAAATTCGTGTGAATTATTGTGAGCTTCCTAGTTCGGATTTTCCACTCTTATGATCGCCATATCCAACATCTTTGCCCAACTATGCATCTTCTAACAATTGCTTGACCGATACTTGCAGCATATGTCTATTGTGTGCTCCTAAAGTACAATGTTTTCCAAGTTTTCTTTAAAAGTTACCATAACACGGAAGTTGATTATTTAGAATAGAAATTTGAAAAACAACATCTTGAGCAACACCCAACCCACAAACATCCACAAACTTTTTACACTTTGTGGTCTCAAGTTTCTGCCGATTTAGGTGATATGTGATTTCTAAACTAATACTACACTGTTACGAGACTTTTCACCTTTACGTAAAAGAGACCAACCATATGGCTGTTTACCTTGATCGTAAGGGCAACGTGCACTTGCACCAATGTATGGCTATAGTACAGTAAAATATGTCACACTTAAAGATGAAGCTCTGGATTAGTACATAAGGATGGCTATTTACCATGATCGTTAGGGATACTTGCACCTGCACTAATATATGGCTCTAGTATAGTAAAATATATCACACATAAAGATGAATCTCTGAATTAGTACATAAGATGAATCTCTGAACTAAACGAGTACAATTTTTCCTACCAACAAGCTAACCAGAAGCAATTCAATGAATAAACTGCATCCATGTGAACTGGATGCATGTTTGTGGCCATGAATGGACTGCGGCCATTTGAACATGATGTGTGTTTGATCCAAATCGTATTGTTCATGAACAATGATGAGGATCAATCATCCAACAAATAAATTTAAAACTAGCTAAATAGGTGATGAATGAGACATGTGTGTGATCAAATTGGCAACCAAAATAATGGAAAATAATCGGCCATGCTTCGTGAAAATATACTCTCAGGTATGGGTATCAATGCTAAAAGATATGGTGGAACATTGATTGTGACTTTATTTTCTGATCAAGAGAGCCCATGTTCCTTACTATTAAAAGGCTAGCTCTTAATCCTTGATGCATAAAGATGTAAATGTTATGATTGAATGAGTCTAGGCCTCGGTGGCCTCACCTGCCGCCGCTGCCGTTGGTGTGGGCCGCGGTGACGGTGGGCCCGGTACCGAAGGGTTTGGGGGTTCGCGTGGTTCATTTGTTCGCTTGCCTCCTGTTCCGCCAGAGGGGGTCAGCCGCCGACCGGTGGTGTGGAGACTACTGGTTTGCATGAACAAAGTAGGTGGTCCTAGGATTCCTCCCGCATCAAGATGTAGATCTGTTGGCTGCCTACAATTGTTGTTCTAGCATGGAGCAGCGTGTTCCGGAAGGCTCATGTTAACTCCCATGGACGATCATGCCTGGATATTGCTGGATCGAAGGAATTCTGTCGCACACCCTTAATTTTTTCTAGCCGTTTGGTTTGCGAAGCTCTGCTATCAGTTACCATCGTGTGCCATGTCTTTGACGATCCATTGTGAATTTAAATGCAGCGAATGTCATAAAAGCATGAACATGTGGGCTAGTGATGGTGATTTAAATCTTTGTGGCGAAGAGGAACTGGCATGAAAACTATATATCTAATACATGTTCCTGCTTTCATGAAATCAACACTAGGATAATCCTAGTGTTAAATATACTCTCTTTTGAATTTTCTACTATATGAAAACTATATATCTAATCATGTTTGTCTTTGTTTCCACCCAATAGTAGAAAATTGAAATGACAGTAAATTTAACACAAGGATAATTCATCGATCACGAAATTTTCATGGAGAAATCCAACATGCCCGTGCTGGAGGAGGACATAAATTTAGTAAATAGCAAGGTCAAGCGGGATGGGAGAGTAACAAGAAATTTACAATGAATCACAATGGAAGGAAAAATTCGCAAATATCCAGGCCAGTGGGCAGTGTTGGGACTGATTTATCTTGACTCATATTACCATTTTTAATCATCCGCAATACTCCATGCTCACCCGTTTGAACTAGAATGCTAGTCATACAACTGTAATGCTTAACGGCAGTTTTTTTATATAACCAGACAATCTAGAACACTATATTTATGATACGTTTCCTTTTAATTTCTGCAACAACTCTTACCATCTGATCCATCCCGAATACCACTACTCGTCCACAAAATGGAAATGCTTATGAGCAGAAATAGAGTACACGTAGAGTTTATATGATCAAATGGAAATGCATAATTAGAGTATATACCATCTGATCCATCCCAAGTACCACTACTCAGCAACTCTATTATTACCATCTGATCCAAGTAGCACTACATGTACGCCGGCTGATTTCGAGGACGTGTTTGCTAGTCACCGACGAAGCAACGGCGTCCCCGCGTAGGCGCACATAACGTACGACCCATGGATTGTTCCTACGCGTGTAAAAACCTCGCCGGTGGGCAGACCACCGAACCAACACAGCCACGTTGTAGATCAGTTTGTCACTTGAGCACAATATCATAACGAGTTGAGAAGATCCAGAAAATCACATGGCATCCAACAGTTGTCTGGTACACGAGACCTAGTACGTACGTGTGCAATCCATGTCTCACCCACTCGCTTCAATCCATTGCCTGCTACATGCTCTGGTACGTGACGTGCAACTGCAGCGGATAACGCCACCACCGCCGGCTCTGCTGCAGTACCTTCCGCCGAGGCCGCTGAAGGAGAGGCATCCGCCGCCTAGCGTAACACCACCAGCGGCACCGACGCCTCTGATCCCGGTGAAGACACCGGCACTGTTGTTGCCGAAGACCGCGCCGTAGCTGCTGCTGCTCACGGCCGGAGGCGCCACAGCAGGTTCTGTCGGCGCTGCACTCACAGCCCCTCTTCTTCCACCTCTAGCTCAAACTAGAACAATGGAGTTTTTCCCGGCGACGAACGCCGCGGCCGCCGAACGGTCTGTATCTTGGCTTTATTTCAGCTGGCTACATGGCTCACAACCACACACCGCGAAAGTTTAGCTAGTACAGCTTAAATAGGCAGCAGAGGGACTAACCCACTAACCGCACGCACGCACACCACGCACCACGCGGCCGCTAATGCCATGCACTAACCTACTAACTAATTTATTGCCTGATCCACTTGACCTGGCCAACGTACACACGCAGCTAACAAACTTTCTCAAGATTAGTGCCAACAGGTTCCCTATGCCTCCCATGCCCATGAATAAGTTATTTTTATACGGCGGCTCGGAAAAGGCCATAGCCAGGTTCTCTCTTGTATTTGTTCTGCCTCTGAGATGCATCTGCTAATGCACATGTGGTGCGGGTCGTGCGGTGCATTTCACGTTTTAAGTAGGCCGCGACGAGGAGTACATAGGACAAGCAGAGGCCGGGGCATATGGGGAGGGTCCGAGGGTGTAAACCACAGAGTTAAGTCTCAGTGTTGTTGTAGTGAATGTTTGTTCAGCAAATAAGGAAGAGTGGAGCGGCTGCCGGTGCTTGTAATTTCTAAAGTCAGGGCCTCTGTATTTTGAATTTGAGCTCCTCAAAGCCTAGTTATGAAAAAAAAACTCCCAGGGCCAATCTCTTTGGGGCCACTATGCCTAAGGAATCCAAATTGTTGGATATAGTGAGATAGTTCGGAGCATAAATAAGAGGTAACCCAAGGTATCAATTTGACAGTTCAATTCTTGAAATGTTTTGAACCATAATCACTCATTTACTCTGAATAGCATTACATAATTGTAATATGAAAATTACAGACGTGGGTGAGAGATCAAACCTGGAACAACTTTTCTTTGAGAAACCAGCATCAACAACATTTTGACAAATCCACCCCAAACGTTGCCAATGGAGAAATTCCTGTGAATTATTGCGAGCTTCCTAGTTTGGATTCTCTACTCCTATGATCGCCATATCCAACATCTTTGCCCAACTACGCATCCTGTAACAATTGCTTGACCGATATTTGAAGCATATGCCTATTGTGTGCTCCTAACGCACAATGGTTTCCAAGTTTTCTTTAAAAAGTTACCATAACACAGAAGTTGATTTATTTGTAAGAGAAATTTCAAAAAACAAAATATGGAGCAACATCCAGCCCACAGACATCCATAAACTGTTTACACTTTGTGGTCACAAGTTTCTGCCGATTTAGGTGATATGCGACTTTTAAACTGATACTACACTATTATGAGACTCTTCACCTTTACGTAAAAGAGAACAACTATATAGCTGTTTACTTTGATCTAAGAGCAAGGGCAATAGTAGAGCCAGCTGTTGACTATAAGCCATGTCCATGTCATCTAGAGTCAATCTAATAGCCAACATGTACAATAGTTAGAGGTATAAATATACTACTTTATTAATGTATGACCCACTTTTCACTCTCACATAGTGCGTAGGAGCACGTATGCAGCTGGCTCTTAACTAAGCACCCACTTCTCTCTCCTCTTCTCTCTCATCCAACTAAGCACAAATATATTATTTTAAGTCCTATAGTCTGCTGACTGACCTTATTGTACTTGCTCTAAGGGCAACGTGCACTTGCATTAATGTCTGGCTATAATACAAAGGAAATATGTCACACTTAAAGATGAAGCTCAATTAGTACATAAGAATGGCTATTTACCTTGATCGTAAGGGAGAAGTGTATTTCCACTAATATATAGCTCTATTATAGCAAACTATGTCACACTTAAAGATGAAGCTCTAAATTAGTACATAATATTAGAGTATAGGTCGGTGGCGGTTGTGTCTGGCCAACCGCCTCCCCTCTCTCCTATTTGAATTGTAACTCTATCTCTATTAGTCTTGGAGTCCAAATCGGTTTGTAATCTATATAAATAGCCCATTGAGGAACATATCAATATAGTTATTATCCTCCAATCGTCTCCAACTATCATGGTATCAGAAGCCTAGGTTTCCGCCCTCGGTATGACACTGCCGCCCACGGCACCGCCTCGGCCGACTCGGCCTCTCTTCTCCATGGCCGAGTTCCGCGCTGCCAGTGCCCCAACTTCTTCCTCTACCTCCTCTACAACCACCCAACAAATCTATCCCCACCTCCTTAAAATCTCCCTAGCCGACACCATTGCCGACGTCTCCCCCTTCATCCCGATCTCGCTTGCTCTCGACGCCCACAACTTCTACCATTGGCGCCACCTGTTCACCATCCACCTCGGCCGATGCGGCCTCTGCCACCACATTCATCCCTCCTACCTTCCGCAGCCCGCTGATCCTCGGTGGGTGAAAGACGACCTCGCCATCATCCAGTGGATCTACACTCGCATCTCCACGGAACTCTTCAACCCGGTCTCCTCCTCCGACGCCACCGCCACCGAACAATGGGCTTCTCTTCAAAAGTTGTTCTAGGATTACTCCGACGCACATCAGCGCCCTCAACACCGAGATCCACGACCACCCAGGAGATGCCCGGTCACCGCCTTCTACCAAGGATCAAGGCCACCAATGACTAGCTCCGTGAACTTGGTGATCACGTCAACGACCGCACCCTCATCAACGCCCTCCTCGTCAGCCTCGGTGACCAGTTCAGCAGTCCTTCATCCCCATGCTCAAGCCGTACCCCACCTTCAAAGAGGTCCGCCTATGCTCCATCAAGAGGAAAAGAACCAAGCATGCAAGGCGCGTGCCGCAGGTGTTCCACGCTGCCATCCCCTCCGCCGCAACGATTCACGCTGCCGGGCTCATGCAGCTTGATGTGCCTCCTTCTTCTACGCGGCAGTTGTGCTCCTGCTCCTCCACCAGTGGCGCCGAGCCCCAACCACGTGGCAAGAATCTGATTTACCGCCTCCTTAACCTCGACCCACCATCGC
This sequence comes from Avena insularis, assembly GCA_023614405.1. Taxonomy (NCBI): domain Eukaryota; kingdom Viridiplantae; phylum Streptophyta; class Magnoliopsida; order Poales; family Poaceae; genus Avena; species Avena insularis. Next base: position 26,886,629 of record CM042696.1, on the reverse strand, counting down.
ACCATCGCCATCGACGCCCAGCTTTTCAACTCTCTCGACATGACCACTGCAGCACGACCCTTGGACTGACCTTGTGCAAGCATGGTGGATGTCGTGGTCGGCCCCCTCGCCATACGGTGCCCCTCCTGCATATACGGGCACGTGGAGCCCTGTTCTTCGCCCCTCCACCGGCTCCCTCAGATTCCTCGGACCCAGGCCACCGGCGCATGTCTACACCGGCACCGCTACACCACCTCCCGGCGCACTAGGACTCCCACCCCACTACTTCAACATGCTGGCCACCTACGGCACCATACGCATACAACCAGCTGCCCCCTCTACCCGAAGTCAACGTGCAAGCTCATGGCCCCTCTGCTCCTCCTCAGCAGCCATCCTAGGATCAAGCCGCCTTCATCAACACCATGAACAATTTAACCCTAAATAACGAAGGTACGGATTGGATTCTCGATTCTAGTTCATCCTCGCATATGTCTTCAAATATGAATTTGTTGTCAGCTTGTTTTCATGCTTTCTCTACAATCACCATTGTCGATGGCTCCACAATTCATGTTTCTTCCACTGGACATTCTTACATAACTTCCTCTTATGCCAATTTTCTTGTACGCAATGCTCTTGTTGTCCCTTCCTTAATCAAAAATCCTATTTCTGTTCGCCAATTATGCATTGACAATAAAGTTATTCTAGCTTTTGACCCTTTTGGTTTGTCTGTGATGGATCTGAAAACGGGGGAGGTTCTCGCTCAGTACAATAGCACGGGCGATCTTTATCCGCTTCCAGGTGCGCCTACATCCACCCCCGTGCCATGCTTGCATCAGTTGATTTATGGCATTGTCGTCTTGGCCACCCCAATAAAACCACTTTGTCGTCTTTACTTCAAGAAATTTGTATCCCTAGTTCTAGTGTTCCTCATAATCCCCCTCTCTCTAATGCCTGTCAATGCGGCAAACATGTTAGATTACCTTTTGAAACCTCTACTACCATTAGCACTTTTCCGTTTGAGTTACTTCATTATGATTTATGGACCTCTCCGGTTCCTAGTGTTTCTGGTTATAAATATTATCTTGTGATCTTGGATGATTATTCTCATTATATTTGGACTTTTCCTATCCGTGCTAAATCTGATTTGCATGCAATTTTTCTTAATTTTTGACAGTACGTTCTCACGCACTTTGGCTTGCCAATTCGTTTTATTCAATGTGATAATGATCGTGAATTTGACAACACTCAAAACGGTAACTTCTTTCTCTCTCAAGGCATTCTTCTTTGTTTTTCATGTCCTTATACATCCTCTCAAAACGGAAAAGCTGAACGCTCTCTTCATTCTATAAATGACATTCTTTACACATTGCTTTTACAAGCTTCTCTTCCTTCTCGCTTTTGGGCGAAGCCCTTCAAGACCGCCACGCTACTTCTAAATATTTGACCAACCAAAACATGCCCTCTTTATTCGCCTTTTCAATCTCTTTCTCTCCCATCTAGATTATTCTTTTTGCGTGTTTTGGTTGCCTATGCTTTCCCAACACGCCTCTACCGCCTCCAACAAACTAGAACCATGTTCTTTACCTTGTATTCACCTTGGTCTTTCTGATGATCACAAAGGATATCGATGTTTTGATCCATCTTTTAGTCGCGTTCTTGTCTCTCGACATGTCACATTCGATGAAAATACTTTCCCCTATGTTGCGACCAAAACCACACCACAAATCCAAACAACCACCGACACCACCAAAACCTCTCCACTAGTACACCCTATAGTCATCCCTGCCACGGCAGACTTTTGACCTATTTTCCTGCCGTGGCCGATTTTTTTCAACCATCATGGCAGCCCTTCTCGTCCACCCACCTCTGTCATGCAGATTTTAGCGCTGACTCGCTGCCACAACAGCCAACCGGGCCCTCTTCTCCTTCCTCTTCCATGTCAGCCATCGAAACACCCACTCCCTCCACCTCTTCCTCCAATTCATTGACCACCTCTCCTCCATCTACTCCACCATTGTTGGTTCAATCATAGAGTATGCTTCCGCAGGGGAGTGTATGGAAAATATAAAGAGCCAGTTCACTGGCTCTTCAAAGACATATGCAACCTAGTCAGCTGAAGCAGCTTGGTGAAGAACTATACAGAGGTGGACATGGCATTAGGGAGCACATCCTTCGGATGAGCAACATGGCTGCCAAATTGAAGGCCATGGAATCTGATCTAGAGATAAGGCATGCTCTCTTTGCCCACCTGGTAATGGTGTGACTTCCTCAACAGTTTGAGAACTTTGTTGTCAATTACAATATGGCCCCTGAAAAATGGGACATAGAAAAGACTATCGCCATGTGTACTCAAGAAGAGGAGAGGCTCAAAGCCCAGAATGGAGGTTCCTTGAACTTTGTCAAGGACAACAAGAAAAGGAATTTCACTCAAAGAAACCATGGCTCCCCTACTAAGCCATATGGTAAAGCTCCCATGCACTATCAGCATCAGCAGAGGCCTGCTCTTCTAGTGGACAAAGATGCATGTATTCACTGCGGCAAGAAAGGGCATTTCAACAAAGATTGCTCTGTTTGGTTAAAGGAGCTAATGGCAAGAAAAGGTAACAATATAGTTTCATTTGTGAATGAATCCATGTATACACATTTTTCAAAATCTACTTCATGGATTGACTTAGGTGCAACTGTTCATGTTGCAAATTCATTACAGGGAGTCCATTCGACGAGGATTATGAGAAGAAGCGAAGGATGCGATGAAGTCGCAAATGGAATCCTAGCGGATCTTGAGGCCGCTGGGGACATCTCCTTGGAGCTTGCTGCTGGATCGACGATCTTTCTTACGGATGTCCTCTATGCTTCTTCTTTTGCATAGAAATTTTAATAAGTGTATCGTGTTTGAACAAAGTAAACTTTGAATGTCATTGTGGACATGGCCAGTGTGCCATTTATTGTAATAAAGATTGTGTGGGTGTTGCTTTCCTTCATAATGAGCTTCTTTTAATTATCTACTCGTGAAAAAGTTTATTCTGTGTAATGTGAAAAGCATGTTTCTTCGTCAATAAAGATCCAAATAAAAGAATGAGAACTCATGACTCGTCGAAATTATGGCACTATCGTTTAGGCCATATTTCGAGGGGGAGAATAGAAAGACTAGTTGTGAACATGAAGAGTCTCGCTACAACACCTAAGGGTGTGGGGGAGCCCAGCCGAAGCCAAAGTATTTAATCGAAATCAAAATATAGCAAAGCTTGACCCCAAAAAGTCAGTTGCCATTTCATTGGCTATCCTGAAAAGTCAAAAGGTCTTCGTTTCTACTGTCAAGACAGATACACAAAGTTTGTAGAAACGAGAGGATGAAATGACGAGGGGGAGCATGGTAACTCGGAAAATTGATCTTGAGGAGAAGAGGGTGCATGCACTTAATCCGATGACTCAGGAGCCATTCTTCGAGCTACCCGTCGTTCCTGCATCGATAACCCTAGAGGTTGTGGTGCAAGCACTGCTGCAACTTCACCCATGACAATAGTGAGTGAAGATTTGGAACCTCCGCCAGAGCCGATTAAACCCACTTGAGCATGAAAGGGAGTAGCGGCAGCCACCACGAGAAGATGCATTGCATGATGAGAAATTTGGATTTAGAGAGAATGTTGAGGACGACTATGTTTACGCAAAGTTTAAAAGTGGGAGATACATCTTCCTAATTCTGTATGTGGACGATATCTTGCTTGCTAGAAGCGATGTCAGTCTACTACTAGAAACAAAGAAGTCCTTGTCCTCAAACTTTGATATGAAAGATCTTGGTGAAGCTTCATATGTTTTGGGCATAAAAATTCACCAAGATAGGACAAATGGGGTTCTAGGATTGTTGCAGAAGGCATACCTAGATAAGGTTCTAAAGAAATACAATATGCATGCATGCAATACCACACCTGCTCCTATAATCAAGGGCGGAAGTTTTGGGAAATTTCAATGTCTCAAGAGTCAATATGAGATCGATCAAAATGAAAGTGGTACCATATGCTTCGGCCGTTGGAAGCTTACAGTATGCACACGCGTGCACTCGCCCTGACTTAGCTTTTATCACCGAGATACTTGGCAGATATCAAGAGAATCCAGGCATACAGCACTAGAAGATAGTAAAGAAAGCTTTGTGTTATGCAAGGCACAAAAGACCTCATGCTAACATATAGGAGGTCTGATTCCCTAGAAATAAAAGGGTATTCGTACGCTTATTTTGTGGGAGAAAGAGACGATCGAAAGTCCATGAAAGGATACGCCTTTACTCTCGTAGGAGGGGCTATTTCGTGGAGAAGCTCCAAACAGTCAATAGTTGCACCATCCACCATGTATGTAGAATTTATAGCATATTATGAGGCAACATGGCAGGCAATGTGGTTAAAGAAATTTATACCCGACTTGAAAGTGGTAGATTGCATTGACAAACCACTAAAGATGTCAGTGACAACGAGCCCAAAGATTCTATGCTCACAACAACAAGTCGAGTAATGCCTCCAAACCAACGGAGATAAAATATTATGTTGTGAGAGATAAGATCCAGGATCACACTATAAGACTCGAGCATATAAGGACAAAGGATATGCTTGCAGATCCGCTAACGAAAGGCTTACCACCCAATGTGTTCAAGAGCACTTAGTCGGCATGGATTTAAGGGAAAGCCTATGATTCCTGGATCAAAGAGGCCCAAAAGAAACATAATTTGTTTCAAAACTAGAGGTATATTGTAGTTGTCTGATTCTATCAGCAATTGAGCTGTGACGATGAAACATGCTCTATATACCGAACCGTGGTGAAACGAGTAAAGTGTAAAGTATAAATGAAAGTTGAGATCAAGGGGGAGAATGTTAGATTGACCTCTTCCGCTCGATCCCAACGGATCGAACACGCCTTCGACTCGCAACTTAATTGGGGGCGTCCAACCGAACAAGGTTGGTGGGGCCCCTGTGGCAGCGCTATAAAGAGGAGGTGGGGGCCGGGGCACATGTAATGAGGTTCGTCGCGCCGCCGCTCCCCCCACTGACATCCCTTCTGATCTAGGGTTAGCGCTAGCTACGGAAAGACTCACCACCGCCGCCACCTTACCGACGCTCACGCCGCCTCGCCATGGTTAACGCCTGCTCATCGAGCTGTAACGAAGGTACACCCTCTATCTTCCTCTCTCTCTCAGTCTAGTTCTACCCTAGCAAGGCATCTACCCTAGCAGATCATAATAGCAGCCTAACAGCCACCACCCACGGTCGGGAGTCTTGGTTGGTTCCCCATGCCTCTCATGCCCACGAACACGATCTTCTTGTCTGCCGCACATGCGCCGGCACCGTGCTCTGAGGTGACTACGTTTGGAAGAGAAGACTTCGCTAGCGTGAGGCAGAGCAGCAGCGTGAGGACAATATTCTTGGTCTACAAGACTTCACTAGTGTGTTGTGTTGTAGGCATGAGATGCTCTATGGTGTGTTGGAGTTCGTACTATAAATAGGCAGCTGAGTGCGATGGAGAGGTCAAGGCAGGTGGAAGAGCGTGAATAGGATGAACCACTTAACTAGGAAAGGTAGATCCCGAGCCAATGAAGACCGGGTTTATAAATTTTAGACTTGAGAGGCTCAAACCCTGCTTCGAGAAAGGCTCGCTGTCCAAACCATTTTGGTGTCATGTTCTATAGTTAGGGGAAGCCTAGTATATAATGTTTTTATTTGTTGATCAGGACAAGTTTTGAGCTCTGATTACTCTAGCTAACAAGTTCTTATTACCATCAGCATCTAGGTAGGTTGGGGAGAAGAATGACAGGAGTGAGAGCAAACAGCCTCCCACGTACCATAAAAACTTGTGCTTTATACATCCGTATATTTGTCTTAGATTTATCTAGACACAAATTTCCTCCATAAATATTTATTTATGTGGTTCTTGAGTAACATAGTGTTGTTAACTAAAACAACCTAGCTAAGAGAAATTGGAGTGGATGTCAAAATGTTGTTTGCGTGAGAGCAATGAAACTGTTGTGCATTTGTTTCTCTCTTTCCCTTTCGCTCACATATTATGGCGGATGATTTATTTGACTTACAATATGTTTGGAAACTGCTTGAATGGAATGAATAAAGATAACAAAGCAAGCATACGTATTGGAGTGTCGCCTTTATGTTGGGCAATTTGGAATTGCAGTAATGACATGGTCTTTAAAAAAAACAGTTCTATCAATTTTTTCCAGGTTATTCACTTGGCTACATATTGGATCGTTCTTTGGTCCAACCTTCTCAGGGCGTATCAGCGAGAGAGTATGGTTTCTGGCTGCAACCGATTGCTCGTGTGGTACAGGATTTCTACTACCTGGCTATTGGGTGACAGCACTAGTATAATCCAAGATTCTTAGTCTGTCTATGGCATTTTTGTCATTGGTTTTTAGATGGTTGATACATGTCTCAACTCTTTATGATCCATGATTGTATCGTACTGATTCTATAAACTTTGCAATAAAAGGTTGTGTGCATCATCATGATGCAAAGGCCAGGGCTACGCTTCCCATTTTGAAAAAAAAAGATTTATCTTAGATACGGATGTATCTAGTTATAAAACATATGTATATACATCATACATCCGTATATAGGTAAATTAGAGACAACTAATTTAAGCCTGGAGGGAGTTTTTCGAACCAATAACTGAAAGGATCTCAAAACCATAAGTAAGCACCGAACATCTTGTTTCACCACAAGCTTTGACAAGCTCATGGCAGTTAGTCTCTGAGGTTAATCTCGTGAACCCTATTTATCTCGCAAAAATGTCCCCATCTCAAAATGCTAGCGCTTCAGTAATCAGTGGATTAGTTATCCCTATAAGGACAGAACTTTCAACAAAATTAAATCCATGGTAGTACTCCCTATGGTAGACACGTGATGTTAGCGTGCCGGTTCACAGCTTGACATCACGCCGATTTCGAGGGCGTGTGGCTAGTCAAGGATTGTTCCTACGCGTGTAAAAACCTTGCCGGTCAGTACACCAGCGAACCAATACAGCCACGATGTGGATCAGTTTGTCAGTTTGGACAATCAAACATAACGAGTTGAGAACATCCCGAAAATTGCATGGCATCCAACCGTTAGCTAGTCTGATACACTACCTAGTACGTGTGCAATCCATGTCTCACCCACTCGCTGCGCAACCTAGTTGCATAACCGTGAGCAGCTACTTCCACGCAAGTGTGAAGCCTGCCACATGCTACCAGGGTATGAGGGTGTAAACCAAACTATGACGCCTGCACTCTGGCACAAGCTATCAGGCTACTCTCCACGCAAATCTGGGGCAGATGGGGAGGGTACGAGGGTGTAAACCACGGAATTAAGTCTGAGTGCGGCTGTAGTGAATGTTTGTTCAGCAAATAAGGAGGAGTTGAGCGGCGGCTGGTGCTTGTAATTTCTAAAGTCAGGGCTTCTATATTCAGAACTTGAGCTCCTCAAAGCCTAGTTATGACAAAAAACACCCGGGGCCAAAAGTTTTGGTGCCACTATGCCTAAGGAGTATAAATAAGAGGTAACCCAGGGCATAAATTCGACAGTTCAATTCGTGAAGTGTTTTGAACCATAATCACTCATTTACCCAGAATAGCATCACGTAATTGAAATTACAAAATTTACTGTTGTGGGTGAGAGATCAAACCATGAAAAACTTTTGTTTGAGAAACCATCATCAATAGCATTTTGACAAATCAACCCGAAATATTGCGAATGGAGAAATTCGTGTGAATTATTGTGAGCTTCCTAGTTCGGATTTTCCACTCTTATGATCGCCATATCCAACATCTTTGCCCAACTATGCATCTTCTAACAATTGCTTGACCGATACTTGCAGCATATGTCTATTGTGTGCTCCTAAAGTACAATGTTTTCCAAGTTTTCTTTAAAAGTTACCATAACACGGAAGTTGATTATTTAGAATAGAAATTTGAAAACAACATCTTGAGCAACACCCAACCCACAAACATCCACAAACTTTTTACACTTTGTGGTCTCAAGTTTCTGCCGATTTAGGTGATATGTGATTTCTAAACTAATACTACACTGTTACGAGACTTTTCACCTTTACGTAAAAGAGACCAACCATATGGCTGTTTACCTTGATCAGAAGGGCAACGTGCACTTGCACCAATGTATGGCTATAGTACAGTAAAATATGTCACACTTAAAGATGAAGCTCGATTAGTACATAAGGATGGCTATTTACCATGATCGTTAGGGATACTTGCACCTGCACTAATATATGGCTCTAGTATAGTAAAATATATCACACATAAAGATGAATCTCTGAATTAGTACATAAGATGAATCTCTGAACTAAACGAGTACAATTTTTCCTACCAACAAGCTAACCAGAAGCAATTTAATGAATAAACTGCATCCATGTGAACTGGATGCATGTTTAGGCCATGAATGGACTGCGGCCATTTGAACATGATGTGTGTTTGATCCAAATCGTATTGTTCATGAACAATGATGAGGATCAATCATCCAACAAATAAATTTAAAACTAGCTAAATAGGTGATGAATGAGACATGTGTGATCAAATTGGCAACCAAAATAATGGAAAATAATCGCCATGCTTCGTGAAAATATACTCTCAGGTATGGGTATCAATGCTAAAAGATATGGTGGAACATTGATTGTGACTTTATTTTCTGATCAAGAGAGCCCATGTTCCTTACTATTAAAAGGCTAGCTCTTAATCCTTGATGCATAAAGATGTAAATGTTATGATTGAATGAGTCTAGGCTCGGTGGCCTCACCTGCCGCCGCTGTCACAGTGTGGGCCATGTGACGGTGGGCCCCATCAAGGGTTTGGGGGTTCGTGGTTCATTTGTTCGCTTGCCTCCTGTTGCGCAAGAGGGGGTCATCCGCCGACCGGTGGTGTGGAGACTACTGTTTTGCATGAACAAAGTAGGTTGTCCTAGGAGTCCTCCCGCATCAAGATGTAGATCTGTTGGCTGCCTACAATTGTTGTTCTAGCATGGAGAAGCGTGTTCCGGAAGGCTCTGTTAACTCCCATGGACGATCATGCCTGGATATTGCTGGATCGAAGGAATTCTGTCGCACACCCTTAATTTTTTTCTAGCCGCTTTGGTTTAAGCTCTGCTATCAGTTACCATCGTGTGCCATGTCTTTGACGATCCATTGTGAATTTAAATGCAGCTAATGTCATAAAAGCATGAACATGTGGGCTAGTGATGGTGATTTAAATCTTTGTATAAGAGGAACTGGCATGAAAACTATATATCTAATACATGTTCCTGCTTTCATGAAATCAACACTAGGATAATCCTAGTGTTAAATATACTCTTTTGAATTTTCTACTATATGAAAACTATATATCTAATCATGTTTGTCTTTGTTTCCACCCAATAGTAGAAAATTGAAATGACAGTAAATTTAACACAAGTATAATTCATCGATCAAGAAATTTTCTTGGAGAAATCCAACATGCCCGTGCTGGAGGAGGACATAAATTTAGTAAATAGCTAGGTCAAGCGGGATGTGAGAGTAACAAGAAATTTACAATGAATCACAATGGAAGGAAAAATTCAAGAATATCCAGGCCAGTGGGCAGTGTTGGGACTGATTTATCTTGACTCATATTACCATTTTTAATCATCCGCAATACTCCATGCTCACCCGCTTGAACTAGAATGCTAGTCATACAACTGTAATGCTTAACGGCAGTTTTTTATATAACCAGACAATCTAGAACACTATATTTATGATACGCTTCCTTTAATTTCTGCAACAACTCTTACCATCTGATCCATCCCGAATACCACTACTCGTCCACAAAATGGAAATGCTTATGAGCAGAAATAGAGTACACGTAGAGTTTATATGATCAAATGGAAATGCATAATTAGAGTATATACCATCTGATCCATCCCAAGTACCACTACTCAGCAACTCTATTATTACCATCTGATCCAAGTAGCACTACATGTACGCCGCTGATTTCGAGGACGGTTTGCTAGTCACCGACGGCAACGGCGCCTGCCACAGAGGCGCACATAACGCATTTACCCATGGATTGTTCCTACGCTGTAAAAACCTCGCCGTGGGCAGACCACCGAACCAACACAGCCACGTTGTAGATCAGTTTGTCACTTGAGCACAATATCATAACGAGTTGAGAAGATCCAGAAAATCACATGGCATCCAACAGTTGTCTGGTACACGAGACCTAGTACGACGCAGCAATCCATGTCTCACCCACTCGCTTCAATCCATTGCCTGCTACATGCTCTGGCACGTGACGCAACTGCAGCGGATAACGCCACCACCGCCGGCTCTGCTGCAGTACCTTCCGCCGAGGCCGCTGAAGGAGAGGCATCCGCCGCCTAGCGTAACACCACCAGCGGCACCGACGCCTCTGATCCCGGTGAAGACACCGCACTGTTGTTGCCAAGACCGCGCCGAAGCTGCTGCTGCTCACGGCCGGAGGCGCCACAGGGTTCTGTCGGGCGCTGCACTCACAGCCCCTCTTCTTCCACCTCTAGCTCAAACTAGAACAATGGAGTTTTTCCCGGCGACGAACGCCGCGGCCGCCGAACGGTCTGTATCTTGGCTTTATTTCAGCTGGCTACATGGCTCACAACCACACACCGCGAAAGTTTAGCTAGTACAGCTTAAATAGGCAGCAGAGGGACTAACCCACTAACCGCACGCACGCACACCACGCACCACGCGGCCGCTAATGCCATGCACTAACCTACTAACTAATTTATTGCCTGATCCACTTGACCTGGCCAACGTACACACGCAGCTAACAAACTTTCTCAAGATTAGTGCCAACAGGTTCCCTATGCCTCCCATGCCCATGAATAAGTTATTTTTATACGGCGGCTCGGAAAAGGCCATAGCCAGGTTCTCTCTTGTATTTGTTCTGCCTCTGAGATGCATCTGCTAATGCACATGTGGTGCGGGTCGTGCGGTGCATTTCACGTTTTAAGTAGGCCGCGACGAGGAGTACATAGGACAAGCAGAGGCCGGGGCATATGGGGAGGGTCCGAGGGTGTAAACCACAGAGTTAAGTCTCAGTGTTGTTGTAGTGAATGTTTGTTCAGCAAATAAGGAAGAGTGGAGCGGCTGCCGGTGCTTGTAATTTCTAAAGTCAGGGCCTCTGTATTTTGAATTTGAGCTCCTCAAAGCCTAGTTATGAAAAAAAAACTCCCAGGGCCAATCTCTTTGGGGCCACTATGCCTAAGGAATCCAAATTGTTGGATATAGTGAGATAGTTCGGAGCATAAATAAGAGGTAACCCAAGGTATCAATTTGACAGTTCAATTCTTGAAATGTTTTGAACCATAATCACTCATTTACTCTGAATAGCATTACATAATTGTAATATGAAAATTACAGACGTGGGTGAGAGATCAAACCTGGAACAACTTTTCTTTGAGAAACCAGCATCAACAACATTTTGACAAATCCACCCCAAACGTTGCCAATGGAGAAATTCCTATGAATTATTGCGAGCTTCCTAGTTTGGATTCTCTACTCCTATGATCGCCATATCCAACATCTTTGCCCAACTACGCATCCTGTAACAATTGCTTGACCGATATTTGAAGCATATGCCTATTGTGTGCTCCTAACGCACAATGGTTTCCAAGTTTTCTTTAAAAAGTTACCATAACACAGAAGTTGATTTATTTGTAAGAGAAATTTCAAAAAACAAAATATGGAGCAACATCCAGCCCACGTACATCCATAAACTGTTTACACTTTGTGGTCACAAGTTTCTGATTTAGGTGATATGCATTTTAAACTGATACTACACTATTATGAGACTCTTCACCTTTACGTAAAAGAGAACAACTATATAGCTGTTTACTTTGATCTAAGAGCAAGGGCAATAGTAGAGCCAGCTGTTGACTATAAGCCATGTCCATGTCATCTAGAGTCAATCTAATAGCCAACATGTACAATAGTTAGAGGTATAAATATACTACTTTATTAATGTATGGCCCACTTTTCACTCTCACATAGTGCGTAGGAGCACGTGCTGCAGCTGGCTCTTAACTAAGCACCCACTCCTCTTCTCTCTCCTCTTCTCTCTCATCCAACTAAGCACAAATATATTATTTTAAGTCCTATAGTCTGCTGACTGGACCTTATTGTACTTGCTCTAAGGGCAACGTGCACTTGCATTAATGTCTGGCTATAATACAGTGAAATATGTCACACTTAAAGATGAAGCTCTGAATTAGTACATAAGAATGGCTATTTACCTTGATCGTAAGGGAGAAGTGTATTTCCACTAATATATAGCTCTATTATAGCAAACTATGTCACACTTAAAGATGAAGCTCTAAATTAGTACATAATATTAGAGTATAGGTCGGTGGCCGGTTGTGTCCTGGCCGAACCGCCTCCTCTCTCCTATTTGAATTGTAACTCTATCTCTATTAGTCTTGAGTCCAAATCGGTTTGTAATCTATATAAATAGCCCATTGAGGAACATATCAATATAGTTATTATCCTCCAATCGCTCCAACTATCATGGTATCAAGCCCAGGTTTCCGCCCTATGACATCGTTACCACGGCACCGCTTCGCCGACTCGGCCTCTCTTCTCCATGGCCGAGTTCCGCGCTGCCAGTGCCCCAACTTCTTCCTCTACCTCCTCTACAACCACCCAACAAATCTATCCCCACCTCCTTAAAATCTCCCTAGCCGACACCATTGCCGACGTCTCCCCCTTCATCCCGATCTCGCTTGCTCTCGACGCCCACAACTTCTACCATTGGCGCCACCTGTTCACCATCCACCTCGGCCGATGCGGCCTCTACCACCACATTCATCCCTCCTACCTTCCGCAGCCCGCTGATCCTCGCTGGGTGAAAGACGACCTCGCCATCATCCAGTGGATCTACACTCGCATCTCCACGGAACTCTTCAACCCGGTCTCCTCCTCCGACGCCACCGCCACCGAACAATGGGCTTCTCTTCAAAAGTTGTTCTAGGATTACTCCGACGCGCACATCAGCGCCCTCAACACCGAGATCCACACGACCACCTGTGGAGATGCCCCGTCACCGCCTTTCTACCAAAGGATCAAGGCCACCAATGACTAGCTCCGTGAACTTGGTGATCACGCCAACGACCGCACCTCATCAACGCCTCCTCGTCAGCCTCGGTGACCAGTTCAGCAGTCCTTCATCCCCATGCTCAAGCCGTACCCCACCTTCAAAGAGGTCCGCTCTATGCTCCATCAAGAGGAAAAGAACCAAGCATGCAAGGCGCAGCGGCCGCAGCAGGTGTTCCACGCTGCCATCCCTCTCGCCAGCAACGATTCACGATGTCGGGCCCCGCGGCAGCTTGATGTGCCTCCTTCTCATCATGCGCAGTTGTGCTCGCTCCTCCACCAGTCGGGCGCCGAGCCCCAACCATGTGGCAAGAATCTGATTTACCGCCTCCTTAACCTCGACCCACCATCGCACCATCGTCATCGACCGCCCCAGCGCCCTCAACTCTCTCGACATGACCACTGCAGCACGACCCTTGGACTGACCTTGTGCAAGCATGGTGGATGTCGTGGTCGGCCCCCTCGCCATACGGTGCCCCTCCTGCATATACGGGCACGGAGCCCTGTTCGCCTCCACCGCTCCTCAGATTCCTCGACCCAGGCCACCGGCGATGTCTACACCGCACCGCCACACCACCTCCCGGTGCACTAGGACTCCCACCCCACTACTTCAACATGCTGGCCACCTACGGCACCATACGCATACAACCAGCTGCCCCCTCTACCCGAAGTCAACGTGCAAGCTCATGGCCCCTCTGCTCCTCCTCAGCAGCCATCCTAGGATCAAGCCGCCTTCATCAACACCATGAACAATTTAACCCTAAATAACGAAGGTACGGATTGGATTCTCTATTCTAGTGCATCCTCGCATATGTCTTCAAATATGAATTTGTTGTCACTTGTTTCATGCTTTCTCTACAATCACCATTGTCGATGGCTCCACAATTCATGTTTCTTCCACTGGACATTCTTACATAACTTCCTCTTATGCCAATTTTCTTGTACGCAATGCTCTTGTTGTCCCTTCCTTAATCAAAAATCCTATTTCTATTCGCCAATTCTGCATTGACAATAAAGTTATTCTAGCTTTTGACCCTTTTGGTTTGTCTGTGATGGATCTGAAAACGGGGGAGGTTCTCGCTCAGTACAATAGCACGGGCGATCTTTATCCGCTTCAGTGCGCCACATCCACCCCTCTGCCATGCTTGCATCAGCTTGATTTATGGCATTGTCGCTTGGCCACCCCAATAAAACCACTTTGTCGCCTTTACTTCAAGAAATTTGTATCCCTAGTTCTAGTGTTCCTCATAATCCCCCTCTCTCTAATGCCTGTCAATGCGGCAAACATGTTAGATTACCTTTTGAAACCTCTACTACCATTAGCACTTTTCCGTTTGAGTTACTTCATTATGATTTATGGACCTCTCCGGTTCCTAGTGTTTCTGGTTATAAATATTATCTTGTGATCTTGGATGATTATTCTCATTATATTTGGACTTTTCCTATCCGTGCTAAATCTGATTTGCATGCAATTTTTCTTAATTTTGACAAGACGCTTTCACGCACTTTGGCTTGCCAATTCGTTTTATTCAATGTGATAATGATCGTGAATTTGACAACACTCAAAACGGTAACTTCTTTCTCTCAAGGCATTCTTCTTTGTTTTTCATGTCCTTATACATCCTCTCAAAACGGAAAAGCTGAACGTTCTCTTCATTCTATAAATGACATTCTTTACACATTGCTTTTACAAGCTTCTCTTCCTTCTCGTTTTTGGGCAGAAGCCCTTCGCACCGCCACGCTACTTCTAAATATTTGACCAACCAAAACATGCCCTCTTTATTCGCTTTTCAATCTCTCTTTCTCCCATCTAGATTATTCTTTTTTGCGTGTTTTTGGTTGCCTATGCTTTCCCAACACTGCCTCTACCGCCTCCAACAAACTAGAACCATGTTCTTTACCTTGTATTCACCTTGGTCTTTCTGATGATCACAAAGGATATCGATGTTTTGATCCATCTTTTAGTCGCGTTCTTGTCTCTCGACATGTCACATTCGATGAAAATACTTTCCCTATGTTGCCACCAAAACCACACCACAAATCCAACCAACCACCGCCACCACCAAAACCTCCACTAGTACACCCTATAGTCATCCTCGCCACGGCAGACTTTTTGCCCTATTTTCCTGCCGATTTTTCTGAACCATCACCGGCAGCCTCTCGTCCACCCCACCTCTGTCGCGGCAGATTTTAGCGCTGACTCGCTGCCACAACAGCCAACCGGGCCCTCTTCTCCTTCCTCTTCCATGTCAGCCATCGAAACACCCACTCCCTCCACCTCTTCCTCCAATTCATTGACCACCTCTCCTCCATCTACTCCACCATTGTTGGTTCAATCATAGAGTATGCTTCCGCAGGGGAGTGTATGGAATATAAAGAGCCGCCACTGGCTCTTCAAAGACATATGCAACCTAGCTCAAGCAGCTTGGTGACAGAGAACTATACAGGAGTTGGACATGGCATTAGGGAGCTCATCCTTCGGATGAGCAACATGGCTGCCAAATTGAAGGCCATGGAATCTGATCTAGAGATAAGGCATGCTCTCTTTGCCCACCTGGTAATGGTGTGACTTCCTCAACAGTTTGAGAACTTTGTTGTCAATTACAATATGGCCCCTGAAAAATGGGACATAGAAAAGACTATCGCCATGTGTACTCAAGAAGAGGAGAGGCTCAAAGCCCAGAATGGAGGTTCCTTGAAATTTGTCAAGGACAACAAGAAAAGGAATTTCACTCAAAGAAACCATGGCTCCCCTACTAAGCCATATGGTAAAGCTCCCATGTACTATCAAGATCGAGAGGCCTGCTCTTCTAGTGGACAAAGATGCATGTATTCATCATGCAAGAAAGGGCATTTCAACAAAGATTGCTCGCTTGGTTAAAGGAGCTAATGGCAAGAAAAGGTAACAATATAGTTTCATTTGTGAATGAATCCATGTATACACATTTTTCAAAAATCTACTTCATGGATTGACTTAGGTGCAACTGCTCATGTTGCAAATTCATTACAGGAGTCCATTCGACGAGGATTATGAGAAGAAGCGAAGGATGCGATGAAGTCGCAAATGGAACTTAGCGGATCTTGAGGTCACTGGGACATCTCCTTGAGCTTGCTGCTGGATCGACGATCTTTCTTACGGATGTCCTCTATGCTTCTTCTTTGCATAGAAATTTTAATAAGTGTATCGTGTTTGAACAAAGTAAACTTTGAATGTCATTGTGGGCATGGCCAGGTGCCATTTATTGTAATAAAGATTGTGTGGGTGTTGCTTTCCTTCATAATGAGCTTCTTTAATTATCTACTCGTGAAAAGTTTATTCTGTGTGTAATGTGAAAAGCATGTTTCTTCCGAATAAAGATCCAAATAAAAGAATGAGAACTCATGACTGTCGAAATTATGGCACTATCGCTTAGGCCATATTTCGAGGGGAGAATAGAAAGACTAGTTGTGAACATGAAGAGTCTCGCCACAACACCTAAGGGTGTGGGGAGCCCACCAAGCCAAAATATTTAATCGAATCAAAATATAGCAAAGCTTGACCCTCAAAGTCAGTTGCCATTTCATTGGCTATCCTGAAAAGTCAAAAGGTCTTCGCTTTCACCGCCAAGACAGATACACAAAGTTTGTAGAAACGTCAAGAGGATGAAATGACGAGGGGAGCATGGTAACTCGGAAAATTGATCTTGAGGAGAAGAGGGTGCATGCACTTAATCCGATGACTCAGAGCCATTCTTCGAGCTACCCGCTGCTCCTCGTGATCGATAACCCTAGAGGTTGTGGTGCAAGCACTGCTGTAACTTCACCCATGACAATAGTGAGTGAAGATTTGGAACCTGTCCGCCAGGAGCCGATTAAACCCACTGTTGAGCATGAAAGGGAGTAGCGGCAGCCACCACGAGAAGATGCATTGCATGATGAGAAATTTGGATTTAGAGAGAATGTTGAGGACGACTATGTTTACGCAAAGTTTAAAAGTGGGAGATACATCTTCCTAATTCTGTATGTGGATTTATCTTGCTTGCTAGAAGCGATGTCAGTCTACTACTAGAAACAAAGAAGTCCTTGTCCTCAAACTTTGATATGAAAGATCTTGGTGAAGCTTCATATGTTTTGGGCATAAAAATTCACCGAGATAGGACAAATGGGGTTGTAGGATTGTTGCAGAAGGCATACCTAGATAAGGTTCTAAAGAAATACAATATGCATGCATGCAATACCACACCTGCTCCTATAATCAAGGGCGGAAGTTTTGGGAAATTTCAATGTCTCAAGAGTCAATATGAGATCGATCAAAATGAAAGTGGTACCATATGCTTCGCCGCTGAAGCTTACAGTATGCACACGCGTGCACTCGCCCTGACTTAGCTTTTATCACCGAGATACTTGGCAGATATCAAGAGAATCCAGGCATACAGCACTGGAAGATAGTAAAGAAAGCTTTGTGTTATGCGCAAGGCACAAAAGACCTCATGCTAACATATAGGAGGTCTGATTCCCTAGAAATAAAAGGGTATTCGTACGCTTATTTTGTGGGAGAAAGAGACGATCGAAAGTCCATGACAGGATACGCCTTTACTCTCGTAGGAGGGGCTATTTCGTGGAGAAGCTCCAAACAGTCAATAGTTGCACCATCCACCATGTATGTAGAATTTATAGCATATTATGAGGCAACATGGCAGGCAATGTGGTTAAAGAAATTTATACCCGACTTGAAAGTGGTAGATTGCATTGACAAACCACTAAAGATGTACTGTGACAACGAGCCCGCAGTATTCTATGCTCACAACAACAAGTCGAGTAATGCCTCCAAACCAACGGAGATAAAATATTATGTTGTGAGAGATAAGATCCAGGATCACACTATAAGACTCGAGCATATAAGGACAAAGGATATGCTTGCAGATCCGCTAACGAAAGGCTTACCACCCAATGTGTTCAAGAGCACTTAGTCGGCATGGATTTAAGGGAAAGCCTATGATTCCTGGATCAAAGAGGCCCAAAAGAAACATAATTTGTTTCAAAACTAGAGGTATATTGTAGTTGTCTGATTCTATCAGCAATTGAGCTGTGACGATGAAACATGCTCTATATACCGAACCGTGGTGAAACGAGTAAAGTGTAAAGTATAAATGAAAGTTGAGATCAAGGGGAGAATGTTAGATTGATTTCTTCCGCTCGATCCCAACGGATCGAACACGCCTTCGACTCGCGCTTCTAATTGGGGGCGCCCAACCGAACAAGGTTGGTGGGGCCCCGTGGCAGCGCTTATAAAGAGGAGGTGGGGCCGGGCACATGTAATGAGGTTCGTCACGCCGCCTCCCCCAATCGACATCCCTTCTGATCTAGGGTTAGCGCTTAGCCACGGAAAGACTCACCACCGCCGCCACCTTACTGACGCCACGCCGCCGCCTCCGCCATGGTTAACGCCTCGCTCATCGAGCCGTAACGAAGGTACACACCTCTATCTTCCTCTCTCTCTCAGTCTAGTTCTACCTAGCAAGGCATCTACCCTAGCAGATCATAATAGCAGCCTAACAGCCACCACCCACGGTCGGGAGTCTTGGTTGTTCCCCATGCCTCTCATGCCCACGAACACGATCTTCTTGTCTGCCGCACATGCGCCGGCACCGTGCTCTGAGGTGACTACGTTTGGAAGAGAAGACTTCGCTAGCGTGAGGCAGAGCAGCAGCGTGAGGACAATATTCTTGGTCTACAAGACTTCACTAGTGTGTTGTGTTGTAGGCATGAGATGCTCTATGGTGTGTTGGAGTTCGTACTATAAATAGGCAACTGAGTGCGATGGAGAGGTCAAGGCAGGTGGAAGAGCGTAAATAGGATGAACCACTTAACTAGGAAAGGTAGATCCCGAGCCAATGAAGACCGGGTTTATAAATTTTAGACTTGAGAGGCTCAAACCCTGCTTCGAGAAAGGCTCGCTGTCCAAACCATTTTGGTGTCATGTTCTATAGTTAGGGGAAGCCTAGTATATAATGTTTTTATTTGTTGATCAGGACAAGTTTTGAGCTCTGATTACTCTAGCTAACAAGTTCTTATTACCATCAGCATCTAGGTAGGTTGGGGAGAAGAATGACAGGGAGTGAGAGCAAACAGCCTCCTACGTACCATAAAAACTTGTGCTTTATACATCCGTATATTTGTCTTAGATTTATCTAGACACAAATTTCCTCCATAAATATTTATTTATGTGGTTCTTGAGTAACATAGTGTTGTTAACTAAAACAACCTAGCTAAGAGAAATTGGAGTGGATGTCAAAATGTTGTTTGCGTGAGAGCAATGAAACTGTTGAGCATTTGTTTCTCTCTTGCCCTTTCGCTCACATATTATGGCGGATGATTTATTTGACTTACAATATGTTTGGAAACTGCTTGAATGGGATGAATAAAGATAACAAAGCAAGCATACGTATTGGAGTGTCGCCTTTATGTTGGGCAATTTGGAATTGCAGTAATGACATGGTCTTTAAAAAAACAGTTCTATCAATTTTTCCAGGTTATTCACTTGGCTACATATTGATCGTTCTTTGGTCCAACCTTCTCAGGGCGATCAGCGAGAGAGTATGGTTTCTGGCTGCAACCGATTGCTCAGGTGGCACAGGATTTCTACTACCTGGCTATTGGGTGACAGCGCACTAGTATAATCCAAGATTCTTAGTCTGTCTATGGCATTTTGTCATTGGTTTTAGATGGTTGATACATGTCTCAACTCTTTATGATCCATGATTGTATCGCATCGATTCTATAAACTTTGCAATAAAGGTTGTGTGCATCATCATGATGCAAAGGCCGGGCTACGCTCCCATTTTGAAAAAAAAGATTTATCTTAGATACGGATGTATCTAGTTATAAAACATATGTATATACATCATACATCCGTATATAGGTAAATTAGAGACAACTAATTTAAGCTCGAGGAGTTTTTCAACCAATAACTGAAAGGATCTCAAACCATAAGTAAGCACCGAACATCTTGCTCACCACAAGCTTTGACAAGCTCATGGCAGTTAGTCTCTGAGGTTAATCTCAGAACCCTATTTATCTCGCAAAAATGTCCCCATCTCAAAATGCTAGCGCTTCAGTAATCAGTGGATTAGTTATCCCTATAAGGACAGAACTTTCAACAAAATTAAATCCATGGTAGTACTCCCTATGGTAGACACGTGATGTTAGCGTGCCGGTTCACAGCTTGACATCACGCCGATTTCGAGGGCGTGTGGCTAGTCAAGGATTGTTCCTACGCGTGTAAAAACCTTGCCGGTCAGTACACCAGCGAACCAATACAGCCACGATGTGGATCAGTTTGTCAGTTTGGACAATCAAACATAACGAGTTGAGAACATCCCGAAATTGCATGGCATCCAACCGTTAGCTAGTCTGATACACTACCTAGTACGCAGTAATCCATGTCTCACCCACTGGCCAAGAACCTAGTTGCGCATACACCGTGAGCAGCTACTTCCACGCAAGTGTGAAGCCTGCCACATGCTACCAGGGTATGAGGGTGTAAACCAAACCAAGTGACGCCTCGTACCCTGGCACAAGCTATCAGGCTACTCTCCACGCAAATCTGGGGCAGATGGGGAGGGTACGAGGGTGTAAACCACGGAATTAAGTCTGAGTGCGGCTGTAGTGAATGTTTGTTCAGCAAATAAGGAGGAGTTGAGCGGCTGGTGCTTGTAATTTCTAAAGTCAGGGCTTCTATATTCAGAACTTGAGCTCCTCAAAGCCTAGTTATGACAAAAACACCGGGCCAAAAGTTTTGGTGCCACTATGCCTAAGGAGTATAAATAAGAGGTAACCCAGGCATAAATTGATAGTTCAATTCGTGAAGTGTTTTGAACCATAATCACTCATTTACCCAGAATAGCATCACGAATTGAAATTACAAAATTTACTGTTGTGGGTGAGAGATCAAACCATGAAAAACTTTTGTTTGAGAAACCATCATCAATAGCATTTTGACAAATCAACCCAAATATTGCGAATGGAGAAATTAATTGTGAATTATTGTGAGCTTCCTAGTTCGGATTTTCCACTCTTATGATCGCCATATCCAACATCTTTGCCCAACTATGCATCTTCTAACAATTGCTTGACCGATACTTGCAGCATATGTCTATTGTGTGCTCCTAAAGTACAATGTTTTCCAAGTTTTCTTTAAAAGTTACCATAACACGGAAGTTGATTATTTAGAATAGAAATTTGAAAAACAACATCTTGAGCAACACCCAACCCACAAACATCCACAAACTTTTTACACTTTGTGGTCTCAAGTTTCTGCCGATTTAGGTGATATGTGATTTCTAAACTAATACTACACTGTTACTTAGACTTTTCACCTTTACGTAAAAGAGACCAACCATATGGCTGTTTACCTTGATCGTAAGGGCAACGTGCACTTGCACCAATGTATGGCTATAGTACAGTAAAATATGTCACACTTAAAGATGAAGCTCTGGATTAGTACATAAGGATGGCTATTTACCATGATCGTTAGGGATACTTGCACCTGCACTAATATATGGCTCTAGTATAGTAAAATATATCACACATAAAGATGAATCTCTGAATTAGTACATAAGATGAATCTCTGAACTAAACGAGTACAATTTTTCCTACCAACAAGCTAACAAGCAATTCAATGAATAAACTGCATCCATGTGAACTGGATGCATGTTTGTCATGAATGGACTGCGCCATTTGAACATGATGTGTGTTTGATCCAAATCGTATTGTTCATGAACAATGATGAGGATCAATCATCCAACAAATAAATTTAAAACTAGCTAAATAGGTGATGAATGAGACATGTGTGTGATCAAATTGGCAACCAAAATAATGGAAAATAATCGCCATGCTTCGTGAAAATATACTCTCAGGTATGGGTATCAATGCTAAAAGATATGGTGGAACATTGATTGTGACTTTATTTTCTGATCAAGAGAGCCCATGTTCCTTACTATTAAAAGGCTAGCTCTTAATCCTTGATGCATAAAGATGTAAATGTTATGATTGAATGAGTCTAGGCTCGGTGGCCTCACCTGCCGCCGCTGCCGTGTGGGCCATGTGACGGTGGGCCTGCATCAAGGGTTTGGGGGTTCATGTGGTTCATTTGTTCGCTTGCCTCCTGCTCCGCCAGAGGGGTCAGCCGCCGACGGTGGTGTGGAGACTACTAGTTTGTATGAACAAAGTAGGTGGTCCTAGGATTCCTCCGCATCAAGATGTAGATCTGTTGGCTGCCTACAATTGTTGTTCTAGCATGGAGCAGCGTGTTCGAAGGCTCATGGCGAACTCCCATGGACGATCATGCCTGGATATTGCTGGATCGGAAGGAATTCTGTCGTGCACACCCTTAATTTTTCTAGCCGCTTGGTTTGGGCTCGCTATCAGCTACCATCGTGTGCCATGTCTTTGACGCATCCATTGTGAATTTAAATGCAGCGAATGTCATAAAAGCATGAACATGTGGGCTAGTGATGGTGATTTAAATCTTTGTGGCGAAGAGGAACTGCATGAAAACTATATATCTAATACATGTTCCTGCTTTCATGAAATCAACACTAGGATAATCCTAGTGTTAAATATACTCTCTTTTGAATTTTCTACTATATGAAAACTATATATCTAATCATGTTTGTCTTTGTTTCCACCCAATAGTAGAAAATTGAAATGACAGTAAATTTAACACAAGGATAATTCATCGATCACTTAAATTTTCTTGGAGAAATCCAACATGCCCGTGCTGGAGGAGGACATAAATTTAGTAAATAGCAAGGTCAAGCGGGATGGGAGAGTAACAAGAAATTTACAATGAATCACAATGGAAGGAAAAATTCGCAAATATCCAGGCCAGTGGGCAGTGTTGGGACTGATTTATCTTGACTCATATTACCATTTTTAATCATCCAATACTCCATGCTCACCCGCTTGAACTAGAATGCTAGTCATACAACTGTAATGCTTAACGGCAGTTTTTTATATAACCGACAATCTAGAACACTATATTTATGATACGTTTCTTTTAATTTCTGCAACAACTCTTACCATCTGATCCATCCCGAATACCACTACTCGTCCACAAAATGGAAATGCTTATGAGCAGAAATAGAGTACACGTAGAGTTTATATGATCAAATGGAAATGCATAATTAGAGTATATACCATCTGATCCATCCCAAGTACCACTACTCAGCAACTCTATTATTACCATCTGATCCAAGTAGCACTACATGTACGCCGGCTGATTTCGAGGACGTGTTTGCTAGTCACCGACGAAGCAACGGCGTCCCCGCGTAGGCGCACATAACGCATTTACCCATGGATTGTTCCTACGCTGCAAAACCTCGCCGGTGGGCAGACCACCCGAACCAACACAGCCACGTTGTAGATCAGTTTGTCACTTGAGCACAATATCATAACGAGTTGAGAAGATCCAGAAAATCACATGGCATCCAACAGTTGTCTGGTACGAGACCTAGTACGACGCAGTAATCCATGTCTCACCCACTCGCTTCAATCCATTGCCTGCTACATGCTCTGGTACGTGACGTGCAACTGCAGCGGATAACGCCACCACCGCCGGCTCTGCTGCAGTACCTTCCGCCGAGGCCGCTGAAGGAGAGGCATCCGCCGCCTAGCGTAACACCACCAGCGGCACCGACGCCTCTGATCCCGGTGAAGACACCGGCACTGTTGTTGCCGAAGACCGCGCCGTAGCTGCTGCTGCTCACGGCCGGAGGCGCCACAGCAGGTTCTGTCGGCGCTGCACTCACAGCCCCTCTTCTTCCACCTCTAGCTCAAACTAGAACAATGGAGTTTTCCCGGCATTTAACGCCGCGTCGCCGAACGGTCTGTATCTTGGCTTTATTTCAGCTGGCTACATGGCTCACAACCACACACCGCGAAAGTTTAGCTAGTACAGCTTAAATAGGCAGCAGAGGGACTAACCCACTAACCGACGCACGCACACCACGCACCACGCGCCGCTAATGCCATGCACTAACCTACTAACTAATTTATTGCCTGATCCACTTGACCTGGCCAACGTACACACGCAGCTAACAAACTTTCTCAAGATTAGTGCCAACAGGTTCCCTATGCCTCCCATGCCCATGAATAAGTTATTTTTATACGGCGGCTCGGAAAAGGCCATAGCCAGGTTCTCTCTTGTATTTGTTCTGCCTCAGATGCATCTGCTAATGCACATGTGGTGCGGGTCAAGGTGCATTTCACGTTTTAAGTAGGCCGCGACGAGGAGTACATAGGACAAGCAGAGGCCGGGGCATATGGGGAGGGTCCGAGGGTGTAAACCACAGAGTTAAGTCTCAGTGTTGTTGTAGTGAATGTTTGTTCAGCAAATAAGGAAGAGTGAGCGGCTGCCGGTGCTTGTAATTTCTAAAGTCAGGGCCTCTGTATTTTGAATTTGAGCTCCTCAAAGCCTAGTTATGAAAAAAAAACTCCCAGGGCCAATCTCTTTGGGGCCACTATGCCTAAGGAATCCAAATTGTTGGATATAGTGAGATAGTTCGGAGCATAAATAAGAGGTAACCCAAGGTATCAATTTGACAGTTCAATTCTTGAAATGTTTTGAACCATAATCACTCATTTACTCTGAATAGCATTACATAATTGTAATATGAAAATTACAGACGTGGGTGAGAGATCAAACCTGGAACAACTTTTCTTTGAGAAACCAGCATCAACAACATTTTGACAAATCCACCCCAAACGTTGCCAATGGAGAAATTCCTGTGAATTATTGCGAGCTTCCTAGTTTGGATTCTCTACTCCTATGATCGCCATATCCAACATCTTTGCCCAACTACGCATCCTGTAACAATTGCTTGACCGATATTTGAAGCATATGCCTATTGTGTGCTCCTAACGCACAATGGTTTCCAAGTTTTCTTTAAAAAGTTACCATAACACAGAAGTTGATTTATTTGTAAGAGAAATTTCAAAAAACAAAATATGGAGCAACATCCAGCCCACAGACATCCATAAACTGTTTACACTTTGTGGTCACAAGTTTCTGCCGATTTAGGTGATATGCGACTTTTAAACTGATACTACACTATTATGAGACTCTTCACCTTTACGTAAAAGAGAACAACTATATAGCTGTTTACTTTGATCTAAGAGCAAGGGCAATAGTAGAGCCAGCTGTTGACTATAAGCCATGTCCATGTCATCTAGAGTCAATCTAATAGCCAACATGTACAATAGTTAGAGGTATAAATATACTACTTTATTAATGTATGACCCACTTTTCACTCTCACATAGTGCGTAGGAGCACGTGCTGCAGCTGGCTCTTAACTAAGCACCCACTTCTCTTCTCTCTCCTCTTCTCTCTCATCCAACTAAGCACAAATATATTATTTTAAGTCCTATAGTCTGCTGACTGGACCTTATTGTACTTGCTCTAAGGGCAACGTGCACTTGCATTAATGTCTGGCTATAATACAGTGAAATATGTCACACTTAAAGATGAAGCTCTGAATTAGTACATAAGAATGGCTATTTACCTTGATCGTAAGGGAGAAGTGTATTTCCACTAATATATAGCTCTATTATAGCAAACTATGTCACACTTAAAGATGAAGCTCTAAATTAGTACATAATATTAGAGTATAGGTCGGTGGCCGGTTGTGTCCTGGCCGAACCGGCCTCCCCTCTCTCCTATTTGAATTGTAACTCTATCTCTATTAGTCTTGGAGTCCAAATCGGTTTGTAATCTATATAAATAGCCCATTGAGGAACATATCAATATAGTTATTATCCTCCAATCGTCTCCAACTATCATGGTATCAGAAGCCTAGGTTTCCGCCCTCGGTATGACATCATACCACCGCCTCGGCCGACTCGGCCTCTCTTCTCCATGGCCGAGTTCCGCGCTGCCAGTGCCCCAACTTCTTCCTCTACCTCCTCTACAACCACCCAACAAATCTATCCCCACCTCCTTAAAATCTCCCTAGCCGACACCATTGCCGACGTCTCCCCCTTCATCCCGATCTCGCTTGCTCTCGACGCCCACAACTTCTACCATTGGCGCCACCTGTTCACCATCCACCTCGGCCGATGCGGCCTCTGCCACCACATTCATCCCTCCTACCTTCCGCAGCCCGCTGATCCTCGGTGGGTGAAAGACGACCTCGCCATCATCCAGTGGATCTACACTCGCATCTCCACGGAACTCTTCAACCCGGTCTCCTCCTCCGACGCCACCGCCACCGAACAATGGGCTTCTCTTCAAAAGTTGTTCTAGGATTACTCCGACGCGCACATCAGCGCCCTCAACACCGAGATCCACACGACCACCTGTGGAGATGCCCCGTCACCGCCTTCTACCAAAGGATCAAGGCCACCAATGACTAGCTCCGTGAATTTGGTGATCACTTCAACGACCGCACCCTCATCAACGCCCTCCTCGTCAGCCTCGGTGACCAGTTCAGCAGTCCTTCATCCCCATGCTCAAGCCGTACCCCACCTTCAAAGAGGTCCGCTCTATGCTCCATCAAGAGGAAAAGAACCAAGCATGCAAGGCGCAGCGGCCGCAGCAGGTGTTCCACGCTGCCATCCCCTCTGCCGCGGCAACGATTCACGCTGTCGGGCTCCCGCGGCAGCTTGATGTGCCTCCTTCTTCTACCGCGGCAGTTGTGCTCCTGCTCCTCCACCAGGCTGGCGCTCGAGCCCCAACTACAGGGCAAGAATCTGATTTACCGGCCTCCTTAACCTCGACCCACCACTGCACCATCGTCATCGACCGCCCCAGCGCCCTCAACTCTCGACATGACCACTGCAGCACGACCCTTGGACTGACCTTGTGCAAGCATGGTGGATGTCGTGGTCGGCCCCCTCGCCATACGGTGCCCCTCCTGCATATACGGGCACGTGGAGCCCTGTTCTTCGCCCCTCCACCGGCTCCCTCAGATTCCTCGGACCCAGGCCACCGGCGCATGTCTACACCGGCACCGCTACACCACCTCCCGGCGCACTAGGACTCCCACCCCACTACTTCAACATGCTGGCCACCTACGGCACCATACGCATACAACCAGCTGCCCCCTCTACCCGAAGTCAACGTGCAAGCTCATGGCCCCTCTGCTCCTCCTCAGCAGCCATCCTAGGATCAAGCCGCCTTCATCAACACCATGAACAATTTAACCCTAAATAACGAAGGTACGGATTGGATTCTCGATTCTAGTTCATCCTCGCATATGTCTTCAAATATGAATTTGTTGTCAGCTTGTTTCCCTCATGCTTTCTCTACAATCACCATTGTCGATGGCTCCACAATTCATGTTTCTTCCACTGGACATTCTTACATAACTTCCTCTTATGCCAATTTTCTTGTACGCAATGCTCTTGTTGTCCCTTCCTTAATCAAAAATCCTATTTCTGTTCGCCAATTATGCATTGACAATAAAGTTATTCTAGCTTTTGACCCTTTTGGTTTGTCTGTGATGGATCTGAAAACGGGGGAGGTTCTCGCTCAGTACAATAGCACGGGCGATCTTTATCCGCTTCCAGGTGCGCCTACATCCACCCCCTGTGCCATGCTTGCATCAGTTGATTTATGGCATTGTCGTCTTGGCCACCCCAATAAAACCACTTTGTCGTCTTTACTTCAAGAAATTTGTATCCCTAGTTCTAGTGTTCCTCATAATCCCCCTCTCTCTAATGCCTGTCAATGCGGCAAACATGTTAGATTACCTTTTGAAACCTCTACTACCATTAGCACTTTTCCGTTTGAGTTACTTCATTATGATTTATGGACCTCTCCGGTTCCTAGTGTTTCTGGTTATAAATATTATCTTGTGATCTTGGATGATTATTCTCATTATATTTGGACTTTTCCTATCCGTGCTAAATCTGATTTGCATGCAATTTTTCTTAATTTTTGACAGTACGTTCTCACGCACTTTGGCTTGCCAATTCGTTTTATTCAATGTGATAATGATCGTGAATTTGACAACACTCAAAACGGTAACTTCTTTCTCTCTCAAGGCATTCTTCTTTGTTTTTCATGTCCTTATACATCCTCTCAAAACGGAAAAGCTGAACGTTCTCTTCATTCTATAAATGACATTCTTTACACATTGCTTTTACAAGCTTCTCTTCCTTCTCGTTTTTGGGCAGAAGCCCTTCGCACCGCCACGCTACTTCTAAATATTTGACCAACCAAAACATGCCCTCTTTATTCGCCTTTTCAATCTCTCTTTCTCTCCCATCTAGATTATTCTTTTTTGCGTGTTTTTGGTTGCCTATGCTTTCCCAACACTGCCTCTACCGCCTCCAACAAACTAGAACCATGTTCTTTACCTTGTATTCACCTTGGTCTTTCTGATGATCACAAAGGATATCGATGTTTTTATCCATCTTTTAGTCGCGTTCTTGTCTCTCGACATGTCACATTCGATGAAAATACTTTCCCCTATGTTGCGACCAAAACCACACCACAAATCCAACCAACCACCGCCACCACCAAAACCTCTCCACTAGTACACCCTATAGTCATCCCTGCCACGGCAGACTTTTGCCCTATTTTCCTGCCGTGGCGATTTTCTGCCGAACCACCGCGGCAGCCTCGTCCACCCCACCTCATCATGGCAGATTTTAGCTGACTCGCTGCCACAACAGCCAACCGGCCCTCTTCTCCTTCCTCTTCCATGTCAGCCATCGAAACACCCACTCCCTCCACCTCTTCCTCCAATTCATTGACCACCTCTCCTCCATCTACTCCACCATTGTTGGTTCAATCATAGAGTATGCTTCCTCAGGGGAGTGTATGGAAAATATAAAGAGCCAGTTCACTGGCTCTTCAAAGACATATGCAACCTAGCTGCTGAAGCAGTTGGTGACAGAGAACTATACAGGAGGTGGACATGGCATTAGGGAGCACATCCTTCGGATGAGCAACATGGCTGCCAAATTGAAGGCCATGGAATCTGATCTAGAGATAAGGCATGCTCTCTTTGCCCACCTGGTAATGGTGTGACTTCCTCAACAGTTTGAGAACTTTGTTGTCAATTACAATATGGCCCCTGAAAAATGGGACATAGAAAAGACTATCGCCATGTGTACTCAAGAAGAGGAGAGGCTCAAAGCCCAGAATGGAGGTTCCTTGAACTTTGTCAAGGACAACAAGAAAAGGAATTTCACTCAAAGAAACCATGGCTCCCCTACTAAGCCATATGGTAAAGCTCCCATGCACTATCAGCATCAGCAGAGGCCTGCTCTTCTAGTGGACAAAGATGCATGTATTCACTGCGGCAAGAAAGGGCATTTCAACAAAGATTGCTCTGTTTGGTTAAAGGAGCTAATGGCAAGAAAAGGTAACAATATAGTTTCATTTGTGAATGAATCCATGTATACACATTTTTCAAAATCTACTTCATGGATTGACTTAGGTGCAACTGTTCATGTTGCAAATTCATTACAGGGAGTCCATTCGACGAGGATTATGAGAAGAAGCGAAGGATGCGATGAAGTCGCAAATGGAATCCTAGCGGATCTTGAGGCCGCTGGGGACATCTCCTTGGAGCTTGCTGCTGGATCGACGATCTTTCTTACGGATGTCCTCTATGCTTCTTCTTTTGCATAGAAATTTTAATAAGTGTATCGTGTTTGAACAAAGTAAACTTTGAATGTCATTGTGGACATGGCCAGTGTGCCATTTATTGTAATAAAGATTGTGTGGGTGTTGCTTTCCTTCATAATGAGCTTCTTTTAATTATCTACTCGTGAAAAAGTTTATTCTGTGTGTAATGTGAAAAAGCATGTTTCTTCGTCGAATAAAGATCCAAATAAAAGAATGAGAACTCATGACTCGTCGAAATTATGGCACTATCGTTTAGGCCATATTTCGAGGGGGAGAATAGAAAGACTAGTTGTGAACATGAAGAGTCTCGCTACAACACCTAAGGGTGTGGGGGAGCCCAGCCGAAGCCAAAGTATTTAATCGAAATCAAAATATAGCAAAGCTTGACCCCAAAAAGTCAGTTGCCATTTCATTGGCTATCCTGAAAAGTCAAAAGGTCTTCGTTTCTACTGTCAAGACAGATACACAAAGTTTGTAGAAACGAGAGGATGAAATGACGAGGGGGAGCATGGTAACTCGGAAAATTGATCTTGAGGAGAAGAGGGTGCATGCACTTAATCCGATGACTCAGGAGCCATTCTTCGAGCTACCCGTCGTTCCTGCATCGATAACCCTAGAGGTTGTGGTGCAAGCACCTGTTGCAACTTCACCCATGACAATAGTGAGTGAAGATTTGGAACCTGTCCGCCAGGAGCCGATTAAACCCACTGTTGAGCATGAAAGGGAGTAGCGGCAGCCACCACGAGAAGATGCATTGCATGATGAGAAATTTGGATTTAGAGAGAATGTTGAGGACGACTATGTTTACGCAAAGTTTAAAAGTGGGAGATACATCTTCCTAATTCTGTATGTGGACGATATCTTGCTTGCTAGAAGCGATGTCAGTCTACTACTAGAAACAAAGAAGTCCTTGTCCTCAAACTTTGATATGAAAGATCTTGGTGAAGCTTCATATGTTTTGGGCATAAAAATTCACCAAGATAGGACAAATGGGGTTCTAGGATTGTTGCAGAAGGCATACCTAGATAAGGTTCTAAAGAAATACAATATGCATGCATGCAATACCACACCTGCTCCTATAATCAAGGGCGGAAGTTTTGGGAAATTTCAATGTCTCAAGAGTCAATATGAGATCGATCAAAATGAAAGTGGTACCATATGCTTCGGCCGTTGGAAGCTTACAGTATGCACACGCGTGCACTCGCCCTGACTTAGCTTTTATCACCGAGATACTTGGCAGATATCAAGAGAATCCAGGCATACAGCACTAGAAGATAGTAAAGAAAGCTTTGTGTTATGCACAAGGCACAAAAGACCTCATGCTAACATATAGGAGGTCTGATTCCCTAGAAATAAAAGGGTATTCGTACGCTTATTTTGTGGGAGAAAGAGACGATCGAAAGTCCATGAAAGGATACGCCTTTACTCTCGTAGGAGGGGCTATTTCGTGGAGAAGCTCCAAACAGTCAATAGTTGCACCATCCACCATGTATGTAGAATTTATAGCATATTATGAGGCAACATGGCAGGCAATGTGGTTAAAGAAATTTATACCCGACTTGAAAGTGGTAGATTGCATTGACAAACCACTAAAGATGTACTGTGACAACGAGCCCGCAGTATTCTATGCTCACAACAACAAGTCGAGTAATGCCTCCAAACCAACGGAGATAAAATATTATGTTGTGAGAGATAAGATCCAGGATCACACTATAAGACTCGAGCATATAAGGACAAAGGATATGCTTGCAGATCCGCTAACGAAAGGCTTACCACCCAATGTGTTCAAGAGCACTTAGTCGGCATGGATTTAAGGGAAAGCCTATGATTCCTGGATCAAAGAGGCCCAAAAGAAACATAATTTGTTTCAAAACTAGAGGTATATTGTAGTTGTCTGATTCTATCAGCAATTGAGCTGTGACGATGAAACATGCTCTATATACCGAACCGTGGTGAAACGAGTAAAGTGTAAAGTATAAATGAAAGTTGAGATCAAGGGGGAGAATGTTAGATTGACCTCTTCCGTTCGATCCCAACGGATCGAACACGCCCTTCGACTCGCGCCCTAATTGGGGGCGTCCAACCGAACAAGGTTGGTGGGGCCCCTGTGGCAGCGCTATAAAGAGGAGGTGGGGGCCGGGGCACATGTAATGAGGTTCGTCGCGCCGCCGCTCCCCCCACTGACATCCCTTCTGATCTAGGGTTAGCGCAAGCTACGGAAAGACTCACCACCGCCGCCACCTTACCGACGCTCACGCCGTCGCCCCTCTGCCATGGCCAACGCCTCTGGCTCATCGAGCCAGAACGAAGGTACACACCCTCTATCTTCCTCTCTCTCTTAGTCTAGTTCTACCCTAGCAAGGCATCTACCCTAGCAGATCATAATAGCAGCCTAACAGCCACCACCCACGGTCGGGAGTCTTGGTTGGTTCCCCATGCCTCTCATGCCCACGAACACGATCTTCTTGTCTGCCGCACATGCGCCGGCACCGTGCTCTGAGGTGACTACGTTTGGAAGAGAAGACTTCGCTAGCGTGAGGCAGAGCAGCAGCGTGAGGACAATATTCTTGGTCTACAAGACTTCACTAGTGTGTTGTGTTGTAGGCATGAGATGCTCTATGGTGTGTTGGAGTTCGTACTATAAATAGGCAGCTGAGTGCGATGGAGAGGTCAAGGCAGGTGGAAGAGCGTAAATAGGATGAACCACGAACTAGGAAAGGTAGATCCCGAGCCAATGAAGACCGGGTTTATAAATTTTAGACTTGAGAGGCTCAAACCCTGCTTCGAGAAAGGCTCGCTGTCCAAACCATTTTGGTGTCATGTTCTATAGTTAGGGGAAGCCTAGTATATAATGTTTTTATTTGTTGATCAGGACAAGTTTTGAGCTCTGATTACTCTAGCTAACAAGTTCTTATTACCATCAGCATCTAGGTAGGTTGGGGAGAAGAATGACAGGGAGTGAGAGCAAACAGCCTCCTACGTACCATAAAAACTTGTGCTTTATACATCCGTATATTTGTCTTAGATTTATCTAGACACAAATTTCCTCCATAAATATTTATTTATGTGGTTCTTGAGTAACATAGTGTTGTTAACTAAAAACAACCTAGCGAAGAGAAATTGGAGTGGATGTCAAAAATGTTGTTTGCGTGAGAGCAATGAAACTGTTGAGCATTTGTTTCTCTCTTGCCCTTTCGCTCACATATTATGGCGGATGATTTATTTGACTTACAATATGTTTGGAAACTGCTTGAATGGAATGAATAAAGATAACAAAGCAAGCATACGTATTGGAGTGTCGCCTTTATGTTGGGCAATTTGGAATTGCAGTAATGACATGGTCTTTAAAAAAAACAGTTCTATCAATTTTTTCCAGGTTATTCACTTGGCTACATATTGGATCGTTCTTTGGTCCAACCTTCTCAGGGCGTATCAGCGAGAGAGTATGGTTTCTGGCTGCAACCGATTGCTCTGTGTGGCACAGGATTTCTACTACCTGGCTATTGGGTGACAGCGCACTAGTATAATCCAAGATTCTTAGTCTGTCTATGGCATTTTTGTCATTGGTTTTTAGATGGTTGATACATGTCTCAACTCTTTATGATCCATGATTGTATCGTACTGATTCTATAAACTTTGCAATAAAAGGTTGTGTGCATCATCATGATGCAAAGGCCAGGGCTACGCTTCCCATTTTGAAAAAAAAAGATTTATCTTAGATACGGATGTATCTAGTTATAAAACATATGTATATACATCATACATCCGTATATAGGTAAATTAGAGACAACTAATTTAAGCCTGGAGGGAGTTTTTCGAACCAATAACTGAAAGGATCTCAAAACCATAAGTAAGCACCGAACATCTTGCTCACCACAAGCTTTGACAAGCTCATGGCAGTTAGTCTCTGAGGTTAATCTCGTGAACCCTATTTATCTCGCAAAAATGTCCCCATCTCAAAATGCTAGCGCTTCAGTAATCAGTGGATTAGTTATCCCTATAAGGACAGAACTTTCAACAAAATTAAATCCATGGTAGTACTCCCTATGGTAGACACGTGATGTTAGCGTGCCGGTTCACAGCTTGACATCACGCCGATTTCGAGGGCGTGTGGCTAGTCAAGGATTGTTCCTACGCGTGTAAAAACCTTGCCGGTCAGTACA
Source organism: Avena insularis (assembly GCA_023614405.1). Taxonomy (NCBI): domain Eukaryota; kingdom Viridiplantae; phylum Streptophyta; class Magnoliopsida; order Poales; family Poaceae; genus Avena; species Avena insularis. The sequence continues at coordinate 26,852,749 of CM042696.1, read as the reverse complement.
CCAGCGAACCAATACAGCCACGATGTGGATCAGTTTGTCAGTTTGGACAATCAAACATAACGAGTTGAGAACATCCCGAAAATTGCATGGCATCCAACCGTTAGCTAGTCTGATACACTACCTAGTACGTGTGCAATCCATGTCTCACCCACTCGCTGCGCAACCTAGTTGCAGACACCGTGAGCAGCTACTCTCCACGCAAGTGTGAAGCCTGCCACATGCTACCAGGGTATGAGGGTGTAAACCAAACCAAGTGACGCCTCGTACCCTGGCACAAGCTATCAGGCTACTCTCCACGCAAATCTGGGGCAGATGGGGGATGCGAGGTGTAAACCACGAATTAAGTCTGAGTGCGGCTGTAGTGAATGTTTGTTCAGCAAATAAGGAGGAGTTGAGCGGCGGCTGGTGCTTGTAATTTCTAAAGTCAGGGCTTCTATATTCAGAACTTGAGCTCCTCAAAGCCTAGTTATGACAAAAACACCGGGGCCAAAAGTTTTGGTGCCACTATGCCTAAGGAGTATAAATAAGAGGTAACCCAGGGCATAAATTACAGTTCAATTAAGTGAAGTGTTTTGAACCATAATCACTCATTTACCCAGAATAGCATCACGTAATTGAAATTACAAAATTTACTGTTGTGGGTGAGAGATCAAACCATGAAAAACTTTTGTTTGAGAAACCATCATCAATAGCATTTTGACAAATCAACCCGAAATATTGCGAATGGAGAAATTCGTGTGAATTATTGTGAGCTTCCTAGTTCGGATTTTCCACTCTTATGATCGCCATATCCAACATCTTTGCCCAACTATGCATCTTCTAACAATTGCTTGACCGATACTTGCAGCATATGTCTATTGTGTGCTCCTAAAGTACAATGTTTTCCAAGTTTTCTTTAAAGTTACCATAACACGGAAGTTGATTATTTAGAATAGAAATTTGAAAAACAACATCTTGAGCAACACCCAACCCACAAACATCCACAAACTTTTTACACTTTGTGGTCTCAAGTTTCTGCCGATTTAGGTGATATGTGATTTCTAAACTAATACTACACTGTTACGAGACTTTTCACCTTTACGTAAAAGAGACCAACCATATGGCTGTTTACCTTGATCGTAAGGGCAACGTGCACTTGCACCAATGTATGGCTATAGTACAGTAAAATATGTCACACTTAAAGATGAAGCTCTGGATTAGTACATAAGGATGGCTATTTACCATGATCGTTAGGGATACTTGCACCTGCACTAATATATGGCTCTAGTATAGTAAAATATATCACACATAAAGATGAATCTCTGAATTAGTACATAAGATGAATCTCTGAACTAAACGAGTACAATTTTTCCTACCAACAAGCTAACCGAAGCAATTTAATGAATAAACTGCATCCATGTGAACTGGATGCATGTTTGTCAACCATGAATGGACTGCGGCCATTTGAACATGATGTGTGTTTGATCCAAATCGTATTGTTCATGAACAATGATGAGGATCAATCATCCAACAAATAAATTTAAAACTAGCTAAATAGGTGATGAATGAGACATGTGTGTGATCAAATTGGCAACCAAAATAATGGAAAATAATCGGCCATGCTTCGTGAAAATATACTCTCAGGTATGGGTATCAATGCTAAAAGATATGGTGGAACATTGATTGTGACTTTATTTTCTGATCAAGAGAGCCCATGTTCCTTACTATTAAAAGGCTAGCTCTTAATCCTTGATGCATAAAGATGTAAATGTTATGATTGAATGAGTCTAGGCCTCGGTGGCCTCACCTGCCGCCGCTGCCGTTGGTGTGGGCCGCGGTGACGGTGGGCCCGGTACCGAAGGGTTTGGGGGTTCGCGTGGTTCATTTGTTCGCTTGCCTCCTGTTCCGCCAGAGGGGGTCAGCCGCCGACCGGTGGTGTGGAGACTACTGGTTTGCATGAACAAAGTAGGTGGTCCTAGGATTCCTCCCGCATCAAGATGTAGATCTGTTGGCTGCCTACAATTGTTGTTCTAGCATGGAGCAGCGTGTTCCGGAAGGCTCTGTTGGCGAACTCCCATGGACGCATCATGCCTGGATATTGCTGGATCGGAAGGAATTCTGTCGTGCACACCCTTAATTTTTTCTAGCCGTTTGGTTTGCGAAGCTCTGCTATCAGTTACCATCGTGTGCCATGTCTTTGACGATCCATTGTGAATTTAAATGCAGCGAATGTCATAAAAGCATGAACATGTGGGCTAGTGATGGTGATTTAAATCTTTGTGGCGATGAGGAACTGGCATGAAAACTATATATCTAATACATGTTCCTGCTTTCATGAAATCAACACTAGGATAATCCTAGTGTTAAATATACTCTCTTTTGAATTTTCTACTATATGAAAACTATATATCTAATCATGTTTGTCTTTGTTTCCACCCAATAGTAGAAAATTGAAATGACAGTAAATTTAACACAAGGATAATTCATCGATCACGAAATTTTCTTGGAGAAATCCAACATGCCCGTGCTGGAGGAGGACATAAATTTAGTAAATAGCAAGGTCAAGCGGGATGGGAGAGTAACAAGAAATTTACAATGAATCACAATGGAAGGAAAATTACAAATATCCAGGCCAGTGGGCAGTGTTGGGACTGATTTATCTTGACTCATATTACCATTTTTAATCATCCGCAATACTCCATGCTCACCCGTTTGAACTAGAATGCTAGTCATACAACTGTAATGCTTAACGGCAGTTTTTTTATATAACCAGACAATCTAGAACACTATATTTATGATACGTTTCCTTTTAATTTCTGCAACAACTCTTACCATCTGATCCATCCCGAATACCACTACTCGTCCACAAAATGGAAATGCTTATGAGCAGAAATAGAGTACACGTAGAGTTTATATGATCAAATGGAAATGCATAATTAGAGTATATACCATCTGATCCATCCCAAGTACCACTACTCAGCAACTCTATTATTACCATCTGATCCAAGTAGCACTACATGTACGCCGGCTGATTTCGAGGACGTGTTTGCTAGTCACCGACGAAGCAACGGCGTCCCCGCGTAGGCGCACATAACGTACGACCCATGGATTGTTCCTGCGCGTGTAAAAACCTGCGCCCGGTGGGCAGACCACCGAACCAACACAGCCACGTTGTAGATCAGTTTGTCACTTGAGCACAATATCATAGCGAGTTGAGAAGATCCAGAAAATCACATGGCATCCAACAGTTGTCTGGTACGAGACCTGAAATGCGTGTGCAATCCATGTCTCACCCACTCGCTTCAATCCATTGCCTGCTACATGCTCTGGTACGTGACGTGCAACTGCAGCGGATAACGCCACCACCGCCGGCTCTGCTGCAGTACCTTCCGCCGAGGCCGCTGAAGGAGAGGCATCCGCCGCCTAGCGTAACACCACCAGCGGCACCGACGCCTCTGATCCCGGTGAAGACACCGGCACTGTTGTTGCCGAAGACCGCGCCGTAGCTGCTGCTGCTCACGGCGGGCGCCACAAGCCGGTTCTGTCGGCGCTGCACTCACAGCCCCTCTTCTTCCACCTCTAGCTCAAACTAGAACAATGGAGTTTTTCCCGGCGACGAACGCCGCGGCCGCCGAACGGTCTGTATCTTGGCTTTATTTCAGCTGGCTACATGGCTCACAACCACACACCGCGAAAGTTTAGCTAGTACAGCTTAAATAGGCAGCAGAGGACTAACCCACTAACCGCCGCACGCACACCACGCACCACGGCCGCTAATGCCATGCACTAACCTACTAACTAATTTATTGCCTGATCCACTTGACCTGGCCAGCGTACACGCAGCTAACAAACTTTCTCAAGATTAGTGCCAACAGGTTCCCTATGCCTCCCATGCCCATGAATAAGTTATTTTTATCGGGCTCGGAAAGGCCATAGCCAGGTTCTCTCTTGTATTTGTTCTGCCTCTGAGATGCATCTGCTAATGCACATGTGGTGCGGGTCGTCGGTGCATTTCACGTTTAAGTAGGCGAGGAGTACATAGGACAAGCAGAGGCCGGGGCATATGGGGAGGGTCCGAGGGTGTAAACCACAGAGTTAAGTCTCAGTGTTGTTGTAGTGAATGTTTGTTCAGCAAATAAGGAAGAGTGGGCGGCTGCGGTGCTTGTAATTTCTAAAGTCAGGGCCTCTGTATTTTGAATTTGAGCTCCTCAAAGCCTAGTTATGAAAAAAAAACTCCCAGGGCCAATCTCTTTGGGGCCACTATGCCTAAGGAATCCAAATTGTTGGATATAGTGAGATAGTTCGGAGCATAAATAAGAGGTAACCCAAGGTATCAATTTGACAGTTCAATTCTTGAAATGTTTTGAACCATAATCACTCATTTACTCTGAATAGCATTACATAATTGTAATATGAAAATTACAGACGTGGGTGAGAGATCAAACCTGGAACAACTTTTCTTTGAGAAACCAGCATCAACAACATTTTGACAAATCCACCCCAAACGTTGCCAATGGAGAAATTCCTATGAATTATTGCGAGCTTCCTAGTTTGGATTCTCTACTCCTATGATCGCCATATCCAACATCTTTGCCCAACTACGCATCCTGTAACAATTGCTTGACCGATATTTGAAGCATATGCCTATTGTGTGCTCCTAACGCACAATGGTTTCCAAGTTTTCTTTAAAAAGTTACCATAACACAGAAGTTGATTTATTTGTAAGAGAAATTTCAAAAAACAAAATATGGAGCAACATCCAGCCCACAGACATCCATAAACTGTTTACACTTTGTGGTCACAAGTTTCTGCCGATTTAGGTGATATGCGACTTTTAAACTGATACTACACTATTATGAGACTCTTCACCTTTACGTAAAAGAGAACAACTATATAGCTGTTTACTTTGATCTAAGAGCAAGGGCAATAGTAGAGCCAGCTGTTGACTATAAGCCATGTCCATGTCATCTAGAGTCAATCTAATAGCCAACATGTACAATAGTTAGAGGTATAAATATACTACTTTATTAATGTATGGCCCACTTTTCACTCTCACATAGTGCCTAGGAGCACGTGCTGCAGCTGGCTCTTAACTAAGCACCCACTCCTCTTCTCTCTCCTCTTCTCTCTCATCCAACTAAGCACAAATATATTATTTTAAGTCCTATAGTCTGCTGACTGGACCTTATTGTACTTGCTCTAAGGGCAACGTGCACTTGCATTAATGTCTGGCTATAATACAGTGAAATATGTCACACTTAAAGATGAAGCTCTGAATTAGTACATAAGAATGGCTATTTACCTTGATCGTAAGGGAGAAGTGTATTTCCACTAATATATAGCTCTATTATAGCAAACTATGTCACACTTAAAGATGAAGCTCTAAATTAGTACATAATATTAGAGTATAGGTCGGTGGCCGGTTGTGTCCTGGCCGAACCGGCCTCCCCTCTCTCCTATTTGAATTGTAACTCTATCTCTATTAGTCTTGGAGTCCAAATCGGTTTGTAATCTATATAAATAGCCCATTGAGGAACATATCAATATAGTTATTATCCTCCAATCGTCTCCAACTATCATGGTATCAGAAGCCTAGGTTTCCGCCCTCGGTATGACACTGCCGCCCACGGCACCGCCTCGGCCGACTCGGCCTCTCTTCTCCATGGCCGAGTTCCGCGCTGCCAGTGCCCCAACTTCTTCCTCTACCTCCTCTACAACCACCCAACAAATCTATCCCCACCTCCTTAAAATCTCCCTAGCCGACACCATTGCCGACGTCTCCCCCTTCATCCCGATCTCGCTTGCTCTCGACGCCCACAACTTCTACCATTGGCGCCACCTGTTCACCATCCACCTCGGCCGATGCGGCCTCTACCACCACATTCATCCCTCCTACCTTCCGCAGCCCGCTGATCCTCGGTGGGTGAAAGACGACCTCGCCATCATCCAGTGGATCTACACTCGCATCTCCACGGAACTCTTCAACCCGGTCTCCTCCTCCGACGCCACCGCCACCGAACAATGGGCTTCTCTTCAAAAGTTGTTCTAGGATTACTCCGACGCGCACATCAGCGCCCTCAACACCGAGATCCACACGACCACCCAGGGAGATGCCCCGGTCACCGTCTTCTACCAGTGGATCAAGGCCACCAATGACTAGCTCCGTGAACTTGGTGATCACGTCAACGACCGCACCCTCATCAACGCCCTCCTCGTCAGCCTCGGTGACCAGTTCAGCAGTCCTTCATCCCCATGCTCAAGCCGTACCCCACCTTCAAAGAGGTCCGCTCTATGCTCCATCAAGAGGAAAAGAACCAAGCATGCAAGGCGCAGCGGCCGCAGCAGGTGTTCCACGCTGCCATCCCCTCTGCCGCGGCAACGATTCACGATGTCGGGCTCCCGCGGCAGCTTGATGTGCCTCCTTCTTCTACCGCGGCAGTTGTGCTCCTGCTCCTCCACCAGGCTGGCGCTCGAGCCCCAACTACAGGGCAAGAATCTGATTTACCGGCCTCCTTAACCTCGACCCACCACTGCACCATCGTCATCGACCGCCCCAGCGCCCTCAACTCTCTCGACATGACCACTGCAGCACGACCCTTGGACTGACCTTGTGCAAGCATGGTGGATGTCGTGGTCGGCCCCCTCGCCATACGGTGCCCCTCCTGCATATACGGGCACGTGGAGCCCTGTTCTTCGCCCCTCCACCGGCTCCCTCAGATTCCTCGGACCCAGGCCACCGGCGCATGTCTACACCGGCACCGCTACACCACCTCCCGGCGCACTAGGACTCCCACCCCACTACTTCAACATGCTGGCCACCTACGGCACCATACGCATACAACCAGCTGCCCCCTCTACCCGAAGTCAACGTGCAAGCTCATGGCCCCTCTGCTCCTCCTCAGCAGCCATCCTAGGATCAAGCCGCCTTCATCAACACCATGAACAATTTAACCCTAAATAACGAAGGTACGGATTGGATTCTCGATTCTAGTGCATCCTCGCATATGTCTTCAAATATGAATTTGTTGTCAGCTTGTTTCCCTCATGCTTTCTCTACAATCACCATTGTCGATGGCTCCACAATTCATGTTTCTTCCACTGGACATTCTTACATAACTTCCTCTTATGCCAATTTTCTTGTACGCAATGCTCTTGTTGTCCCTTCCTTAATCAAAAATCCTATTTCTATTCGCCAATTCTGCATTGACAATAAAGTTATTCTAGCTTTTGACCCTTTTGGTTTGTCTGTGATGGATCTGAAAACGGGGGAGGTTCTCGCTCAGTACAATAGCACGGGCGATCTTTATCCGCTTCCAGGTGCGCCTACATCCACCCCCTGTGCCATGCTTGCATCAGTTGATTTATGGCATTGTCGTCTTGGCCACCCCAATAAAACCACTTTGTCGTCTTTACTTCAAGAAATTTGTATCCCTAGTTCTAGTGTTCCTCATAATCCCCCTCTCTCTAATGCCTGTCAATGCGGCAAACATGTTAGATTACCTTTTGAAACCTCTACTACCATTAGCACTTTTCCGTTTGAGTTACTTCATTATGATTTATGGACCTCTCCGGTTCCTAGTGTTTCTGGTTATAAATATTATCTTGTGATCTTGGATGATTATTCTCATTATATTTGGACTTTTCCTATCCGTGCTAAATCTGATTTGCATGCAATTTTTCTTAATTTTTGACAGTACGTTCTCACGCACTTTGGCTTGCCAATTCGTTTTATTCAATGTGATAATGATCGTGAATTTGACAACACTCAAAACGGTAACTTCTTTCTCTCAAGGCATTCTTCTTTGTTTTTCATGTCCTTATACATCCTCTCAAAACGGAAAAGCTGAACGTTCTCTTCATTCTATAAATGACATTCTTTACACATTGCTTTTACAAGCTTCTCTTCCTTCTCGTTTTTGGGCAGAAGCCCTTCGCACCGCCACGCTACTTCTAAATATTTGACCAACCAAAACATGCCCTCTTTATTCGCCTTTTCAATCTCTCTTTCTCTCCCATCTAGATTATTCTTTTTTGCGTGTTTTTGGTTGCCTATGCTTTCCCAACACTGCCTCTACCGCCTCCAACAAACTAGAACCATGTTCTTTACCTTGTATTCACCTTGGTCTTTCTGATGATCACAAAGGATATCGATGTTTTGATCCATCTTTTAGTCGCGTTCTTGTCTCGACATGTCACATTCGATGAAAATACTTTCCCCTATGTTGCGACCAAAACCACACCACAAATCCAACCAACCACCGCCACCACCAAAACCTCTCCACTAGTACACCCTATAGTCATCCCTGCCACGGCAGACTTTTGCCCTATTTTCCTGCCGTGGCCGATTTTTCTGCCGAACCACTGCTGCGGCAGCCTCTCGTCCACCCCACCTCTGTCGCGGCAGATTTTAGCGCTGACTCGCTGCCACAACAGCCAACCGGGCCCTCTTCTCCTTCCTCTTCCATGTCAGCCATCGAAACACCCACTCCCTCCACCTCTTCCTCCAATTCATTGACCACCTCTCCTCCATCTACTCCACCATTGTTGGTTCAATCATAGAGTATGCTTCCTCAGGGGAGTGTATGGAAAATATAAAGAGCCAGTTCTGGCTCTTCAAAGACATATGCAACCTAGGCTGCTGAAGCGATTGGTGACGAAGAACTATACAGAGGTGGACATGGCATTAGGGAGCACATCCTTGGATGAGCAACATGGCTGCCAAATTGAAGGCCATGGAATCTGATCTAGAGATAAGGCATGCTCTCTTTGCCCACCTGGTAATGGTGTGACTTCCTCAACAGTTTGAGAACTTTGTTGTCAATTACAATATGGCCCCTGAAAAATGGGACATAGAAAAGACTATCGCCATGTGTACTCAAGAAGAGGAGAGGCTCAAAGCCCAGAATGGAGGTTCCTTGAAATTTGTCAAGGACAACAAGAAAAGGAATTTCACTCAAAGAAACCATGGCTCCCCTACTAAGCCATATGGTAAAGCTCCCATGCACTATCAGCATCAGTAGAGGCCTGCTCTTCTAGTGGACAAAGATGCATGTATTCACTGCGGCAAGAAAGGGCATTTCAACAAAGATTGCTCTGTTTGGTTAAAGGAGCTAATGGCAAGAAAAGGTAACAATATAGTTTCATTTGTGAATGAATCCATGTATACACATTTTTCAAAATCTACTTCATGGATTGACTTAGGTGCAACTGTTCATGTTGCAAATTCATTACAGGGAGTCCATTCGACGAGGATTATGAGAAGAAGCGAAGGATGCGATGAAGTCGCAAATGGAATCCTAGCGGATCTTGAGGCCGCTGGGGACATCTCCTTGGAGCTTGCTGCTGGATCGACGATCTTTCTTACGGATGTCCTCTATGCTTCTTCTTTTGCATAGAAATTTTAATAAGTGTATCGTGTTTGAACAAAGTAAACTTTGAATGTCATTGTGGGCATGGCCAGTGTGCCATTTATTGTAATAAAGATTGTGTGGGTGTTGCTTTCCTTCATAATGAGCTTCTTTTAATTATCTACTCGTGAAAAAGTTTATTCTGTGTGTAATGTGAAAAAGCATGTTTCTTCGTCGAATAAAGATCCAAATAAAAGAATGAGAACTCATGACTCGTCGAAATTATGGCACTATCGTTTAGGCCATATTTCGAGGGGGAGAATAGAAAGACTAGTTGTGAACATGAAGAGTCTCGCTACAACACCTAAGGGTGTGGGGGAGCCCAGCCGAAGCCAAAATATTTAATCGAAATCAAAATATAGCAAAGCTTGACCCCAAAAAGTCAGTTGCCATTTCATTGGCTATCCTGAAAAGTCAAAAGGTCTTCGTTTCTACTGTCAAGACAGATACACAAAGTTTGTAGAAACGAGACATGATGTTTTCGAAGAGGATGAAATGACGAGGGGGAGCATGGTAACTCGGAAAATTGATCTTGAGGAGAAGAGGGTGCATGCACTTAATCCGATGACTCAGGAGCCATTCTTCGAGCTACCCGTCGTTCCTGCATCGATAACCCTAGAGGTTGTGGTGCAAGCACCTGTTGCAACTTCACCCATGACAATAGTGAGTGAAGATTTGGAACCTGTCCGCCAGGAGCCGATTAAACCCACTGTTGAGCATGAAAGGGAGTAGCGGCAGCCACCACGAGAAGATGCATTGCATGATGAGAAATTTGGATTTAGAGAGAATGTTGAGGACGACTATGTTTACGCAAAGTTTAAAAGTGGGAGATACATCTTCCTAATTCTGTATGTGGACGATATCTTGCTTGCTAGAAGCGATGTCAGTCTACTACTAGAAACAAAGAAGTCCTTGTCCTCAAACTTTGATATGAAAGATCTTGGTGAAGCTTCATATGTTTTGGGCATAAAAATTCACCGAGATAGGACAAATGGGGTTGTAGGATTGTTGCAGAAGGCATACCTAGATAAGGTTCTAAAGAAATACAATATGCATGCATGCAATACCACACCTGCTCCTATAATCAAGGGCGGAAGTTTTGGGAAATTTCAATGTCTCAAGAGTCAATATGAGATCGATCAAAATGAAAGTGGTACCATATGCTTCGGCCGTTGGAAGCTTACAGTATGCACACGCGTGCACTCGCCCTGACTTAGCTTTTATCACCGAGATACTTGGCAGATATCAAGAGAATCCAGGCATACAGCACTGGAAGATAGTAAAGAAAGCTTTGTGTTATGCGCAAGGCACAAAAGACCTCATGCTAACATATAGGAGGTCTGATTCCCTAGAAATAAAAGGGTATTAAATGCGCTTATTTTGTGGGAGAAAGAGGCGATCGAAAGTCCATGACAGGATACGCCTTTACTCTCGTAGGAGGGGCTATTTCGTGGAGAAGCTCCAAACAGTCAATAGTTGCACCATCCACCATGTATGTAGAATTTATAGCATATTATGAGGCAACATGGCAGGCAATGTGGTTAAAGAAATTTATACCCGACTTGAAAGTGGTAGATTGCATTGACAAACCACTAAAGATGTACTGTGACAACGAGCCCGCAGTATTCTATGCTCACAACAACAAGTCGAGTAATGCCTCCAAACCAACGGAGATAAAATATTATGTTGTGAGAGATAAGATCCAGGATCACACTATAAGACTCGAGCATATAAGGACAAAGGATATGCTTGCAGATCCGCTAACGAAAGGCTTACCACCCAATGTGTTCAAGAGCACTTAGTCGGCATGGATTTAAGGGAAAGCCTATGATTCCTGGATCAAAGAGGCCCAAAAGAAACATAATTTGTTTCAAAACTAGAGGTATATTGTAGTTGTCTGATTCTATCAGCAATTGAGCTGTGACGATGAAACATGCTCTATATACCGAACCGTGGTGAAACGAGTAAAGTGTAAAGTATAAATGAAAGTTGAGATCAAGGGGGAGAATGTTAGATTGACCTCTTCCGTTCGATCCCAACGGATCGAACACGCCCTTCGACTCGCGCCCTAATTGGGGGCGTCCAACCGAACAAGGTTGGTGGGGCCCCTGTGGCAGCGCTATAAAGAGGAGGTGGGGGCCGGGGCACATGTAATGAGGTTCGTCGCGCCGCCGCTCCCCCCACTGACATCCCTTCTGATCTAGGGTTAGCGCTAGCTACGGAAAGACTCACCACCGCCGCCACCTTACCGACGCTCACGCCGTCGCCCCTCTGCCATGGCCAACGCCTCTGGCTCATCGAGCCAGAACGAAGGTACACACCCTCTATCTTCCTCTCTCTCTCAGTCTAGTTCTACCCTAGCAAGGCATCTACCCTAGCAGATCATAATAGCAGCCTAACAGCCACCACCCACGGTCGGGAGTCTTGGTTGGTTCCCCATGCCTCTCATGCCCACGAACACGATCTTCTTGTCTGCCGCACATGCGCCGGCACCGTGCTCTGAGGTGACTATGTTTGGAAGAGAAGACTTCGCTAGCGTGAGGCAGAGCAGCAGCGTGAGGACAATATTCTTGGTCTACAAGACTTCACTAGTGTGTTGTGTTGTAGGCATGAGATGCTCTATGGTGTGTTGGAGTTCGTACTATAAATAGGCAACTGAGTGCGATGGAGAGGTCAAGGCAGGTGGAAGAGCGTAAATAGGATGAACCACGAACTAGGAAAGGTAGATCCCGAGCCAATGAAGACCGGGTTTATAAATTTTAGACTTGAGAGGCTCAAACCCTGCTTCGAGAAAGGCTCGCTGTCCAAACCATTTTGGTGTCATGTTCTATAGTTAGGGGAAGCCTAGTATATAATGTTTTTATTTGTTGATCAGGACAAGTTTTGAGCTCTGATTACTCTAGCTAACAAGTTCTTATTACCATCAGCATCTAGGTAGGTTGGGGAGAAGAATGACAGGGAGTGAGAGCAAACAGCCTCCTACGTACCATAAAAACTTGTGCTTTATACATCCGTATATTTGTCTTAGATTTATCTAGACACAAATTTCCTCCATAAATATTTATTTATGTGGTTCTTGAGTAACATAGTGTTGTTAACTAAAAACAACCTAGCGAAGAGAAATTGGAGTGGATGTCAAAAATGTTGTTTGCGTGAGAGCAATGAAACTGTTGAGCATTTGTTTCTCTCTTGCCCTTTCGCTCACATATTATGGCGGATGATTTATTTGACTTACAATATGTTTGGAAACTGCTTGAATGGGATGAATAAAGATAACAAAGCAAGCATACGTATTGGAGTGTCGCCTTTATGTTGGGCAATTTGGAATTGCAGTAATGACATGGTCTTTAAAAAAAACAGTTCTATCAATTTTTTCCAGGTTATTCACTTGGCTACATATTGGATCGTTCTTTGGTCCAACCTTCTCAGGGCGTATCAGCGAGAGAGTATGGTTTCTGGCTGCAACCGATTGCTCTGTGTGGCACAGGATTTCTACTACCTGGCTATTGGGTGACAGCGCACTAGTATAATCCAAGATTCTTAGTCATCTATGGCATTTTGTCATTGGTTTTAGATGGTTGATACATGTCTCAACTCTTTATGATCCATGATTGTATCGTACTGATTCTATAAACTTTGCAATAAAGGTTGTGTGCATCATCATGATGCAAAGGCGAACTCGCTTCCCATTTTGAAAAAAAAGATTTATCTTAGATACGGATGTATCTAGTTATAAAACATATGTATATACATCATACATCCGTATATAGGTAAATTAGAGACAACTAATTTAAGCACTGGAGGAGTTTTTGAACCAATAACTGAAAGGATCTCAAAACCATAAGTAAGCACCGAACATCTTGCTCACCACAAGCTTTGACAAGCTCATGGCAGTTAGTCTCTGAGGTTAATCTCGTGAACCCTATTTATCTACAAAATGTCCCCATCTCAAAATGCTAGCGCTTCAGTAATCAGTGGATTAGTTATCCCTATAAGGACAGAACTTTCAACAAAATTAAATCCATGGTAGTACTCCCTATGGTAGACACGTGATGTTAGCGTGCGGTTCACAACTTGACATCACGCCCGATTTCGAGGGTGTGGCTAGTCAAGGATTGTTCCTCGCGTGTAAAAACCTTGCGGTCAGTACACCAGCGAACCAATACAGCGATGTGGATCAGTTTGTCAGTTTGGACAATCAAACATAACGAGTTGAGAACATCCCGAAAATTGCATGGCATCCAACCGTTAGCTAGTCTGATACACTACCTAGTACGTGTGCAATCCATGTCTCACCCACTCGCTGCGCAACCTAGTTGCAGACACCGTGAGCAGCTACTCTCCACGCAAGTGTGAAGCCTGCCACATGCTACCAGGGTATGAGGTGTAAACCAAACCAAGTGGCGCCTCGTGCCGGCACAAGCTATCGCTACTCTCCACGCAAATCTGGGGCAGATGGGGAGGTGCGAGGTGTAAACCACGGAATTAAGTCTGAGTGCGGCTGTAGTGAATGTTTGTTCAGCAAATAAGGAGGAGTTGAGCGGCGGCTGGTGCTTGTAATTTCTAAAGTCAGGGCTTCTATATTCAGAACTTGAGCTCCTCAAAGCCTAGTTATGACAAAAAACACCCGGGGCCAAAAGTTTTGGTGCCACTATGCCTAAGGAGTATAAATAAGAGGTAACCCAGGGCATAAATTCGACAGTTCAATTCGTGAAGTGTTTTGAACCATAATCACTCATTTACCCAGAATAGCATCACGTAATTGAAATTACAAAATTTACTGTTGTGGGTGAGAGATCAAACCATGAAAAACTTTTGTTTGAGAAACCATCATCAATAGCATTTTGACAAATCAACCCGAAATATTGCGAATGGAGAAATTCGTGTGAATTATTGTGAGCTTCCTAGTTCGGATTTTCCACTCTTATGATCGCCATATCCAACATCTTTGCCCAACTATGCATCTTCTAACAATTGCTTGACCGATACTTGCAGCATATGTCTATTGTGTGCTCCTAAAGTACAATGTTTTCCAAGTTTTCTTTAAAAGTTACCATAACACGGAAGTTGATTATTTAGAATAGAAATTTGAAAACAACATCTTGAGCAACACCCAACCCACAAACATCCACAAACTTTTTACACTTTGTGGTCTCAAGTTTCTGCCGATTTAGGTGATATGTGATTTCTAAACTAATACTACACTGTTACGAGACTTTTCACCTTTACGTAAAAGAGACCAACCATATGGCTGTTTACCTTGATCGTAAAGGCAGCGTGCACTTGCACCAATGTATGGCTATAGTACAGTAAAATATGTCACACTTAAAGATGAAGCTCTGGATTAGTACATAAGGATGGCTATTTACCATGATCGTTAGGGATACTTGCACCTGCACTAATATATGGCTCTAGTATAGTAAAATATATCACACATAAAGATGAATCTCTGAATTAGTACATAAGATGAATCTCTGAACTAAACGAGTACAATTTTTCCTACCAACAAGCTAACCAGAAGCAATTCAATGAATAAACTGCATCCATGTGAACTGGATGCATGTTTGTGGCCATGAATGGACTGCGGCCATTTGAACATGATGTGTGTTTGATCCAAATCGTATTGTTCATGAACAATGATGAGGATCAATCATCCAACAAATAAATTTAAAACTAGCTAAATAGGTGATGAATGAGACATGTGTGTGATCAAATTGGCAACCAAAATAATGGAAAATAATCGGCCATGCTTCGTGAAAATATACTCTCAGGTATGGGTATCAATGCTAAAAGATATGGTGGAACATTGATTGTGACTTTATTTTCTGATCAAGAGAGCCCATGTTCCTTACTATTAAAAGGCTAGCTCTTAATCCTTGATGCATAAAGATGTAAATGTTATGATTGAATGAGTCTAGGCCTCGGTGGCCTCACCTGCCGCCGCTGCCGTTGGTGTGGGCCGCGGTGACGGTGGGCCCGGTACCGAAGGGTTTGGGGGTTCGCGTGGTTCATTTGTTCGCTTGCCTCCTGTTCCGCCAGAGGGGGTCAGCCGCCGACCGGTGGTGTGGAGACTACTAGTTTGCATGAACAAAGTAGGTGGTCCTAGGATTCCTCCCGCATCAAGATGTAGATCTGTTGGCTGCCTACAATTGTTGTTCTAGCATGGAGCAGCGTGTTCCGGAAGGCTCTGTTGGCGAACTCCCATGGACGCATCATGCCTGGATATTGCTGGATCGGAAGGAATTCTGTCGTGCACACCCTTAATTTTTTCTAGCCGTTTGGTTTGCGAAGCTCTGCTATCAGTTACCATCGTGTGCCATGTCTTTGACGATCCATTGTGAATTTAAATGCAGCGAATGTCATAAAAGCATGAACATGTGGGCTAGTGATGGTGATTTAAATCTTTGTGGCGAAGAGGAACTGGCATGAAAACTATATATCTAATACATGTTCCTGCTTTCATGAAATCAACACTAGGATAATCCTAGTGTTAAATATACTCTCTTTTGAATTTTCTACTATATGAAAACTATATATCTAATCATGTTTGTCTTTGTTTCCACCCAATAGTAGAAAATTGAAATGACAGTAAATTTAACACAAGGATAATTCATCGATCACGAAATTTTCATGGAGAAATCCAACATGCCCGTGCTGGAGGAGGACATAAATTTAGTAAATAGCAAGGTCAAGCGGGATGGGAGAGTAACAAGAAATTTACAATGAATCACAATGGAAGGAAAAATTCGCAAATATCCAGGCCAGTGGGCAGTGTTGGGACTGATTTATCTTGACTCATATTACCATTTTTAATCATCCGCAATACTCCATGCTCACCCGTTTGAACTAGAATGCTAGTCATACAACTGTAATGCTTAACGGCAGTTTTTTTATATAACCAGACAATCTAGAACACTATATTTATGATACGTTTCCTTTTAATTTCTGCAACAACTCTTACCATCTGATCCATCCCGAATACCACTACTCGTCCACAAAATGGAAATGCTTATGAGCAGAAATAGAGTACACGTAGAGTTTATATGATCAAATGGAAATGCATAATTAGAGTATATACCATCTGATCCATCCCAAGTACCACTACTCAGCAACTCTATTATTACCATCTGATCCAAGTAGCACTACATGTACGCCGGCTGATTTCGAGGACGTGTTTGCTAGTCACCGACGAAGCAACGGCGTCCCCGCGTAGGCGCACATAACGTACGACCCATGGATTGTTCCTACGCGTGTAAAAACCTCGCCGGTGGGCAGACCACCGAACCAACACAGCCACGTTGTAGATCAGTTTGTCACTTGAGCACAATATCATAACGAGTTGAGAAGATCCAGAAAATCACATGGCATCCAACAGTTGTCTGGTACACGAGACCTGAAATGCGTCGTGTGCAATCCATGTCTCACCCACTCGCTTCAATCCATTGCCTGCTACATGCTCTGCACGTGACGTGCAACTGCAGCGGATAACGCCACCACCGCCGGCTCTGCTGCAGTACCTTCCGCCGAGGCCGCTGAAGGAGAGGCATCCGCCGCCTAGCGTAACACCACCAGCGGCACCGACGCCTCTGATCCCGGTGAAGACACCGGCACTGTTGTTGCCGAAGACCGCGCCGTAGCTGCTGCTGCTCACGGCCGGAGGCGCCACAGCAGGTTCTGTCGGCGCTGCACTCACAGCCCCTCTTCTTCCACCTCTAGCTCAAACTAGAACAATGGAGTTTTTCCCGGCGACGAACGCCGCGGCCGCCGAACGGTCTGTATCTTGGCTTTATTTCAGCTGGCTACATGGCTCACAACCACACACCGCGAAAGTTTAGCTAGTACAGCTTAAATAGGCAGCAGAGGGACTAACCCACTAACCGCCGCCGCACACCACGCACCACGGCCGCTAATGCCATGCACTAACCTACTAACTAATTTATTGCCTGATCCACTTGACCTGGCCAGCGTACACGCAGCTAACAAACTTTCTCAAGATTAGTGCCAACAGGTTCCCTATGCCTCCCATGCCCATGAATAAGTTATTTTTATACGGCGGCTCGGAAAAGGCCATAGCCAGGTTCTCTCTTGTATTTGTTCTGCCTCTGAGATGCATCTGCTAATGCACATGTGGTGCGGGTCGTGCGGTGCATTTCACG
This sequence comes from Avena insularis, assembly GCA_023614405.1. NCBI lineage: Eukaryota > Viridiplantae > Streptophyta > Magnoliopsida > Poales > Poaceae > Avena > Avena insularis. The sequence continues at coordinate 26,835,207 of CM042696.1, read as the reverse complement.
TTTTAAGTAGGCCGCGACGAGGAGTACATAGGACAAGCAGAGGCCGGGGCATATGGGGAGGGTCCGAGGGTGTAAACCACAGAGTTAAGTCTCGGTGTTGTTGTAGTGAATGTTTGTTCAGCAAATAAGGAAGAGTGGAGCGGCTGCCGGTGCTTGTAATTTCTAAAGTCAGGGCCTCTGTATTTTGAATTTGAGCTCCTCAAAGCCTAGTTATGAAAAAAAAACTCCCAGGGCCAATCTCTTTGGGGCCACTATGCCTAAGGAATCCAAATTGTTGGATATAGTGAGATAGTTCGGAGCATAAATAAGAGGTAACCCAAGGTATCAATTTGACAGTTCAATTCTTGAAATGTTTTGAACCATAATCACTCATTTACTCTGAATAGCATTACATAATTGTAATATGAAAATTACAGACGTGGGTGAGAGATCAAACCTGGAACAACTTTTCTTTGAGAAACCAGCATCAACAACATTTTGACAAATCCACCCCAAACGTTGCCAATGGAGAAATTCCTGTGAATTATTGCGAGCTTCCTAGTTTGGATTCTCTACTCCTATGATCGCCATATCCAACATCTTTGCCCAACTACGCATCCTGTAACAATTGCTTGACCGATATTTGAAGCATATGCCTATTGTGTGCTCCTAACGCACAATGGTTTCCAAGTTTTCTTTAAAAAGTTACCATAACACAGAAGTTGATTTATTTGTAAGAGAAATTTCAAAAAACAAAATATGGAGCAACATCCAGCCCACAGACATCCATAAACTGTTTACACTTTGTGGTCACAAGTTTCTGCCGATTTAGGTGATATCGACTTTTAAACGATACTACACTATTATGAGACTCTTCACCTTTACGTAAAAGAGAACAACTATATAGCTGTTTACTTTGATCTAAGAGCAAGGGCAATAGTAGAGCCAGCTGTTGACTATAAGCCATGTCCATGTCATCTAGAGTCAATCTAATAGCCAACATGTACAATAGTTAGAGGTATAAATATACTACTTTATTAATGTATGACCCACTTTTCACTCTCACATAGTGCGTAGGAGCACGTGCTGCAGCTGGCTCTTAACTAAGCACCCACTTCTCTTCTCTCTCCTCTTCTCTCTCATCCAACTAAGCACAAATATATTATTTTAAGTCCTATAGTCTGTTGGACCTTATTGTACTTGCTCTAAGGGCAACGTGCACTTGCATTAATGTCTGGCTATAATACAGTGAAATATGTCACACTTAAAGATGAAGCTCTGAATTAGTACATAAGAATGGCTATTTACCTTGATCGTAAGGGAGAAGTGTATTTCCACTAATATATAGCTCTATTATAGCAAACTATGTCACACTTAAAGATGAAGCTCTAAATTAGTACATAATATTAGAGTATAGGTCGGTGGCCGGTTGTGTCCTGGCCGAACCGGCCTCCCCTCTCTCCTATTTGAATTGTAACTCTATCTCTATTAGTCTTGGAGTCCAAATCGGTTTGTAATCTATATAAATAGCCCATTGAGGAACATATCAATATAGTTATTATCCTCCAATCGTCTCCAACTATCATGGTATCAGAAGCCTAGGTTTCCGCCCTCGGTATGACACTGCCGCCCACGGCACCGCCTCGGCCGACTCGGCCTCTCTTCTCCATGGCCGAGTTCCGCGCTGCCAGTGCCCCAACTTCTTCCTCTACCTCCTCTACAACCACCCAACAAATCTATCCCCACCTCCTTAAAATCTCCCTAGCCGACACCATTGCCGACGTCTCCCCCTTCATCCCGATCTCGCTTGCTCTCGACGCCCACAACTTCTACCATTGGCGCCACCTGTTCACCATCCACCTCGGCCGATGCGGCCTCTGCCACCACATTCATCCCTCCTACCTTCCGCAGCCCGCTGATCCTCGGTGGGTGAAAGACGACCTCGCCATCATCCAGTGGATCTACACTCGCATCTCCACGGAACTCTTCAACCCGGTCTCCTCCTCCGACGCCACCGCCACCGAACAATGGGCTTCTCTTCAAAAGTTGTTCTAGGATTACTCCGACGCGCACATCAGCGCCCTCAACACCGAGATCCACACGACCACCCAGGGAGATGCCCCGGTCACCGTCTTCTACCAGTGGATCAAGGCCACCAATGACTAGCTCCGTGAACTTGGTGATCACGTCAACGACCGCACCCTCATCAACGCCCTCCTCGTCAGCCTCGGTGACCAGTTCAGCAGTCCTTCATCCCCATGCTCAAGCCGTACCCCACCTTCAAAGAGGTCCGCTCTATGCTCCATCAAGAGGAAAAGAACCAAGCATGCAAGGCGCAGCGGCCGCAGCAGGTGTTCCACGCTGCCATCCCCTCTGCCGCGGCAACGATTCACGCTGTCGGGCTCCCGCGGCAGCTTGATGTGCCTCCTTCTTCTACCGCGGCAGTTGTGCTCCTGCTCCTCCACCAGGCTGGCGCTCGAGCCCCAACTACAGGGCAAGAATCTGATTTACCGGCCTCCTTAACCTCGACCCACCACTGCACCATCGTCATCGACCGCCCCAGCGCCCTCAACTCTCTCGACATGACCACTGCAGCACGACCCTTGGACTGACCTTGTGCAAGCATGGTGGATGTCGTGGTCGGCCCCCTCGCCATACGGTGCCCCTCCTGCATATACGGGCACGTGGAGCCCTGTTCTTCGCCCCTCCACCGGCTCCCTCAGATTCCTCGGACCCAGGCCACCGGCGCATGTCTACACCGGCACCGCTACACCACCTCCCGGCGCACTAGGACTCCCACCCCACTACTTCAACATGCTGGCCACCTACGGCACCATACGCATACAACCAGCTGCCCCCTCTACCCGAAGTCAACGTGCAAGCTCATGGCCCCTCTGCTCCTCCTCAGCAGCCATCCTAGGATCAAGCCGCCTTCATCAACACCATGAACAATTTAACCCTAAATAACGAAGGTACGGATTGGATTCTCGATTCTAGTGCATCCTCGCATATGTCTTCAAATATGAATTTGTTGTCAGCTTGTTTCCCTCATGCTTTCTCTACAATCACCATTGTCGATGGCTCCACAATTCATGTTTCTTCCACTGGACATTCTTACATAACTTCCTCTTATGCCAATTTTCTTGTACGCAATGCTCTTGTTGTCCCTTCCTTAATCAAAAATCCTATTTCTGTTCGCCAATTATGCATTGACAATAAAGTTATTCTAGCTTTTGACCCTTTTGGTTTATGCATGATGGATCTGAAAACGGGGGAGGTTCTCGCTCAGTACAATAGCACGGGCGATCTTTATCCGCTTCCAGGTGCGCCTACATCCACCCCCTGTGCCATGCTTGCATCAGTTGATTTATGGCATTGTCGTCTTGGCCACCCCAATAAAACCACTTTGTCGTCTTTACTTCAAGAAATTTGTATCCCTAGTTCTAGTGTTCCTCATAATCCCCCTCTCTCTAATGCCTGTCAATGCGGCAAACATGTTAGATTACCTTTTGAAACCTCTACTACCATTAGCACTTTTCCGTTTGAGTTACTTCATTATGATTTATGGACCTCTCCGGTTCCTAGTGTTTCTGGTTATAAATATTATCTTGTGATCTTGGATGATTATTCTCATTATATTTGGACTTTTCCTATCCGTGCTAAATCTGATTTGCATGCAATTTTTCTTAATTTTTGACAGTACGTTCTCACGCACTTTGGCTTGCCAATTCGTTTTATTCAATGTGATAATGATCGTGAATTTGACAACACTCAAAACGGTAACTTCTTTCTCTCTCAAGGCATTCTTCTTTGTTTTTCATGTCCTTATACATCCTCTCAAAACGGAAAAGCTGAACGTTCTCTTCATTCTATAAATGACATTCTTTACACATTGCTTTTACAAGCTTCTCTTCCTTCTCGTTTTTGGGCAGAAGCCCTTCGCACCGCCACGCTACTTCTAAATATTTGACCAACCAAAACATGCCCTCTTTATTCGCCTTTTCAATCTCTCTTTCTCTCCCATCTAGATTATTCTTTTTTGCGTGTTTTTGGTTGCCTATGCTTTCCCAACACTGCCTCTACCGCCTCCAACAAACTAGAACCATGTTCTTTACCTTGTATTCACCTTGGTCTTTCTGATGATCACAAAGGATATCGATGTTTTTATCCATCTTTTAGTCGCGTTCTTGTCTCTCGACATGTCACATTCGATGAAAATACTTTCCCCTATGTTGCGACCAAAACCACACCACAAATCCAACCAACCACCGCCACCACCAAAACCTCTCCACTAGTACACCCTATAGTCATCCCTGCCACGGCAGACTTTTGCCCTATTTTCCTGCCGTGGCCGATTTTTCTGCCGAACCACTGCTGCGGCAGCCTCTCGTCCACCCCACCTCTGTCGCGGCAGATTTTAGCGCTGACTCGCTGCCACAACAGCCAACCGGGCCCTCTTCTCCTTCCTCTTCCATGTCAGCCATCGAAACACCCACTCCCTCCACCTCTTCCTCCAATTCATTGACCACCTCTCCTCCATCTACTCCACCATTGTTGGTTCAATCATAGAGTATGCTTCCTCAGGGGAGTGTATGGAAAATATAAAGAGCCAGTTCACTGGCTCTTCAAAGACATATGCAACCTAGCTGCTGAAGCAGTTGGTGACAGAGAACTATACAGGAGGTGGACATGGCATTAGGGAGCACATCCTTCGGATGAGCAACATGGCTGCCAAATTGAAGGCCATGGAATCTGATCTAGAGATAAGGCATGCTCTCTTTGCCCACCTGGTAATGGTGTGACTTCCTCAACAGTTTGAGAACTTTGTTGTCAATTACAATATGGCCCCTGAAAAATGGGACATAGAAAAGACTATCGCCATGTGTACTCAAGAAGAGGAGAGGCTCAAAGCCCAGAATGGAGGTTCCTTGAACTTTGTCAAGGACAACAAGAAAAGGAATTTCACTCAAAGAAACCATGGCTCCCCTACTAAGCCATATGGTAAAGCTCCCATGCACTATCAGCATCAGTAGAGGCCTGCTCTTCTAGTGGACAAAGATGCATGTATTCACCTGCAAGAAAGGGCATTTCAACAAAGATTGCTCTGTTTGGTTAAAGGAGCTAATGGCAAGAAAAGGTAACAATATAGTTTCATTTGTGAATGAATCCATGTATACACATTTTTCAAAATCTACTTCATGGATTGACTTAGGTGCAACTGTTCATGTTGCAAATTCATTACAGGGAGTCCATTCGACGAGGATTATGAGAAGAAGCGAAGGATGCGATGAAGTCGCAAATGGAATCCTAGCGGATCTTGAGGCCGCTGGGGACATCTCCTTGGAGCTTGCTGCTGGATCGACGATCTTTCTTACGGATGTCCTCTATGCTTCTTCTTTTGCATAGAAATTTTAATAAGTGTATCGTGTTTGAACAAAGTAAACTTTGAATGTCATTGTGGACATGGCCAGTGTGCCATTTATTGTAATAAAGATTGTGTGGGTGTTGCTTTCCTTCATAATGAGCTTCTTTTAATTATCTACTCGTGAAAAAGTTTATTCTGTGTGTAATGTGAAAAAGCATGTTTCTTCGTCGAATAAAGATCCAAATAAAAGAATGAGAACTCATGACTCGTCGAAATTATGGCACTATCGTTTAGGCCATATTTCGAGGGGGAGAATAGAAAGACTAGTTGTGAACATGAAGAGTCTCGCTACAACACCTAAGGGTGTGGGGGAGCCCAGCCGAAGCCAAAGTATTTAATCGAAATCAAAATATAGCAAAGCTTGACCCCAAAAAGTCAGTTGCCATTTCATTGGCTATCCTGAAAAGTCAAAAGGTCTTCGTTTCTACTGTCAAGACAGATACACAAAGTTTGTAGAAACGAGAGGATGAAATGACGAGGGGGAGCATGGTAACTCGGAAAATTGATCTTGAGGAGAAGAGGGTGCATGCACTTAATCCGATGACTCAGAGCCATTCTTGAGCTACCGTCGTTCTGCATCGATAACCCTAGAGGTTGTGGTGCAAGCACTTGCAACTTCACCCATGACAATAGTGAGTGAAGATTTGGAACCTGTCGCCAGAGCCGATTAAACCTTGTTGAGCATGAAAGGGAGTAGCGGCAGCCACCACGAAGATGCATTGCATGATGAGAAATTTGGATTTAGAGAGAATGTTGAGGACGACTATGTTTACGCAAAGTTTAAAAGTGGGAGATACATCTTCCTAATTCTGTATGTGGACGATATCTTGCTTGCTAGAAGCGATGTCAGTCTACTACTAGAAACAAAGAAGTCCTTGTCCTCAAACTTTGATATGAAAGATCTTGGTGAAGCTTCATATGTTTTGGGCATAAAAATTCACCAAGATAGGACAAATGGGGTTCTAGGATTGTTGCAGAAGGCATACCTAGATAAGGTTCTAAAGAAATACAATATGCATGCATGCAATACCACACCTCCTATAATCAAGGGCGGAAGTTTTGGGAAATTTCAATGTCTCAAGAGTCAATATGAGATCGATCAAAATGAAAGTGGTACCATATGCTTGACCGTTGGAAGCTTACAAGATGCATGCACGCGTCACTCATACGACTTAGCTTTTATCACCGAGATACTTGGCAGATATCAAGAGAATCCAGGCATACAGCACTAGAAGATAGTAAAGAAAGCTTTGTGTTATGCACAAGGCACAAAAGACCTCATGCTAACATATAGGAGGTCTGATTCCCTAGAAATAAAAGGGTATTCGTACGCTTATTTTGTGGGAGAAAGAGACGATCGAAAGTCCATGAAAGGATACGCCTTTACTCTCGTAGGAGGGGCTATTTCGTGGAGAAGCTCCAAACAGTCAATAGTTGCACCATCCACCATGTATGTAGAATTTATAGCATATTATGAGGCAACATGGCAGGCAATGTGGTTAAAGAAATTTATACCCGACTTGAAAGTGGTAGATTGCATTGACAAACCACTAAAGATGTACTGTGACAACGAGCCCGCAGTATTCTATGCTCACAACAACAAGTCGAGTAATGCCTCCAAACCAACGGAGATAAAATATTATGTTGTGAGAGATAAGATCCAGGATCACACTATAAGACTCGAGCAGATAAGGACAAAGGATATGCTTGCAGATCCGCTTGAAAACTTACCACCCAATGTGTTCAAGAGCACTTAGTCGGCATGGATTTAAGGGAAAGCCTATGATTCCTGGATCAAAGAGGCCCAAAAGAAACATAATTTGTTTCAAAACTAGAGGTATATTGTAGTTGTCTGATTCTATCAGCAATTGAGCTGTGACGATGAAACATGCTCTATATACCGAACCGTGGTGAAACGAGTAAAGTGTAAAGTATAAATGAAAGTTGAGATCAAGGGGGAGAATGTTAGATTGACCTCTTCCGTTCGATCCCAACGGATCGAACACGCCCTTCGACTCGCGCCCTAATTGGGGGCGTCCAGCAACCTCAAGGTTGGTGGGGCCTAATGGCGGCGCTATAAAGAGGAGGTGGGGGCCGGGGCACATGTAATGAGGTTCGTCGCGCCGCCGCTCCCCCCACTGACATCCCTTCTGATCTAGGGTTAGCGCTAGCTACGGAAAGACTCACCACCGCCGCCACCTTACCGACGCTCACGCCGTCGCCCCTCTGCCATGGCCAACGCCTCTGGCTCATCGAGCCAGAACGAAGGTACACACCCTCTATCTTCCTCTCTCTCTCAGTCTAGTTCTACCCTAGCAAGGCATCTACCCTAGCAGATCATAATAGCAGCCTAACAGCCACCACCCACGGTCGAGTCTTGGTTGGTTCCCCATGCCTCATGCCCACGAACACGATCTTCTTGTCTGCACATGCGCCCGGCACCGTGCTCTGAGGTGACTACGTTTGGAAGAGAAGACTTCGCTAGCGTGAGGCAGAGCAGCAGCGTGAGGACAATATTCTTGGTCTACAAGACTTCACTAGTGTGTTGTGTTGTAGGCATGAGATGCTCTATGGTGTGTTGGAGTTCGTACTATAAATAGGCAGCTGAGTGCGATGGAGAGGTCAAGGCAGGTGGAAGAGCGTAAATAGGATGAACCACGAACTAGGAAAGGTAGATCCCGAGCCAATGAAGACCGGGTTTATAAATTTTAGACTTGAGAGGCTCAAACCCTGCTTCGAGAAAGGCTCGCTGTCCAAACCATTTTGGTGTCATGTTCTATAGTTAGGGGAAGCCTAGTATATAATGTTTTTATTTGTTGATCAGGACAAGTTTTGAGCTCTGATTACTCTAGCTAACAAGGTATTATTACCATCAGCATCTAGGTAGGAGTGGGAGAAGAATGACAGGGAGTGAGAGCAAACAGCCTCCTACGTACCATAAAAACTTGTGCTTTATACATCCGTATATTTGTCTTAGATTTATCTAGACACAAATTTCCTCCATAAATATTTATTTATGTGGTTCTTGAGTAACATAGTGTTGTTAACTAAAAACAACCTAGCGAAGAGAAATTGGAGTGGATGTCAAAAATGTTGTTTGCGTGAGAGCAATGAAACTGTTGAGCATTTGTTTCTCTCTTGCCCTTTCGCTCACATATTATGGCGGATGATTTATTTGACTTACAATATGTTTGGAAACTGCTTGAATGGGATGAATAAAGATAACAAAGCAAGCATACGTATTGGAGTGTCGCCTTTATGTTGGGCAATTTGGAATTGCAGTAATGACATGGTCTTTAAAAAAAACAGTTCTATCAATTTTTTCCAGGTTATTCACTTGGCTACATATTGGATCGTTCTTTGGTCCAACCTTCTCAGGGCGTATCAGCGAGAGAGTATGGTTTCTGGCTGCAACCGATTGCTCTGTGTGGCACAGGATTTCTACTACCTGGCTATTGGGTGACAGCGCACTAGTATAATCCAAGATTCTTAGTCTGTCTATGGCATTTTTGTCATTGGTTTTTAGATGGTTGATACATGTCTCAACTCTTTATGATCCATGATTGTATCGTACTGATTCTATAAACTTTGCAATAAAAGGTTGTGTGCATCATCATGATGCAAAGGCCGGGGCTACGCTTCCCATTTTGAAAAAAAAAAGATTTATCTTAGATACGGATGTATCTAGTTATAAAACATATGTATATACATCATACATCCGTATATAGGTAAATTAGAGACAACTAATTTAAGCCTGGAGGGAGTTTTTCGAACCAATAACTGAAAGGATCTCAAAACCATAAGTAAGCACCGAACATCTTGCTCACCACAAGCTTTGACAAGCTCATGGCAGTTAGTCTCTGAGGTTAATCTCGTGAACCCTATTTATCTCGCAAAAATGTCCCCATCTCAAAATGCTAGCGCTTCAGTAATCAGTGGATTAGTTATCCCTATAAGGACAGAACTTTCAACAAAATTAAATCCATGGTAGTACTCCCTATGGTAGACACGTGATGTTAGCGTGCCGGTTCACAGCTTGACATCACGCCGATTTCGAGGGCGTGTGGCTAGTCAAGGATTGTTCCTACGCGTGTAAAAACCTTGCCGGTCAGTACACCAGCGAACCAATACAGCCACGATGTGGATCAGTTTGTCAGTTTGGACAATCAAACATAACGAGTTGAGAACATCCCGAAAATTGCATGGCATCCAACCGTTAGCTAGTCTGATACACTACCTAGTACGTGTGCAATCCATGTCTCACCCACTCGCTGCGCAACCTAGTTGCAGACACCGTGAGCAGCTACTCTCCACGCAAGTGTGAAGCCTGCCACATGCTACCAGGGTATGAGGGTGTAAACCAAACCAAGTGACGCCTCGTACCCTGGCACAAGCTATCAGGCTACTCTCCACGCAAATCTGGGGCAGATGGGGAGGGTACGAGGGTGTAAACCACGGAATTAAGTCTGAGTGCGGCTGTAGTGAATGTTTGTTCAGCAAATAAGGAGGAGTTGAGCGGCGGCTGGTGCTTGTAATTTCTAAAGTCAGGGCTTCTATATTCAGAACTTGAGCTCCTCAAAGCCTAGTTATGACAAAAAACACCCGGGGCCAAAAGTTTTGGTGCCACTATGCCTAAGGAGTATAAATAAGAGGTAACCCAGGGCATAAATTCGACAGTTCAATTCGTGAAGTGTTTTGAACCATAATCACTCATTTACCCAGAATAGCATCACGTAATTGAAATTACAAAATTTACTGTTGTGGGTGAGAGATCAAACCATGAAAAACTTTTGTTTGAGAAACCATCATCAATAGCATTTTGACAAATCAACCCGAAATATTGCGAATGGAGAAATTCGTGTGAATTATTGTGAGCTTCCTAGTTCGGATTTTCCACTCTTATGATCGCCATATCCAACATCTTTGCCCAACTATGCATCTTCTAACAATTGCTTGACCGATACTTGCAGCATATGTCTATTGTGTGCTCCTAAAGTACAATGTTTTCCAAGTTTTCTTTAAAAGTTACCATAACACGGAAGTTGATTATTTAGAATAGAAATTTGAAAAACAACATCTTGAGCAACACCCAACCCACAAACATCCACAAACTTTTTACACTTTGTGGTCTCAAGTTTCTGCCGATTTAGGTGATATGTGATTTCTAAACTAATACTACACTGTTATTTAGACTTTTCACCTTTACGTAAAAGAGACCAACCATATGGCTGTTTACCTTGATCGTAAGGGCAACGTGCACTTGCACCAATGTATGGCTATAGTACAGTAAAATATGTCACACTTAAAGATGAAGCTCTGGATTAGTACATAAGGATGGCTATTTACCATGATCGTTAGGGATACTTGCACCTGCACTAATATATGGCTCTAGTATAGTAAAATATATCACACATAAAGATGAATCTCTGAATTAGTACATAAGATGAATCTCTGAACTAAACGAGTACAATTTTTCCTACCAACAAGCTAACCAGAAGCAATTTAATGAATAAACTGCATCCATGTGAACTGGATGCATGTTTGTGGCCATGAATGGACTGCGGCCATTTGAACATGATGTGTGTTTGATCCAAATCGTATTGTTCATGAACAATGATGAGGATCAATCATCCAACAAATAAATTTAAAACTAGCTAAATAGGTGATGAATGAGACATGTGTGTGATCAAATTGGCAACCAAAATAATGGAAAATAATCGGCCATGCTTCGTGAAAATATACTCTCAGGTATGGGTATCAATGCTAAAAGATATGGTGGAACATTGATTGTGACTTTATTTTCTGATCAAGAGAGCCCATGTTCCTTACTATTAAAAGGCTAGCTCTTAATCCTTGATGCATAAAGATGTAAATGTTATGATTGAATGAGTCTAGGCCTCGGTGGCCTCACCTGCCGCCGCTGCCAAGTGTGGGCATGTGACGGTGGGCCCGGTACCAAGGGTTTGGGGTTCGCGTGGTTCATTTGTTCGCTTGCCTCTGTTCCGCCCAGAGGGGGTCAGCCGCCGACCGGTGGTGTGGAGACTACTGGTTTGCATGAACAAAGTAGGTGGTCCTAGGATTCCTCCCGCATCAAGATGTAGATCTGTTGGCTGCCTACAATTGTTGTTCTAGCATGGAGCAGCGTGTTCCGGAAGGCTCTGTTGGCGAACTCCCATGGACGCATCATGCCTGGATATTGCTGGATCGGAAGGAATTCTGTCGTGCACACCCTTAATTTTTCTAGCCGTTTGGTTTTGAGCTCTGCTATCAGTTACCATCGTGTGCCATGTCTTTGACGATCCATTGTGAATTTAAATGCAGCGAATGTCATAAAAGCATGAACATGTGGGCTAGTGATGGTGATTTAAATCTTTGTGGCGATGAGGAACTGGCATGAAAACTATATATCTAATACATGTTCCTGCTTTCATGAAATCAACACTAGGATAATCCTAGTGTTAAATATACTCTCTTTTGAATTTTCTACTATATGAAAACTATATATCTAATCATGTTTGTCTTTGTTTCCACCCAATAGTAGAAAATTGAAATGACAGTAAATTTAACACAAGGATAATTCATCGATCACGAAATTTTCTTGGAGAAATCCAACATGCCCGTGCTGGAGGAGGACATAAATTTAGTAAATAGCAAGGTCAAGCGGGATGGGAGAGTAACAAGAAATTTACAATGAATCACAATGGAAGGAAAAATTCGCAAATATCCAGGCCAGTGGGCAGTGTTGGGACTGATTTATCTTGACTCATATTACCATTTTTAATCATCCGCAATACTCCATGCTCACCCGTTTGAACTAGAATGCTAGTCATACAACTGTAATGCTTAACGGCAGTTTTTTTATATAACCAGACAATCTAGAACACTATATTTATGATACGTTTCCTTTTAATTTCTGCAACAACTCTTACCATCTGATCCATCCCGAATACCACTACTCGTCCACAAAATGGAAATGCTTATGAGCAGAAATAGAGTACACGTAGAGTTTATATGATCAAATGGAAATGCATAATTAGAGTATATACCATCTGATCCATCCCAAGTACCACTACTCAGCAACTCTATTATTACCATCTGATCCAAGTAGCACTACATGTACGCCGGCTGATTTCGAGGACGTGTTTGCTAGTCACCGACGAAGCAACGGCGTCCCCGCGTAGGCGCACATAACGTACGACCCATGGATTGTTCCTACGCGTGTAAAAACCTCGCCGGTGGGCAGACCACCGAACCAACACAGCCACGTTGTAGATCAGTTTGTCACTTGAGCACAATATCATAACGAGTTGAGAAGATCCAGAAAATCACATGGCATCCAACAGTTGTCTGGTACACGAGACCTAGTACGTACGTGTGCAATCCATGTCTCACCCACTCGCTTCAATCCATTGCCTGCTACATGCTCTGGTACGTGACGTGCAACTGCAGCGGATAACGCCACCACCGCCGGCTCTGCTGCAGTACCTTCCGCCGAGGCCGCTGAAGGAGAGGCATCCGCCGCCTAGCGTAACACCACCAGCGGCACCGACGCCTCTGATCCCGGTGAAGACACCGGCACTGTTGTTGCCGAAGACCGCGCCGTAGCTGCTGCTGCTCACGGCCGGAGGCGCCACAGCCGGTTCTGTCGGCGCTGCACTCACAGCCCCTCTTCTTCCACCTCTAGCTCAAACTAGAACAATGGAGTTTTTCCCGGCGACGAACGCCGCGGCCGCCGAACGGTCTGTATCTTGGCTTTATTTCAGCTGGCTACATGGCTCACAACCACACACCGCGAAAGTTTAGCTAGTACAGCTTAAATAGGCAGCAGAGGGACTAACCCACTAACCGCACGCACGCACACCACGCACCACGCGGCCGCTAATGCCATGCACTAACCTACTAACTAATTTATTGCCTGATCCACTTGACCTGGCCAACGTACACACGCAGCTAACAAACTTTCTCAAGATTAGTGCCAACAGGTTCCCTATGCCTCCCATGCCCATGAATAAGTTATTTTTATACGGCGGCTCGGAAAAGGCCATAGCCAGGTTCTCTCTTGTATTTGTTCTGCCTCTGAGATGCATCTGCTAATGCACATGTGGTGCGGGTCGTGCGGTGCATTTCACGTTTTAAGTAGGCCGCGACGAGGAGTACATAGGACAAGCAGAGGCCGGGGCATATGGGGAGGGTCCGAGGTGTAAACCACAGAGTTAAGTCTCAGTGTTGTTGTAGTGAATGTTTGTTCAGCAAATAAGGAAGAGTGGAGCTGCCGGTGCTTGTAATTTCTAAAGTCAGGGCCTCTGTATTTTGAATTTGAGCTCCTCAAAGCCTAGTTATGAAAAAAAAACTCCCAGGGCCAATCTCTTTGGGGCCACTATGCCTAAGGAATCCAAATTGTTGGATATAGTGAGATAGTTCGGAGCATAAATAAGAGGTAACCCAAGGTATCAATTTGACAGTTCAATTCTTGAAATGTTTTGAACCATAATCACTCATTTACTCTGAATAGCATTACATAATTGTAATATGAAAATTACAGACGTGGGTGAGAGATCAAACCTGGAACAACTTTTCTTTGAGAAACCAGCATCAACAACATTTTGACAAATCCACCCCAAACGTTGCCAATGGAGAAATTCCTATGAATTATTGCGAGCTTCCTAGTTTGGATTCTCTACTCCTATGATCGCCATATCCAACATCTTTGCCCAACTACGCATCCTGTAACAATTGCTTGACCGATATTTGAAGCATATGCCTATTGTGTGCTCCTAACGCACAATGGTTTCCAAGTTTTCTTTAAAAAGTTACCATAACACAGAAGTTGATTTATTTGTAAGAGAAATTTCAAAAAACAAAATATGGAGCAACATCCAGCCCACAGACATCCATAAACTGTTTACACTTTGTGGTCACAAGTTTCTGCCGATTTAGGTGATATGCGACTTTTAAACTGATACTACACTATTATGAGACTCTTCACCTTTACGTAAAAGAGAACAACTATATAGCTGTTTACTTTGATCTAAGAGCAAGGGCAATAGTAGAGCCAGCTGTTGACTATAAGCCATGTCCATGTCATCTAGAGTCAATCTAATAGCCAACATGTACAATAGTTAGAGGTATAAATATACTACTTTATTAATGTATGGCCCACTTTTCACTCTCACATAGTGCGTAGGAGCACGTGCTGCAGCTGGCTCTTAACTAAGCACCCACTCCTCTCTCTCTCTTCTCTCTCATCCAACTAAGCACAAATATATTATTTTAAGTCCTATAGTCTGCTGATCGGACCTTATTGTACTTGCTCTAAGGGCAACGTGCACTTGCATTAATGTCTGGCTATAATACTGAAATATGTCACACTTAAAGATGAAGCTCTGAATTAGTACATAAGAATGGCTATTTACCTTGATCGTAAGGGAGAAGTGTATTTCCACTAATATATAGCTCTATTATAGCAAACTATGTCACACTTAAAGATGAAGCTCTAAATTAGTACATAATATTAGAGTATAGGTCGGTGGCCGGTTGTGTCCTGGCCGAACCGGCCTCCCCTCTCTCCTATTTGAATTGTAACTCTATCTCTATTAGTCTTGGAGTCCAAATCGGTTTGTAATCTATATAAATAGCCCATTGAGGAACATATCAATATAGTTATTATCCTCCAATCGTCTCCAACTATCATGGTATCGAAGCCTAGGTTTCCGCCTCGGTATGACATCGTTACCACTTCAGACGCCGCCGACTCGGCCTCTCTTCTCCATGGTCGAGTTCCACAAGGCCAAAGGCCCCAACTTCTTCCTCTACCTCCTCTACAACCACCCAACAAATCTATCCCCACCTCCTTAAAATCTCCCTAGCCGACACCATTGCCGACGTCTCCCCCTTCATCCCGATCTCGCTTGCTCTCGACGCCCACAACTTCTACCATTGGCGCCACCTGTTCACCATCCACCTCGGCCGATGCGGCCTCTACCACCACATTCATCCTCCTACCTTCCGCTGATCCTCGGTGGGTGAAAGACGACTCGCCATCATCCGGTGGATCTACACTGCATCTCCACGGAACTCTTCAACCCGGTCTCCTCCTCCACGCCACCGCCACCGAACAATGGGCTTCTTCAAAAGTTGTTCTAGGATTACTCCGACGCACATCAGCGCCCTCAACACCGAGATCCACCACGACCACAGGAGATGCCCCGGTCACCGTCTTCTACCAGTGGATCAAGGCCACCAATGACTAGCTCCGTGAACTTGGTGATCACGTCAACGACCGCACCCTCATCAACGCCCTCCTCGTCAGCCTCGGTGACCAGTTCAGCAGTCCTTCATCCCCATGCTCAAGCCGTACCCCACCTTCAAAGAGGTCCGCTCTATGCTCCATCAAGAGGAAAAGAACCAAGCATGCAAGGCGCAGCGGCCGCAGCAGGTGTTCCACGCTGCCATCCCCTCTGCCGCGGCAACGATTCACGATGTCGGGCTCCCGCGGCAGCTTGATGTGCCTCCTTCTTCTACCGCGGCAGTTGTGCTCCTGCTCCTCCACCAGGCTGGCGCTCGAGCCCCAACTACAGGGCAAGAATCTGATTTACCGGCCTCCTTAACCTCGACCCACCACTGCACCATCACATCGACCGCCCAGCGCCTCAACTCTCTCGACATGACCACTGCAGACGACCCTTGGATCGACCTTGTGCAAGCATGGTGGATGTCGTGGTCGGCCCCTCGCCATACGGTGCCCTCCCATATATACGGGCACGTGGAGCCCTGTTCTTCGCCTCCACCGCTCCCTCAGATTCCTCGGACCCAGGCCACCAAGATGTCTACACCGCACCGCTACACCACCTCCCGCGACTAGGACTCCCACCCCACTACTTCAACATGCTGGCCACCCACGGCACCATACGATACAACCAGCTGCCCTCTACCCAAGTCAACGTGCAAGCTCATGGCCCTCCGCTTCCTCCTCAAGAGCCATCCTAGGATCAAGCCACCTTCATCAACACCATGAACAATTTAACCCTAAATAACGAAGGTACGGATTGCATTCTCGATTCTAGTGCATCCTCGCATATGTCTTCAAATATGAATTTGTTGTCAGCTTGTTTCCCTCATGCTTTCTCTACAATCACCATTGTCGATGGCTCCACAATTCATGTTTCTTCCACTGGACATTCTTACATAACTTCCTCTTATGCCAATTTTCTTGTACGCAATGCTCTTGTTGTCCCTTCCTTAATCAAAAATCCTATTTCTATTCGCCAATTCTGCATTGACAATAAAGTTATTCTAGCTTTTGACCCTTTTGGTTTGTCTGTGATGGATCTGAAAACGGGGGAGGTTCTCGCTCAGTACAATAGCACGGGCGATCTTTATCCGCTTCCAGGTGCGCCTACATCCACCCCCTGTGCCATGCTTGCATCAGTTGATTTATGGCATTGTCGTCTTGGCCACCCCAATAAAACCACTTTGTCGTCTTTACTTCAAGAAATTTGTATCCCTAGTTCTAGTGTTCCTCATAATCCCCCTCTCTCTAATGCCTGTCAATGCGGCAAACATGTTAGATTACCTTTTGAAACCTCTACTACCATTAGCACTTTTCCGTTTGAGTTACTTCATTATGATTTATGGACCTCTCCGTTCCTAGTGTTTCGGTTATAAATATTATCTTGTGATCTTGGATGATTATTCTCATTATATTTGGACTTTTCCTATCCGTATAAATCTGATTTGCATGCAATTTTTCTTAATTTTGACAAGACGCTCTCACGCACTTTGGCTTGCCAATTCGTTTTATTCAATGTGATAATGATCGTGAATTTGACAACACTCAAAACGGTAACTTCTTTCTCTCAAGGCATTCTTCTTTGTTTTTCATGTCCTTATACATCCTCTCAAAACGGAAAAGCTGAACGTTCTCTTCATTCTATAAATGACATTCTTTACACATTGCTTTTACAAGCTTCTCTTCCTTCTCGTTTTTGGGCAGAAGCCCTTCAAGACCGCCACGCTACTTCTAAATATTTGACCAACCAAAACATGCCCTCTTTATTCGCCTTTTCAATCTCTCTTTCTCTCCCATCTAGATTATTCTTTTTTGCGTGTTTTTGGTTGCCTATGCTTTCCCAACACTGCCTCTACCGCCTCCAACAAACTAGAACCATGTTCTTTACCTTGTATTCACCTTGGTCTTTCTGATGATCACAAAGGATATCGATGTTTTGATCCATCTTTTAGTCGCGTTCTTGTCTCTCGACATGTCACATTCGATGAAAATACTTTCCCTATGTTGCACCAAAACCACACCACAAATCCAACCAACCACCGCCACCACCAAAACCTCTCCACTAGTACACCCTATAGTCATCCCTGCCACGGCAGACTTTTGCCCTATTTTCCTGCCGTGGCCGATTTTTCTGCCGAACCACTGCTGCGGCAGCCTCTCGTCCACCCCACCTCTGTCGCGGCAGATTTTAGCGCTGACTCGCTGCCACAACAGCCAACCGGGCCCTCTTCTCCTTCCTCTTCCATGTCACCATCAAACACCCACTCCTCCACCTCTTCCTCCAATTCATTGACCACCTCTCCTCCATCTACTCCACCATTGTTGGTTCAATCATAGAGTATGCTTCCCAGGTGTATGGAATATAAAGAGCCAGCTCACGGCTCTTCAAAGACATATGCAACCTAGTCAGAAGCATGGTGACAGAGAACTATACAGGAGGTGGACATGGCATTAGGGAGCACATCCTTCGGATGAGCAACATGGCTGCCAAATTGAAGGCCATGGAATCTGATCTAGAGATAAGGCATGCTCTCTTTGCCCACCGGTAATGGTGTGACTTCCTCAACAGTTTGAGAACTTTGTTGTCAATTAGAATATGGCCCCTGAATAATGGTACATAGAAAAGACTATCGCCATGTGTACTCAAGAAGAGGAGAGGCTCAAAGCCCAGAATGGAGGTTCCTTGAAATTTGTCAAGGACAACAAGAAAAGGAATTTCACTCAAAGAAACCATGGCTCCCCTACTAAGCCATATGGTAAAGCTCCCATGCACTATCAGCATCAGCAGAGGCCTGCTCTTCTAGTGGACAAAGATGCATGTATTCATCAAGGCAAGAAAGGGCATTTCAACAAAGATTGCTCTGTTTGGTTAAAGGAGCTAATGGCAAGAAAAGGTAACAATATAGTTTCATTTGTGAATGAATCCATGTATACACATTTTTCAAAATCTACTTCATGGATTGACTTAGGTGCAACTGTTCATGTTGCAAATTCATTACAGGGAGTCCATTCGACGAGGATTATGAGAAGAAGCGAAGGATGCGATGAAGTCGCAAATGGAATCCTAGCGGATCTTGAGGCCGCTGGGGACATCTCCTTGGAGCTTGCTCTGGATCGACGATCTTTCTTACGGATGTCCTCTATGCTTCTTCTTTTGCATAGAAATTTTAATAAGTGTATCGTGTTTGAACAAAGTAAACTTTGAATGTCATTGTGGGCATGGCCAGTGTGCCATTTATTGTAATAAAGATTGTGTGGGTGTTGCTTTCCTTCATAATGAGCTTCTTTTAATTATCTACTCGTGAAAAAGTTTATTCTGTGTAATGTGAAAAGCATGTTTCTTCGTCGAATAAAGATCCAAATAAAAGAATGAGAACTCATGACTCGTCGAAATTATGGCACTATCGTTTAGGCCATATTTCGAGGGGGAGAATAGAAAGACTAGTTGTGAACATGAAGAGTCTCGCTACAACACCTAAGGGTGTGGGGGAGCCCAGCCGAAGCCAAAATATTTAATCAAATCAAAATATAGCAAAGCTTGACCCTAAAAGTCATTGCCATTTCATTGGCTATCCCGAAAGTCAAAGGTCTTCGTTTCTACTGTCAAGACAGATACACAAAGTTTGTAGAAACGAGACATGATGTTTTCGAAGAGGATGAAATGACGAGGGGGAGCATGGTAACTCGGAAAATTGATCTTGAGGAGAAGAGGGTGCATGCACTTAATCCGATGACTCAGGAGCCATTCTTCGAGCTACCCGTCGTTCCTGCATCGATAACCCTAGAGGTTGTGGTGCAAGCACCTGTTGCAACTTCACCCATGACAATAGTGAGTGAAGATTTGGAACCTGTCCGCCAGGAGCCGATTAAACCCACTGTTGAGCATGAAAGGGAGTAGCGGCAGCCACCACGAGAAGATGCATTGCATGATGAGAAATTTGGATTTAGAGAGAATGTTGAGGATTTACTATGTTTACGCAAAGTTTAAAAGTGGGAGATACATCTTCCTAATTCTGTATGTGGACGATATCTTGCTTGCTAGAAGCGATGTCAGTCTACTACTAGAAACAAAGAAGTCCTTGTCCTCAAACTTTGATATGAAAGATCTTGGTGAAGCTTCATATGTTTTGGGCATAAAAATTCACCGAGATAGGACAAATGGGGTTGTAGGATTGTTGCAGAAGGCATACCTAGATAAGGTTCTAAAGAAATACAATATGCATGCATGCAATACCACACCTGCTCCTATAATCAAGGGCGGAAGTTTTGGGAAATTTCAATGTCTCAAGAGTCAATATGAGATCGATCAAAATGAAAGTGGTACCATATGCTTCGGCCGTTGGAAGCTTACAGTATGCACACGCGTGCACTCGCCCTGACTTAGCTTTTATCACCGAGATACTTGGCAGATATCAAGAGAATCCAGGCATACAAAGACCGGAAGATAGTAAAGAAAGCTTTGTGTTATGCGCAAGGCACAAAAGACCTCATGCTAACATATAGGAGGTCTGATTCCCTAGAAATAAAAGGGTATTCGTACGCTTATTTTGTGGGAGAAAGAGACGATCGAAGTCCATGACAGGATACGCCTTTACTCTCGTGAGAGGGCTATTTCGTGGAGAAGCTCCAAATACCAATAGTTGCACCATCCACCATGTATGTAGAATTTATAGCATATTATGAGGCAACATGGCAGGCAATGTGGTTAAAGAAATTTATACCCGACTTGAAAGTGGTAGATTGCATTGACAAACCACTAAAGATGTACTGTGACAACGAGCCCGCAGTATTCTATGCTCACAACAACAAGTCGAGTAATGCCTCCAAACCAACGGAGATAAAATATTATGTTGTGAGAGATAAGATCCAGGATCACACTATAAGACTCGAGCATATAAGGACAAAGGATATGCTTGCAGATCCGCTAACGAAAGGCTTACCACCCAATGTGTTCAAGAGCACTTAGTCGGCATGGATTTAAGGGAAAGCCTATGATTCCTGGATCAAAGAGGCCCAAAAGAAACATAATTTGTTTCAAAACTAGAGGTATATTGTAGTTGTCTGATTCTATCAGCAATTGAGCTGTGACGATGAAACATGCTCTATATACCGAACCGTGGTGAAACGAGTAAAGTGTAAAGTATAAATGAAAGTTGAGATCAAGGGGGAGAATGTTAGATTGATTTTCTTCCGCTCGATCCCAACGGATCGAACACGCCTTCGACTCGCCCTAATTGGGGGCGCCCAACCGAACAAGGTTGGTGGGGCCCCGTGGCAGCTTATAAAGAGGAGGTGGGGCCGGGCACATGTAATGAGGTTCGCGCGCCGCCGCCTCCCCCATCGACATCCTTCTGATCTAGGGTTAGCGCTAGCTACGAAAGACTCACCACCGCCGCCACCCCTTACCGACGCTCACGCCACGCTCTCCGCCATGGTTAACGCCTCTGGCTCATCGAGCGAACGAAGGTACACACCTCTATCTTCCTCTCTCTCGGCCTAGTTCTACCCTAGCAAGGCATCTACCCTAGCAGATCATAATAGCAGCCTAACAGCCACCACCCACGGTCGGGAGTCTTGTTGGTTCCCATGCCTCTCATGCCCACGAACACGATCTTCTTGTCTGCCGCACATGCGCCGCACCTGCCAGGTCTGAGGTGACTATGTTTGGAAGAGAAGACTTCTAGCGTGAGGCAGAGCAGCAGCGTGAGGACAATATTCTTGGTCTACAAGACTTCACTAGTGTGTTGTGTTGTAGGCATGAGATGCTCTATGGTGTGTTGGAGTTCGTACTATAAATAGGCAACTGAGTGCGATGGAGAGGTCAAGGCAGGTGGAAGAGCGTAAATAGGATGAACCACGAACTAGGAAAGGTAGATCCCGAGCCAATGAAGACCGGGTTTATAAATTTTAGACTTGAGAGGCTCAAACCCTGCTTCGAGAAAGGCTCGCTGTCCAAACCATTTTGGTGTCATGTTCTATAGTTAGGGGAAGCCTAGTATATAATGTTTTTATTTGTTGATCAGGACAAGTTTTGAGCTCTGATTACTCTAGCTAACAAGTTCTTATTACCATCAGCATCTAGGTAGGTTGGGGAGAAGAATGACAGGGAGTGAGAGCAAACAGCCTCCTACGTACCATAAAAACTTGTGCTTTATACATCCGTATATTTGTCTTAGATTTATCTAGACACAAATTTCCTCCATAAATATTTATTTATGTGGTTCTTGAGTAACATAGTGTTGTTAACTAAAAACAACCTAGCGAAGAGAAATTGGAGTGGATGTCAAAAATGTTGTTTGCGTGAGAGCAATGAAACTGTTGAGCATTTGTTTCTCTCTTGCCCTTTCGCTCACATATTATGGCGGATGATTTATTTGACTTACAATATGTTTGGAAACTGCTTGAATGGGATGAATAAAGATAACAAAGCAAGCATACGTATTGGAGTGTCGCCTTTATGTTGGGCAATTTGGAATTGCAGTAATGACATGGTCTTTAAAAAAAACAGTTCTATCAATTTTTCCAGGTTATTCACTTGGCTACATATTGGATCGTTTTGGTCCAACCTTCTCAGGGCGATCAGCGAGAGAGTATGGTTTCTGGCTGCAACCGATTGCTCAGGTGGCACAGGATTTCTACTACCTGGCTATTGGGTGACAGCACTAGTATAATCCAAGATTCTTAGTCTGTCTATGGCATTTTTGTCATTGGTTTTAGATGGTTGATACATGTCTCAACTCTTTATGATCCATGATTGTATCGCATTGATTCTATAAACTTTGCAATAAAAGGTTGTGTGCATCATCATGATGCAAAGGCCGGGGCTACGCTTCCCATTTTGAAAAAAAAAAGATTTATCTTAGATACGGATGTATCTAGTTATAAAACATATGTATATACATCATACATCCGTATATAGGTAAATTAGAGACAACTAATTTAAGCCTGGAGGGAGTTTTTCGAACCAATAACTGAAAGGATCTCAAAACCATAAGTAAGCACCGAACATCTTGCTCACCACAAGCTTTGACAAGCTCATGGCAGTTAGTCTCTGAGGTTAATCTCGTGAACCCTATTTATCTCGCAAAAATGTCCCCATCTCAAAATGCTAGCGCTTCAGTAATCAGTGGATTAGTTATCCCTATAAGGACAGAACTTTCAACAAAATTAAATCCATGGTAGTACTCCCTATGGTAGACACGTGATGTTAGCGTGCCGGTTCACAGCTTGACATCACGCCGATTTCGAGGGCGTGTGGCTAGTCAAGGATTGTTCCTACGCGTGTAAAAACCTTGCCGGTCAGTACACCAGCGAACCAATACAGCCACGATGTGGATCAGTTTGTCAGTTTGGACAATCAAACATAACGAGTTGAGAACATCCCGAAAATTGCATGGCATCCAACCGTTAGCTAGTCTGATACACTACCTAGTACGTGTGCAATCCATGTCTCACCCACTCGCTGCGCAACCTAGTTGCAGACACCGTGAGCAGCTACTCTCCACGCAAGTGTGAAGCCTGCCACATGCTACCAGGGTATGAGGGTGTAAACCAAACTAAGTGACGCCTGCACTGGCACAAGCTATCAGGCTACTCTCCACGCAAATCTGGGGCAGATGGGGAGGGTACGAGGGTGTAAACCACGGAATTAAGTCTGAGTGCGGCTGTAGTGAATGTTTGTTCAGCAAATAAGGAGGAGTTGAGCGGCGGCTGGTGCTTGTAATTTCTAAAGTCAGGGCTTCTATATTCAGAACTTGAGCTCCTCAAAGCCTAGTTATGACAAAAAACACCCGGGGCCAAAAGTTTTGGTGCCACTATGCCTAAGGAGTATAAATAAGAGGTAACCCAGGGCATAAATTCGACAGTTCAATTCGTGAAGTGTTTTGAACCATAATCACTCATTTACCCAGAATAGCATCACGTAATTGAAATTACAAAATTTACTGTTGTGGGTGAGAGATCAAACCATGAAAAACTTTTGTTTGAGAAACCATCATCAATAGCATTTTGACAAATCAACCCGAAATATTGCGAATGGAGAAATTCGTGTGAATTATTGTGAGCTTCCTAGTTCGGATTTTCCACTCTTATGATCGCCATATCCAACATCTTTGCCCAACTATGCATCTTCTAACAATTGCTTGACCGATACTTGCAGCATATGTCTATTGTGTGCTCCTAAAGTACAATGTTTTCCAAGTTTTCTTTAAAAGTTACCATAACACGGAAGTTGATTATTTAGAATAGAAATTTGAAAAACAACATCTTGAGCAACACCCAACCCACAAACATCCACAAACTTTTTACACTTTGTGGTCTCAAGTTTCTGCCGATTTAGGTGATATGTGATTTCTAAACTAATACTACACTGTTACGAGACTTTTCACCTTTACGTAAAAGAGACCAA
This sequence comes from Avena insularis, assembly GCA_023614405.1. NCBI lineage: Eukaryota > Viridiplantae > Streptophyta > Magnoliopsida > Poales > Poaceae > Avena > Avena insularis. The sequence continues at coordinate 26,811,108 of CM042696.1, read as the reverse complement.
CCATATGGCTGTTTACCTTGATCGTAAGGGCAACGTGCACTTGCACCAATGTATGGCTATAGTACAGTAAAATATGTCACACTTAAAGATGAAGCTCTGGATTAGTACATAAGGATGGCTATTTACCATGATCGTTAGGGATACTTGCACCTGCACTAATATATGGCTCTAGTATAGTAAAATATATCACACATAAAGATGAATCTCTGAATTAGTACATAAGATGAATCTCTGAACTAAACGAGTACAATTTTTCCTACCAACAAGCTAACCAGAAGCAATTTAATGAATAAACTGCATCCATGTGAACTGGATGCATGTTTGTGGCCATGAATGGACTGCGGCCATTTGAACATGATGTGTGTTTGATCCAAATCGTATTGTTCATGAACAATGATGAGGATCAATCATCCAACAAATAAATTTAAAACTAGCTAAATAGGTGATGAATGAGACATGTGTGTGATCAAATTGGCAACCAAAATAATGGAAAATAATCGGCCATGCTTCGTGAAAATATACTCTCAGGTATGGGTATCAATGCTAAAAGATATGGTGGAACATTGATTGTGACTTTATTTTCTGATCAAGAGAGCCCATGTTCCTTACTATTAAAAGGCTAGCTCTTAATCCTTGATGCATAAAGATGTAAATGTTATGATTGAATGAGTCTAGGCCTCGGTGGCCTCACCTGCCGCTGCGTTGGTGGGCATGTGACGGTGGGCCCGGCATCAAGGGTTTGGGGTTCAAGGTGGTTCATTTGTTCGCTTGCCTCCTGTTCCGCCAGAGGGGGTCAGCCGCCGACCGGTGGTGTGGAGACTACTGGTTTGCATGAACAAAGTAGGTGGTCCTAGGATTCCTCCCGCATCAAGATGTAGATCTGTTGGCTGCCTACAATTGTTGTTCTAGCATGGAGCAGCGTGTTCCGGAAGGCTCTGTTGGCGAACTCCCATGGACGCATCATGCCTGGATATTGCTGGATCGAAGGAATTCTGTCGCACAATTCCTTAATTTTTTCTAGCCGTTTGGTTTGCGAAGCTCTGCTATCAGTTACCATCGTGTGCCATGTCTTTGACGATCCATTGTGAATTTAAATGCAGCGAATGTCATAAAAGCATGAACATGTGGGCTAGTGATGGTGATTTAAATCTTTGTATGTATGAGGAACTGGCATGAAAACTATATATCTAATACATGTTCCTGCTTTCATGAAATCAACACTAGGATAATCCTAGTGTTAAATATACTCTCTTTTGAATTTTCTACTATATGAAAACTATATATCTAATCATGTTTGTCTTTGTTTCCACCCAATAGTAGAAAATTGAAATGACAGTAAATTTAACACAAGGATAATTCATCGATCACGAAATTTTCTTGGAGAAATCCAACATGCCCGTGCTGGAGGAGGACATAAATTTAGTAAATAGCAAGGTCAAGCGGGATGGGAGAGTAACAAGAAATTTACAATGAATCACAATGGAAGGAAAATTCAAATATCCAGGCCAGTGGGCAGTGTTGGGACTGATTTATCTAGACTCATATTACCATTTTAAATCATCCGCAATACTACATGATCAACCGTTTGAACTAGAATGCTAATCATACAACTGTAATGCTTAACGGCAGTTTTTTTATATAACCAGACAATCTAGAACACTATATTTATGATACGTTTCCTTTTAATTTCTGCAACAACTCTTACCATCTGATCCATCCCGAATACCACTACTCGTCCACAAAATGGAAATGCTTATGAGCAGAAATAGAGTACACGTAGAGTTTATATGATCAAATGGAAATGCATAATTAGAGTATATACCATCTGATCCATCCCAAGTACCACTACTCAGCAACTCTATTATTACCATCTGATCCAAGTAGCACTACATGTACGCCGGCTGATTTCGAGGACGTGTTTGCTAGTCACCGACGAAGCAACGGCGTCCCCGCGTAGGCGCACATAACGTACGACCCATGGATTGTTCCTACGCGTGTAAAAACCTCGCCGGTGGGCAGACCACCGAACCAACACAGCCACGTTGTAGATCAGTTTGTCACTTGAGCACAATATCATAACGAGTTGAGAAGATCCAGAAAATCACATGGCATCCAACAGTTGTCTGGTACACGAGACCTAGTACGTACGTGTGCAATCCATGTCTCACCCACTCGCTTCAATCCATTGCCTGCTACATGCTCTGGTACGTGACGTGCAACTGCAGCGGATAACGCCACCACCGCCGGCTCTGCTGCAGTACCTTCCGCCGAGGCCGCTGAAGGAGAGGCATCCGCCGCCTAGCGTAACACCACCAGCGGCACCGACGCCTCTGATCCCGGTGAAGACACCGGCACTGTTGTTGCCGAAGACCGCGCCGTAGCTGCTGCTGCTCACGGCCGGAGGCGCCACAGCCGGTTCTGTCGGCGCTGCACTCACAGCCCCTCTTCTTCCACCTCTAGCTCAAACTAGAACAATGGAGTTTTTCCCGGCGACGAACGCCGCGGCCGCCGAACGGTCTGTATCTTGGCTTTATTTCAGCTGGCTACATGGCTCACAACCACACACCGCGAAAGTTTAGCTAGTACAGCTTAAATAGGCAGCAGAGGGACTAACCCACTAACCGCACGCACGCACACCACGCACCACGCGGCCGCTAATGCCATGCACTAACCTACTAACTAATTTATTGCCTGATCCACTTGACCTGGCCAACGTACACACGCAGCTAACAAACTTTCTCAAGATTAGTGCCAACAGGTTCCCTATGCCTCCCATGCCCATGAATAAGTTATTTTTATACGGCGGCTCGGAAAAGGCCATAGCCAGGTTCTCTCTTGTATTTGTTCTGCCTCTGAGATGCATCTGCTAATGCACATGTGGTGCGGGTCGTGCGGTGCATTTCACGTTTTAAGTAGGCCGCGACGAGGAGTACATAGGACAAGCAGAGGCCGGGGCATATGGGGAGGGTCCGAGGGTGTAAACCACAGAGTTAAGTCTCAGTGTTGTTGTAGTGAATGTTTGTTCAGCAAATAAGGAAGAGTGAGCTGCTGCGGTGCTTGTAATTTCTAAAGTCAGGGCCTCATTTTGAATTTGAGCTCCTCAAAGCCTAGTTATGAAAAAAAAACTCCCACGGCCAATCTCTTTGGGGCCACTATGCCTAAGGAATCCAAATTGTTGGATATAGTGAGATAGTTCGGAGCATAAATAAGAGGTAACCAAGGTATCAATTTGACAGTTCAATTCTTGAAATGTTTTGAACCATAATCACTCATTTACTCTGAATAGCATTACATAATTGTAATATGAAAATTACAGACGTGGGTGAGAGATCAAACCTGGAACAACTTTTCTTTGAGAAACCAGCATCAACAACATTTTGACAAATCCACCCCAAACGTTGCCAATGGAGAAATTCCTATGAATTATTACAGCTTCCTAGTTTGGATTCTCTACTCCTATGATCGCCATATCCAACATCTTTGCCCAACTACGCATCCTGTAACAATTGCTTGACCGATATTTGAAGCATATGCCTATTGTGTGCTCCTAACGCACAATGGTTTCCAAGTTTTCTTTAAAAAGTTACCATAACACAGAAGTTGATTTATTTGTAAGAGAAATTTCAAAAAACAAAATATGGAGCAACATCCAGCCCACGACATCCATAAACTGTTTACACTTTGTGGTCACAAGTTTCGCCGATTTAGGTGATATGCGACTTTTAAACTGATACTACACTATTATGAGACTCTTCACCTTTACGTAAAAGAGAACAACTATATAGCTGTTTACTTTGATCTAAGAGCAAGGGCAATAGTAGAGCCAGCTGTTGACTATAAGCCATGTCCATGTCATCTAGAGTCAATCTAATAGTCAACATGTACAATAGTTAGAGGTATAAATATACTACTTTATTAATGTATGACCCACTTTTCACTCTCACATAGTGCCTAGGAGCACGTGCTACAGCTGGCTCTTAACTAAGCACCCACTCCTCTCCTCTCTCCTCTTCTCTCTCATCCAACTAAACACAAATATATTATTTTAAGTCCTGTAGTATGCTGAATTGACCTTATTTTACATGCTCTAAGGGCAACGTGCACTTGCATTAATGTCTGGCTATAATAAGGAAATATGTCACACTTAAAGATGAAGCTCTGAATTAGTACATAAGAATGGCTATTTACCTTGATCGTAAGGGAGAAGTGTATTTCCACTAATATATAGCTCTATTATAGCAAACTATGTCACACTTAAAGATGAAGCTCTAAATTAGTACATAATATTAGAGTATAGGTCGGTGGCCGGTTGTGTCCTGGCCGAACCGGCCTCCCCTCTCTCCTATTTGAATTGTAACTCTATCTCTATTAGTCTTGGAGTTCAAATCGGTTTGTAATCTATATAAATAGCCCATTGAGGAACATATCAATATAGTTATTATCCTCCAATCGTCTCCAACTATCATGGTATCAGAAGCCTAGGTTTCCGCCCTGGATGACATCGCTACCACTCGCCTCGGCCGACTCGGCCTCTCTTCTCCATGGCCGAGTTCCGCGCTGCCAGTGCCCCAACTTCTTCCTCTACCTCCTCTACAATCACCCAACAAATCTATCCCCACCTCCTTAAAATCTCCCTAGCCGACACCATTGCCGACGTCTCCCCCTTCATCCCGATCTCGCTTGCTCTCGACGCCCACAACTTCTACCATTGGCGCCACCTGTTCACCATCCACCTCGGCCGATGCGGCCTCTGCCACCACATTCATCCCTCCTACCTTCCGCAGCCCGCTGATCCTCGGTGGGTGAAAGACGACCTCGCCATCATCCAGTGGATCTACACTCGCATCTCCACGGAACTCTTCAACCCGGTCTCCTCCTCCGACGCCACCGCCACCGAACAATGGGCTTCTCTTCAAAAGTTGTTCTAGGATTACTCCGACGCGCACATCAGCGCCCTCAACACCGAGATCCACACGACCACCCAGGGAGATGCCCCGGTCACCGTCTTCTACCAGTGGATCAAGGCCACCAATGACTAGCTCCGTGAACTTGGTGATCACGTCAACGACCGCACCTCATCAACGCCCTCCTCGTCAGCCTCGGTGACCAGTTCAGCAGTCCTTCATCCCCATGCTCAAGCCGTACCCCACCTTCAAAGAGGTCCGCTCTATGCTCCATCAAGAGGAAAAGAACCAAGCATGCAAGGCGCAGCGGCCGCAGCAGGTGTTCCACGCTGCCATCCCCTCTGCCGCGGCAACGATTCACGCTGTCGGGCTCCCGCGGCAGCTTGATGTGCCTCCTTCTTCTACCGCGGCAGTTGTGCTCCTGCTCCTCCACCAGGCTGGCGCTCGAGCCCCAACTACAGGGCAAGAATCTGATTTACCGGCCTCCTTAACCTCGACCCACCACTGCACCATCGTCATCGACCGCCTCAACTCTCTCGACATGACCACTGCAGCACGACCCTTGGACTGACCTTGTGCAAGCATGGTGGATGTCGTGGTCGGCCCCCTCGCCATACGGTGCCCCTCCTGCATATACGGGCACGTGGAGCCCTGTTCTTCGCCCCTCCACCGGCTCCCTCAGATTCCTCGGACCCAGGCCACCGGCGCATGTCTACACCGGCACCGCTACACCACCTCCCGGCGCACTAGGACTCCCACCCCACTACTTCAACATGCTGGCCACCTACGGCACCATACGCATACAACCAGCTGCCCCCTCTACCCGAAGTCAACGTGCAAGCTCATGGCCCCTCTGCTCCTCCTCAGCAGCCATCCTAGGATCAAGCCACCTTCATCAACACCATGAACAATTTAACCCTAAATAACGAAGGTACGGATTGCATTCTCGATTCTAGTGCATCCTCGCATATGTCTTCAAATATGAATTTGTTGTCAGCTTGTTTCCCTCATGCTTTCTACAATCACCATTGTCGATGGCTCCACAATTCATGTTTCTTCCACTGGACATTCTTACATAACTTCCTCTTATGCCAATTTTCTTGTACGCAATGCTCTTGTTGTCCCTTCCTTAATCAAAAATCCTATTTCTATTCGCCAATTCTGCATTGACAATAAAGTTATTCTAGCTTTTGACCCTTTTGGTTTGTCTGTGATGGATCTGAAAACGGGGGAGGTTCTCGCTCAGTACAATAGCACGGGCGATCTTTATCCGCTTCCAGGTGCGCCTACATCCACCCCCGTGCCATGCTTGCATCAGTTGATTTATGGCATTGTCGTCTTGGCCACCCCAATAAAACCACTTTGTCGTCTTTACTTCAAGAAATTTGTATCCCTAGTTCTAGTGTTCCTCATAATCCCCCTCTCTCTAATGCCTGTCAATGCGGCAAACATGTTAGATTACCTTTTGAAACCTCTACTACCATTAGCACTTTTCCGTTTGAGTTACTTCATTATGATTTATGGACCTCTCCGGTTCCTAGTGTTTCAGTTATAAATATTATCTTGTGATCTTGGATGATTATTCTCATTATATTTGGACTTTTCCTATCCGTATAAATCTGATTTGCATGCAATTTTTCTTAATTTTTGACAGTACGTTCTCACGCACTTTGGCTTGCCAATTCGTTTTATTCAATGTGATAATGATCGTGAATTTGACAACACTCAAAACGGTAACTTCTTTCTCTCTCAAGGCATTCTTCTTTGTTTTTCATGTCCTTATACATCCTCTCAAAACGGAAAAGCTGAACGTTCTCTTCATTCTATAAATGACATTCTTTACACATTGCTTTTACAAGCTTCTCTTCCTTCTCGTTTTTGGGCAGAAGCCCTTCGCACCGCCACGCTACTTCTAAATATTTGACCAACCAAAACATGCCCTCTTTATTCGCCTTTTCAATCTCTCTTTCTCTCCCATCTAGATTATTCTTTTTTGCGTGTTTTTGGTTGCCTATGCTTTCCCAACACTGCCTCTACCGCCTCCAACAAACTAGAACCATGTTCTTTACCTTGTATTCACCTTGGTCTTTCTGATGATCACAAAGGATATCGATGTTTTGATCCATCTTTTAGTCGCGTTCTTGTCTCTCGACATGTCACATTCGATGAAAATACTTTCCCCTATGTTGCGACCAAAACCACACCACAAATCCAACCAACCACCGCCACCACCAAAACCTCTCCACTAGTACACCCTATTGTCATCCCTGCCACGGCAGACTTTTGCCCTATTTTCCTGCCGTGGCCGATTTTTCTGCCGAACCACTGCTGCGGCAGCCTCTCGTCCACCCCACCTCTGTCGCGGCAGATTTTAGCGCTGACTCGCTGCCACAACAGCCAACCGGGCCCTCTTCTCCTTCCTCTTCCATGTCAGCCATCGAAACACCCACTCCCTCCACCTCTTCCTCCAATTCATTGACCACCTCTCCTCCATCTACTCCACCATTACCACCTAATGCTATACCTATTCGACCACCCACTAATGATCATGTCATGTGTACACATGGAAAACGTGGGTTTCTTCTTCCTACCAAACGTCTCAATCACATAGCCACCCCCACCATTTCTCCTATCCCCACTACCTATAAGCACGCTCTTCTTGATCCTCTTTGGTTTTCAGCTATTCGTGATGAATTTGATGCTCTTCAGTAATATAATACTTGGACTCTTGTCCCAAAACCATCTGGTGTTAATGTTGTCTCAGGAAAATGGGTTTTTAGACATAAATTTCACGCTGATGGTACTCTTGCTTGTTACAAAGCTCGATGGGTTTGTCGTGGTTTTTTCCAGCAACATGGCATTGATTTTGATGAGACTTTCTCTCCCGTGGTTAAACTAAGCACTATTCATGTGTTTCTTAGTCTTGTTGTTTCCTCCTCTTGGCCTATTCATCAACTTGACCTTAAAAATGCTTTCCTTCATGGTACTCTCAATGAAATAGTCTATTGTCAGCAACCCTCTGGTTTTGAGCATCCCTCTTCTCCCAATCTCGTTTGTCTACTCAAAAAATCTCTTTATGGTCTCAAACAAGCTCCTCGTGCATGGTTTCAACATTTGGCCACCTTTATTGACACCATTGGTTTTATTTCTTCCAAATCGGATTCCTCTCTTTTCATTTTTTGATTTTCTGAACACACTGCCTATATTTTGCTTTATGTTGATGATATCATTCTTACTACTAGCTCTGATTCTTTCCTCCGCCATATAATTTCTTCTCTTAATCGTGAATTTTCCATGACTGATCTCGGTCCTCTTCATCATTTTCTTGGCATTAATGTCTCTCGCACAAAATCTACACTTTTCCTTTCTCAACGCCAATATCTTTGGATATGCTTACTCATTCTGGTATGACTGACTGTCAACCCTCTCGAACTCTGGCCGACATTGGTGCCAAACTATCGGCTGATGGTGATCATGTTTCTGACCCCACCTTCTATCCTAGCATCACTGGTTCCCTTCAATATGCCACTCTTACTCGTCCTGATATCTCTTATCCTGTTAAGCAAGGCTGTCTTTTTCTGCATGATCCTCGTGCACCTCATCTTGCTCTAGTCAAACGCATTCTTCGCTACCTTAAAGGCACTCTCGATCATGGTCTTCTTATTAATTATTCTTTTCCAACAAGCTTGACAGTTTATTCTGATACAGACTGTGCATGTTGGCCAGACACTCAACAATCCACATTCGGCTATTGCGTTTACTTAGGTGATAATCTTGTTTCTTGGTGTTCTAAAAGGAAGGTTACAGTTTCTAGGTCATTTGTTGAGGCTGAGTACAGGTTGGTGGCTCAGGCCGTGGCCAAGGCGGTATGGTTGTGTCAACTGCTCGTCGAGCTTCATCGACCAATTGAGCATGCAACAATTGTTTATTGTGATAATATTTCACTAGTTTATATGGCTTCCAATCTAGTTCAGCATCGCCGCACTAAGCATATTGAGATTGACATACACTTTGTTCGTGAGAAGGTGGCTCTTGGCGAAGTTCGAGTTCTTCATGTTCCTACAAGTGCGCAGTTTGCTGATATTTTCACCAAGGGGCTCCCAACTGCGTCCTTCGTCGACATACGCTCCAGTCTCAACATCGTTACTCCTGACATTGAGACTGCGGGGGGATATTAGAGTATAGGTCGGTGGCCGGTTGTGTCCTGGCCGAACCGGCCTCCCCTCTCTCCTATTTGAATTCTAACTCTATCTCTATTAGTCTTGGAGCCCAAGTCGGTTTATAATCTATATAAACAGCCCATTGAGGCACAGATCAATAAGTTATTATTCTCCAATTGTCTCCAACTATCACATAAAAATGGCTACTTACCTTGATCGTAAGAGAGAAGTGTATTTCCACTAATGTATAGCTCTATTATAGCAAAATATGTCACACTTAAAGATGAAGCTCTGAATTAGTACACAAGATGAAGCTCTGAACTAAATTAGTAAATTTTTTCCTGCCTCCAAGCTAACAAGAAGCAATTTAATGAATAAATTGCATCCATGTGATGGATGCATTTTTGTGGTCATGAATGGACTGCGTCATGTGTAGTTGATGTGTGTTTGCTCCAAATCGTATTATTCAGGAACAATGATGAGGAACAATCATCCAACAAATAAATTTAAAACAAGCTAAAGAGGTGATTAATGAGACACGTGTCTGTTCACATTGGCAACTGAAATAACAGAAAATATTCGGTCATGCTTCCTGAAAATAGACTGTCAGGTATGGGTATCAATGCTAAAAGATATGGTTGAACATTGATTGCGACTTTCTTTTCTTATCAATATAGTCCATGTTCCTCACTACAAAAAGGCTCGCCCTTACTCCTTTTTTTTTCGAAATGGGGGACATCACCCCAGCCTCTTCATCCAAATGATGCACACAGTGTTTTATTAGATTATTCATAACACCTTACAAAAGAAATTACAAAGATCAGTCTGGAGCGACCAAACTAGTGACAGCTTGCTAAACCTATAACATTGATGATGGGAATGTTCATGAACACGGCCAACACCCTCACATCACACCAATGTGAATCATCTAAAAATCTAAGGCCTCGACAAGTTGTCAAATAGCGCACAAGTGGTCCGACTGACCCTCAGCGAGTACCAACATACATCCGTCTTCCACATAGCTATCTTTTGGAGAAATCAATGCAAAGACATTGATAGGTCCGACTTTAGCGCCACCATGACGCCAGATAGTGCCACCACCTTGTGCGCGTCCATCATCACAAAGCCTGCATTCGAGACCCCGCTGCGCCACACCATCGAGACCCGCCACTGTCGACTTGGTAAATGCAACACGGCTCCACCTGGGTCATCACGCAAGAGCACACAGAGACCCGCGTCCAGCCACAAAACCATCTACTTGTCCATGCATCCGATGTATGCCTCCAAAGATGATGCCCCCATGGGGGTGACGGTGCAGGAACGTCATCATTATCTGATTCGGAAAGCTCGAATCTAGTGTTCCCCCTGAGCACATACGGAATGAGAAGAGCTTCCACTACGCCTCTAACGAGGTAAACGACGCCCGCAAACACCGTCATTGACAACAGATCCTCGCACATGTCACCGCTAGTCCATTAGCTCCTGCTCGCCGTCGCCGATCGCCATACCCCAAGGGCGCATCTGATCCACCCGGGAGCCGCCGTGAGGATGACGCCATGACCCGAATCCCTCTACCATCGGTGTTGATTGCCGAAAGCAGATGAATCCTCTATAACTTAGGTAGACGCTTCATGTTGAAATCACCTAGCATACAGTCTGAGTCGTCATCGTCGGTGGTTTAGTCTCCTGGATGATCGACTTGGACTTGTTGCTATCCGTCTCCATAGCAGACCACTTCAAGGAAAAACTAAATAAAATCTGCTTGACAGGTTCAGGAAATTCCAGTGGTCAAAATTTCACCTAGACCACATGAGGTAAGAATATGGTTCAGAAAAGCTCTACTGCACTCTTGCACTACTTAAATATGCACCTCAAGATGACTTACCACTGATACTGGGAGTTCTCAGGGATCTGCACTGAGAAAATCAGCCAATGTTGGTGCTTGGCCAGTGAAGGCTAAGTCAGTGGTACGCTTTCTTGTTGTCTAATAATCATCAACGGAAGGAATTATGCGACAGCTCAGTATCTGCATCAGTTTTGATTCCCTATCTTCAAAACCTTGTACAGCAGACCACATTTCAGCAAGTATGGAAGTAACCCAATATAATACCCTTAATGCATGTGTGTTACAATTATTTGTCTTATGGTAAACCATGTGCCACATTTTCTTTTCCCAGGATCTCATCACGAACCTAATGAGTAACTTGCAACAAAATGAGAATGCTGATGGTAATAATTTTCCACTGTATCTACTGAAAGGTTCTTGATCTAGGGTTTAGCCCATCATTTCCGCCACGCCGCGGCCGGGCAGAACGATCTCCATCGAGGACCGCACAACCCGTAGATTAGATCCAATAGACATCGTCAAAATTTTCTTTGCTGGTCACTTGACTGACGTTTGTTCTTCTCTCTTGGATCATAGACCGGATTGCGTCGCCCACCACCGCATGTCGTCATCACACGCCTCTAATCCAACCTCGGCATCGACTCATCTCCAGCAAATCCTCGCCAACAATCGTGTCAAGGATGTTATGCGCAGCGCCCCAAGGGACACCTTCACGTGCCGTCACCGGCTTCTCCGTCCTCACGTTGCCACCTCGCCGACTCATCGTCGCTGACATGAACCGGGAAATCATGCCCGAGTAAACGCGCCTCGCCATCCACAAAGGGCCACATCTGCATCGTCGTTGGTCATCATCGCCGACAACAATTTACAACAACAACTCTACCGGACGTACCACATTGTCGCCGCCACCACCAATATTGGTCCTTGTCAACGCCGATGGGTTCTGTGTCGCCGCGGTCCTGCATGTAGATGAATAAAACATGTTTGATCCCTGACATCTACAACTTCTTCAACAAACTTGAAAGAGCTCTACATGTGGATGAAGAAATGGGTTCAATCCCCGACATCTAGTACTGCTACAGTTCAATCGCTATTGACAATCTCCTCGCCGTCTTCGTCCACCACGACCATGCAGCCAAAGTTGCAATCTAATTTTTGTTGCAACGTGTGTGCTCACGTTTATTCTTGCAACCACTTCGTCTACTCCGGCACATATGGCGCGCAACCGACCATACACAGAGGTCTTCTCTGTTGCTCCCTCCGACTCTAACTCACATGATTTGTGATGGTCCCTGTCTTCACACATCTGGTATTAGCAACATAAACGCGTGCCTTCGTCCGCGTGGTGCTCCCCAGTTTGGCAAGCTCAGCATGACATGTCGTCTACCTCTACTACCACAAATCTAGCTACGTCTACCTCGACTAGACTTATGCTGCAAACGCCTTTACTATTTTATTACTCTGGTGGCTTTCGTCGGGCTCAACGACGATATCGAGCTTGACTACATCAACCTCAGCGACTTCATCAACAGCGACTACATCACCAACACTCCAACAACAACATCGACCGCCAAAATAATGGCCACACTACCGCTTACATCGACACTAGCATCAAGGGCTATCATTTAACGGCATCCTCTCCAATCGGTGCCTCTGGTTTATGCTCTAGTCAAACCGTCCGTGATGTTACTGTTGTTCATGTCACTACCGATCCGACTGCAGGAGGTATTAGAGTATACCACTTTTTGTATGAGAGTAGACACGGATTGCTATATTTCTTAGTTTAGGATTCTATCTCTACTTGACTACTTAGTCTCCATATCTTTTAGTATATATAAACACGACAAATACTTACAATATAATAATGCAAGACATCAATATTAATCTAACAATACAATCAACTATTATTGCCTTCTGCCAAGAAAAATAGTGTGTCGCGCTTAGACCTTGTTATAGTGGGAGTAACATACACTAGTGGAAAAATGGCCTCTAGTCCCGGTTCATAAGGGCCATTGGTCCCGGTTTGCGCACGAACCGGGACCAATCACCTGGGACTAATGCTGGTCCCGGTTTGCGCACGAACCGGGACCAATGGGTCTCCACGTGGGCGGGCGCGCGACGGGGGAGGTGGATCATTGGTCCCAGTTCGTGGAACAAACCGGGATCAATGGGTCTCCACGTGGCAGTGCCAGAGACGGGCGAGGGTGGATCATTAGTCCCGGTTATTGGCACGAACCGGGATAGTTGGTCTCTGTGCCGCGGCCCGGTTTTGTGCCGCGGCAGGATTTTCGGGCTATTTTTGTGCCGCGACAGGGTTTTGTGCCACGGCAGGGATTTGTGTCGCGGCAGGATTTTTGGGCTATTTTTCTGCCGCGGCAGGATTTTTTTATCAATTTAATGGTACTACATATATACAGCAATAATGAAACCACGACATATATATTACACATCATGCATGATCACAAATATATTATACACCGTCTCATCCGTCTTCTTGGTCGAAACATATTATAATTACAAACAATACTTTCACACGAATTTGATTTAATTTACATCTTCTTTTTTACACTTCACCCTTCCAAATGAAGCAGGTAATAGTATTCTCCTTTCGGATCTATGACTTGTTCTAACAAGAATCCGGAAATTTCGTCTTGAATTGCTTGCACGCGTTCTTGTGATAGAAGACCGTCCCGCATCCGTTCGATCTATTATAAAGAAGGGAATCAATATATATGAATGAAACTAAACACAATTGGTGGTAATAAAATAAAATTGTGATTATTGTTTATCGTACTTCAATTTTTTTATGTTCCTGTCTGCGCCCTTATCTTTGGTCGTCTGGCGAATGAACTCGCAGACATAGTATCCACATAAGTTATTCACGGCTTCCTGCCTCAAGCACTTTACGAGAACGGAGTTCAATCAAAATAATAATCAAGCCTAATAATGGTGGTATTGAAACTAGAATCAAACAGATGCGTGGATCTAGCAACTAGTAGTTACAATCAATGGTTGAAATGTAAGCTCTGGCTTCCAAACATCCCTAGTTTTGGTGGTGAACCATTTCCAAGCCTTCTGGAGGCATTCCTGCATGTCCGCCCACTTTTCTAATTGTGTGCGTTTTCAAGCCTTCTGTTAATCAACAGCAATGATTAACAGAATATAGTAGAAGTTGGACACACTAATAAAATATAACACGAGTCAATTATACGCTTAACATCGAGTAAGCGAAAATAGAATGTGTACAAGACAGTAACACTCACCCAGCGTTGTAAGGAAATAGTATTTCCCTTCTGTTGCTGAAATGCTTCAATGCTTGGAACAAGTTATCCTCTGTCTCTTTGTGTTTTGTTTTTAGAGTAACTTCATGAACGAAATTGCAGTCAACAAACCCAAGGTCATAGATTTTTCCTTTATTGCATTCGAGAATCTTTATTCTCCATATATAATTAGTATAGTGATGAGTAAGATTATACAAGCAACGAATAAGCTTAGCTAGAAAGACTTAATTACAGAAATTAATAATAGTTACAAACAATAGGTACTAACGATAGTTTTGTCGAGGGCGTCTTGTTGGTAAAACTAAAATAATTCTGGAAATTCGATCAGTAGGAAGCCATCTCCATGACCGTAATGATGGTGTTTATATGCAGCATAGAGCCAGTTTTTGGATTCATCACAGGCTTGGATGTACCAGTTATGCAATCTTCGCATTTTTGTTGGTAGATCTTTGGCTAACTCGGGTTTGGTGAGAGGAGCCCCGTACTGGTACACGTATGCTGTTTCTTGGTACCCCTCGAACTCATCCATACGGCTCATGTACTCAGTAATAGACATCCATACGGCATGCAACCGGCGTAGCCAACATGCCCCATATTATGATGGTATACTTTCTTAGCAGCGTTCTCCGTATTTATTCTAGACCTTTCCTTAGCTTTCTCCGATGTCTTGTACTTCACAAAATCCTCCCACTAGTGTCTTAACTTAGCATAGCCGCCTTGAGTGAAATCCGGAGTCTTCTCTACCTTGACAAAGTTATTGTACAGTTTCTTCTTCCAGTTCTTGAATGCATCGGCCATCTTGATGAGAGCAAACTTCTTGAATCTTTGCACAAGCTCCATTCTTGCTCTCTCCTCCTCATCTGGATTCACATCTGGCATCGGCAGGAGGAAATTCATCATGAGCTTCTCAAAAAGCTTATCTTTGGCATTATCGTCGACATACGGGACTCCACCGTCGCTTGGCCGATTCCATTCTTGAACGGTGATCGGGATGTAGTCCCTCACAAGAACTCCGCATTGCTTGACAAATTTTCTTGCGACATCAACGGGAGCTTGCGGTTTGCCATCTACACCGACCACTTCGATCCTATACCTCACAGTGTCATCCAACTTTTTTGTTGGGCCTCGCTTCGTTCTTACGGAAGAAGTTCTCGATCCGGAGGGCTAAAAGAAGAAAGAGTGTTAATATATGCATGTATATATATAGACAACATCATTTTAATTACAAAAATACATATATACACCTCGCCGGTGTTTGCGAGATTTAAGGTTCCGTCGGAGCCGTCGCCTTCTCCCTTATCGGCTTCTCCCCTGTCCCATGCTTCGGCTTCTACCTCACCGGAGCCGTCTCCTCGGTTGAGAGACTCATCTCCCTGACCGGAATCGTTCAGAAACTCACTGGTGACATCGATATTGATATCTTCATTTTCGCAGATCATTCCTTGGAGGATGTTTTCCTGATGTTCTGGAATCATAGTATCTTGATGTGTTGGATCCATAGTATCTGCAAATATGATGTTCTGGAATTACATATTAAGTTTATGACAAGAAAGGGGAAACAACAATCAACACATGGCATCGATGCAATGCTCAAGCAAGGATGATGATATGACAAGTTAAACAGAGATGAAATTTAACCCTAAGGCATGCTTGGCAATTTAAGTGGGATCCGAAGGGTCCAAACCCTAGTACAGGAGAGACCCCGAAATCACCTACGAGGGGTTGATTTCATTATCTTATTAAACTTGTAATTAAAGTTGTTGAACAATGCATGATTATGAGTCTATTGTGTAGATCTCATTTTTCTGAACATTTTGATATATTATACATATTTTTCTGACTTAGAAATAATTAGTTATTGAATTTATAAGATTAAACTCTTTTCTAAAATTATTTAAACAATTATTAAACTTTTACTGCATCATTATGACGTCAGCTCGGGGTGGTTTTTTTTTCTCCACGGCTAAACTAGCCACAGAGGCTGACGCGAGGGGCCCAAGCCACCTCAGATGCCACACTGGCGGGGCTTGGTCAGCGCCCACGTCAGGCACACGCGACACCACGTCAATGCCACAGTGGCGCCACGTAGCCTCGTCGGCGAACTGCCAGGCGGTGGTGGAAGACGGCGGAGAACAGCGCGCGGGGTGACGCGACTAGGTCCGTTCGAACCAGCGTGATGCGGGCTACCTAAAACGGGCGGCGCCGCTACGGGAGGTGCACCGGAGCAAGGGGTTTGACGGTGGCGGCCGCAGCGGCAGTGCTCGTGGGAGGACGACAAGAGGAGGGAGACGTAGGAGTGGTGCTGGAGCACCAGTGGCTCACCAGGAGGCCGATGGAGGGTGCGGCGAGGCCGGAGGAGGCCGGGTGCTGCCGGAATCAGTGGAGAACGCGGCGGCCGGAGTTTGGGACGGTGGGGTCGATTGCAGCTCGCGGCGGGCGTCTGACGGCGGCGGACAGTGCCGCTCGGCGACGGGCGTCGACGACGTGAAGCGACCGCTCTGGATTTGGGCAGCCTGACGGCGTGATTTTGCTCCGCCGCAAATTTTCCTTAGCCGCGCGTCGATGTGCTCTGTGAATTGGGAGAGTTGGGGAGGAGGAAGGGCCGGGGCTGTTAACTGTACAGGCCTTTGGTCCCAGGTCGTCGCACCAACCGGGACCAAAGGATCAATGGTCCCGGTTGGTGGGACAACCCGGGACCAATGGTCTGTCCTTTGGTCCCGGTTCGTCCCACCAACCGGGACCAAAGGCATGTTGATCAGCGCACGCACCTAGGGATCATTGGTCTCGGTTGGTGGGATGAACTGGGACCGTTGACCCGTTTTTCAGATTTTGGCAAACCTTTTGGTCTTCCCGTCATTTTCAAATTTGTTTTCTTCTTTAATTAATAAGATGTTTCAATTTAAGATGATTATTTATTTGGAATTTCAAAAAACTTTTAAAAGGAAAAGTGCTTCAATTTAAATAACTAATCAAAAACCATTTTCTGTTTTCAAATATTTTTATTTGAACTATACAATTTTACTATTTTCAATTAAAATTGCATTACAAAATATTTATTGCATAATTTGGAATTTCAAAAAACTTTCAACAGGAAAAGTGCTTCTATTTAAATAAATAATAAAAAACCATTTTCTGTTTTCAAATATTTTTATTTGAACTATACAGTTTTACTATTTTCAATTAAAATTCCATTAACAAATATTTATTACATAATTTGGAATTTCAAAAAACTTTTAACAGGAAAAGTGCCTCAATTTAAATAACTAATCAAAAACCATTTTCTGTTTTCAACAAGATTGTCCGTATCTAAATATCATTGCTTTCTTTCCTAGCGTGCCTTTTCCACCCAGTCTCCCCTCATACCGTGATTCAGGAACACCAATCGGCTTAAGGTCAGGAAGAAAGTCTGCACAGAACCCAATGACCTCCTCTGTTCTATAACCCTTGGAGATGCTTCCTTCTGGCCTAGCACGGTTACGAACATATTTCTTTAAGACTCCCATGAACCTCTCGAAGGGGAACATATTGTGCAGAAATACAGGACCGAGAATGGAAATCTCTTCGACTAGGTGAACTAAGAGATGCGTCATAATATTGAAGAATGACGGGGGGAACACCAACTCAAAACTGACAAGACATTGGACCACATCCTTTTGTAGCCTTTCCAGACTTTCTCGATCGATTACCTTCTGAGATATTGCATTGAGAAATGCACATAGCTGCACAATGGCTAATCGAACATTTTCCGGTAGAAGCCCCCTCAATACAACCGGAAGCAACTGTGTCATAATCACGTGGCAATCATGAGACTTCAGGTTCTGAAATTTTTTCTCTGCCATATTTATTATTCCCTTTATATTTGACGAGAAGCCAGCCGGGACCTTAATACTCTAAAGGACTTCAAAAAAGATTAACTTCTCTGCTTTGGTAAGAGCGTAGCTGCTTAAGTATTCACATCCTTTATCAGTATGCTTGTTGTATGGGTCTTTGATACGTTGCTGGTCCTCCCGTGCTTCTGGTGTATCTTTTGTCTTCCCATACATGACCAGGAAGCCTAGCAGGTTCACGCAAAGATTCTTCGTCACATGCATCACGTTGATTGAAGAACGGACCTCTAGGTCTTTCCAATACTCAAGCTCCCAAAATATAGATTTCTTTTTCCACATGGCCGTGTGTCCGGTAATGGGGTCTTTCGGAACAGATTGACCGTCAGGACCCTTTCCAAAGATTACTTCTAGGTCCTTCATCATACCAAATACATCAGCACCTTTAGGGAGCTTAGGCTTCTTCCGGTAATCTGCCTCACCGTTGAAATGCTTGCCTTTCTTTCTTACTTGATGATTGGTCAGAAGAAATTTACGACACCCCAAGTAGACAACCTTCTTACATTTATCCAAATATGTACCTTTAGTCTTATTTAAACAGTGCGTGCATGCATTGTATCCCTTGTTTGACTGTCCTGAAATGTTACTAAGAGCAGACAATCATTGATGGTTACAAACAACAACACTCGTAGGTCAAATGGCTCCTGTTTGTGCTCATCCCACACCTTTACACCTAGTTCTGCCCACAACTGCAAAAGTTCATCGACTAATTGGCTTAGGTACATATCAATGTCGTTGCCGGGTTGCTTTGGTCCTTGGATGAGCACTGGCATCATAATAAACTTCCGCTTCATGCACTACCAACGAGGAAGGTTGTAGATACATAGAGTCACTGGCCAGGTGCTGTGACTACAGATCTGCTCCCCAAAAGGATTCATGCCGTCTGTAGTTAGAACAAACAATAAGTTCCTCGCGTCACCTGCAAAGTTCGAGTACTTTATCTCGATGTTTCTCCACTGCGACCCATCGGCGAGGTGTCTCAGTTTCCCGTCTTTCTTACGCTCTTCTTTGTGCCATCGCAAGTCGCAACAACCTGATATGCTCTTTATTTCTGAACAGACGTTTTAACCGTGGTATTATAGGAGCATACCACATAACCTTAGCAGGAACCCTCTTCCTGGGGGGCTCGTCATCGCCCTCAACATCACCAGGGTCATCTTGTCTGATCTTATATCAACATGCAGTGCATACCGGGTATTTATCCATATTCTCGTACTTCTCACCACGGTACAGGATGCAATCATTAATGCATGCATGTATCTTCTCCACATCTAAACCTAGAGGGCAGATAGTCTTCTTTGCTTCGTACGTTGTCTTGGGCAGCTCGTTATCCTTTGGAAGCTTCGGCTTCATTATTTTCAGTACCTTCTCAAATCCCTTGTCAGATAAGCCAGTCTCTGCCTTCCATTTCAGCAGTTCAAGTGTGGTACCGAGATTTGTGCTGCCATCTTTGCAATTTGGGTACAACAACTTTTTGTGATCCTTTTGCATGGCCTCCAACTTAAGCTTCTCCCTTTCTGTATCATATTGTTGCTTTGCATCAGAAATGACCCGACCAAGACCATCAGCGGGCTCATCCGATGCCCGTTGTTCTTCTTCATTGCTGCCTTCCTCTTCTTCATTGTCTTCCATTGCAGTATCACCGTATTCTTCAGGGGACATAGGATAGCTGTCATCATCCTCCTCTTCTTCATTTTCTTCTAGCCTAACCCCTCTTTCTCCGTGCATGGCCCAACAATAATATCCGGGCATGAAACCTCTCCGAAGCAGATGGCTTTGAAGGATTCTCAGGGCAGAGTGCTCCGCCACGTTCCGACAGTCGACGCAGGGACAAGGCATAAAATTATCCACTTTGTTTGCCTTATCCAAATTGATAAATTTATGCAGGCCTGCAATAAAATCGGAATCGCGTCGGTCGCCATACATCCATCACATCGTGCATCGATCCGCGTCATAATAATTAACCATTACAATAACATCGTGAATAGTAAAATGACCACCGGTTACAGATAAAGAAGATAAGGTTGCTAACCTCAGCCGATGATACCGTGTTGTGCGAACTAAAGTGTGGCTCGGACATTTCGTCGAACACCTTGTGTGCAATCAAAGAAAAAAAAAGCTAGCACCCACACCTCACACACAATCCAGCAAAATTTGGTGGGCAATGGGCTGGGCTTATATATAGCCAGGAGGTTTTGGTCGGTTAATGCCACGAACGGGACCAAAGCCCCCACGCGACACATGGCGGCCAAAGAAGCGCTTCACTCAGTCATTGGTCCCGGTTAATGGCACGACCGGGACCAATGACCTTGGTGAAAGCACGCCGCTGGCCGCCACATGTCACGCTGGAGGGCTTTGGTCCCGTTGTGGCATTAACCGACCAATGCCGTCATCCCCGTGTATAAATATGAGGCCACAACGCTCGCTTTCGCCATCACCTCGGCCTCTCTGCAGTCGATCTCCACCTCACCCCTTTAGCCATCGCCTCTCCACCGTGCCGTCGTCTCGCCTCCCCTCCCTCTCCAATCTCCACCGCACCGCCATGGAGGTGCCCACGCTCAACCACTATGAGGCGACGATGTTTGCGTACTACGGCATCCTCGCGCCACGCGCCACCGTGATTTCGGATCGGTTCGCATCAGGCGGGTGTGCGGTGGCTCCTCGCCCCCGCGGATACGAGATGGAGTGCGTCATCGTGGGCGTCGCCACGATGCCACAGGATGAGGGCGTTGCCCGGTCTGCTGGCCAGCGGCAGTCGCCCCGGCTGTTCAAGAAGGAGCGGAAGGCCAAGCTTGGAAACCGCATCATGGACGGACTCGTGGTGCACCCGGATCTCCGCAACCGAGAAGTGTCGGAGATGTTCTGGTCCGTCCCTGGACGGACCATCTACACCGCCATCGACGCCGCTAGCCGCGCAGAGGAGCTCCGTCTCCCGAACAACGCCGAAATCGTGGAGATTTCGTCCGACGATGACGAGGAAGCCGGCGGCTTGGAGGACAGCGGTAGCGGAAGTGTTGTCGACTAGGAAAAATTGTAAAGTCGCATCTTTGTTTGGAAAAAATTGTGGTCGAATAATAAAATGTCTCAATTTAGATCTTTGTCTCGATTAATTTGTGAAAGATTTTTCAAAAATACTAATCAATTCAATTTCTACCTCGAATTAATTTCTGCACCGAATTAATTTACATTAATTGTCCCGGATTACGGACCGTCGGGGGTTTTTGTCCCGATTCGTGGCATGAACCGGGACCAATGCTCCGCAGAGCGCCACGTGTGCGTCGCAGGGGCATTGGTCCCGGTTCATCTCCAAGCATTGGTCTCGGGTCGTGGCATGAACCGGGACCAATGCCCAGACGGCATGAACCGGGACCGATGCCTGGCATCAGTCCCGATTATGGAAACCAACCGGGACCAATGGAATTTGGACGTTGGACCAAAGACCCTCTTTCTACCAGTGATAGGTACTAACATGCATGCCACCTAGGCAAAAAAAGTGATGTGGCAAACAATTAATGAGAAGGGAGGCAAATGGAGTAACATAATATGTTACCATCACATCACACTTTTCAATACAAATTAAGTCTACATATTAATTAACGACGCTTTCTATGTTACTAGTACCACACGTATGATACTCCTCACTATGGAGATAATAACTTTGGCTATCCCCACTATGACAGACTTATAGTCCTGGCAGAAAAGACATTTATTGTGTGGCTGAGCCCTAATTGCAACAGAAAAGTGTCGGTAACAGATGATATTAACTATACAACATTTTTTTAAAGCTAAATTACTGCACACCATCACGTGGCGGCAGGATACGCGCATGTATGTACAAACTGTTGTTCTGCCAACTAAAACCTAAACATTTCTACTGCTCCTATACTAAACTCTGAAGTCTTTGTCGTCTTCATCTTCCTGCACTGCACGGTCGTCATATATATCCCTCACACGCGCTCCACAAAGAGATTACCGTTTCTACGTACGACCGCACGCCTGACAAAGGAATTGTTCCTGTCAGGGTTTGCCTCTGGACTGGACACAATCTGCGTACTAGGCGGTGAGCACGATCGGGGCATGGGGAGGAGGAGATGAGGTCGCGTCGTTAACCGCCTTCGTCATCGACTCGTGGAAAGACGCCTTGTTCCAGTCGCCGTCCTGCATGTATTATTCTAGGTAAGTTGCTTTCGTGCCAGAAATGCAACTAAGTACTACTCCCATCGTCCAGAAATTATCTAGATTCTAGACGTATTTTAGAATATAGATCATTTAAAACTAGATAAAACCAAATCAGTTATTCCTAGACGAAGAAAATAATATATATATATATATAATTAAAACGAAACCAAAAAAATACCATAACGTACCACGATCCGGAGCTTGATGTTGGCGATTGCCTTGAGCAGCACCTGCGGCGAGTAGGTGTCGGCCTCTACGGATAGCACGTTGATCTGCTCCATCCACCGGAGGCACTTTAGGATGCGCAACACCAACTCCACCACGTCACACTCCACCATCACCATCACCGTCAGGTCCACCACCTCCTCGTCCGCCGATGCCTTGCTTATATGGATCTTGGCTCTCTGCTGCCTTGGCATGCCCGTGGCGCCGTCCTCCTCGCGGGCCGGGATGTGCTTCTCCAGCTTGCTGTTCTTCTCCTCCAGCGCCGAGACCTGTGCCTCCAGCGTCTTCAGGTAGCCTGCCGCCTTGGTCAGCACCGTCGTCTTGTCCTTCTGTCCACAAGCATGGTTAAATCAGCAGGCTAACCTAAAAGAGTGGTTTGGCATGATGCCTAACAGTTGATGACAGGAATAGCTTTTGCAGTGCTTCCATCTCAGTGGAAGCAGTGTTGTTTCCTGGCAACCACCTCGAAACTACAGAGCAATGATGCGCATCATTTGTGTCTCTCAAGTTATCTTAATGAGGTTGATAATGATGTGCCTTTGTGTTTGTCAGGACTATCAAGAGTTGGGTCTTTTCTCTTGATATACCTTCGGCACCAACCGCTCTCAACTTGTCTATTTGTGGGCCACTAGAAAACAGGATCATCTCCTTCCAATCGCCTTCCTATACTGATGTGTATTTATTAGCTTGAAAACAACAACTCATATATGCTTGACTTTCGACCAAGTCCTCGTAGGCCAGGTTACACTTACTACATAGTAGTATATTCTAATAACCACGTTCATTTTTTTGTTCAGTAGAAATTTGGATTTTAGCATTATCTAATCTTACTAGCTAATTCAGATATACTACTTTCTCCACTCTAAAATATACTCCCTCCCTACCAAAATATAAGACGCCTAAGAATTAGTTAAAAGTCAACGTTTTCTAAGTTTGACCAAGTTTATACATAAAATATGAATATTTAGAATACAGAATCAATATCAGTAGATTAACCGTAAAGCATATTTTACTAATATGTCCATTTGATATTCTAGATGTAGGTATTTTTTCCTAAATATTTGGTCGAAGTTTGTAAGATTTAACTTTTGGCTAATCTTTTAGCGCCTTATATTTTGGGATGGAGGGAGTACTTACTACTCCTTTCGATCCATAATAAGTGTCTCGGAGGAGGTACTATAATTTAAAATAAAAGTAGTATTTATTAAAAGCCATTTGCATAGTGTTGTTCACTTGCAATTACGTGCACAACCGTATTTTTGAGAAAAAGGGATAAGAAGTAGAGTTAAGGTGGGAATCTAGGCTCGTATCTACTTTCTTTTGGAAGCTTCCGTGCGTGTCTCTTTCGAACTTCTTCCCACACATATAGTTCTTATTTTAAATTCAACACTGCTATACATACGATAAATACTGTCCGATTTTGGTACGACGAGTGCTTGGAACCTTTCATCACGCATGCTGCATGCAGCGCAACCGTGAGATCAGCTGTTGTACGAGAATCGTATTCCTATTTATCGTGTGCATAGCAGTTTGGTTTTAAATTTAGCTAATCTAGTGTTCCTTCTTATCACCTTGCCTCGTCAATGTCCTTTGTCTGTTCACTTAAAAAACAAATTAAATGTCCTTGTCTGTTGTGGATTAAACAAAGCAAGCAATGATCTTGAAGCGAGTGGATGTGATGGCGATGTTTATACCTTTGAGCAGGGGGGAAGGAGCGACCTCAGCGCCTGGAAGCTGTCGTTGAGCTTCTCTCGTCTCTTTCTCTCCGACATCATGTGGTAGAGCTGGCCGCTGGCCGCTCTCGGATCCTCCGGCTGCTGTCCCCGGCTGCCGCCGCTGCTGGTTCTCTCCGGCGACATGGACATGGGGAGGCTGCTCTTCACCATCACGTGGTGGTGGCCATTTCCTACCCCACGCAGCTGCAGCGGCACAGCTGCTGCTTGCTGGGAGAACGGCTGCGCCCCCGAGGAGGCTGACGAGGATGGGGAGGGCGAGGAGGAGGACATGACCGCCATCATGGCCCGCATGATCGCCTCGTCGTCGTGGTCGAACGGCTCGTGCGCCACCGTTGGCGGCGGCGCTTGTTGCCGCGAGGGGTAGGGGAGGGCGGCAGCATGGTCCAGCGTGAAGGACCCCGACGAACCGCCGCTGTCGAGGGAGAGGGAACGCTTCGACGAGAGCGACGAGGACGTCGACGACGGCAGCACGAAGCGGGCGTCCCCTCCTCCGAAGAAGCCGGTCGCGTCGTCCATGCCCGCCATGCCGTCCACCTACACACAGACCACCAAACTATATGATAAGCGAAACGATCCAACTTGCAAAGCGGAGAAAATGCCAACAGCAGAGATCTCTTGATATTATCATTTGCTCACCTCAACCATGAGATCGACGTCGTCGACCCCGAAGTAGGCACTTTCGTTGGCGATGGAGCTCACGGCAGAGCAGCTAGGCATCGAACAAGTTGAAAAATGTTAGTACTAAGATTTCAGTGATCCTAGTGAGAGGCAGCGGACATACTCGTTGAAGGGTTGCCAGAAGGGATTGGCGATCATGTCCTGGCTGCACCACACATCATCCATCCCTCGATCGGGAAGTGTTAACCAATGAATGGAGCTACGTAACTAAGTTGATGTCGCTCGATCGATGGCGAGACAGAGCAGGGGAGGTAGCGAGGTATCCGAGTTGCTATATATGCAGCGCGGAGCAGGGAGGAAGGAACGGAGCTGGTGACTCTGCACACAAGTGGGGGTCGTTCTCGCTCAGTCAAAGTCGTGGATCGGATGCACGCGATCGGAGGCGAACCTGCTGGGAAGGTCAAATTTTGGAGGCAGCGGGTGGATGGACGGGATGGGGGACGGGGGATCAACGGCTAAAAACAAGACATGCCGTACGAGTTATAGCGGGTCCGAGTTTCTTGCAATCTTGTGTGGGACAGTAGTACCTTTTTTTTGGAAATTCCACCGAGCTAGTACCAAGAGCCATAAAAATAATAAAAATTACAAATAGATCATTGGACCACCTAACGACGACTACAGACACTAGCACAAGTCGAAGGCGCGCCGGATCCGGGCAAAACTTGTCGTAGTAGAGCTTGTTGTAGTAGACAGACGGGAAGTCGTCGTGCTAAGGCCTCGTAGGACCAGCGCACTAGAGCAGCAACCATCGCCGAAGATGTCCAATTAGGGATGAATACATATCTGACAGACAGACTGTCGTTTTAACCACATGAAAAACGGTTGAACATGGTTGAACTAAATACCACCGTTAGGTCAACTATTGTTGGTCCGTCCTGTCAGTATTCCTCGATAATCTTTGCGGTCGTGGACTAGTTTACCCATACATGGACCAGATCTTCTTCTCTGCTCTGCTCTTTTCTCATGTTCCCCTCCCAATTATCTTGCTCATCTCTGGCTGCTCAGATTAGAGCTCACCGTTGCTCTCCTAGAATCCCGACATGTCCAGTCAGCCTCCCATACCCCTAATCGAAACTCGCCATTGCATCCTTGTTTCTAGTCGCCATATCAGAGCTTTGTGTCCCCGGCCTAGCCTCTCACCTCTGGCTAATCCTTCTCGCATGGCGGAGGGCGGCCTGTCAGCCGATCCGAACCAGCGACCGGCCTTGGGCGGTTGCGTGCTGTCGCACACCCCAAACATGGTAGCCCTGGTAAAGGAGTCCGACAACCACACTCTCATGGCCACCATGCTGGGCATGCATCCCGCCGTGTCGCCGGCAGACTTGCTATCGACTTTCATGTCTTGTTTTAGGATCAGACGAAATATGGTCAAGATTGAGGTATGCGTGCCGCCATTCGATTTCTTTGTCCGGTTCAAGCACACCTCGGACAGCGAGCGCGTTCTACATTCTTCCCGTTTTTTCGAGTCCTGTGGGGAGAAAATGAGCTTCACGTGTTGGCATCATTGTTGTGGGTGGGATGATCGCTTGGGGTAGCTTTATTTCTTCTCAAAACTCGGCTTTGACGACCTCCCTTTGGATGCTTGGGAACTGGAGACCCTCAAGCATGTCGTCAGTAGCCTTGGCGGCGAGCTGGTGGAGATTGTGCCACCGAGGGATAGATGGATCATTGAGGTAAAGGTGTGGCTGAAAGATCCAGACATCGTTCCTAAGATGTATGAGGTGAAGATTACAAACAGAGCAGGACGATAGCTTAGCTAGAAGCAACCAGTCATCATCCACCTGGAGGAGGTCCCTTAATCGGTACATGGCATTCAGGACCCTGATGAGGCAGCCAGAAAGCATCCTCGTCGCCTGCAGTGTTGGCCTAAAAGGATCGATGACACATGACCACCACTATTTTGCGACAGAGCACACAGTTTCAGTGAGGGAACTCGGCGTGGACACGGAGGTGGTTCTGATTTCTCTTGAGTGAAGACAATGGTTTAGTGAATCTGAAAGATTGTTGACTTGAGAGTGGAGTAGGTAGTTCGCCTAGATTAAACATATGTAATAGTTAGAATTAATATAGTATGTGTGGCTAATGAATTTGTAGTATGTGTGGCTAATGAATTTGTAGTGAACACCGTGTTTTATAATTTGTTTGAATAAATAAGGATAACCTCCTGAAAAGAGGGTGGACTGGAAATGATCAATGTTACTTCTATGGTTGCTAGGAAAATGTAGGGCATCTCCTCTTCAAGTACAAGGTAGCTAGATTTGTTTACCAAGTGGCGAGTGATCCGAAAGACAAGAAATGATGCTTGTTTCAAACGAAGATTTTTTATGATCCTTCTAACATTGTCTACATATTTTGTAACATGCTGGACCATTTTGCAGACAACACAAGACAAAATAAGAATGGGGTTTTATAGGATTGTATCCTTAGTTCATGCTGTAATTGGGACTCTACTGCTAGGACTCAGTTTGTTGGGAGGTCATGTTCAATCTAGCCATGCCTGCGAGCCGGTGTCTTCATATTGATCTAGTTTCAGTGAAAATGCAATCTATTGTATCTAAGTTGCTTGATGTAATATTTACCGAGATTTGTTCGAAATGGTGCATGATTTTGTATGGAACGTGCATGAATGAACCATGCAAAATGACTACATAAATTTTTTCTGAATTTTGTCTACCTGGGTTAAGTATGATAGTTACTCTATAGTATTTAGTTATGTTTGTACTAATTCGATATAAAAGTATGTGATATCTGCACAAAAGTGGGAAAAAGTTCACAGAAGTTTCTAAGCAACGCATCAGTATTGCCTCTACAAAAGCCATTCCTCAGAGTTAGTCCAAAACTTAACTGTTTCTGCAGTACAAAAGTTGGCTGGCCAATTGAATTGAGAGGACATAAGTTCTGTGATCATTGAACTGCAACTGATTTTTCTCCTTCATGCTAAACTTCACAAGATCTGCATTGTTCATGCAGGTCCGCTGCACTTGAACCAGGCCCGGTTCAGTACGAACACCCGCGCCGCCGCAACGATTTCTTCAGGCGCTAAGTTGTTACCCATCGTCGGTTGCAGCTCGTCACCTGGTCTAGCCTCTGACGGTGTGTTGGATGGTTCGTCTTGATGGGTTCGTAGCATGGAAAACAAAAAAATTCTACCGCAAGAACGAACAAAACCCAGATCTAATCTAGATAAAAGCCAAGATCTAATCTATTAGACATGTGCGACGAGATAGATCTGTACTAACCCTCGTAGATCCGAAAGCGTTACGAGATTAGATCTCGGGGTTGATGTAGTCGATCACTTGCCGATCTCAAGATCGTGTGGACGATCCTTCCGGCGCCGCGTTCCGGCAGCGCTTCCGCAGTCGGTCACACGTGCAGAGTCGAAGCAGACCTTCCTCTCCCCGTTCCAGCGAGCAGCGGAGGTAGTAGATCTTCTCCACGGAATGGGAGGCGGCGGCTAGGGTTTGAAGTGGAGGGGCAAGGGGGTGGCGCCCCCACCCCTCTATTTAAAGGAGGGAGGCGCCATGGGATGGGGAGTCCTAGTAGGACTCCCCTCCCTTCCTTGGCCGGCAGATTGGGAGGGGGGAGGAGTCCTCCTCCCTCACGACTCCTTGTCTTGCCCCACAAGGACTCCTTGATCCTTTCTTGGTTTTCAAGCAAACTCCAAGAAATCTCCTAGAACCTTCCAGAACATTCCGAAACCTTCTAGAATCTCCATACAAACACTCCAGAACATTTCCTAACTTAGAAAATGATCCCCAATATATGAATCTTATTCTCCGGACAATTCCAGATCTCCTCGTGATGTCCCGGATCCAATCCGAGACTCTGAACAACATCGGTCTCCAACGCATATTCCATATCTACTTAAAACAACTTCGAACCTTAAGTGTGTCACCCTACGATTCGTGAATATGCAGACATGATGAAGACACCTCTCCGATCAATAACCATCAGCGGGATCTGGAGATCCATAATGGCTCGCACATACTCAACGATAACTTTGTGATCAATAGAACCATTAACATATGGAACCAATTCCCTTTGTCACGCGATATTCTACTTATCCGAGGTTTGATCGTCGGTATCTCCATACCTAGTTCTACCTCGTTACTGATAAGTACTCTTTACTCGTTCCATGTTATGCCATCCCTTGTGACCTAGTCACATGCTTGCAAGCTAACTAGATGACATTCCACCGAGAGGGCCCAGAGCATATCTATCCGTCATATGGATGGACAAATCCCAATCTTGGTCCATGCGCTTCAACACATACTTTCAGAATACCCAATGACACCTTTATAACCACCCAGTTACGAAGCAGTGTTTGATGTCATCAAAGTACCCATCCGGTGATGGTGATTAACATAACCTCATGGTCGAAGGATTAGGTTACTATGCATTTGAAAGTTTATAGCAATACGAACTTAATGACTTGATCTTATGCTACGCTTACTATGGGTGTGTGTCCATCACATCATTCTCCTAATGATATAACCTTGTTATTAATGACATCCAATGTCCATGATCAGGAAACCATGATCATCTACTAATCAACAAGCTAGTTCAACAAGAGGCTTACTAGGGACTCTTTTATGTTTACAAAACACACATGTATTAGTGTTTCCTTGTAATACAATTATAGCATGGGATGTAAACATTCATCAGAAACACAAAGATATAATAATAACCACTTTTATTATTGCCTCTTGGGCATATCTCCAACACGTCTTTGCCGCAGGCGGCGTGTGCCCATCTTCCCCACTATGATAAGGTCGCCCGCTCTAAAGCATGGACACGAGAGTTTCTTGACTTTGGCGCTACCCTGTTCGAGGGTTTGTTCTCACGGCGGCATGGTCCCAAGAACGCATTGGGATGTACTTTGTTTCCCGTACGCAGAGCACACAAAAATGCTGTCGTGTGCTGTGTCCACAACGCTTGCTTGGCCCTGCTTTCCGCCGGCGATGCAACACATTATGTGAAACCATCCCTCCCAGATCATAATGGGAGTACGACCTTGTAGTAGAGCCTCCTGGACTTCCTTAGAGGGGCCAAATACCCAGGTTTCGGCGGCATCCGCAGCTATGACTGCTTAGGCGGAGCTGCGGAAGTGAAGTGGTTTTAGTGGGAGAGGGGGAGAGATAGTAGTTATGTGATAGCTCCAAATATTTAAAGTTTTTATCGATGATTTTCCATTGGTTTTCTTTAGGTTTCGTTGGTTTTCATATTTCAACTAATTCTAACATCGCAAATTAGCGAAACCTTATTTTCTAGTATTGGTTTTTCGGTATTGAACACTTATGGAAGATTTGAAGAGCATTTATGGGATAATTGATGGCTCAAAATATATCAAGCTCGTTGGGAACCCAAGAGGAAGGTATGATGAGCACATCAGCAAGTTTTCCCTCAGTTATGAAACCAAGGTTATCGAACCAGTAGGAGTAAGGAAACAACTCCAAGGTGTTGTTTCCAACTTGGAATCATGCACAACACAACCACAGAACTTTGCCCCAACTTACAGTGAGGTTATCAATCTCACCAGTTTTGCTGAAAATAAAGGATTAAACGTATTGTGTGGAAGATAGTAATTTCTTGCAAAAAGTAATTTGTAAACAGTAAATAGATGGTAGATTGATGGTAAAAGAATGGACCGGGGTCCATAGTTCACTAGAGGTGATTCTCCTTAAGATAGATGACATGTTGGGTGAAAAACTTACATCGGGACAATTAACAGACACCAAGAAAGCATACATGCATATACTAATCATCTTGACTCCTATGAGATTTGATTGGGCATTACAACATTATACATAGACCATAATCCAACTGCATCTATGACTAATAATCCTTCTTCAGGTTATCATCCGAACCCCCTCCAATATTAAGTTGCAAGCAACAGATAATTGCATTAAGCAAAATGTGTAAAGTAAACAATACGATTGTCCCATGGACAAAGGATTGTTGTTTTCTCCCTAGTAGCAATAACACATCTAGTACCTTAGAGATTTCTGTCACTTCCCCAGATTACTAGAGGTATGAACCCACTATCGAGCATAAATACTCCCTCTTGGAGTTGCTAGCATCTACTTGGCCAAGATAGCTATTAACATCGGAAAGCATGCAAGGTCACAAATAACATAGACATGATAAAATCAATAATCAATCTGAAATAGCATCTCAATATCCATCGGATCTCCGCAAACACAACATGTAAGATTACAAATAGATGAACAGAGCTCACAAGATCTAAACATGGTAGCACAAAGGAGGGGCACCAACCATCTAGCTACTACATGGACCCGTAGTCCAGGGATGAACTACTCACGCATCACACCGAAGGCAGGCATGGTGATGAAGAAGGCCTCCAAGGTGATCTACTCTCCCCTCCGGCAGGGTGCCGGAAAGAGCTTCAGATCCCTCCCGGTCTAGGGATGGAGATGGCGGTGGCTACAGACTCTTTCGTGGAATTTTGATTGGGTCCTTAGAGTTTTTATCCCGACAGGCTTTTATAGGCGAAAGGGCAAGGTCGGTGGAGGCTCGAGGGGCCCACACTAGGTGACGGCGTGCCTAGGGCTGTCCGCGCCACCCTAGGGTGTGGCTGCCTTGTGGCCCCCCTTCGGCTGCGCTCCGGACTCCGTGTTGTTTCGGGTAAAATATTGACTTTGGCTTTTGTCTGGTCCAATTCCGAGAATATTTCCTTACTAGCTTTTCTGAAACCAAAAACAGCAGAAAACAGGCAACTGGGACTGTGGCATCTTGTTAATAGGTTAGTTCCAGAAAATGTGTAAAAAATACTCCAAAGTGTGGACAAAACATAAGAAATTAGATATAAAACAAGCATGGAACATCAAAAATTATAGATACGTTTACGACTTATCAACATCCCCAAGCTTAACTCTTGCTCGTCCTCGAGTAGTTAAGTGATAAAAAAGAATAATTTTTGAAGTGACATGCACTATCACAATCTTAATCAAGGTATTTGTAAAACATTGATAGCTGGGATCATAGTACTCTAACATAGACATGAAAGATATAGTTCTAACAATAAGACATAACAACTATGTTGTAACATGAAAAGGTACAAACAAAAGATTTATGAATAATAATGCTTTGAAAGACATTTGTTTGTTTCACATATAGAAAACATAATGAGAATGGTATTCAGCTTGTCCCTCATAGTGTAGCAAAACATAAATGCATAGGACACCTTGAAAGTTCATAAGGGTGACTAGATACAAATAGTTTAAGAACAAGCAATATCAAAATTATGAATCAATTAACAAGTTTTGGGACAATGCACATTAAACTAAGAATGACCACTATGCTCTCTCAATAGGTGCATAAAGATAGAAGATGGAGACTCAACATAAAAGTAAAAGAAAGGCCCTTCATAGAAGGAAGCAGGGATTCAAGTCTCATAAAGAGCTTCCAAAAATTATGGTACTTATTAGCTTTTAGCTCTCATTTCCCCTATCATAAGCATCTTTAGGTGATTAAGGTTAAAGTGAGCAAATATGAGGATATGCTTGACAAGTTATAAGCTGGAAATCTCATGTCCCTTACTTACGAGTACCGAACCTCATGCTACTCAACTTTAGTCACAAGTAAGTTCTTGTCATTATAAGTACATGTGTATCATAGAGAACCGCCAACGGGGTACCCCTTACCCGATGATGTAGAAGCTTGTCATTTTTAGGATGCTTCATAGATTGCTCACTATGGTTATGTTGCAAGTTTTCACCATGATTAGGCATGGCTTAGACTAGCCGCCCAGGCGTTTATCTAACACATATACGAATTCCATGAGCCTTACAAGCCCCCCTTTCATTTCATACCGCCGGGATCCATAAGCAAAAGAACATGATATCAACTAAATAAAGTGCAATGTTGAAAGCTTTCCCCATGGTAACATGGTTCTACTAATTCACAACTTACAAAACGCAAGCATATACGGAACATAGATGGCCACAGTGGTTCAAGCTTATTAAGTGCAAGAAAGTAAAGTGTGCCATCAATTTCGTGAGAGCTTTAATCACTAATTTTCACATAACAGGTTTAATTTGGAAGGTAGATAAAAACATGAATATACTTGGAATAGCAATAATGCTAATATGTAGGTATGGTGTACTCTTTGGAATAACTTGGTTTTATTTGGGGTTGGATGCATGAGTGGAACTCATACTTGGTACATGTGGAGGCTAGCAAAAGACTGGGAGCAACCAACTAAGAGAGAAATAATGGCCATAATCATGCAAAGCGATAAAACATTACTAATTAAAGCATAAAGTGATATTACAAGTCAAAAACTAAATGATCATAGAGGCTATGGTGACTTGGTATAGTCTTAACATGGTGTGAACATGCGCCAAGTTAACCCAAATAAAGCATCAAAGGAGAATACCAAAATATTATGCTTTTATATGCTAAAACAACGCATGATTC
Organism: Avena insularis; assembly: GCA_023614405.1. Classification (NCBI taxonomy): domain Eukaryota; kingdom Viridiplantae; phylum Streptophyta; class Magnoliopsida; order Poales; family Poaceae; genus Avena; species Avena insularis. The sequence continues at coordinate 26,777,776 of CM042696.1, read as the reverse complement.
TTTCAAGGCACATTAAGCAATCTCAATTGTTTGGAACAAGTCATGCTATAGCAATGATCACTAAGCATAAAGTCAAAGCAATATCAAGCATGACATGATAAAGTCTAGGCCACAGTCAAAAACAAGCTCCTTTTATACTACTTATAAGCATGAACTTTCTGTTGGAGATATGCCCAAGAGGCAATAATAAAGTGGTTATTATTATATCTTTATGTTTATGATAAATGTTTACATCCCATGCTATAATTGTATTAACCGGAAACATTAATACTTGTGTGTTTTGTAAACATAAAAGAGTCCCTAGTAACCCTCTTGTTAAACTAGCTTGTTGATTAATGGATGATCATGGTTTCCTGATCATGGACATTGGATGTCGTTAATAACAGGATCATATCATTAGGAGAATGATGTGATGGACACACACCCATAGTAAGCATAGCATAAGATCAAGTCATTAAGTTCGTTTTGCTACAAGCTTTTCAAATGCATAGTAACCTAATCCTTCGACCATGAGGTTATGTTAATCACCATCATCGGATGGGTACTTTGATGACATCAAACACCGCTCAGAATCGGGTGGTTATAAAGGTGTCATTGGGTATTCTGAAAGTATGTGTTGAAGCGCATGGACCAAGATTGGGATTTGTCCATCCATATGACGGATAGATATGCTATGGGCCCTCTCGGTGGAATGTCATCTAGTTAGCTTGCAAGCATGTGACTAGGTCACAAGGGATGACATATCACGGAACGAGTAAAGAGTACTTATCAGTAACGAGGTAGAACTAGGTATGGAGATACCGACGATCAAACCTCGGATAAGTAGAATATCGCATGACAAAGGGAATTGGTTTCGTATGTTAATGGTTCTATCGATCACGAAGTCATCGTTGAGTATGTGGGAGCCATTATGGATCTCCAGATCCCGCTGATGGTTATTAATCGGAGAGGTGTCTTCATCATGTCTGCATATTCACGAACCGTAGGGTGACACACTTAAGGTTCGAAGTTGTTTTTAAGTAGATATGGAATATGCATTGGAGACCGAATGTTGTTCGGAGTCTCGGATTGGATCCGGGACATCACGAGGAGATCCGGAATTGTCCGGAGAATAAGATTCATATATTGGGGATCATTTTCTAAGTTAGGAAATGTTCCGGAGTGTTTGTATGGAGATTCTAGAAGGTTTCAGAATGTTCTGGAAGGTTCTAGAAGATTTCTTGGAGTTTGCTTGAAAACCAAGAAAGGATCAAGGAGTCTTTGTGGGGCAAGACACGGATTCATGGGGGAGGAGGATTCCTCCCCCTCCCAATCCGTCGGCCAAGGAGGGAGGGGAGTCCTACTAGGACTCCCCCTCCCATGGCGCCTCCCTCCTTTAAATTGAGGGGAGGGGGCGCCACCCCCTAGATCTCTCCCATAACAAACCCTAGCCGCCGCCTCTCTCCTCCTCCTTCCTCGCCTGCTTAGGCGAAGCCTGCAGAAATTCTACTCCACCACCACCACACCGTCGTCAGCTTTGGGATTCCGTGGAGAAGATCTACTACCTCCGCTGCTCGCTGGAGCAGGAGAGGAAGGTCTGCCGACCGCACGTGTGACCGATCAGGGAAGCGCTGCCGAACACTGCGCCGAAGGATCGTCCACACGATCTTGAGATCGGCAAGTGATCGACTACATCAACCCCGAGATCTAATCTCGTAACGCTTTCGGATCTACGAGGGTTAGTACAGATCTATCTCGTTGCACATGTCTAATTGATTAGATCTTGGCTTTTATCTAGATTAGATCTGGGTTTTGTTCGTTCTTGCGGTAGAAATTTTTTGTTTTCCATGCTACGAACCCATCAGTGGTATCAGAGCCGTGTCTATGCGTAGATCTGTTGCACGAGTAGAACACAATGGTTTTGTGGGCGTTGGTGCTCGTGCCGTCTTTTGCTTTGTGTACTTTGCATCTTGCGGTATGGTGGGATGAAGTGGCTCGGGCTAACCTTACATGTCATCGCACATGAGACTTTCTCCACGCTTGACGTGTAACTTGCTTTGCACAAGTGGCTTTGTGGGTGTCTGTCTCTCCCATCATAGTATAGATCCAATCTACACTTTGCACTTGATAGCACTTGTATCAACGTTGTGGTTCATGTTCGTAGGTAAGATCCGTTCTTATTCGAAAGCCCCAAACCACGTAAAACATGCAAAGAATATTAGAGGCGTCTAACTTGTATTTGCAGGGGTTTTGTGATGTGATATGGCCATCATGTGATTGTGATTATATTTGATGTATGCAATGATCCTTGTTGTAATATGGCAACCGGCAGGAGCCTAATGGTTGTCTTTAATTCTGTTAAGACCTGCGTGTCTATTCATCTTGTAATAGCTTTATTCCAAGTAGTTGTAATAGTTGCTGGTGATGAAGGACAACCATGAAGCGGCGCCACTGACCTTGACGCAGTGCCGGTGATGATGGAGATCATGTCCGTGCTTTGGAGATGGAGATCAAAGGCATAAGGAGAAAGGGCCATATCATATCACACTAATTATGAATTGCCTGTGATGTTAATCCTTTATGCATCTTGTATTGCTTAGATCGCGACGGTAGCATTATAAGATGATCCCTCTCACTAAATATTAAGTAATAAAGTGTTCGTCCTTAGTTGGCACCGTTGCTAAGACTCTGCTTCAAGCATCTCGTGATGATCGGGTGTGATAGATTCTATGTGTGCATACGACGGGTGCAAGCCAGATTTGCACATGCGGATACTAAGGTTAACCTTGACAAGCCTAGCATGTACAGACATGGTCATGGAACACGGAATACCGAAAGGTAAAGCATGAGTCATATGGATGATATGATGAACATGTTTATTGTTCGCCTTTAAAGCTACATCATCTCACGTGAGGATCGGACTTGGTGTAGTGGATTTGGTTCGTGTAATCACTAAAACAACTCGAGGGATGCTGTTTTGAGTGGGAGTTCTTTTGTAATTTGGATTAGTCAAACTCAATTTATCATAAACACAATCAAAGTGAATTTGCATACTTTGTTCTAGTCATTGGCATCCATTGACCACCTTACGCTTAGTTATAGTTGAGATAGTAGAACTATAGAAATTCTGGATATTTGCTTGACGAACTAGTATCGTATTGTTTTGAGTGTCAATCTAAAGTTTAAAAGTCATATTGCAAACTTTCAGCAAACTCTGTTTACTCTGTGAAGTTTAATAAACAGTATTAAATCAAGAGTAACAATTCTAGTGTTAGTATCTAATGTATCATGTTTGCCTCCATGATTCTTGATACTCAAAAGATTGTTTTTAATATCAAGTTTATCTAAGAGCTGAAAGCAATGTTTCAGAAACCATCATATGTGAAAGGTATTGCGATATCTAAAACAATGTGTTGGTCACAACATGATAGAGTATATACCCTCATATTTGATGAGAATTTGTGAAGGTTGAAGACGCTATTCGTCCTAATCCTCCAAAAGGTTTTGGAAAAGAAACATTATACTCGCAATTCACCTTTATAAGCTATAGCAGCTTGATCATGAAAGTTGTCATGATAAGGATGAATAGAAGATGTAAGTAAAATGTTTACTACACTAAAAGATTACTAAAGAATAGAATTTTGAAAGAATGCCAAACATTTGATGAAGGTGATCCACTTCAAAGTGCAAGTCCAAAGGTATTAGTATTTGACTATACACACTTTGTACTATGTGTCATGTGAATGACACCACTATTGATGTTGATAGATTCTTTTAAAAGAAAAGGAATTGTTGAAAGAGAATGTATAAAATATTTGGCAGAAAAGAAAAGATTGGAGATATCCAACTTAGGTATATAGAAGATACATGTTATGGCTGTATTCCTTGGTTGTTAAACAATGTGGTTCTGCGGTATTGCATACCGAATTGGTTGGTATGAAGTGTCATACAGGACAACACAATTCATGAACTGCAATGGCCTAAGTAACTAGCAAGAGAATATGTGATGATGTTCATCGAAAACAAAGAAAGGGTTGTTGTGTTGCTCGTTAACATCAAAGCTTGCCTTCAAGATTTGTTTCAATAATTTTTATTTTGATCAGGTATTATGACGACAAAAGATTGTTCAAATAATTACCGTATTCCATAATAGATGGATGATATACAAGTCTGGTTGGAGAAATAACGACCATAAAACTAATGCTAAAATGTCGCAAGACAAATGATTGAAAGATCACTTGCGAAGTGACATCACCGTTTAAATTATATTAGGGATACATGAAGAAACACCATGTTGATGGATTTTTGGAGTCTTTGATTTTGATCAAATGACGCTTGTGATACTTTCCTGGAGATAATTAAAACTCCATTCGTAGGCCAAAAGAGGAACAGACGACTAACTGATTAGAATTTGTACATATTGATGTATATAGTCCATTATGTAGTCGTATATGGATTTCAACTTCATATGCTTTCTCCGAAGATTTGAGTGAGTATATGTATATACTTACTCAATAAGGAAGAAGTATGAAACATTTGAAAATGTTCAAAGACTTTCAAGATGAAGTGGAAAATTATTGTAACAAGAAAATAAAAAAGTTTATGATTGGATCATAAAGAAAGATGTTTGAGTTACAAGTTTAGCAAAAGACCTAAGATTTGAGGAATCGTTCCATGGATTTGCATTTCCCAAAACACCATAGGAGTATGGAGTGTTCAAGATATGTAATGAAACCTTGTTTGACATGATAAGATCAAAGGTGTCATTTATAAAACTGCCATTATATTTTAAAGATTAAAGCTTTAGTCACTACCGCTTTACCACTGAAAAGACCTCCATCGTGATCCGTTGAAATGACACCATATAAGTCATGGTTTGGGATAAAACCCAGGTTGTCCTTTCTTAAATTTTTGGTATGCTAGGCATAAGTAAAATGTTTACAACTAAAGACGGACGAGCATGTCTTTGTAGGTTATTTCAAATAACCATTGGGTATTCCTCCATAACACCGAAGACAAAATTGTTTGTCGCTTAGAATGTCGAGTTTCTTGAGAAGGAATTTTGGTGAAAAGTTAAGTGGGAGGACAATAGAACTTTGACAAGGTTGTTGAACCTTGGCTAATATGTGTTGAGTTGCGCAGCGTCGGTAAGTGTCCCGGAGGCAGCAACAATGCTCATGGCTCACGTGCCTCAAAGGTTGTGGTCACGGAGATCTAAGTTCCTATTAAACCAAGTAGGTCGGGTAAGTAATCAAATGCCAATATTTGAGAATTAAATCATTGTGGTTTGACAATGATGAACCGACTACATGCAAAGAAGCAATGATGGGCCCTGACTTCATTAAGTGGCTTGAAGCCATAAAATCCGTGATAATTCCATACACGAGAAATCAAGCTTTGAATTTGAAAGACCCTCTGGAAAGGTGGATCTATAAAGAAATAGACATGGATGTTTCACATCTATGAAATAGTCGACATGTCGGAAAGAGTTTACGACAATGTTCAAGGAATTGACTATGATAAGATTTGATCTTTCATAGCGATATTTAGTCTGGATGGATTAATGTAGCAACCAATACATATATTTTGGTATATGGTAGTTGAAGAAACAAAACAAGTTCTTCTAATAGAATGGTTACCTAGGATGTGTCCATGACATGATCCAAAGGGTTTTGTTAATTCAAAGGATGCTAAAAGAGTATGCAAAACATCAATGGTTGAAGTAAGCATCGCAGAGTTGGAATCTTCACCGTGATGAAACCGTTAAAAGGTTTAATTTCATCAGAGACGATGAAGATGCTTGCATTTTTTCAAGAAATTAAGTGGGAGCGCTAAGACATATTTCTAATACATTATGTGAAAGACATATTGTTGATTAGAAATGATGTATCTTTTATTGACACAGGTTAAGAATTTCATTTCGATGAAAGACTTAGGCATAACCCAAGAATTAGGCATCAATGTCTATATGGATAGAGTGAGGCGCTAATATGGTTTTGCCAAATGTACATAGATAAGATGTTGAATGAGTTCAATATGGAAACAACACGAAAGGTTCTTAATGCACGGAAAGGACCAAATCAAGATTCAAGTGTGTTGACACGAGATTCAAGTGTTTTGACACTTGGTGAAATCACAAGAATATTTTGATCAATCATTCTTTGAGATGTACACATCCAAATATGTCCTATGCTCTAAATGTTATGAGCATATACCAGAATGACTCATAAGATGATCACTGGACAATAGTAGGGATATTCCTATGATCTTTGGAAGAACTAAGAATATATTATTTATATAGTGGTGACAAATAGTTCATTGTAAATTGTTACATTGATACTAGTTTTGTCACAAATTAAGTTTATCTCAATTTAAACTATGGGTGGCACAATGTAATGGAAAGGAAGTTCCATAACGGATTTGGTTGAGTACCAAAGTTAAAACATTGTGACAGATACTACAACAAAAGGCTAAGTATATGACTACTATTGTAGCAGCAAGTGAGGGCATTTGCGTGAAGTAGTTTGTTGTCAAACTAGGTGTGGTTCATAACGGGATAATACTATGAAGATACATTGTATGACAATTGTATCAACATGATTTAATCCCAAGGAACTAAAGGTCTCACCAAAGGACCAAATTTATACAATGCCATCTCATTGGAGAATGAGTAATGTGTAGAGACGCAAGGACATGCAAATACACACGGACCTGGAAGTGTCAGATCCGAAGATTATGTTTACCACTAGCAATAGTGTCTATACAACACCAGAAAGCCATAGGTGTTGAATGCACAAGTTATTAACTAGATTATTGACTCTAGTGCAAGTGGGAGACTGTTGGAGATATGCCCAAGAGGCAATAATAAAGTGGTTATTATTATATCTTTATGTTTATGATAAATGTTTACATCCCATGCTTGTATTAACCAGAAACATCAATACTTGTGTGTTTTGTAAACATAAAAGAGTCCCTAGTAAGCCTCTTGTTAAACTAGCTTGTTGATTAATGGATGATCATGGTTTCCTGATCATGGACATTGGATGTCGTTAATAACAGGATCATATCATTAGGAGAATGATGTGATGGACACACACCCATAGTAAGCATAGCATAAGATCAAGTCATTAAGTTCGTTTTGCTACAAGCTTTTCAAATGCATAGTAACCTAATCCTTCGACCATGAGGTTATGTTAATCACCATCACCGGATGGGTACTTTGATGACATCAAACACCGCTTCGTAACTGGGTGGTTATAAAGGTGTCATTGGGTATTCTGAAAGTTAGCTTTGTCCATCCATATGACAGATAGATATGCTCTGGGCCCTCTCGGTGGAATGTCATCTAGTTAGCTTGCAAGCATGTGACTAGGTCACAAGGGATGACATATCACGGAACGAGTAAAGAGTACTTATCAGTAACGAGGTAGAACTAGGTATGGAGATACCGACGATCAAACCTCGGATAAGTAGAATATCGCATGACAAAGGGAATTGGTTTCGTATGTTAATGGTTCTATCGATCACGAAGTCATCGTTGAGTATGTGGGAGCCATTATGGATCTCCAGATCCCGCTGATGGTTATTGATCGGATAGGTGTCTTCATCATGTCTACATATTCACGAACCGTAGGGTGACACACTTAAGGTTCGAAGTTGTTTTTAAGTAGATATGGAATATGCGTTGGAGACCGAATGTTGTTCGGAGTCTCGGATTGGATCCGGGACATCACGAGGAGATCCGGAATTGTCCGGAGAATAAGATTCATATATTGGGGATCATTTTCTAAGTTAGGAAATGTTCCGGAGTGTTTGTATGGAAATTCTAGAAGGTTTCGGAATGTTCTGGAAGGTTCTAGAAGATTTCTTGGAGTTTGCTTGAAAACCAAGAAAGGATCAAGGAGTATTTATGGGGCAAGACATGGATTCGTGGGGAAGGAGGATTCCTCCCCCCCTCCCAATCCGCCGGCCAAGGAGGGAGGGGAGTCCTACTAGGACTCCCCCTCCCATGGCGCCTCCCTCCTTTAAATAGAGGGGAGGGGGCGCCACCCCCTAGATCTCTCCCATAACAAACCCTAGCCGCCTCTCTCCTCCTCCTTCCTCTCTTGCTTAGGCGAAGCCTGCAGAATTCTCTACTCCACCACCACCACCACACCGTCAGTGCTGGGATTCCGTGGAGAAGATCTACTACCTCGCCGTCATTTGGAATGGGAGAGGAAGGTCTGCCGACTCCACACGTGACCGATCATGAAGTGAACTGCCCGGAAGGATCGTCCACACGATCTTGAGATCGGCAAGTGATCGACTACATCAACCCCGAGATCTAATCTCATAACGCTTTTGGATCTACGAGGGTTAGTACAGATCTATCTCATTGCACATGTCTAATAGATTAGATCTTGGCTTTTATCTAGATTAGATCTGGGTTTTGTTCGTTCTTGCGGTAGAAATTTTTTGTTTTCCATGCTACGAACCCATCACTTTCCTACTCTTTTCCAATCCAAATCAACTTATTTGAAACTATGTATGAATGCGGGGGTACAACCAATTTATTCAAGCAAACTAAGCAAAAGAAAACTAAAAACAAAAATGAAGATGCTCTAAGAACAACACAATTATGCATGAAACAATAAAAATGAAGTGTTTGGAAGAAAACCTGAGATTTTTATTGATGAAGAAGGGGATGCCTTGGGCATCCCCAAGCTTTGACGCTTGTACTTCTTGAATATTTCTTGTGGTGACACAGGTGGCATCCCCAAGCTTGAGATTTTGTCCGTACTTCATCTTATCACATTGCTCTTCCCTACACTTTAAAATTTCCTTCATACAAAACTTCACACAATCTTCATTAGCAACATTAGTGTACTCAAGATAATAAGTCTTTAGGTTCAGTTTCAACACAAGTAAAACTTCCATTAAAACACAAGATACTATAGCACTTCCTTTTAAAAGTTCAAGGAATTGGCAAGAACTCAAATAGAAAGAGATTTAAGAGGCAAATGCAAATAATGGCAGAAATCTTTCGAAACAGACCAAGAGGTAAAACCATTTTTTTCGAAAACCTTATGTTGGTCAAATTGAAAAGTGTTAAACTAACGAAAGTTAGATAACAACCTGCGGCAGAAGCAAAAACAATTACATCTCAATCCGACATACAGAGATTTTTCACAAATTTTTACAGCGAAGCACAAAAATCTGTTTCGGGGCAGCAACTTTCCCAAGTCTTACTTCTCTCTCATTAGAGGTTACTCTTGGCACAAAAACCACACAAAAAGGATAAGAAGAGGTTATTATAGAGGCAATAACTTCCAACACTTAACAAAAGAAAATTTTAATTGGGTTATCTCCCAATAAGTGCTTTTCTTTAACGCCTTTGAGCTAGGCATAAGAAGCAAGAATCAAGTATTCTCAAATGAAGAAGCATTAAGATCAATACTAGAAATATCTTCCACAAGGAAAGGTATCTCATCCAAATAAGTTCTAGAGGGTCCTCTCTCAATGCTCTTGGGTTTGCAATTTTCATCAAACAGGTTTTCAGGAACAATCCAATCAAAATTCTTTTCTAAGGCTTCATGTATTCCTACAAGTTTAAAAGGTATTGGTGTCTTAATTTCCTCCCCATCTTTAGGGTTGGTTTTTTCCATATTTTCTCGTGTACCAATAACATCTACATATGATCCTAGCATATTAAAACTATCAAAGACTTTTCTAGCTTCTTTAACAACATCATAGAATTCTTTAAGAAAAGGTTCTAGGATGAAATCTCTTTTTCAGTATCCTCAATATCTTTAAGTTGAAGAAACATTACTTGCATTATGGGGTTAAGGTTAACAAACCTAGCTTCTAACATGTGAACTAAAGAAGCTGCGGCAATTTCATAATTTGGAGCAAGTTCTGCTAAAGATCTATCCTCAATATTCTCATGCTTACTAACATGATTGAAGAATTCTTCAATATTATCTTTACCAATTATGGAGCCACTACCTATTGAAACGTCTTTTAGAGTCAACTTAGGGATCAACATGGTGAGCAAAGAACGAGGTGACAACTTCAGAAAAGGACTAATTTTTTTTGTGTTTTTTATATAAAGAAGCAAACTACTACAACTATTTTTTTGTGTTTTGATAAAAGAAACAAGCAAACAAAGCAGAAATGAACTAAGCAAAACAAAAAACAAAGTAAAGAGATTGGTTGTGAGGGACTCCCCTTGTGAAGATGTCCTTGACTCCCCGGCAATGGCGCCAGAAAAAAAGGCTTGATGGCTCAAAATATATCGAGCTCGTTGGGAACCCCAAGAGGAAGGTATGATGAGCACAACAACAATTTTTCCCTCAGTTATGAAACCAAGGTTATCGAACCTGTAGGAGCAAGGAAACAAATCCCCAAGGTGTTGTTTCCAACTTGGAATCCTGCACAACATAAACACAGAACTTTTCCCCAACTTACAGTGAGATTGTCAATCTCACCGGTTTTGCTGAAAACAAAGGATTAAACGTATTGTGTGGAAGATAGTAATTGCTTGCAGAAAGTAAACAGTAAATAGATGGTAGATTGATGGTAAAAGATTGGACCAGGGTCCATAGTTCACTAGAGTTGATTCTCCTTAAGATAGATGACATGTTGGGTGAACAAATTACAGCGGGGCAATTAACAGACACCGAGAAAGCATACATGCATATACTAATCATCTTGACTCCTATGAGATTTGATTGGGCATTACAACATTATACATAGACCATAATCCAACTGAATCTATGACTAATAATCCAGCTTCAGGTTATCATCCGAACCCCCTCCAGTATTAAGTTGCAAGCAATAGATAATTGCATTAAGAAAAGTGTGTAAAGTAAAAAATACGATTGTCACATGGACAAAGGATTGTTGTTTTCTCCATAGTAGCAACAACACATCTAGTACCTTAGAGATTCCTGTCACTTCCCTAGATTACTAGAGGCATGAACCCACTATCGAGCATAAATACTCCCTCTTGGAGTTGCTAGCTTCTACTTGGCCAAGATAGCTACTAACAACAGAAAGCATGCAAGATCACAAATAACATAGACATGATAAAATCAATAATCAATCTGAAATAGCATCTCAATATCCATCGGATCCCCGTAACACAACATGTAAGATTACAAATAGATGATCTTGATCATGAACGGAGCTCACACGATCTAAACATGGTAGCACAAAGGAGGAGAACCAACCCTCTAGCTACTACATGGAGCCGTAGTCCAGGAATGAACTACTCACGCATCACACCGGAGGCAGGCATGGTGACGAAGAAGGCCTACAGGGTGATCTCTCCCCTCCAGCAGGGTGCCGAGAAGAGCTTCAGATCCCTCCCGATCTAGGGATGGAGATGGCGACGGCTACAGACTCTTTCGTGGAATTTTGATCAGGTCCTTAGGGTTTTTGTCCTGGGAGGCTTTTATAGGCGGAAGGGCAAGGTCGGTGGAGGCTCGAGGGGCCCACACTAGGTGGCGGTGCGCCTAAGGCTGGCCACGCCACCTTAGGGTGTGGCCGCCTCGTGGCCCCCCTTCGGCTGCCCTCCGGACTCCGTGTTGCTTCGGGTAAAATATTGACTTTGGCTTTTGTCCGGTCCAATTCCGAGAATATTTCCTTACTATCTTTTCTGAAACCAAAAACAGCAGAAAACTAGCAACTGGCACTGTGGCATCTTGTTAATAGGTTAGTTCCAGAAAATGTGTAAAAATACTCCAAAGTGTGGACAAAACATAAGAAAGTAGATAAAACCAAGCATGGAACATAAAGAATTATAGATACGTTTGCAACGTATCAACATCCCCAAGCTTAACTCCTGCTCGTCCTCGAGTAGGTAAGTGATAAAAAGAAAGAATAATTTTTGAGGTGACATGCACCATCATAAACTTGATCAAAGTATTTGTAAAGCATTGAACGCTGGGATCATAGTACTTCAATCATAACATGAATACAAAGTTCTAGCAATAAGTCAAAGCAACTATGTTGCAACATGAAAAGGCACAAACAAAAGATTCATGAATAACAATGCTTTGCAAGATGTTTGTTTGTTTCACATAAAGAAAACATAGCATAGTGGCATTCAGCTTATCCCTCATAAAGTAGCAAATATAAATGCATAGGACACCTTCAAAGTTCATAAGAGTGACTAGATACAAATAGTATAAAACAAGCAATATCAAGGTATGCATCAATCAACTAGTCTTGGGACAATGCACATAGAACTAAGAATGGCCACTATGCTCTCAAAGTAGGTGCATAAAGGTAGAAGGTGGAGACTCAACAAAAAAGTAAAAGAACGGCCTTCATAGAAGGAATTAGGGATTCAAGTCTCATAAAGAGCTTCCAAAAATTATGGTACTTATTAGCTTTCAGCTCTCATTGCCCCTATCATAAGCATCTTGAAGTGATTAAGATTAAAGTGAACAAACTATGGAGTATATGCTTGACAAAGTATAAGTTGGAAATCTTATGTCCCTTGAATACGAGGGCCGCTCCTCATGCTACTCAAGTTTAGTCACCGGTAAGTTCTTGTCATCGTAAGTACATGTGTATCATAGATAACCGCCAATAGGGTACCCCTTGCCCGATGATACGGAAGAATCCCCATATCAAAATGACAAGGCAAGCAGACAACAAGCATCTTAGCAATCTTCTTATTTACCATGGGAATATGTAGCTTTTTTCTCTCTTTCCTCTTTTCATAATCTTTTTTTTATTTTTCTCCTTTTCTCAATATAGGACCCTTTTTTATAAGAAGAATGCTTCATAGACAGCTCATTATGGTTACGCTGCAGGTTTCCACCATGTCAGCATGGATCTGACCAGCGGCCCAGGCGTTTATCTAACACATATACATAACTCCATGGACTTACAAGCTCCCCTTTCATTTCACACCGACGACATCCATAGACAAAAGAGCATGATATCAACTAGGTACAAAGTACCAGTGCAATGTTCAAAGTGTTCCCCATGACAGCATGGTTCTGCTAATCCCCAACAAATAAGTGCAAGCATATACAACATAGATGACACAATGGTTCAAGTTTATTAAGGGCAAGAAAAGTAAAGTGTGCCATCAAGTTCGTGAGAGCTTTAATCACTAGTTTTCTCATAAATTCGGAAGGTAAACAAAAGCATGAATATACTTGGAATAGCATAAGCTAGTAGGTAGGTATGGAGGACTCTTTGGAATAACTTGGTTTAGGGAGTTGGATGCATGAGTGGAACTCATACTTGGTTGCGGAGGCTAGCAAAAGACTGGGAGCGACAAACTAAGAGAGCAATGATGGCCATAATCATGCAGAGCGACAAAACATCATTGATCAAAGCATAAAGTGATACTACAAGTTGAAAACTAAGGGATCATCAAGGCTATGGTGACTTTGGATAGTCATAACATGGTGTGAGCATGCGTCAAGTCAAACCAAATAAAGCATCAAAGGAGAATACTACTATACTATGCTTTAATATGCTAAACCAACGCATGATTCATCCAAGACACATTAAGCAATCTCAATTGTTTATAACAAGTCATGCTACAGCAAAGAATAATAAGTATAAAGCCAAAACAATATCAAGCATGTCATGACAAAGCATAGGCCACAGTAAAAAAAAGCTCTCTTTACCACTTAAGCATGAACTTTCCTACTCTTTTCCAATCCAAACCAAACTATTTGAAAACCAATGTATGAAAGAGGGGGTCCAACCAATTTATTCAGAAAACTAAGCAAACAAAGCAAACGAAAAACCAAAACGAAAAAGAAAAAGAAGACGCTCCAAGAACAACACAACTGTGCATGAAACAATAAAAAATAGTTTGGAAGAATCCTAGGATTTTTATTGATGAAGAGGGGGATGCCTTGGGCATCCCCAAGCTTTTACGCTTGTACTTCTTGGATATTTCTTGGGGTGACACGCATGGCATCCCCAAGCTTGAGCTTTAGTCCATCCTTCATCCCATTACTCATTCCTTCCATACACCTGAAATTTTTCCTTCATACAAAACTTCACACAATCTTTATTAGCAATATTAGTGTACTCAAGATAATAAGTCTTTAGGTTCAGTTCTAACACCAATAAAACTTCCATTAAAACACAAGCTACTGTAGCACTTCCCTCAAAAATCTCAATTCCCCAAAAGAACTCAAAAAGGAACCAACAAGAAGCAAATGCAAATAATTGCAGAAAAATCTGTCAAAACAGACCAACAGGTAAGACGAATTTTTTTGAAGACCTTCTGTTTCTCAAATCAAAAAGTGTTGAACTAACGAAAATTAGATAACAACCTGGGGCAGAAGCAAAAAAAATCGCACCTCAAAAAGACGTACAGAGATTTTACACATATTTTTACAGTGAAGCACAAAAATCTGTTTCGGGACAGCAACTTTCCCAAGCATTACTTTCTCTCATTAGTGGTTATTCTTGGCACAAAAAGCAAATAAAAAGGATAAGGAGCGGTTATTACATAGGTAATAACTTCCAAGACTTATCTAAAACTTTTGGGTTATCTCCCAATAAGTACTTTTCTTTAACGCCTTTAAGTTAGGCATGATAGTTTGAGAAGATGCTCACATAAGAAATATGAATTGAAGTAAAAGAGAGCATCAAGAAGCAACCTCAAAGCACATTTAAGTCTAACCCACTTCCTATGCATAGGAATCTTGTAAAGCAACAAGTCATGAAAGCACAAAGCAACAAGCATAGTAAAGCAAAACAAGTGCTACTTCAAGACTTTCAACATAAAGAGGGGAAACTTAATATTAATGAGATGCATAAAACCATATTTCCCTCTCCCATAATAACTTTCAGTAGCATAATGAATAAAATTAACAATATAACTATCACATAAAACATTCTTATCATGAGCCACATGCATAAAATAATTAATACTCTCCACATAAACATAGTCATTCTTATTAATTGTATGGGAGCAAATTCAACAAAATAGCTATCATTATTATTTTCATCACCATAATCATCAAATATAGGAGGCATATTGTAATCATTAATTTTCTCCTCAATAGTAGGTGGACTGAAAATATCATATTCATCATTGTAATCATCATATATTGGAGGTTTGGTATCATCATAAGCAATAGAATAGCTATCTTCCAAAGCTGGGGAACTAAAAAGATCATTTTCATAAAAACTAGCTTCCCCAAGCTTAGACTTTTCCATAGCATTAGCAATAATGGTGTCCAAAGAATTCATACTAACAACATTGCTATTAGCATGCAAATAAAGTTACATAGGTTTTTTAATTTTCTCTTCAAACACTTCATGTCCTAACTCAAGTACTATAAAGCTGTCTAATTTTTTTGTTGTTTTCCATTAAGCCTAACTAGTGAAAATAAAAACAAGAAACAAAAAGATAAAATTGCAGAATCTAAAGGAAATAACTTCGAGCACTCACACTGGAGGATGTGAGTACCTTTTACCTTACCTCCTCGGCAACGGCGCTAGAAAATAGCTTGATGTCTACGCACTTCTATTTTTGTAGACAATTGTTGGGCCTCCAAGTGCAGAGGTTTGTAGGACATCAGCAAGTTTTCCCTTAAGTGGATCACCCAAGGTTTATCGAACTCAGGGAGGAAGTGGTCAAAGGTATCCCCTCTCAAGCAACCCTGCAATCAAGATACAAGAAGTCTCCTGTGTCCCCAACACACCCAATACACTTGTCAGGTGTATAGGTGCACTAGTTCGGCAAAGAGATAGTAAAATACAAGTGGTATGGATAAGTATAAGTGGTAACGGTGCCAGAAAATAGCTTGCTAGCGTGTGGTTGATGTAGGAAAAGACCTAGGGATCATGCAAGCAAGCAAACATGCAATAAATATGGAAGCAAGCAAACATGCAACAGATCTAATTGCAAATGGTGTATCAATGCTTAGAAACAAGGCCTAGGGATCATACTTTCACTAGTGAACACTCTCATATAAATATCTTATCTTCATGATACTACTCTTAACTACTCACCGGTTAGACACTCTAATCCATGGTAGGGCTATAACAACACACCTCAAAGTAAGCCTTTCCCATCTAGATAACCCCACACTGTCACCTTGAGCACTAGATGGTTCCAACAAACACCACAATTTCATAAAGACATCCAACTCCAAATATAACTCATAACAAGTATTTGTAATCTCTAGCCTAAGTGCCACCATGGTGTGCACGCTGTCACTTTCACACACATGGGGAGACCAGAGATCTATTAAAGCACTTGAGTAGCAAGGTAGATCTACTTGATTACAAAGCTCATGATCACAATATGATCATGCATAGAGAGAGAGATGAACAGATAGCTACCGGTAGAAACCTTAGCCTCGAGGTAGAACTACTCCCTCCTCATCATGGGAATCAGCAACAACGATGGAGATGGTGGTGGAGATCGATGGAGATGGCTCTGGGGGCACTTCCCCGTCCCGGCAGGGTGCCGGAACAGAGACTTTATGTCCCCTGAATCTCCCCTTCGGTGGTGGCAGCGTTGCGGAACTTTTTGTGGATTTCTGATTTACTATTTAGGGTTTTTGCATCGGGGGAGATATATAGGCGAAAGAGGCAAGGTCGGTGGCTGGCCAGGGGGCCCACACCATGCCCTGGCGCGGCCTAGGTAGACCCGCGCCCAGGGGTGGTGTGGCCACCCTGTGGCCCCTCTCCGTCTCGTCTTCTGGCTCCGTGAGTCTTCTGGTAAAATATCAAATTTGGCTTTTGTCCCGTCCAATTTCGAGAATATTCATTTTCTGACTTCCTGGAACCAAAAACAGCAGAAAACAGGCAGCTGGCACTGTGGCTCTTTGTTAATAGGTTAGTCCAAGAAATCATATGAAAAGTACTCCAAAGTATGGACAAAACATAAGAAAGTAGATAAAACCAAACATGGAACATAAAAAATTATAGATAAGTTTGCAACGTATCATAGGTCCACATAGCATCGAGCAGTCGGCAGTCTTCATTGCCTTCTGCGAGTGCTATCTTGGGTGTCGCCCATATTTCCTGCTCTGGCTCGAGCTGTTTCATGGCCAAGCTAGTCTCTAGGGTAAAGGGGGGCCCTGCTGGCGGCAGGTGGTGTTACCTTCCAGGTGAAGCCCAATGCTAAGTTATTATAGTTGATGTGTCGAAGAAGGTAGTCAGCTAATGGAAAAAGTTTTGGTTTGACGCCAAGGAGGCCACTCCAGCCAGAGTAGTGGCAATTCCCGCATATACTATGGAAGAGAGCAACCCGCGTTGCCTGTTGGTTAAGAAGCTCCCTCGGTCGTAGAGGGTTGTCGTGGCGGAGATGTGTGCTCGGATGACCGAGCTCGAAGACGAAGGGTTAAAGACAATCAACATTTTCAACTGCTGGCTCAGGCTGCGGTTGGTGCCGCTTTCGACTCGAGCCCATTGGTTGTACGAATATACTGGCATGTTCGACTGCACCATTGAATCAATGGGCCATGGAGGATTATGTTGCGGCCTTGAAGAAGATTACGGATGCACCCCTCACCGATCTCCACGAGGGGCTCACCCTGTTCAGGACGAACAAGAGGCCGGCCCCCATGGTAAGTTAGTCATCTAATATTAGTTGTCCTTTTTGCAGTCGCATTTATGAATAATTTTAACCATATCATCGATTACTCTTGTTCGCAGACTTTCCAGGTACTGGAGCACTGGCTACCTACGCTTGATGAGGAGGTACCCGAGGAGCTCCTTGACGATGAAGAGGGCAACGCCTCCAAGGAGGAAGAGGAAATGAAGAAGGTCGAGGAAGACCAAGAGCCAGTTTCAGCGAGACGGAAGACGCACACAAAGATGTCGTGAAGCAGAGGCCAGTTGCAGCCTCGAGGAGTCCAATAGAAACCTCGAGATCGTAAATGAGGAGAGCTTGAAGCGGGTTCCGACCCCGTCTAAGCCGAGCATCACAGCTCCAGCGCCCACAAAGCCTCGATGCCAGGCATGCTTGGTTGAAGTGGGGTTGTCCCGGCCAATCGGGCCGAAACTGGACAAACTGGCGCATGTCAGCACCAGGCTATGCGCCATCCCAGTCGCCAAGTAAGTTTATCTTGATGTATGCAAATTCTTTGACTTGCATTCCTTGTTATACAATTCCTGAATCTCACATCGGTGTATGTTTTTCGGGGGTGGAGTGGAGAAAATTAAGCGACCCACCATGGCGAAGGTGCCTACGGGTTATAGCGACCCGGAAGGTGACGAAACCAAGAAACAGAAGGGGAGCAAGGCTGAGGCGGCCGCTCCTGACGCGAAGAAGAAGAGCGACCTCGTCGCTAGAAGTGCCGGGGTCGTCAAGGATACCAGGGTCGCCAAGTCCTCGTAAAGGCAAGATGTTGCTGGAGGAGGATGAAGACTCCGTGAAGGATGCTCCTGCAGAAGGAGACGCACCCATGGAGAAGGCGCCAGAGGGGGAAATTTCCCCACCAACGATCAATTCTCCAGTGGCCACTGTCGCCACATTCCTGTGATTATATGCGAAGGCAATGGCGACGAATGTGGCGACACAGTCACCGGAGTCACCGGCCATCGAGGAAGTGATCGATGGAAACATCGGTTTACTGGCATAGAGGCCTGGTAGCGTGGTGTTTCCATTTCCTTCTATGGAATCAATCGAGTTGGACCTACTTCTTGGCCTAGCCCTCCAAGTATATCCAGTCTCCGAGGGTCTAGTCGCTAAATTTTAGTGGATAGAGTCTTTAGTTTTTGATATTCACCAGTCTCCGAGGGTTGGGTCCCTAAGTAGTAGCAAGCTGAGCCTTCAGTTGCTAACATATTTTCCTATACTGCAGGGCGAGTCGGCCGACAGTCGAGCGGAGCTAGAACGACTGGAGCGGGACCTGAAGGTCTCCTAGTAGGCGACTCTGCAGCTCCAAACTACCGTTGGTGAGTGGTTGTCTTCAGATTTGTTTCTCGCACATGTTTCGCTTTGGAGTTTGACCATGTATTTCCTTCTGCAGCCAACCACGCCTCCGCGCTTGCAAAGGCCCATGATGGCTATGTCTTAGAGGCTGACCTTGAAGCTGTAAAGTCCACGGCGACTTTGGTGTAGGATAATTTGAAGGAGTTGGCGGCCGAGCTTCAGTCGGCAAAGGCCGCGCTGTCCCAGTTGGAGGAGAAGGCAAGAACCGCATCGTCCGGGCTGAGGGAGATAGCAAGGCATCTAAATCGGTGTTAATTGGTCTTCAAGACAAGTTCTCTGCCCTGAAGAGTTTCGTCACCAGCAATTGCCGCAAGCTGCTTGGTGAGTTGCTCGTTGCTTTGTTTTCAGAATGGAGATCCCGGGGGAGTCGAGTCCCCAAGCATATTAACATCTGAAATTGTGTTGCTGATGCTTTTAGCTATTATAGGCCAGCGCGATGCGGCGGCGCAGGATCTCATCAACGCCGAGCAATGCGTGACGACAGTGATGAGCGCGGCCACCGATTCCGTGATGTGCATGCGTGTCGTGCTGTAGGGCATTACCCCCATCGAGGTGGTGCTTGGGGTGCTCACGGAGGTGTGGAGGTACCTTGAGGAAGCGCCGTCAGTCGTGGAGTGGATGATGCGCTCGTCATTCCGTCGCGGAGCCACTACGGTGTTGAGCCTTAGGCTCGCCCATTTCCCGGAATACTTCGAGCTTGACGACGTCGCCAGCGGGTACCCCATGGTGACTGGCAAGATGGAGATTGCGGATGTAGTTTCTCAAAAATTGTATTTAATAAGTCACATGCTTCTTCTTCACTTTTATGAGTAAAACTTCTCCTTGGTGAATTATCCGGAAAGTCCTTTGATGTGAGGTAGTTTCACATAAAAATGGATCAATTTGGTGATTTTAGAAAGACCATCACAAGGATTCTTATGAAGGAGTTCCTTTAATCTCCCCCAAGATTGAGTAATACTTCTTATAACATGAGGCCAAAAATTATAAATATGAAAACTATCATTATAAGCCTCTGTATGAGTATAGTATTTAAGATTGAAAGCCTTTTCAAATATTACCAATTAAGACCGTATTCTTCATCTAGAGATTTAAACCATTCACGAGCATCAGCGGGAAGAGATAAATATAATAACTTCCTTTTTTATTTCAGCTTTAGAGATATAAAAAGTTTAAATAAGAAACATATACTCTCCATCATCTCCTCATGATCCTAGATAGTTTTACTTCCATCACCTGAAAAAGCTTGTTTCCTAACCCTTCTAACATGACCAATGGGAATTTGGTACTCCCTTTCTGTCTTAGGAGATTTATGAACTTTTTCCTTAATAGAGTGAACATGATTATATAAAGAGATCTTTATAAAGTTAGAAGCCATAGCAGCAACAATGGATTACAATAGTAATTAGTGAAAACATCTTTCAAGTTCTGTTACCAAACGAACGTACCAATAGCACGACGCTCCCCGACAACGGAGCTAGAAACGTATCTTGATGTCTCCCAAGTGTAGGAGATCTATTATAGCACCTTGCAATGAAGAAAAGGTTGTCGAACCTATGAGGATATGAAAGTATTGGTTAGTAAGTCTGACAAGTAAAATAATAGAAGATGAAAACATTTGGTGTTTTTAGGTTTATAGTTTGTAGAAAAGTAAAATTGTTGTAAAGTAAATGCTCTTTTTAGAGAAATCCCAATCCTCTATGCAGCAAGAGTACAAGCTTAAGTGTGTGTTCCTATATGTGACAAACGTTCCTGAGAACAACATGGATTTATTAGGATAAAGATTTCTATATAAGCATATTAAGTATCTTGTTAAGTTTTATTCTATTTGGACGGAGCATAAAATAGGTGCAACCATATACATGAGCAAGTTCACCCCTTATGGTTGGTCCTAAGACGTTTTTCATGAGCAGAAAAATGATTTATTAAGACATAAAACTCAACCACAACATAAAGATTTAAGGCCCCCAATCTAAACCCCCTTAATACAACTCCAAGACTTAGGACACAGTTTCTGTTATTCCGTCCCTCCTTACTCTCTCCATTATACTAAGTTGCATCCCTGTGTGACCATATAGGTGAAGTAATAATATGCAGTCGATGTTCACATATTACCATTTAAAGATTAAAATTTAACCAAATACTCATTGCATACTATATGAAATTAATTGGTGTCAAGAAGTACATGAACAACAAAAATCGAAAAATGAGGTTTTCTGCCTCTCCAAAATTAAATATCCAAACAAAGGACTTTGTAGGAAAGTTCCATAAATTATCTAAAAGTTACATAAACAACGATATAACAATGCTAATAATAATATAAACTAGTCCTATATGTGGTTGTTATGATGATATAAAATGTAAGTATCAGTTTGATAGTTTCTGGCTAAACCAAGTCGGGCTAGATATGCTCGTTTGGTCAAGTTAGTCCATTCAATTTTGTTTTATCCGCTTTCTTATCTATTTTTCTTATCATATTAGCTTAAATACTCACCAGAAAATTCTAGAAATAATTCCAAAAAATCAAATAGATTTACGGGACCTAGGGAACGTAGTATAGTCCTAAATATATTTTTTAAAATTACTTTCTGAATTTTTTGTCTAATATGGTTACCTATGCTATAACCAAAAATAGGTTTTAGAGTTTTATACCCAATAATTAAGTTACAAAATTCAAAAAATCACAAAATAAAATTTTCACTTATAGAACATTTAAGAATTGTCTTAAGATCAAAATAGAAATGAGGATGTCATATTATCCTCCCTCTCTCTCTCTCTCTCTCTCTCTCTCTCTCTCTCTCTCTCTCTCTCTCTCTCCCTCCCTCTCCCTCTCCCTCGTAAAGCCTTTAAGTGTCAAATGGGCATATTAAAATAGTAATCCACCCTAATTCACTGGTAGAAAAAGGGTCTTTGGTCTAGCACCCAAATACCATTGGTCCCGGTTCATTTCCTTATTCGGGACCAATGCCAGGCACCGGTCCCAGTTCATGCCGCCTGGGCATTGGTCCCGGTTCATCTCTAAGCATTGGTCCCGGTTCGTGGCATGAATCGGGACCAATGCCACTGCGATGCACACGTGGAGCTCTACGGAGCATTGGTCCCGGGTCATGCCATGAACCGGGACCAAAAACCCCGCGACGGTCCACAATCCGGGACAATCTAAATTAATTCGAGACAGAAATTGAATCGAGGCAGAAATTGAATCGAGGCAGAAATTAATTCGAGGAAGAAATTGAACTGATCAGTATTTTTGAAAAATCTTCCACAAATTAATCGAGACAAAGATCTAAATTGAGACATTTTATTAATTCGACCACAAATTATTTCCAAACAAAGGTGTGATTTTATAAATTCTTCCTAGTCAACAATTTTACTTCCGCTACCGCTGTCCTCCGAGCCGCCGACTTCCTCGTCGTCGTGAGACGAAACCTCCACGATTTCGCATTGTTCGGGAGACAAAGCTCCTCTGCGCGGCTAGCAGCATCGATGGCGGTGTAGATGGTCCGTCCAAGGACGGACCAGAACCTCTCCCGCTCTTCTCAGTTGCGGAGATCCGGGTGCACCACGTTCCCGTCCATGATGCGGTTGCCAAGCTTGGCCTTCTACTCCTTCTTGAACAGCCGGAGCCAGTACGGGCTGGCTGCCGCGTACCGGGGCAAGGCCCTCTTCCACGCGGGCATCTAGCAGTGACGCTCCGCGATTACGCTCTCCATCTCGTATCCGCCAGGGATGAGGAGCGGAGCCTCCGGCACACCCGCGTAGCGCCATCTGGCGGGCACCATCGCGCGTGCGGCGCGAGGATGTCGTAGTACGCGAACATCGCCGCCTCCTAGAAGTTGAGTGTGGGCACCTCCATGGCGGCGCGGTGGAGATTGGAGATGGAGGGGAGGCGAGACGACGGCGTGGTGGAGAGGTGCAGAGGGCGAGGCGATGGCGCGGTGGAGACTGTAGAGAGGCCGAGGCGATGGAGAAAGCGACGTGCTGTAGCCTTATATTTGTACACGGGGACGACGAAGCGACGGTGGGCATTGGTCCCGGTTCATGCCACGAACCGGGACCAAAACCCCTCCCCGCGACACGTGGCGGCCCAGCAACGCCCTCCCCCCACCCAGGTCATTGGTCTCGGGTCGTTCCATCAACCGGGACCAATGACATGGGTGGGGGGCGCGTTGCTGGGCTGCCACGTGTCGCGTGGGAGGGGCTTTGGTCCCGGTTCGTGGCATTAACCGGGACCAAAAACCCTCCCCTGGCTATAAATAAGCCCAACCCATCCACGTATTTTTTCTGGAATTTTGTGTGGGAGGTGGATGCTAGGTTTTTCCTTCACACTACACACAAGGTGTTCGACGAAATGTCCGAGCCACGCTTAAGTTTGCACAACACGGTATCCTCGGCCGAGGTTAGCAACCTTATATTCTTTATCTGTACAAAAATATTGCATGTGTCCATCTAGGGTGGTCATTTCACTATTTATGATGGCATTGTCATGGTTAATTATTATGACGTAGATCGATGCGCGGATGCGATGGATGTATGGTGACCGTCGCGATTCCGATTTTATTGCAGGCCTGCATAAATTTATTGAGTTGGCTAAGGCAAACAAAGTGGATAATTTTATGTCTTGTCCCTGCGTTGACTGTCGGAACGTGGCGGAGCACTCTGCCCTGAGAATCCTTCAAAGCCATCTGCTTCGGAGAGGTTTCATGCCCGGATATTATTGTTGGGCCATGCATGGAGAAAGAGGGGTGGTCATCCTTCAAATGAAGAAGAGGAGGATGATGACAGCTATCCTATGTCCCCTGAAGAATACAGTGATACTGCAATGGAAGACAATGAAGAAGAGGGAGGCGGCAATGAAGAAGAACAACGGGCATTGGATGAGCCTGCTGATGGTCTTGGTCGGGTCATTTCTGATGCAAAGCAACAAAGCGATACAGAAAGAGAGAAGCTTAAGTTGGAGGCCATGCAAAAGGATCACAAAAAGTTTTTGTACCCAAATTGCGAAGATGGCAGCACAAAGCTCGGTACCACACTTGAACTGCTGAAATGGAAGGCGGAGACTGGCTTATCTGACAAGGTATTTACGAAGTTACTGAAAATAATGAAGCCGAAGCTTCCAAAGGATAACGAGCTACCCAAGACAACGTACGAAGCAAAGAATACTATCTTCCCTCTAGGATTAGATGTGGAGAAGATACATGCATGCATTAATGACTGCATCCTATACCACGGTGAGAAGTACGAGAATATGGATAAATGCCCGGTATGCACTGCATGTCGATATAAGATCAGACAAGATGACCCTAGTGATGTTGAGGGCGATGACGAGCCCCCCAGGAAGAGGGTTCCTGCTAAGGTTATGTGGTATGCTCCTATAATACCACGATTGAAACGTCTGTTCAGAAACAAAGAGCATGCCAGGTTGTTGCGATGTCACAAAGAAGAGCGTAAGAAAGACGGGAAACTGACACACCCCGCCGATGGGTCGCAGTGGAGAAACATCGAGAGAAAGTACTCGAACTTTGCAGGTGAGGCGAGGAACTTATGGTTCGGTCTAAGTATAGACGACATGAATCCTTTTGGGGATTAGAGCTGCAGTCACAGCACCTGGCCAGTGACTCTATGTATCTACAACCTCCCTCCTTGGTTGTGCATGCAGCGGAAGTTCATTATTATGCCAGTGCTCATCTAAGGACCGAAGCAACCCGACAACGACATTGATGTGTACCTAAGGCCATTAGTCGATGAACTTTTGTAGTTGTGGGCAGAACCAGGTGTAAAGGTGTGGGATGAGCACAAACAGGAGCCATTTGACCTACGAGCGTTGTTGTTCGTAACCATCAATGATTGGCCTACTCTTAGTAACGTTTCAGGATAGTCAAACAAGGGATACAATGCATGCACGCACTGTTTAGATAAGACTAAAGGTACATATTTGGATAAATGTAAGAAGGTTGTGTACCTGGGGTGTCGTAAATTTCTTCCAACCAATCATCAAATAAAAAAGAAAGGCAAGCATTTCAACGGTGAGGCAGATTACCGGAAGAAGCCTAAGCTCCCTAAAGGTGCTGATGTATTTGGTATGGTGAAGGACCTGAAGGGAATATGCCTGAGAGGCAATAATAAAGTGGTTATTATCTTATTCCATGTTTATGATAAATGTTTATTTTACATGCTAGAATTGTATTGATCGGAAACATCAATACATATGTGTTTAATAAACAAAAAAAGGGTTCCTAGTTATGCCTCTCTTATAGACTAGCTTGTTGATTAACAAGATGATCAAGGTTTCCTAATCATGGACATTGGATGTTGTTAATAACAAGGTCACACCATTGGTGGAATGATGTGATGAACATTCATCTGAAGTATAGCATTACGATCAAAGTCATTATGTTTATATTGCTATAACATCATACGAAGTAATCTTTATCCTTAGACCATGAGATCATGTTAATTGCTAACACCGGAAGAGTATCTTGATAACATCAAACGTCACACCGTAACAGGGTCACTATAAAGGTGGGTCCAGTGCTACAAAGGTGTTATGTTGAGGCTCATGGATCAAGAGTGGGATTTGTCCATCCCGATGACGGATAGATATACTCTGGGCCCTCTCGGTGATATCACATTTAAATAGCTTGCAAGCAAGTGATGTGATCACTAGAATGTTATATCACGGGAACGAGAAAAGAGTGCATGTCGGTAACGAGATCAAACTAGGTATGGAGATACCGATGATCAAATCTCGGACATGTAATATATCGCGGGACAAAGGGATTTAGGTACTAGCGTTAAAGGTTCTCACGATCACAGAAGTCATCGTTGAATGTGTAGGAGTCGAGATGGATCTCCGTGTCCGCTGCTGATTATTGATCGGAGGGGTCTCGATCATGTCTGCATTATTCATGAACTGTAGGGTGACACACTTAAGGGATACCGACACCATTTGAAGCAAATATGTTTGGATAAAGATTTAAGAAAGCTGGAATTATTTCAATGGACACCAAACTGCTTTGGTGAAATTGCTGAAATTGGTTACGCATGTAATATTGAAATGTTGCGGGGGTTTTATGTGAATCTGTGTTAATTACACTAATTAACAAAATTCTGAATAAAAATACTAACAGCGTTTTATTAAATGAGAGAGCATTAAATTTGGAGAAATTTAATGCATTTAAAGTGGAGACTTTAAAAGAGAATGTGAAAGGGCATTTTAATGTGGAGGGGTTACCACCACATGAATGGGGGAGGTGAGGAGTCACCCCCCATGCGCCGGCCATGGAGAGAGGGGCACCCCCTCCTCCTATAAAAGGCCACCCCCTCCTCACTTCTCACACACACCTCCTTGTGAAGGATCTCTCTCCCCCTCTAGTATTATTTCCCCATGGTCTTGGATTAGCGAGATACATGTTCCCGATGGCTTTATCTGGAAAGGAGTTGCTGCTTCCGCTGCTTTGCTAGATCGAGGGACGGAGGTTGTCGGGGTACCGGACGTGTGTGCGATCACGGATGCACCGCTGCTTTGCGGTGCTGGATTTGGTGCTGCTGGAGCTGGATCTGATGGACGTGCTGGAGCCGGACCTGCTGGACTTCCTCACGATCTTGAGATCGGCAAGTGTACGACTACATCAACCACAAGTTCCTACTCGTTAACAAAGCTCGTTGTCTACGAGGGTAAGTTCTCGTTGGATGTATGTCCACCCGTTGCTTTGTACCAAGTAGATAGATCTTGGCGTGTAGTTCACACCGTAGGAATTTTTTTGTTTTCTATGCTGCGGACCCAAAAGTGGTATCAAAGCCTGATCTATGCGTAGGTGCTTTGCATGGGTAGTACACATATGTTTATATGTGGGATATGATGATCATGTTATTTCATCTTCTATGTATTTTGGATATTGGTGGCATAGTGGGATGAAGCGGCCCGGACCAACCTTACATGTCATCGTACATGAAACCGGTTCAACGACTGACATGCAACTAGTTTTGCATAAGTGGCTGGCGGGTGTCTGTCTCTCCTACTATAGTCAATATCTGATTTACAACGAGTTGATAATAACTTGGTTATCCTCGTTGTGGTTCATGTTTGTAGGTAAGACCGGTTCTATCTCCGAAAGCCCTAAGCCACGTAAAACTTGCAATTGATAAATTAGAGGCGTCTAGTTTAGATCGTTGCTGGGCTAGTGTATTGATATGTTATTGTTGTAAGTAGATGTATGATAGATACTCTTACAACACACTCAACGTGTAAGTTCCATAGACCTTGGCCTTACACACAAAGGAATGATAGAGATCATACCACGATGCAAGTGATAGAGATCTTATGCATGGACCATATCATCTCACTTTACACATTAGATGTTAGCATCTTATACTGCTAGTTTGGCGTTTTCTGTAGCATTGTAAGATGATCCCTCATTTAAATATCAAGATAAAATGTGTTCTTCCTTAAGTATGCACCGTTCTATGGATCGTGTTTCGAGACATCACGTGATGATCGGGTGTTCTCAACTCTACGCTTTCATGCAACGGGTGTAAGACAGTTTTACACACATGAATACTAAGGTTCTTACTTGGCAAGCCTAGCATGTACAGACATGGCCTTGGAACACAGACCGAAAGGTTAAGCATGAGTCATATATTTGATGTGATGACCATATTGATGCTCGTCTTTGAAGCTACACCGACTCACGTGATGATCGGACTTGGTGTAGTGGATTTGGTTCATGTAATCACCAAAAAGGCACGAGGGATGTCATTTTTGAGTGGGAGTTCATTTCTAATTTGGATTAGTCGAACTCAATTTGTCATAAACTAAATCGAAGTGAATTTGCATAATTTGTTGTAGTCATTCGCATCTGTTCACTACCTTATGCTTAGTTTTTATTTGAGATAATAGAACTACAGAATTCTGGATATTTACTTTACGAACTGGTATCGTATTGTTTTGAATGTCAATTTAAAGTTTATAAGTCCTATTGCAAACTTTCAGCAAACTCTATTTACTCCATGAAGTTTAATAAGTAGTATTAAATCAAGAGTAAGAATTCCAATGTTAGTATCTAAAGTATCATGTTTGTCTCCATGATTATTGATATTCAAAAAGTTGTTTTAATATCAAGATTATATTGGAGCTGAAAATTGTTTCAGAAACCATCATGTGTGAAAGATATTGTGATATCTGAAACAATGTTTTTGGTTTCATTATGATAGAGTATAATTTAGCAAAATACATGTTCTCATATTGTATGAGAATTTGTGAAGGATGGAGATGCTAGGCATCCTAATCTACCAAAAGGGTTTTGGGAACTGATATTTTACTCGCGATTCTTCCTTATAGGCTATAGTAGCTTGATCATGAAAGTTGTCATGATAAGGATGAATAGAAGATGTAAGTAAAATGTTTACTACACTAATAGATTACTAAAGAATGGATTTTTGAAAGAACACCAAAGATTTGATGATGGTGATCCACTTCAAAGTGCAAGTCCAAAGGTATTAGTATTTGACTATATACGCTTTGTACCATGTGTCATGTTGATGACACCACTATTGATGTTGATAGATTCTTTTAAAAGAAAAGGAATTGCTGAAAGAGAATCTATAAAATATTTGGCAGAAAATAAAAGGTTGGAGATGTCCACCTGAGGTATATAGAAGATATACATGTTATGGCTATATTCCTTGCTTGTTAAACAATGCGGTTCTTAGGTATTGGATACCGGTATTGGATACCGAATTGGTTGGTATGAAGTGTCATACAGGACAACGCAATTCATGAACTACAATGGCCTAAGTAACCAGCAAGAGAATAAGTGATGATGTTCATCGAAAACAAATAAAGTGTTATTGTGTTTTTCGTTGTCATCAAACCAAGCCTTCAAGATTTGTTTAAATAATTGTTATTTTTTTCCGGTATCATGAGAACAATGGTTGTTCAAATAATTACCGTATTCCATAAAGGATGGATGAACTTTTACAAGTCTAGTTGGAGAAATCACATCTATAAACACTATTGCTAAAATGTCGCAAGGCAAATGATTGAAAGATCACTTATGAAGTGACATCGCTGTTTAAATTATATTGGAAAGAAAACATGAAGAAACTCCATGTTGATGGATTTTTGGAGTATTTGATTTTGATCAATTGACGCATGTGAGACTTTCCTCGAGATAATTGAAACTCCGTCCATAGGCCACAGAGGAACGGATGACTAGCTTATTGGAAATTGTGCATGCTGATGTGCATAGTCCATTATGTGTAGCCATATGTGATGGATCTTTTTGCTTCATAAGCTTTCTCCGAAAATTTGAGTGAATATATCTGTATATTTACTTAATAAGGAGGAAGTATGAAACATTTGAAAGTTGTTCAAATACTTTCAAGATGAAGTTGAAAATCATTGTAACAAGAAAATAAAGAGTTTATGATTCGATCATAAAATAAGATATTTGAGTTACATGTTTAGCAAAAACACCTAAGAATTGAGGAATTATTCCATGATTTGTGTTTCCAGATAAACCATAGGAGTATGGCATATTCGAGAGATGAAATCAAACCATGTTTGACATGGTAAGATCAAAGGTGTCATTTATAAAACTGCCATTATGTTTTAAAGATTAAAGCTTTAGAGACTACCGCTTTTTCACTGAAAAGAGCACCATCGTGATCCGTTGAAATGACACCATATGAGTTATGGTTTGGGATAAAACCCGAATTGTCTTTTCTTAAATTTTGGTATGCTATGCATAAGTAAAATGTTTACAACCAAAGTCGGATAATCACGTCTTTGTAGGTTATCCCAAAGAATTTGTTGGGAATTCCTCCATAACACCGAGGACAAAAGAGTTTGTCGCTTAGAACGTCAAGTTTCTTGAGAAGGAATTTTTCGTGAAAAGTTAAGTGGGAGGACAATAGAACTTTGATAAGGTTGTTGAACCTTAGCTATATGTGCTATGTAGCGCAGCGCCAGAAAGTGTCCTGGTGGTGGCCACAATGCTCATGGCTCTCGTGATTACAAAGGGTGTGATCTTGGAGATTAGAGTTCCTAATGAACCATGTGGGTCGGTAAGAATCAAATAGTAAGATTTGAAACAGAAGTCGTTATTGTTTTGACAATGATGAACCGACTGCATGCAAAGAAGCGATGATGGGCCCTGACTCCATAAAATGACTAGAAGTCATAGAATCCTTCATAGTATCCATACACGAGAAAACAAGTTTCTGAACTTGGAAGACCCTCCGGAAAGGCGTGAAGCCTATCGGTCGTGTTTGGATCTATAAAGAAATAAGACATGGATGTTTAACATCTATGAAATAGTCGACATGTCGGAAAGAAGTTTACGACAATGTTCAAGGAGTTGACTATGACAAGATTTGATCTTTCATAGCGATATATAGTCTTGACGGATTAATGTAGCAACCACTACATATAATTTGGTATATGGTAGTTGAATAAACAAAACAAGGTTCTTCTAATAGAACGGTAACCTAGGACATGTACATGACATGGTCCGAAGGGTTTTGTTAATTCAGAGGGTACTAAAAGAGCATGTAAACTTCAATAGTTTAAGTAAACATAGCGGAGTTGGAATCTTCACCATGATGAAACTGTTAAAAGAGTTTAAATTCATCGGAGATGATGAAGATGCTTGCATTTGCAAGAAATTAAGTGGGAGCGCTGAGACATATTTCTAATACATTATGTAGAGGACATATTGTTGATTGGAAATGATGTATCTTGTATTGACACAAGTTAAGAATTTCATTAAAATAAGATTTCGATGAAAGACTTGGGCAAACCCGGAATATTAGGCATCAATATCTATATGGATAGATTAAGGCGCTAATATGGTTGTGCCAGACATACATATATGAGATATTGAAAGGGTTCAATATGGAAACAACAAGAAAGGTTCTTGCTGCATGGAAAGGATTGTATCAAAATTCAAGTGTTTCAACACTTGGTGAGTAAAATCACATGAAGATTTTGATCGATTATACCATGATATGTATATATCCAGAATGTCCTATGCTCTAAATGTTATGAGCATATACCAGAATGATTCATAAGATGATCATTGGACAATAGTAAAGATATTCTTATGAGCTTTGGAAGAACTAAGAATATATAATGTATAAGTGACAAATAGTTAAAGGTAGTTCATTGTAAAGTGTTACATTGATACTAGTTTTGTCAACAAGATACAAATTAAATTTATCTCAATTTAGACTATGGGTGGAACAATGTAATGGAAAGGATGTTCCATGATGGATTTGGATGAGTTCCAAAGTTGAAACATTGTGACGGATACTACAACAAAAGGCTAAGTATATGACTGCTATAGTAGCAGCAAAGGAGGGCATTTGTGTTAAGTAGTTTGTTATCAAACTAGGTGTGGTTCAAAGTAGGCTAATACTATGAAGATATATTGTATGACAATAATATCAACATATTTTGAGTCGAACGAACTAAAGGTCTCACCAAAGGACCAAATTTATACAATGCCATCTCATTTGAGGATGAGTGATGCGTAGAGACGCAAAGACATGCAAATACACATGGACCTGAAACTGTCACATCCGGAGATTATGTTAACCACTAGCAATAGCGTATATGCAACACAAGAAAGCCATAAGTGTTCAATACGCAAAGTTTTTCAAACTAGATTATTGACTCTAGTGCAAGTGGGAGACTGAAGGGAATATGCCCGAGAGGCAATAATAAAGCGGTTATTATCTTATTCCATGTTTATGATAAATGTTTATTTTACATGCTAGAATTGTATTGATCGGAAACATCAATACATGTGTGTTTAATAAACAAAAAAGGGTTCCTAGTTATGCCTCTCTTATAGACTAGCTTGTTGATTAACAAGATGATCAAGGTTTCCTGATCATGGACATTGGATGTTGTTAATAACAAGGTCACACCATTGGTGGAATGATGTGATGAACATTCATCCGAAGTATAGCATTACGATCAAAGTCATTATGTTTATATTGCTATAACATCATACGAAGTAATCTTTATCCTTAGACCATGAGATCATGTTAATTGCTAACACCAGAAGAGTATCTTGATAACATCAAATGTCACACCGTAACAGGGTGACTATAAAGGTGGGTTCAGTGCTACAAAGGTGTTATGTTGAGGCCATTGGATCAAGAGTGGGATTTGTCCATCCCGATGACGGATAGATATACTCTGGGCCCTCTCGGTGATATCACATTGAAATATCTTGCAAGCAAGTTATGTGATCACTAGAATGTTATATCACGGGAACGAGAAAAGAGTGCATGTCAGTAACAAGATCAAACTAGGTATGGAGATACCGATGATCGAATCTCGGACATGTAATATATCGCGGGACAAAGGGATTTAGTTACTAGCGTTAAAGGTTCTCACGATCACAGAAGTCATCGTTGAATGTGTAGGAGTCAGTATGGATCTCCAGGTCCCACTACTGATTATTGATCGGAGAGGGGTCTCGATCATGTCTGCGTAATTCGTGAACCGTAGGGTGACACACTTAAGGTATACCGACACCATTTGAAGCAAATATGTTTCAGATAAAGATTTAAGAAAGCGTTAGAATTATTTCAATGGACACCGACACTGTTTCGGGTGAAATTGCTGAAATTGGTTCTGCATGTAATATTGAAATGTTGCAGGGGGTTTTATGTGAATGTTTGATAATTAAAGTAATTAACAAAATTCTGAATAAAAATAATAAAAGAGTTTTATTAAATGAGAGAGCATTAAATTTGGAGAAATTTAATGCATTTAAAGTGGAGACTTTAAAAGAGAATGTGAAGGGGCATTTTAATGTGGAGGGGTTACCACCACATGAATGGGGGAGGTGAGGAGTCACCCCCATGCGCCGGCCATGGAGAGAGGGGCACCCCCCCTCCTCCTATAAAAGGCCACCGCCTCCTCACTTCTCACACACACCTCCTTGTGAAGGATCTCTCTCCCCCTCTAGTATTATTTCCCCATGGTCTCGGATTAGCGAGATACATGTTCCCGGTGGCTTTATCTAGAAAGGAGTTGCTGCTTCCGCTGCTTTGCTGGAGCGAAGGATAGAGGTTGTCGGGGTACCGGACGTGTGTGCGATCACGGATGCACCGCTGCTTTGCGGTGCTGGACTTGGTGCTGCTGGAGCTGGATCTGATGGACGTGCTGGAGCCGGACCTGCTGGGCTTCCTCATGATCTTGAGATCGGCAAGTGTACGAC
Source organism: Avena insularis (assembly GCA_023614405.1). Classification (NCBI taxonomy): domain Eukaryota; kingdom Viridiplantae; phylum Streptophyta; class Magnoliopsida; order Poales; family Poaceae; genus Avena; species Avena insularis. The sequence continues at coordinate 26,744,644 of CM042696.1, read as the reverse complement.
CACATCAACCATGAGTTCCTACTCGTTAACAAAGCTCGTTGTCTACGAGGGTAAGTTCTCATTGGATGTATGTCCACCCGTTGCTTTGTACCTAGTAGATAGATCTTGGCGTGTAGTTCACACCGTAGGAAATTTTTTGTTTTCTATGTTGCGGACCCAACAGGACCTAGAAGTAATCTTTGGAAAGGGTCCTGTCGGTTAATCTGTCCCGAAAGACCCCATTACCGGACACATGGACATGTGGAAAAAGAAATCTATATTTCGGGAGCTTGAGTATTGGAAAGACCAAGAGGTCCGTTCTTCAATCGACGTGATGCACGTGATGAATAATCTTTGCGTGAACCTGCTAGGCTTCCTGGGCGTGTATGGGAAGACAAAAGACACACCAGAAGCACGGGAGGACCAGCAACGTATCAAAGACCCATACAACAAGCATACTGATAAAGGACATGAATACTTAAGCAGCTATGCTCTTACCAAAGCAGAGAAGGAAATCTTTTTTGAAGTCCTTTATAGTATTAAGGTCCCGGTTGCCTTCTCGTCAAATATAAAGGGAATAATAAATATGGCAGTGAAAAAAATTTAGAACCTGAAGTCTCATGATTGCCACGTGATTATGACGCAGTTGCTTCCGATTGCATTGTGCGGGCTTCTACCGGAAAATGTTAGATTAGCCATTCTGAAGCTATGTGCATTCCTCAATGCAATATCTCAGAAGGTAATCGATCGATAAAGTCTGGAAAGGCTACAGAAGGATGTAGTCCAATGTCTTGTCAGTTTTGAGTGGGTGTTCCCCCCGTCCTTCTTCAATATTAGGACGCATCTCTTAGTTCACCTAGTCGAAGAGATTTCCATTCTCGGTCCTGTATTTCTGCACAATATGTTCCCCTTCGAGAGGTTCATGGGAGTCTTAAAGAAATATGTTCGTAACCGTGCTAGGCCAGAAGGAAGCATCTCCAAGGGCTATGGAACAGAGGAGGTCATTGGGTTCTATGTAGACTTTCTTCCTCACCTTAAGCCGATTGGTGTTGCTAAATCACGGTATGAGGGGAGACTGAGTGGAAAAGGCACGCTAGGAAAGAAGGCAATGATATTTAGGGACGGGCATTCTTTGAATCAAGCACACTACACAGTTCTACAAAGTTCTACCTTCGTGGCTCCGTATGTTGAGGAACACATGCATGTTGTACGCTCCAAGTTCCCGGGGAAGGATGAATACTGGATTAAAGAAAATCACATGGAGACTTTTGGCACTTGGTTGCAATTACATCTCATGAATGACACCACTATTGGAGATCAGCTCTACTTGTTGGCCGCGACACCATCTGCGACTGTATTGACTTTCCAATGGTACGAGATAAATGGGAATACATTTTACACGGTTGCCCAAGATAAAAAGAGCACCAACCAAAATAGTGGTGTCCGCTTTGATGCAACATGCGAGAATGGGAAAAAGGACACATACTATGGTTACATAGAGGAGATCTGGGAACTTGACTATGGACCTACTTTTAAGGTCCCTTTGTTTCGGTGCAGTTGGGTCAACATGAATGGAGAAGGAGTAAAGGTAGACCAGCTGTACGGAATGACAACAGTGGATCTCAAGGATATTGGTTATAGAGACAAACCATTCGTCTTAGCCAATGATGTGGCTCAGGTTTTTTATGCGAAGGAAGAAAAAATAAGGAAACGAATACATCAGACGATGAGTCCAGGCGTCACATAGTTCTTTTAGGGAAAAGAAACATCACGAGAGTCGAGGACAAGACAGACATGTTAGCAGATTATGATAAGTTTGATGAAATTCCGCCCTTCACCGTGAAAACTGACCCAAGCATCCCGTTAAGCAAAGAGATGCTCCATGGTTACGGCCTAAGAAGCGATCATAGGCAAGGGATCGACATACGCGACGAAGGATTCATACCCTAAACCCTAAACCCTATGTAAATCTATGTAATGTATGGAAACTTTATGTGATGTAGAAAACTTTATGTGATGTATGAAGGCATACATATATATAGTGGCGCCCTAGCATTTTAATCACCGACCGTTTAAGCAAACCAGAAACATGAACACGTCGGGGAGCTACAAAATTAAATTAGGGAGTGCCTCTATGGACATAGTGCTGCCACCCACCCGCATAGTGCTGCCACCCACCCCTGGCATTGATGACATAATGTCGACACACTCACCCCTAGAATAGTGCTGCCACCCACCCAAAATAGTGTCGTCATTTACTGGCTTAGTGCTGCCCACTAAGGACATAGTGCCGACATGTTGTCGCCACATCCACATTTAGTCCCGATTGGTGTCTCCAACCGGGACTAAAGGTTCATCTTATCTTTAGTCCCGGTTGTTGGCTTTAATTTTGTTTTTTAGATTAGTACTAATTAATTGACTAACGTCGGGCATGAAGCTTCTTAGCCTAGGGATAAGCCTCGCTGAACTTGAAGTGGATCTCTAATGAAATAGCATGTTGTGAACCTATAAATGATTTTTAAAAAAATTCACAAGCATTATATCATATACATATCCCCGTCGAGCAACAAAATATTCTTCTTCTTCTATCTGCCGTCACAAAATCCATTGCAACAAAAATAAGAACCAAAACTATGAAGGCATACATATATATAGTGGCGCCCTAGCATTTTAATCACCGACCGTTTAAGCAAACTAGAAACATGAACACGTCGGGGAGCTACCAAATTAAATTAGGGAGTGCCTCTATGGCGAGCTCCTCGAACATGTGTGAGGACGGGATCCTAAGACATCTTCGAGAAGCTCTGCTGTAGTGGTGTCCGTGCTCTCGCACACCATCTTTCAATTTATATCTTCTCTAGCTAGATCAGTATGTTGGTGGAGCTAACCAATTTCACATATTAGAGAGTTCCTCTATGGCGAGCTCCTCAAAGATGTCTAAGGACGGGATCCTAAGACATCTTCAAGAAGGTCCGTCGTAGTGGTGTCCCTGGTCTCGCACACCATCTTGCAGTTCTTCACAAGAATGCATACCTATTTATTGATTAAGCAGAACAACATAGTGTCGGGCACTGATGACATAATGTCGACACACTCACCCCTGGCATAGTGTTGCCACCCACCCAAAATAGTGTTGTCATTTACTGGCTTAGTGCTGCCCACTGAGGACATAGTGTCGACATGTTGTCGCCACATCCACATTTAGTCTCGTTGGTGCCTCCAACCGGGACTAAAAGTTCATCATATCTTTAGTCTCGGTTGTTGGCTTTAATTTTGTTTTTTAGATTAGTACTAATTAATTGACTAACGGCGGGCATGAAGCTTCTTAGCCCGGGGCTAAGCCTCGCTGAACTTGAAGTGGATTTCTGATGAAATAGCATGTTGTGAACCTATAAATGATTTTTAAAAAATTTCACAAGCATTATATCATGTACATATCCCCGTAGAGCAACAAAATATTCTTCTTCTTCTATCTGCCGTCAGAAAATCCATGGCAACAAAAATAAGAACCAAAACTATGAAGGCATACATATATATAGTGGCGCCCTAGCATTTTAATCACCGACCGTTTAAGCAAACCAGAAACATGAACACGTCAGGGAGCTACCAAATTAAATTAGGGAGTGCCTCTATGGACATAGTGTTTCCACCCACCCGCATAATGCTGCCACCCACCCCTGGCACTGATGACATAATGTCGACACACTCACCCCTGGCATAGTGCTGCCACCCACCCAAAATAGTGTCGTCATTTACTGGCTTAGTGCTGCCCACTGAGGACATAGTGTCGACATGTTGTCGCCACATCCACATTTAGTCCCGGTTGGTGCCTCCAGCCGGGACTAAAAGTTCATCATATCTTTAGTCTCGGTTGTTGGCTTTAATTTTGTTTTTTAGATTAGTTCTAATTAATTGACTAACGGCGGGCATGAAGCTTCTTAGCCCGGGGCTGAGCCTCGCTGAACTTGAAGTGGATCTCTGATGAAATAGCATGTTGTGAACCTATAAATGATTTAAAAAAATCAAAAGCATTATATCATGTACTTGTAGTTCAAATTTGGGCAACCTCCTACCAATTCGGCAGGAATTTGTCTTTTTCATGAGGGATGGACGAAAAGGTTCCAGATACACCGGTTGGGAAATTGTCCATATAAGGTGGTCTAGTATTTTTTAAAAATGGGTTGGTACGAATGCCAAACTTTAATTTGGTGGTTGCTTCACAGAACACCCCGATTTCGGCACCTCAAAAATGGAAATTGGCTTTTTCGTGCGTCAAAAATGAAAACTTCCTCCTGCAACATCGCAAGCCATACCAAGATGAACACGTGTGTATAATATGGACACATTATCACAAACTATGCCCTAATTCTAGCCATAACATTGGTGGTTTGACCTAAATGCCATGAAACCTCGAACATGATAGGTCATTTTGTGAAGGATTTTTTATATGTTTGCAATTTTTCAAGTTTAATATTTTTCCTTGCAAATGTGACACATAATATGACACCACACAAAAGTTTCACATTGTTTGGATCATTTTTGAATTTCTTATGCCCGTTTCAAACTATATTCAAAACGGCGGGCATGAAGCTTCTTAGCCCGAGGCTGAGCCTCGCTGAACTTGAAGTGGATCTCTGATGAAATAGCATGTTGTGAATCAATAAATGATTTTTAAAAAAATTCACAAGCATTATATCATGTACTTGTAGTTCAAATCTGGGCAACCTCCTACCAATTCGGTAGAAATTTGTCTTTTTCATGAGGGATGGACAGAAAGGTTCCAGATACACTAGTTGGGAAATTGTCCATATAAGGTGGTCTAGTATTTTTGAAAAATGGGTTGGTACCAATGCCAAACTTTAATTTGGTGGTTGCTTCACAGAACACCCCGATTTCGGCACCTCAAAAATGGAAATTGGCTTTTTCGTGCGTCAAAAATGAAAACTTCCTCCTGCAACATCGTAAGCCATCCCAAGATGCACAATATGGGCATATTATCACAAACTATACCCTGATTCTAGCCATAACATTGGTGGTTTGACCTAAATGCCATGAAACCTCGAACATGATAGGTCATTTTGTGAAGGATTTTTATGATGTTTGCAATTTTTCAAGTTCAATATTTTCCCTTGCAACTATGACACATAATATGACACCGCACAAAGGTTTCACATTGTTTGGATCATTTTTGAATTTCTTATGCCCGTTTCAAACTATATTCAAAACGGCAAATTCCAAATTATGCAATAAATATTTGGTAATGCAATTTTAATTGAAAATAGTAAAATGTTATAGTTCAAATAAAAAATTTGAAAACAGAAAATGGTTTTTTATTAGTTATTTAAATTGAAGCACTTTTCCTGTTGGAAGTTTTTTCAAATTCCAAATTATGCAATATATATTTGGTAATGCAATTTTAATTCAAAATAGTAAAATTGTATAGTTCAAATAAAATATTTGAAAACAGAAAATGGTTTTTGATTAGTTATTTAAATTGAAGCACTTTTCATGTTGAAAGTTTTTTCAAATTCCAAATTATGCAATAAATATTTGGTATGCAATTTTAATTTAAAATAGTAAAATTGTATAGTTCAATAAAAATATTTGAAAACAGAAAATGGTTTTTGATTAGTTATTTAAATTGAAGCACTTGGCCTATTAAAAGTTTTTTGAAATTCCAAATAAATAATCATCTTAAATTGAAACATCTTATTAATTAAAGAAGAAAACAAATTTGAAAATGGCGGGAAGACCAAAAGGTTTGCCAAAATCTGAAAATTGGGTCAACGATCCCGGTTCGTCCCACCAACCGGGACCGATGATCCTAGGTGCCCGCGCTGCCATCAACATGCCTTTGGTCCCGGTTGGTGGGACGAACCGGGACCAAAGGCACGCACGCAAGACAAAGAACGCCTCTGCCAGCACCATTGGTCCCGGTTCGTCCCACCAACCGGGACCGTTGATCCTTTGGTCCCGGTTGGTGGGACGAACAGGGACCAAAGACCTTGATGACCCAATTTATAGGGGGTGTATCGTAGTATTTTTGAGGGAAGTGAAACCCAATTTATTGATTCGACACAAGGGGAGCCAAAGAATATTTATAAGCCTTAACAACTGAGTTGTCAATTCAGCTGCACCTGGAAACAATCTTGCTCATAGCAGTTTATCAGTAGCAACAGTTTTGTAGTAGGAATAGTAAAGCAGCAGTAGTAGTAAAGCAAAGACAATAGTAATAAAAGCAGTAAACAGTGGGATTCGAGTGCGGTAGGCATAGGGATGGATTAGGGCAATTGCGGATAAATAAGATAAAGCATCCAAGTACTAGACAATCCTAGGCATGTGTTCCATATATAGTCATACGTGCTCGCAATGAGAACTTGCACAACATCTTTGTCCTTGCCCGTTTGCGGGGTCCTCTAGGGAACTACTGGCAATTAAGGTGCTCCTTTTAATAAAGCACTGGAGCAAAGCATTAACACTCCGTGAACACACGTGATCCTCACATCAAAGCCTTTCCCTTCCGGCTACCCCGATTTCTGTCACTTCGGGACCATAGATTCCGGACAACGACGTGTGTAAACAACTTGTAGATAAGACCCAAAACAATACTATCATGATGAATCAATAATAAGTTCAGATCTGAAATCATGGCACTCGGGCCCTAGTGACAAGCATTAAGCACAACAAGGTTGCAACAAAGTCATAAAGCACTAATAAAAGATACTAGGCACCATGCCCTAACAATCTGATGCCATTACATGAACGATCTCATCCAATACCTACCATCCCCATAGCCTACGTCGGGGGATTACTCACTCATAGAAAGGGGAAAATGGATGGTCGATGGAGAAGCGATGGTGATGATGATGGCGATGATCTCCTCCAATTCCCCGTCCCGGTAGGGTGCCAGAACGGAGTTTCTGGTGCTGTTTCATGGAATCTAGTGGTGGCGTTGGAGCCGAACTTCTTCTAGAAAAACGTCGAACCCCCCGAATTTTTTAGGTCAGAAGGCTCCTTATAGGCGAAGAGAGAGGCCGAGGGAAAGTCTGGGGCGGCGGACCACCTCGGGCGCGCTGGGCTTGCCCGTGGCCAGTGGTGGTAACTGGGCCCAACCCCCCTCCGTCTCGTTTTCTGGCTCCAGGAGTCTTCTGGTGAAATAGGATTTTTTGCATATTTTCCGGGATTTTTCCCGATAGTTGATTTTCTACACAAAAAGTAGACACCAAGGCAATTCTGCTGAAAACAACGTTAGTTCGCATTAGTTGCATCCAAATCACATAAGTATAGAGGAGAAACAACAGCAAAAGTGTTCGGGAAAGTAGATACGTTTTGGACATATCAACTCCCCCAAGCTTAGCTTATTGCTTGTCCTCAAGCAATTCAGTTGAAAACTGAGTGCGATAAAAGAACTTTCACGAACACATTTTCTTCATATGATGTAAATAATCTCAGCAATGTGCTCAACTACTTAGACAATTCATAATAAAGAGTATGCAACTGAGTCTACTTAATAGTAATTGCATGCTATGAAGAGATTCCAACTCAAGAATAATAAGTAGCACGAAGCACAAACATAAGCAACATTACAATGCTCATAGAAAGGTATGATAGAGTGGTATCTCGCTTGCCTTTGATTATGAATGTCAAGGCACCTCTGAAGTTCAAGTGATGACTAGAAGTAAAGATATCAAAGATACAAGCATCAAAGTCATAACACAAATAATCAAGTAATGGAACAAACACAAAAATGACAACTAATGCTCTCCAGAAGGTGCTCAAAGAATATGTGGAGACTCAACAAGTAGATGAAAAAGGTTTTGAATAATTTTGAAAGGCTTCCAAATGCTGAAAGTATGGTACTCGTTAGCTTTGAGCTCTCATTGCCCCTATCATAAGCATCTTTAATGTGGTTAAGGTGAAAGTGACACAACTAAGAGGATATGCTTGACAAGTTATAAATTGAAGTCTCATGCCCCTTACTTACAAAGACCGATCCTCATGCTACTCAACTTCAGTCACAAGTAAGCTCTTGTCATTGTAAGTATATATGTATCATAGAGAACCGCCAACGGGGTACCCCTTGCACATGACACGGGAGCTATCCCATAATCAAAATACAAGGCAAGCAGACAATGAGCATCTCAGCGATCTTTTTATTTACTATGTGCATAGATTTTTATTGAGGATGCTTCATAGAATGCTCATTATGGTTATGCTGCAAGTTTCCACCATGATTAGGCATGGCTTAGGCTAGCGGCCCAGGCGTTTCTCTAACATACATACAAACTCCATGATCTTACAAGTTCCACTTTTATTTCACACCGCCGGGATCCATAAGCAAAAGAATATGATATCAACTAAGTACAAAGTACCTATGACGCGCTGAAAGCGGTCCCCATGATACATGGTTCTGCTAACTTCCACTCATAAAGCGCAAGCATATGCACAACAAAGAAGGACGTAATGGTTCAGGTTTATTAAGTGCAGAAAATAAAGTGTGCCATCAAGTTCGTGAGATCTTTACTAACTAACATTCTCATAACAAGCAAACATTTTATTCGAAAGAAAACAAGGCATATTGAATATGCACGGAAGTAGCAAGTGATGCTAATGGGTAGGTATGGTGGACACTTTGGAAATATTTGGCTTAGGGAATTGGAAACATGAGTAAGACACTCAGTGGGAGTGAAGGCTAGCAAAAGTAAGGGAGCGACAAACGAGAGAGCAATAGCTGTCATTATCATGCTTGCAATAAAACAAGACTACTCATGGTATGAAAATGATTCAAGATCCTCAAGGCAAAATAATTCGTCAAGGATTAACTGATTATTACGGTCATGTGCATGCGTGAGCATGTGCCAAGTCGATCAAATGAAACATTCAGAGGAGGATACCATAGTGTCATACCAATTTATGAATAGAGTAATGCAAGCAAACATTCATGAGACATGCTACAAATTATTAGCGAGCTGGAGCTAATCACAAGAAAGCAAGAACTACTAAGCATCCAAAGAAAACATACACTCTACATGAACGGACTAAGCAAGCTCATAATGATGAGTATATGTACAAAAATGAAGACAGATAGAGTTCGTTACCAGCGTCTTACCACGTCGCAAGTTGTCATTGATCCTCATTATTGCTCTTCACTTGTGTGGCTTGAATAATAATATGAAACCAATAATCCACTGAGAACTGCCGAACCTCAGCCAACTCATAAAACCAAAGAAGAACGACAAATATTTTTGGTGTTTTCGATTTTTAAACAAAAACCAAAAGAGAAAAACAAGCAAAGCAAAATCTTTTTGGGGTTTTCGAATAGTTCAAACAAAGCAAAAGGGAACAAGCAAACCAAAGCAAAAAGAAGAAGTAAACCAAAGAGAAACAACAAAAATATTTTTGGTCCTTTTGTGTTTTAGAAAGCAAAAGAAAAGAAGAACGAAAACTAAAAACAGAACGAAAGCATGAATATACAAAGAACCGACGCAACATGATATGGAGATGAGTGTGGTATCGGCGTACCTCCCCCCAAGCTTAGGCTTTTGGCCTAAGTGGGTATCAATCCATGTATAAATAGGGGTTCCAAGCGGACGGATCTTGGTAAGAATGGTCGTAGCTAGGCCCATGAGAAGAAGAAGCTCCCCAATCGTAAGTGGGCTGCTGATATGAAGACTCTCCCTCATTCGAGGGCTGGACCGAATCATCCGTGACCTCTCTTCTAGTGTCATGCTCCTGTTGGGAGAGCTCTTCCAAGTACGTGTCAAGCTCCTCCTCAGTGAGGGACCATCCTTCCCTGTTATCAAGGTTAAACAAAACAGGTGTAGGCAAAAGAACAACACGCTCGGACTTGCTCTTTCTCCAACCAGCTTTGAGAAAGGCTATTTCATAAGATAACTCACTCAAACTAGCCCACGAGGAAATAAATTTATGCTGTATCATGGAATTAAAATCAAGCCTCTCTATGGGAAACTGTAGGTCTAGATGATGAGGCACTAAACCATGCAATGCTAGCAAACGAGAAGCAATGAGGCCTCCACAAATTCCACCTTTCTCACGGTTAGCAGCAAGACGGAAAGCTATCAAAGCACCCAAGTTGTAGGACCTATCTCGTCTAAGAGCAGCAGAGATAAATGCTAAATCAAACGAAGATAACTTATTGGCAGTTTTCCTAGCAAGAACACACTTGGCAATAAAGTAGGCAAAGTAGCGAATGGAGGGAAGATGAATGTTACGGATTTTTCCATTCTCCTTCGAGAAGCTACTTCCTTGACAAATTTCTGTATAGAAATCCATGAGTGGTTCTGGTTTCTCTTTAATCTTCTTACATGATCCCCATTGAGGTACCTTAATAGCTGCACAAAGAGTACCTCATCAGGTATCGCCCCTCCCAAGAGTACCTCATAAGAATATGAAGAAGCTACCTTGCGAGAAGACAGATGAGGAAATTGCTACGGCCGCAGATGCCCATTATGAAAAGTGGAAGATTAACATGGCTAACAAGAAAAAGCCGATAGAGCCATTCTTCCCGGTCACCGTAAAAGATAAAGCCAAAGCAGCCACGCTTAAGATTTAGCTTCACCAACCCATAGCGCTCACATCAGACTATAATCGCTCTATTACCAAGTCGGCTGAGGCAAAAGAGCGGAGAGTCGGGAAAGAAGTTGCCCAGCTCAGACAACAAAAAAATCAATCGATCGAACCGCTCAAAGTGTACGATACCAATGAGTGGAGAGCCCAGGAGCGGCATGATCCCAACATTGATCCGGAGTTTGTTCGACTGTACGGAGAAAAGGCCCAATTATATGGACTGTCTATTACCGAGTATATGAGCCGTATGGATGAGTTCGAGGGGTACCAAGAAACAGCATACGTGTACCAGTACGGGGCTCCTCTCATCAAACCCGAGTTACTCAAAGATCTACCAACAAAAATGCAAAGATTGCATAACTGGTACATTCAAGCCTGTGTTGAATCCAAAAACTAGATCTATGCTGCATATAAACACCACCATTATGGTCATGGAGATGGCTTCCTACTGATCGAATTTCCAGAATTATTTCAGTTTTACCAACAAGACGCCCTCGACAAAACTATCATTAGTGCCTATTGTTTGTAAGTATTATTAATTTCTGTAATTAAGTCTTTCTAGCTCAACTCATTCTTTGCTTGTATAATCTTACTTATCACTATACTAGTTATATATGCAGAATGAAGATTCTCGAATGCAACAAAGGACAAATCTTTGATCTTGGGTTTGTTGACTGTAATTTCGTTCATGAAGTTACTCTAAAAACGAAACCGAAAGAGACAGAGGATAACTTGGTACAAGCGTTGACGTATTTCAGCAACAGAAAGGAAATACTATTTCCTTACAACGCTGGGTGAATGTTACTGTCTTGTACACATTCTATTTTCGCTTACTCGATGTTAAGCGTATATTTGACTCGTGTTATATTTTGTTAGTGTGTCCAGCTTTCACTATATTCTGTTAATCATTGATGTTGACACCGGAGTAGTAAAAGTCATAGACTCGAAATGCACACCTTTAGAAAAGTGGGCGAACATGCAGGAATGCCTCCAGAAGGCTTGGAAACGGTTCACCGCCAAAACTAGGGTGTTTGGAAGCCAGAGCTTACATTTCAACCATTGACTGTAAGTACTACTTGCTAGATCCACGCATATCTTTGATTCTAGTTTCAATACCACCATTATCATGCTTGATTATTATTTTGATTGAACTCCGTTCTTGTAAAGTGCTTGAGGCAGAAAGCCGGGAATAACTTATGTGAATATTATGTCTGCGAGTTCATTCGCCAGACGACCAAAGAGAAGGGCACAGACCGGAACATCAAAAAAATTGAAGTACGATAAACAATAATCACAACTTTATTTTATTACCATCAATTGTGTTTAGTTTCATTCATATATATTGATCCCCTTCTTTAAATTAGATCGAACGGATGCGTGGCGGTCTTCTATCAAAAGAACGCGTGCAAGCAATTCAAGAGGAAATTGCCGAATTCTTGTTAGAACAAGTCATAGATCCAAAAGGAGAATACTATTACCTGGTTCTTTTGGAAGGGTGAAGTGTAAAAAAGAAGATGTAAATTAGATCAAATTCGTGTGAGTACCGTTTGTAATTAATATGTTTCGACCAAGAAGACGGACGAGACGGTGTATAATATATTTGTGATCATGATGTGTAATATATATCGTGGTTTCATTATTGCTGTATATATGTAGTAGCATTAAATTGAATACAAAACACCAAATAAATAAATAACCCTGCCGCGGCACAAAAATAGTCCAAAAAATCCTGTCGCGGCACAAAATAGCCCAAAAATCCTGCCGCGGCACAAAACCCTGCTGCGACACAGAGACCAACGATCCCGGTTCGTGCCACGAACCGGGACCAATGATCCACCCCCTCCTCTCGCGCGCTCCCACGCCCCCCGTCGCGCGCCCGCCCACGTGGAGACCCATTGGTCCCGGTTCGTGCCCGAACCGGAACCAGCATTAGTCCCGAGTGATTGGTCCCGGTTCGGTAACCGGGACCAATTGTCCTTATGAACTGGGACTAGAGGTCCTTTTTCCACCAGTGGTTGGGAAACTAATTTTGTTCCCTTTGTTTTATGATTAAAGCATGATTAGATAAATATTCTGAATGCCACTATAAAATCCAATTTCAAACAAGTATTCAAATGTTTCTTTTCCTTCATTTTTTTAAACAAAGTAAAAAAACACAATTAACTTATTTATTATATTTAACGTTCCAAAATTTGATTTCTTTTGCAATGTTAAAGTGTCTCACAGCCTCTACTCCAATTCTTGAGCTCGTGTGTAAGTGAGATGGACTAGGATTTGGGCAACATTTGGGTCAAGCTTAATGCCGATGGGGCGTTCACGAACCCGGTATACTCCAACCTCTGGCTGACTTTGCCTCGTACTAGTACACCCGACCGCATACAGAGGACGAACAACATAGCTCTTGGGCCTCAACCGTAACTTTCCGACGGTATTTATTATTCCAGAATAATTATTTTGGGAATTCATCAGCGGTAATTTTCTTCTGTATTTCCCAATGGTATAAGAACGGTGTTTTTCATCAGATGAGTTAAAGCCAGGGATATGCCGTGTCACGGCACTAACTTGCCTAGTTTGATTATATGAAGCATTGATTTGTTTTACTCCCTTTTCTACTCCGTATCTGGTTCGAACCCACACTGCCACACATGTTTTTTTTTTAGTATCACACTGTTACACATGTTGGTGGCACTACGCCATACCCATGCGTTGATTCATGTCACCAGTGCATAATGAATACGGGTGTGAAACCCGGCCGGTGCATTTGACATTGCCCAATACAGAAACGCACACGCACTGAATTAGTTTTTCAGTTCGCCACAGCGTCGACTGACACGAAAGAGCAGGTACAAAGCCTCTTCGAATCAGCCTTTCGTCCCGCTTTATAAATAAAACCATAACCAAGTACAAGGTTCAACAGCCACACAGGCATCAACGTGCACAAACAAGAAAGCAAAAAGGTAGTCCAAGAACGTTGGGGCCACAACACATCCAAGCCCAAAGAGAAAAACAAAAGCAACACGAGAGATCGCCCGCTATGGCGGCTCCTCGGGATCCGCCACTATGAAGTGTCGCGCCACCGCTCTCAACGCCACTAGGGAGCCGTCCAGGTGCTCCCTATCCCTCTGCCTAGATAGCGGGTACCACTGCTCGAGGTAAGCCAAGAAAGCAAAAAACAGAGTCAGACGCCCGCCACGGGAAAATCTTCTCTATCACCATTTTATTCGGAATGTTTCAAAGAGTCCAAGTGACGGCCGCAAACACTAGCCAGAAGAGGTGGCGTCTCCCTCCTGGCCGGTTTGCCTCCGTCTCCAGGAACTCACCAAGATCTTGGGCCTGTCAGGCAGGGCCCAGTGCCTTTCGGATAAATCTCCACAGAAACTAAGCGGCAGGATACACGAACATTATGTGAGCACAGGTCTCCAGTACACCACATAATGGACACAACCCATTGCCAGGGCCATTCCGCTTCACCACCTCTACCCCTGAGGGGAGGCGATCCCGTAGTAGCTGCCACAGGAAAATCCTCCAACTCAGGGGTATGGGGCTTTCCAAATGTGGGACGTCCATGGGAGCTCTAGACCCTGGAAGAGAGTCCTGTACGCCAAGCTGACCGAAAAGGCCCCCGAAGGACACTGACGCCATGACACCCCATCCTTTCTAGACGAAAGGACGGAGAAAGGGCAACCTGCAGACTCTTGAAGTCAGCCGCTTCGGCGTCGCTAAATATCCTGCCGGAACAGGATGTTCCAGCTGCCCCCTTGCTCCGCCTCAGCCACTAAGAGCAACTCCAACTGAGGCTCTAAATTTTGGCGCTGAATTCACTTTTGTCGCGCGCGGTCGTGTCCAGCTTTTCCAGACGCCCTAAAATGCAGCGCGGATCAGATAGAGCTTTACCGGAAGCCATAAAATAGAGCTCCACAATGGCGTTCCTTTTACAAAAAAACCCTATAATTTGTTTTTGAAAAAAGCAATCGAGTCCTCACATTTCCTGTGCTTCATCATGTGCGCGAGGAATCGAACGAGCTAGCATGGAATCAAGCCAGCACTAGTCCTCACGTAGCATGGAATCGAGCTCGCACGTCCGGGCGCAGCACGTAGTCCATGGAATCGGTCGGGGCGGCGTGGGCGTGGGCGACGGGCGGACAGGGCCGGCTCCATGTTTTCCATGGCCCTTTTGTGAAATAGACGTGTGGGTCCTAAGATTAATATATATAGTATGTACGATGTGTCTACAAATATAAACAAATATGTATCTATTTTCAGTTTTAAAATACTTTCTCTGATTCAAATTAGTTGACTTAGATTTGTCTAGATTCGAATGTATCTATATTTATTTTAGTGCTAGATACATTCGAATCTAGATAAAACCAAGTCAACTAATTTGGATCGGAGGGAATATTAAAGTTAATATTGAAGCATATATTTTTAGTCTAAAAATATAACAAGTAGTATTCTTACTAGTTTGATTACCTAGAATAAGAAGTTCTTCCAATGAGGCCACTGACAACAATACTTCCGTGCTTCAAAAAAGGCTTCTTCGGACATTTTTAAATGCAAAGAAATAACTCGAACTAGTCCACTGACACTAAGTGCAATCTCTCCTGTTCTTTTATTCCTTTTTGGCATTCTATTTAGGCACCATATCATCTAAAATTGCAAAGGAATTGAGTACATTACATATATTACATATATAATATAAGGAAAAATTTGCTACATGACATCGTTATTTTCTGTCATTTGCTGAAACACACTGTTCGATTGTGTCTTTGTCAGGTACCATTATAATTTTGCGGCATATTTGCCAGAACACACCACACGGCCAAAACAGGAAAGTTTGGCACATTTTTTTCAAACCTGGCCACCCAAGCAAATGTGGCAAAACTTTCCATTTTTTGCCACGTGGTATGTTCTGGCACATGTGCCACTAAATTGTAATGGTACCTGACAAAGACACAATCAAATAGTGTGTTTTAGCAAATGACAGAAAATAACGGTGTCCTGTGACAAATTTTCCCATAATATAATCCTAATAATATCCACCAAGTAAGGTCAAAATTGAATAGAATATACCAGTCTGAACTCAGGAGATCGATCACCTGTTGTTGTTGTCGATCGTGCGCGTGTGCTTCCGAAGGCACCAGGCTGGTCACGACGCGACGGGACGGGACTAGAATAAGGGGGTGTTTGTTTGGGCTTTCTATGGTTTTCCAGTGGAAAAAGCAGTTAAATCCAAACAAACGGGACGACTGCGCTGCAGGCTTCGGCGAAGCGAACGCGCGAGTTAGGCAAATACGGGAAAGCACCCCGGCAGGTGCTTTGCCCAGCTTCCCGCAGCTTTGTGACTTGAACTCGAAACGTCATATTGATTTGTCCTTGTTGTTCAATTTATTTACGAGCATTTGCCATCAAGACCATCCCTGCGTGTTGCTCCGGCCGGCAGCCCCGTCACTGATCGCTGCTTCTCATCGTACCTATCAAACAACAATGCATCGATGTGTGGTCTGGCCGGGGCCTAATACAACCGTACAACCGTACCGGACATTATGTATAGTTATGTAGTATTTTTTTTATTCGTGTGTTCCGGCCGGAGTCTAATACAATTATTGGTCTATAATTAATACTCAAGATTGTTAATTGCCGATGCTAAAATACAAGGGATGGATGGAGTTTGAATGAATTCCGTGCTAATTGCTGGTTGTGAGATTTGAACCCGTGAGATTATCAAAGTCAGGATCGTATTCGTAGAAATGATGCATTAATTAATGTGTTAAAGAACCAATATTAATGTGTATTCGTAATATTTTATACTGACATACACGTTTATATACTTCAATCAACAATTATACATGTTCTCGAAACTCCAAAGATATTTTAGACAATTTCTTAGCATACAGCTAGACAGCCAGCCAACTTGCCAAACAGACAACTTTAAAAAAGCAACCTTTCCTACACAGCGGCACAGCTAGCCACAGCCAGCCAGCCACAGTCTAAACAAACACACCCAGGCTACACGCGACCAAGGCAGATGAGTTCGGGACGAGATCGATCTCCTCGTGAAGTCACGACCAAGGCACCAGGCTGCTCACGAAGTAGCGATCGTGACCTAGGAACCAGGAGTCGGGCTGCCGGTTGCCTTCTTCAGTTAAGCATATAAAAAATCTTGGGCCCCCTCCTGGCCTGGGCTCTTGGCCATCGCACAACCCTGCCATGGGACAGAGCCAGGCCTGCGGGCGGAGGTCTGTCTCCTAGCTGAAGCAGGGTGAGGCGCAGCTGCGCTCGTCGCCGAGCTGGAACAGGGCGAGACGGAGCTCCACGTGCGGGTGGCCAAGAACGTGGCGGCTGGCGGGCGGCGGAGCTCCTGGCAGGGCAGCACGAACGCGCCATGGAGGTGTGCCTTGCGGGGCCGGCGGAGGGCCAGTCTGTGCGGCCGACTCAAGGATCTGGTCAGCTGCGGCCAGGAGGTCGCCGGGCTGCGGCCAAGGGATGGCAGGGGCGAGCGGCCGGAGGTCACCGAGCTGCCGCCAAGGGATGGCAGGGGCGGCTCCGTGCGCGGCAGGTGAAATTTCGGGCGGTTGGCCTTCGCGCGTTGGACTCAGTTTTGCAGCACGCTGTAGCCGACACGTCAAATATTCAGCTCCGGATAGCGTTTTCTTGTGCGTGCGCTAAAACATTTTAAGCTCGCGGTATTTTACATCTTCTGTTGGAGCTCCTTTTTTTTTTTTGACTCCCGCGCGCTAAATCATTGGTTTTTTCAGCGCGGATACGATTTAGCGCGTCTGTTGGAGTTGCTCTGACCACATAGGAAGCAGGTACTATGCTACTGTCCCATGTTATGGCATGACGCAGCCAGTGCCAGTTCCGTCGCCGCACAAGCTTGCGAGCCTGCATAACGGTATACCGCCACCCGCGATCCCTTTGGATGGGATTCCACCGGCGCTTCCGTCGCGAAATTCAGTTGTGATGCCACCAGTGCAGCCTCCGATGTCGCAGTGACACCACGTGACTCCGATGAAGGCGGCAACGCCGTTGTTGCTCAAGACCCCACCATTGGCGACGCCCAACACTGGCTGGCCCCGCCGGTCCCGCATGCCTCCCACGCCTACAAACAGGTTCATCCTCGTCCACCGTTCCTGCTCCAAGGGCACGCTCAGAAGCAATGCTTCCGCCGCGCCGCCGCTGCAGCCACGGTCTCGGCCTGGCGCCAATGTTCTTGGCGATAACCCTATGTTCTACTAGCTGCTAGCTAAATTTTCATTCCAGTGTTGCTCTCTTCCTACTACGCGTAGTAGTGATGCCGCTGCACTCATGGTGGAGTCTTGTGGTTTAAATAGCCCTCTCGGGAGCGAGCTAGCGAGGTGGAGGAGAGACCAGGCACTCTGGGGGGCTGAACCAAGTGTTGATGCTCCGGTAGTGAATGTTTCTTCAAGACGAGGAGTAAATTTTTCACACACGAGGCAACGAGGTGGGAGGCAGACCGGACTCTGAGTCAGTTTTGAGCGTCTCAATGCCAAGGTTAGAAAGGCTCCGGTACCAACCTGGTTGCTTAGGGCATGTACAATGATCCAGGTCAGCTGTCTGTAAGAAGGTGCCACGTAGAAACTTTTATGGCATGGATGAAAGAGAAAGCGGAGAGAGAACGAAGGCGTCTATAATTCATCCGACGATCGATTGCCGCATAAATCGGTCGCTATAGACAACTAATTTTCCCACTGTACGTGAGAACCGTTGGTATGGGTGGCCCCAGAAGAAATCCCATTGGCCAGTTCCCTCTTATCACGTTTGTGGATTCTAACTACTTCATGTTTTTATAGACAGTTTAAAAGACAGATTGTTATAGAAGACATCTATATCAACGTCTATAGATGACGTGGAGACTCGTTGTAGACAACAGCCGTCTCAACTAATGCTCATGCCCTTATAATTTCTAGGTTAGGCCCAAGATCAGTTTAATTTAGAGATGCAAAACCTAAAGACATCGTTCTTACTCCATTAATTTTTTTTTTCAAAATGGTGGGAAAGATCACCCCAGCCCGTGCATCCAAGAGATGCACGCACCATGTTTATTAGATTAGTCACAACACCTTACAAGAGAAATTTAAAAAATCAGACCGAAGCCATCCAACTAGCAACATCTCGCTAAACCTACAACACTGATGAGAGGGGAGTCCATGAACATGACATAGCCTGACATCACACCAACACGCATCTTCTAAAAACCGAAGGCCTCAACAAGTAGCCTAATAATAGCACGCAAGCAGCACTACCAGTCTGGCAGAATCTCAGAGCGTACCAACATACACCCTCTAGAATTTTTTGCTGCCGCCATCTTCAGCATACCCATCTTTGGGAGAAATCAATGCAATGACATTGCGAGGCCTACCATCAACACCACCATGGTGCCAATCAGCGCCACCGCCCTGAGCACGTTCATCATCTCGTCGTCCGTCACCGAGCCCTCGCTGCACCATGTCGTAAAGACTCGTTGTCGTTGATACGGTAGGTTAAACACCGCTCCACCAGAAGTCCCCTCGGGAATCACGTGTTCCAAAAACGATACCCCCAAGAGGCATAACGACACCGAGTGTCGCCATCGTACGATCGAAGAGACGCAGATATGTGGTTTCCCCCGGAACATCTGGACCGAAGATGGAAGCACATCAACCACACCTCCAACGAGGTAACGACACCCGCGTGCGCCGCTGTCGTCTGCTCCGACCACATCGGAGCCTGGATCTCACCGGCCAATAACCTCCTCCATGCATGCACTGGCCAAGGACCACCACATATAGTGGGTCGTTTCCATGATCTTGCCGCTAATCCGCCCGGGGAAGGGCCACATGCCCTGAGTCGTGCCGCCGCTACTTCAACCTGGTCACCGGCTGGAGATCGGCTACCGCGTCGAAGAGAGGCAGCGCCATGGCGTTGGGCAAGGGCGCCACGCCCAGACTCGAGGTCGCCGGCTCGCGCCGAACCATCCACGCGAGGGGACACGGATGCCCCGCCACTGCCGGCAACAGCTAGGCTTTACCCGACCGTGCCCTACTAGCAGCGGCGAAGGAGGGGGAGAGAGGCGGCGGGGGGGTCTAACGTCAGGGATTAGGGTTTCCTCCCACCGCCTCGCGGGGGTGACGAGAGGAAGTCTCCTGGTTAATAAAGTGTTCATTACTATATACAAGTGGACTAAATATCACGAGTCGTTCTAAATTATTGTGGTGGATCTTGTCCCATTTTCTGCTTTGTGACCAAAGGACATGTCAATTTCTTAATTCTTATGCTTAAATTCTCAAGAGATGTATTCTCCCGGTTCTGCGGAATAACATCTATAAATGGAATTTACTCTCTTGTAATCCTTATCAAACTTTAACATATATGCATTCCTTCATGTCACTACATAATTTTGCAAGAGATGTTAGTATTATTTTTCCTGCTTTGGTAACACTCAGAATGGTGGACATTTAAAAAATCGGTCAGATAGGTGTCTTGATTTACCGATTGACGTGTGAATTCTTTTTTAATATATGCACACTGCAATTGGACTGTAAATCCTCAAAGATCTCAATCACAAAAAAATAACAAATCACAGAATCACCTAGTGCAGACAACATTATCTAATGCAAATGAAGGCTTTAGGTTATTTTAGGAGAGCATCATTCGACTTCTTGGAGCCTCCGCGAGAACCACAAGCTCCAAAATGCAAATTCCCTTAGCCTAAAATATTAATCATTTGGGAACGCAAATCTTTGTTTCTCCTCATTGTACTTGCATTCATCGAACAAACAAGGTTGAGGAAATTTCGAAGCACGGAAAGATATATCCAGCTGTACGAATTAATAACCGCAGTTCAAACGGTAAAACAAGATGATTTCAACCTGTGGGGCCAAAAACAGGCTCCCTAGCCGAATTGTTTCAAACAAGGTAGAGAGCGGCAATAAAAAAATCAGGATACAGTATTATTTAGAAAAAATCACCGCCTCTCCGGGCCATGTGCCGCATCATACTTATTACATCCAATATTAGTAGGAGCGATTCAGAACGATAACTTGCCACAATGACCTTATGCAGCCATTCGTTTGGCTGCGTTGTCATGGAAGAAGGGTGGTCCAAAGTGATTTTCGAGAGGAGGTTTAAATATTGGACAGGTTGTGGATTTTTCCTGTTTATATAACATACACTCCCGCCGTTTCAAAATATAAAATGTTTTACTTTTTTTGAAAAAATGTATCTAGACATCTTTTAATATGTAGGTTTAGAGTAAACTTACATTAAAAGGCATCTAGATACATTCAGTTCATGAAAGGCAAAACATCTTATATTATGAAACAAAGGGAGTATGTGCTTTCGTTTTATAGATGGAGTTCTCTTGTTAACATAACTTATGTTTGGTTAGAATACATTTGCTGGAGAAGAGTGCTCTGTCGGGATTTTAACAAAACTCGACTGAGCAGGGTCGGGAGAATTTATTGTCAAGGTACCAACATCACCAAAACTCCACTAGTAAATAATAAATTTTAACACAAGATGGTCACCGGCGAACTGTTATACACAAGAAAAGATATGGACACATTGAGCAAAGTATTTTACGTGGCCCACATGCAATGCGAGGCATAACTAAATTTATTAGAACAAAGTTAGTCATATAACGTTATTTGAATGGAATTGCAACACGGAATCAGTTTGCTTAAAATCCTAAGACAATGGGGAATGTAGGGCAATACAATATATTTCAATCCTATTTCTCACTACTAGACTCTTCGGACTTTGTACATAGGATCGATGTAGGCCTGAAATATATTTTTCAAATATGTTGGTCAGGTCTTAAACTTAGAGAGCTCAAACACCATGCTGAAGTGCATTGACCAACGAGTTTACCTAAAACCCTACTGCTCAAGAAAGGTATGCCATGTAATTGTCTTCGAGCCTGCCAAACGGGGTGCCACCATCAACGATCCCTCTTCATGGGATTCGACTGGCGCCTCCATTGCGACCATCTGGACTGAAGAACCTATCGTATTGCTGTCGATACACCTTATAATGTCCAGTGGAGACGACAATATTAGAGTTTGTTTTGTATTGGAGTAGGACTCTAACCTAAGTCGGTTTAGGGCCCAACCCTAGGCCGGCCGACTCTCCCTCTCTTCTATATAAACGTTGTAATATTATCTTAATCAATACAAGTTATTTCTCTCCCAAACTATCATGGTATCAGACGCCTAGGTTTTTTCGCACCTAGATGGCTCCGCCTACTCCACCGCCGCCGCCGAAAGGTCCTCTCTGGACCGCGGCGGAAGCTCGCGCCGCCGGCGTGAAACCCTCCTCCTCCACCTCTACCCCTATTACCCAACACAATCCTATCCAAATAGCCCCAATTTCTTTAGCCGATACAATCTCCGACGTCTCTCCGTTCATACCTATTACCCTAGATCTTGCACTCCACAACTACTACCATTGGCGCCACTTATTTCATGTTCATCTCGGCCGATGTGGTCTCCGTGATCACGTCGATCTGAACTCGATGCCTCGTCCTGCCAATCCTCGCTGGGTCCAAGATGATCTAGCAATTATACAATGGATCTACACCCGCATATCCACCGAACTTTTCAATCTCGTCTCCAACGACGATGCCACCGCCGCGCATCTATGGGCCTCTCTTCAACAGCTTTTCTAGGATAATAGCGACGCCCGCATCAATGCCCTACATACCGAGCTCCGTACCATGTCTCAAGGAGACGCCTCTGTCACCGTTCTATGCCAAAAGATCAAGGCTATCGGCGACGAATTACGTGAGCTCGGCGACCCTGTTGAAGATCACACACTCATCAATGCTCTCCTCGTCAGCCTCGGCGAGCAATTCGACAAGCAGGTGGCCTTTATTCCGCTGATGCGCCCGCGTCCCACTTTCGCTGAAGTCCGATCTCTCCTCCAACTGGAGGCCACAACACAAGCTCGCAAAGCATCGTGCCCCACTCAAGCTCAGGTGTTCCACACGGCGGCTCGGCCTCCCCCTCTGGCCCCCTCCGCCGGCGCTCCCCACGCTGCCCCACAGCCCCCACTTGGATGGCGTTCAAGTCCAAATTATCGCGGGAAGAATCCCACGTACAGACCGCCTCAACCTCGACCACCTGCTCCTGCTCCACCTACGGCGCCCCCGACAGCACCACCATCGGCTCCGACATGGCGACCTCCGCACGACCCGTGGACTGGACTTGTTCAGGCATGGTCCATGCCTTGGTCCGCTCCATCTCCCTACGGGGCCCCTCCCGCCTACACCAGAACCTGGAGTCCCGGGCTCCATCCTGCAATCGGTTCCCCCGGGCTCCTTGGACGACAGCCTCAGCAAGTCTACACCGCACAGGCGCCACCCCCTCCCTACATGGCCCAGATGGCGCCACCTCAATACGTGGCCTCACCGACGTCGCTTCCCTACATGTACAATGCTACTCCAGCTCCTCAGTACATGCTATGAATAATTTTACACTCAACAATCACGAAGGTACGGATTGGATTTTTGATTCTGGTGCATCCTCGCATATGTCTTCAAATATGGATTTTCTGTCAGCTTGTTCTTCCTCTCCTTTTTCTTCTATCACCATTGGCGATGGATCTTCTATCCCCATCTCTTGCACCGGCCAATCTTACATCATTAATCCAAACACCAATTTTATTCTACGAAATATTCTAGTTTCTCCCTCATTAATTAAAAATATAATATCTGTTCGACAATTTACTATTGATAATAATGTTTCCATAGAATTTGATCCCTTTGGTTTGTCTGTGAAGGATCTGAAAACGGCAGCGGTCCTCGCTCGTTACAATAGTTCGGGCGACCTCTATCCTCTCCATGGCGCACCCACCTCCACACCTCAAGCCATGATTGCCTCCGTCACCCTTTGGCACCATCGTCTTGGTCACCCCAATAAACATACCATGTCATCCCTGCTTCAAGAGTTTCGCATATCTGGTGATAGTTCTTCGCATGAGTCCTCAGTTTGTAATGTCTGTCAATGCGGCAAACATATTAGATTACCTTTCTGCACTTCTTCAACCTATAGTTCTTTTCTGTTTGAATTGTTACATTGTGATCTATGGACCTCTCCAATACCAAGTGTTTCTGGTTTCAAATATTATCTCGTTATTTTGGATGATTATTCTCATTATGTTTGGACCTTTCCTCTTCGTGCTAAATCTGATGTTCATCAACTTTTTCTTAATTTTCGACAATATGTTCTAACACACTTTGGCCTCCCTATTCGTTTCATCCAATGTGACAACGGAAAAGAATTTGATAACAACCAAAACAGAACTTTCTTTCTCTCCCAAGGCATCCTATTTCGTTTTTCGTGTCCTTACACTTCTCCTCAAAACGGCAGGGCTGAACGCTCTCTTCGTTCTATCAACGACATCTTATGCACTCTCCTCATTCAAGCATCTCTTCCACCGCGTTTTTGGGCTGAGGCTCTCTGGATCGCCACCTATCTTCTAATATACGACCAACCAAAACATATCCTCTTTATTCCCCCTTTCAATCTCTTTTTCTATCTCACCCCGATTATTCTGATTTACGTGTTTTTGGCTGCCTTTGCTTTCCTAACACTTTATCTACTGCTGCCAATAAACTCGCTCTAAGATCATTGCCATGTATATATTTAGGTCCATCCGATGATCACAAAGGATCACGATTTTTTAATCCCTCCTCGGTCGTGTTCTTATATCTCGTCACGTCACTTTCGATGAAAATACTTTTCCGTTTTCGACCATTCAGTCACCGACGGTCCCTACCCCTCTATCCACATCTACTGTCCCTATATTGCGTCTCCCGTCGATCCCCCTGCCGCGGTAGCCAAAACCCCCGAAAACCCTACCGCGGTAGCCAAAACCCCCCAAAACCCTGCCGCGGAAGCTGAATCTGCCCAAACCCCTGCCGCGGCAGCCTCACCTCCTGCCGCGTCTCCTTCTCCTGCCACGGCAGAGTCTCCCGTTAGCACATCATCCAACTCCGTCTCTCCCGCCTCAAACACACCCCCTACTCAATCATCTCCTTCCCCAACTACTCACATTCCTTCTCATGCCGTTCCAATACACATTCCTACAAATGATCATATTATGTGTACTCGTGGCAAACAGGGCTTCCATATTCCCCGACGTTTTCTCAATCTTTCGGCTACTCCATTGATTTCTCCTATTCCAAGTTCCTACAAACGAGCCCTTCTCGATCCATTATGGCACTCTGCCATGCGAGATGAGTTCAATGCTCTTATTCAAAATAATACATGGACTCTCGTTCCTAAACCATCTGGCGCCAATATTGTCTCGGGAAAGTGGATTTTTCTTCATAAGTATAACTCCGATGGGTCTTCGGCTCGGTACAAGGCTCATTGGGTTTGCAGAGGTTTTTCTCAACAACAAGGAATTGACTTTGATGAAACTTTCTCCCCTGTTGTTAAGCCCATCACTATTCGCATTATTCTCAGTCTTGCGGTCTCCACTTCCTGGTCTATTCATCAACTTGATGTAAAAAATGCTTTTCTTAATGGTACTCTCAATGAAACTGTATATATATTGACAACAACCCTCCGGTTTTGAAGATTCCTCTAATCCTAATCTTGTCTGTCTTCTCAAGAAATCTTTGTATGGTCTCAAACAATCTCCTCGTGCCTGGTTTCAACGTTTTGCTACATTTATTCAAACTATTGGCTTTCTTCCTTCCAAATCTGATACATCTCTTTTTATCTTTCATTCTTCCTCTCACACAGCATATCTTTTTCTATACGTAGACGACATTGTTCTTACAACTTCTTCTGATTCTTTTCTTAAACATATCATTACTCTTCTCAACAAAGAATTTTCTATGACTGATTTAGGATCACTTCATCATTTTCTCGGTGTTACCGCCACTAGAACATCTTCTAATCTATTTCTTTCTCAACGTCAATACATTCTTGATCTCTTAAACCGAGCAGGCATGATAGACTGTCAACCTTGTCGTACACCAGCTGATGTTGGCTCAAAACTTTCAGCTGAAGGTGATTCTGTCCCCGATCCAACTCTATATCGTAGTCTTATTGGTGCTTTGCAATACGCCACTCTCACCAAACCTGACATTTTTTATTCTGTTCAGCAAGCATGTCTCTATATGCATGATCCTCGTTTACCCCATCTAGCTCATGTCAAAAAGATTCTTCGATACTTAAAAGGCACTCTTGATCATAGTCTACTTCTTAATTCATCCTCCCCAACAAGCTTGACAGTTTATTCTGATGCAGACTGGGCAGGATGTCCAGATACTCGACGATCCACATCCGGCTTTTGTGTTTATTTAGGTGATAATCTTGTTTCTTGGTCATCGAAAAGGCAGGTTATGGTCTCCCGGTCTTCGGCTGAAGCGGAATACAGGGCGGTTGCGCATGTTGTTGCTAAAGCAGTTTGGATTCGCCAACTACTTGTGGAACTTCAGTGTCCCGTCCAGCACGCCACTATTGTCTACTGTGACAACATATCAGCTGTCTATATGGCCTCCAACCCCGTGCAACATCGTCGTACCAAGCACATCGAGATCGACATTCATTTTGTTCGGGAAAAAGTTGCTCTTGGAGAAGTTCATGTTCTACATGTTCCAACGAGTGCACAGTTTGCAGATTTTACCAAAGGACTACATCCTTCGTCCTTCATCGACATTCGCTCTAGTCTCAACATCGTGGCACCCGACGTTGACACTGCGCGGGGGGGGGGGGGGGGGGGGGTATTAGAGTTTGTTTTGTATTGGAGTAGGACTCTAGCCTAAGTCGGTTTAGGGTCCAATCCTAGGCCGACCGACTCTCCCTCTCTTTTATATAAACGTTGTAATATTGTCTAAATCAATACAAGTTATTTCTCTCCCAAACTATCAGACAACACCATTGTGGCAAAAAGAACCGAGGTGCCCCCAGTTTGGCTACCAGGAAGCTTCCCAAGGCCTCCCAAGCCCACGAACAGGTTCTTCGTGTCGGCCAGTACTAGTCCGGTGGTGTCGTTCTACTTTGCCAGAAGAGAGGCCTCTGCCACGTAGCTAGGTTCAGTAGCCTTGGTCCTGGCCGCTGCCACATCGTGCACCCAAAGTGCCAGGCAGAGCATGAGGGCGGTAATACTCTTGGTAATGTCTCTAAGATCTAGGAGCTAGGAAGATTCTACTCATGCTCTCTCGTGTAAATTGTCCAGGTATGGGATGTTAGATGTTGTTGCACTCGTGGAGGTCTTTGCGATTGAAATAGGCATCATGACCGAGCGAGTCAGCGAGGTGGACGATGTAAATGAGGTTGGCCAGGGAACCATGGGGCGCTGAACAACTGAGTGTTGATGCTCCTTCGTTGAGTGATTGCTTCTTTATGAAGGAGATTTCATTGTGGTCTAGGAATTAACACCATCCATCACCAACTTTCTTAAAAGAAAGCTAGTCATGTATCTTTATTGAATTGCATGCAGCAGTACAAAGTCTAAGTCGCTGTGGAAAGGAGGGTGATACAATATATTTCTAACATTTTTTTCTGTCTTAGACTCCTTGGGACGACTTTTATGTGCGATCTACAAAAGGCCTTGGTTATTATTATTATTAAATGTATTGGCTGAAAGTTGAACTTTAAACTTCTTATCTGTGATAACCTATTGAGTGAACTACATGCAACAACGAGTTTACAATAACACATTATGCAATTCTTCAACGATCAAGAAGACTCCCATGTATGCTTTCACCAAGCAAAGCATGAACCAAAAGGGCGATGCATTTTTGTAATTGCGCCAGCCGGGTTACGTACTCTAGTCATTCTGGCTCTGCTACTATGCAAAATTGCTGCACCAGCTACAGTAGTTCATACAAAATTGCTGCACTAGCTAGTTCATACAAAATTGCAGGCGGGGACGGGAAGTCAACATGATGGGGTGGCAACGAGCGGGCGGGCCAAGCAGGTTCTGATGGGCGGGCCAAGCAGAATGATGCAGGTTCAGTCAACGCCACTAAGACCTTTTCTTTAGCGGCGCGGAAGAAGCTGGCATGTGGACAGCTGCGTCCATTTGCATCCTGATGCCTCCCACGCCCACAAACAGGTTCATTCTCGTCCACTGCTCCTGCTCCTGCTCCAAGGGCACGGCCAGAAGCGAGGCTTCCATCGTGCCGCTAGCTGCAGGCACGGTCCTGGCCCGGCGTGAACCGAAAGAGCAGGAGGGCGCCAATGTTCTTGGTTGTAACCCTAGGTTCTACTAGCTGCTAGATAGATTTTCATTCCACTTTTGGTCTCTTCGTATGAGTTATGCGCGTGTGATGCTGCTGCACTTGTGGTGGAGTCTTGTGGTTTAAATATCCCTCTCGGGAGCGAGCCAGCAAGGTGGAGGAGAGACCGGGGCATGTGGATCGTGATATGAGGGTAGCTGAGTGCACTGTGTGGGTAGCTGAGTGCTGAGTGTTGATGCTTGATCGAGTAGTGAATGTTTATTTAGGACGCGGAATAAATTTTTCTAGGACAGGCACATGGGTTGCTGCCAAGTTTTTACTTTTCAAATTATTGTTAGACCGGCCGGGCTCTGAGTCAGATTTGAGCGGCTCAATGCCAAGGTTAAGCAAGGCTCCGGTACCAACCTGGTTGCTTTATTAGTTTCTACGGTTACCCGAAGATCAGTTTTTTTAGAGATAACATTTTTTGCATAGATGGCAAAACATAAAGACGTCGTTCTTGCTACACTAACTAAATAAACGTTCGTTACTATATACTACCTCCATTTCAAAGATTAAGGCTTATATTTTTTTTTCAAAGTTTGACCACCAAGTTTTTAGAAAAAAATATTAGTATTTCTAATACTTAGTCGTTAGTCGTACAAGTGGAGTAAATATCATTAGTCGTTCTTCATTATTATTGTGGATCTTGTACCATTTTTTGTGTTGTCACCAAAGGACATGTCAATTTCTTAATTCTTATGCTTAAATTCTCAAGAGATCTATTATCCTGCTTCTGCGGACCAACATACAGAAACGGAATTTACTCTCTTGTAATTCTTATCATACTTTAACATATATATGCACCCCCTCATGTCACTGCCTAATTCTGCAAGAGATGTAATTATTTCCATGCTTATTAGGTAACACTCAGAATGGTGGACATTTTAAAGACGCTCAGATCGGTCTCTTGATTTACTGAAGGCATTTTTGACGTGGGAATTCTATTTCGAGATATGCATCCTGCAATTGGAATGTAACGCCTATAAGATCTCAATTACTATAACAAATCAAAGAATCACCTAGTGCAAACAACATTATCCAATGCAAATGGAGGCTTTAGGGTTTCTCAGGAGAGCATCATTCGATTTCTTGGAGCAGCCACGAGAACCACAAGCTCCAACATGAAAAATTCCCTTAGCCTAAAATTAATCAATCATTTGGGAGCATAAGTCTTTGATTCCCCTCAATGTACTTGCAATCACCGAAGAACAAAATTTGAGAAAATTTCAATGAGCGGAAAGATCTAGCAAGCTGTAAGAATTATAACCACATTTCAAACAGTTAACCTAGACGGATTCCAGTTGCCCAATCAAAAAAAACTCCCTAGACAAATTTTTACCAACAAGGTGGATAACACGAGGCAAATCAACCTGGAGCTAACACGGCCCCAACACCGATTGGATCACCCTCGGATCTAGCACCTGGATTTTATGCATAGCAAGGAGCTGCAGCTCGGACTCCATGGATAAATACCAGACTTCAAGCAGGTAACACCAAGAAAAAATATGAATATATTTCAAAGTTTGGTCTCTTAACAACTTTAGGTGAACGTGGGAATTTAGAAAAAGCCTTAAAAAAGAAAAATTGGAATCAAGCTATGGATATAAATATGATGCATTAATAAAAAATAAAACATGACATTTAGTTCCACCTAGAGAGGGTAGGAATAGTATAGGTTACAAATGGGTTCACAAAATAAAAATAAAATCGGATGGATCTATAGAACTCTAAAAGGATAGACTTGTCGCAAAGGGGTTTAGACATAGATATGACATTGACTATAAGGATACTTTTAGTCCAGTGGTCAAGGCTGCAACAATTCGACTTGTTCTGTTTATTGCAGTCTCTCGAGGATGGAGTCTAGAACAACTTGATGTGCAGAATGCTTTTGTTCATGGCATTATGGAGGAAGATGTATAGATGAGAAAACCACCAGTCTTTGAGGTGAAGTCAAAGCCACACCATATGTGTAAGTTGTACAAGGCTCTATATGGCCTAAAACAAGCCCGTAGAGCATGGTACTCGCAGCTAAGCATTAAACAGTCGAAGCTTTGGTTTTCTCCATCAAAGGCTATTATATCGTTGTTCTTCTATCACAAAGGGAATGTCACAACTTCTTTACTTATTTACATTGATGATATAATGGTTGCTAGATCCTCACAGGATGCAACAACAACTCGTCTTCGAGATTTGAAGATGGACTTTGCACTTAAGGGCTTGGATGACCTACACTATTTTTCCGAGATAGAAGTGAAAAGTGGTCAAAATGAAGTTCAGTTCACTGAAGAGAAATACAACACATACATTCTCAAACAAACTGGTATGATGAAGTGTAGACCCTCTAGTACACCTCTATCAACCTCAGAAAAATTGTCAAGGTTTGAAGGTGAGCCATCGAGCCCTGAAGATGCAACTAACGATAGGAGTATAGTTGGTGCACTACAATATCTAACCTTGACAAGAAGTGATATTGCTTTATCGGTTAACAAATTGTATCAATACTTGCACTCATCCACTACTTCACATTGTAAATATGTGAAACACATCCTCAGATGTTTGCAGGAGACACTTGGAGTTGGGTTAAAATTAAGAAAATGTCCACCCATCTTGTTAGTGCCTTTTCTGATATAGAATTGGAAGGTTTAATATCTTTAGATATTGTGTAGTACAACATAAACTAAAGTGCAATTTTTCTGATGCATGATCTAGTGGCCAGCAGTGTGCTCTCTTATCCGAATTCAACTTCGACTTCAAAATTATTTCTCAAAATGGAGGCAATTTGTTTCCGGTTAGCACCTCTGTGGCCCGTGGGTTAATCATGTTTCTTCTCCATAGCTGGTTCGTACCCACACTGCCAGACTTGTTGGTGGCACTACGTCATTCCTATGTGTTGATTCATGTCTTGAGTGCATAATGCATACGGGTGTCAAACCCGGCTGGTGCGTTTGACATTGCCCGATACAGAAACGCACAAGCACATTTTTTTTCTTTTTCGAAAAGGGGATATAACCCCGGCCTATGCATCGGTTGATGTACACAGCCTTTTATTAAAAAGAGTCAATCATCATCCATCATCCAACAGGAATACAAAACATGGGTCGCTTAGCGTGGATACATGAATCAGCCAGCGAAAAATTGGAATGAAAAATCTAGTCATCTCGTAGTAGACTAAGCGGCTATCAGTACGACTGGCCGAATAAGTGGTGGGCGACCATCAACAAATGGCTCACCCAGTAGCCATAGTATCCCGCTGGTCGGGTGTAGATAGGAGTGCACTGAGCTATACCCAATGTGCCATGTTGTGGATAACCTCCAAAAAATTGAAAGAATTTGTTTTGTTAAAGATAAAGTCATTTCTGCATCTCCAAACAGACCAACATAAGGCAGAAACATCAATGTGAATTCTATCCTTAGATGGTTTGTCCATTCCATTCAACCAATTTCTAAACATTTTTGTTATATTAGTTGGAATGGGTATATCGAAAGCAAAATTGACGACGCCACAAAAGATGAGCAAAAGGACATGAGATAAACAAATGTTCTATGGTTTTCGGCGACCCCATAGAAACAACAATTAGTACATCCTACCAAATTCCTTTTAACTAGGTTATCCTTAGTAAGAAGAAGAACTTTATTTTGAAGGAACCACATAAATAAATTTATCTTAAGAGGAATCTTTAATTTCCAAAGATATTTCCGAAGGAAGACCCTATGATCATTCATCAGATCTTCGTATATGAATTTTACTGAGAACACTCCAGGTGAGGTTAAGTTCCATACAAACTTATCTTGTTCATCAGACAACACACAAGCACGTACCTGAATCAGTTTGTCAGTTCGCCACAGCGCACACAACAAGTAAGTAACATGGCTAATACGCTACTGCCCAACGTTGAGCCTACCGCCACCCGTGATCGAGATTTGGCAGGACTGCCCGTTATGACAGGAACCTCGATTTAGACAGTAGGGATTCACAGCACGAGATTCTATCAACGAATTCAATGTCTCGGATACAAGGGTTATAGCAGCCCGAGAGAGGAATTAAGAGAAGTTCAGGGAGGGAGTAGAAGTAGTGGGCAGGAACTAGAGCCAATTCAGATTCTTCTCGACATCTTCGTCTCCTCCATCCACGGGCAGCGATAGGAACAGAGCCGGCTGGCCAGTCTGGCGCGGGCGGAGACGGGAAGTCAAGGTGATGGGGTGGCAACGAACGGAAGCTCCGGCGTCGCATGTGGCGATGAAGGAGGGGGCAAGCAGACTGGTGGAGGTTTTCTTATCAAAGACGGCGTATAAATTGCAGTCAGTCCGCAACGCCATGAAGACCCTATTACATTATCATCATCTTCCGATATTATTCTCCTTTTGGATATAGGACCTCTGTATTTAAGAATCCTGCAATTTCCTCTTGGATTGCTTGTACGTGATCCTTTGGTAGAAGATTGTCCCGCAACCGTTCGATCTAATTTAAAAAAGAAGTTAACATATATGAATGAAACTAAACATAATTCATGGTAATAAAACAAAATTATGAATATTGTTTACGTACTCGAATTTGTTCTAGATTTCTGTCCTTCTCACATGTCGTTTGAGTAATGAACTCGCAGACATAGTATCCACATAAATTATTTCCGTATTCCTACCTCAGACACTTTACGAGAACAGAGTTCAATGAAAATAATAATAATCCACTACTGCAGAATAGGCCATTAGTGATAGGCTCAAAAGGCCCATTAGTGACAGGCAAAGCGCCTGTCACTAATAACTTGTCACTGCTACAAGGTTACTAGTGACAGGCAAGTGCCTGTCACTAGTATGTGTACGACAGACATTTACGGGTGCCTATCACTAGTATGTGTGTACCAGTGACTGGCAAATAAGATGCATGTCACTGGTTGCGATCAACAACCGCAAACACTTAGGGTTTGTAGTGACATGCACTTTATCCTGCCCGCCACTAGTTTAAATTTCGATAATAAAAAAATTAAATTCATTTTCCATGAAAATTACAGATAGCACGATAAAATATTATAAAAAGTAAATGCATTTTTTACTAATATTTCAGATAGCACAATAAGTTGTACCAATGATACATTCAGATAACCGAATATGACATAATATTTACACATACTAGACACACATTCGTACAATCTCTGCAAAAAAGTGAGGGTTGCCAAACACATGCAAACTCTAACTCTCACATTATGTAACCCCCAATCAGCCAAAACACAGTCTTATCTACATGAAAAAGGACTACACAATCGACTTGCAGAAGACAAACAAGTAGCTAGACGGACGTAAGCATCATGTTCACCACAAAGTATGCGTTCCATCTCCTCCTCGTAGAACATTCTAAGGGTGTTAAGACCAAAAACCTGCAAGTTGTTAAAATTTATTAGTACCGGAAAGAGGATGAACAACATTTTGATCTAGTGAAAGTTAACATTCAATACTAGTCTTAATTATTTTGCAGACTACTTCATGTATAGGAATACAAGATAATAAAACAGAACATTTTTTCTCATTTATGAATGATTGTCTACAGTTAATGATCTGTGTACAGAGCAATGGTCAATAATGGTTATCAATCTACCGGTAGTTAATATTGCATGTTCAAGTTATCTTTGCATGTAGTCTTGCTTGTGGTTATGTTGTCTTCTAGAGCTTGTCAATAACAAATGAATGCATTGTTTCGTGTTAATCTAATGATTGATGCTAATTCAACATAACATGTACAGATGGAGTAGTTCAGTTTCTAAATTGATTGTATTTCTAGATGTAGTAGTATTTTTAGATGAATAATTATTGTTACGGAAGCTGTAGGGATCAATATCTGCAGCTGTAGGTTACCAATAGTATTTCTAGAAAACAAGAGATATTTCCTGGCACGGTTAACTACTGTTAGTATAGCTAGATGTGCATGTGTGTGCACTGCTAGTACAACATGTATGTGCACGGCTAGTACAGCTAGTATGTGCATGTATTTTAGAAAAACAAGGAGACACCAATTAATTTTTCATAGTTTTTCTATTGTTTTGGGTGGCTAGTGTTCACTTAAGCCTATTTGTTATGTTCATAGATTCTTATAAGGCAAGCAACAACTACAAGGGAGATAGTCAATCAAAGGGAGTTATATCTTACAGTTGATTTATGACTCTCCCAAGCTTATTTTCACTACATAACCTCGTCCAGATTTTGATTCTTCCACTCAAACTCCTACTATCGTTAGGAACATTGTCTTATTTCATTTTATACAGATGTCATTTTAACACCATGTGGACAACATGATCAGTACCACTACTGATAGTGATTAATACCGTTGCATGTGTCCATCATGTACTGAACAATCTCAATCTAGCTGTAAATGGGACTATGATACCAAGGAAACTTTCACTTGTTCAAATTTAACATGTAGTATGATAGCAAGGGAACTTTCACTTGTTAAAATTTCACCTATTTCTGCATTTTTTAACTGAAATGCCTTCCCTAACCATGGTAAATTATGGTTGTTTTACAGTGGAGTTTCAAGTTGGCCCCAACGTTGGCATTTCTGCTAGTGACCAAGTGTGGGTTGCTTGCTACATGTGGTATAATACTACTCAGTCAGGAACACGATCTAAAAAAGCCATATGATATTCAGATCATATCCTTGTGTCTGAGCGTTATCTCAAACATCATTAGAATTCAGTTAAAATTACTGTCATTAAATGGCACCCTCTCTTTAACTCAGATATCATCGGAGTCACTGTCACATTCGACCCGAAGCCCATCCCAGTAGACTAGAACGGTGTCGGTTGCTCACACAAACTACAGGTAAGGTCCCAATGTTTAGCATGGTTGCTCTGGTTTTTGTTTACTTGTTTTCTCGGGTACTCAGATTAACAGTTTGCAGAGACAAAGAATCAAAGAAACCAAATAAACAGAATAAAATGCTGCATACCTCATTCTGGGATCATGCATGCTTGATCAATTTGGTTGCAGCCACCTTTATGCGTGAATCTTGAACCTCCGACGAGTCATCACAGCCATAGAAGACACCAGATTCCAAGGCAACATCTGTGTTGATGATTTGTGCGAAAATGCCTTGGATGCGTGTAAACTCTTTCTTCCGGTCAAATGGATTGGACTTGAGATGAGTACCAAACAATTGAGAGGGGCACAAATACCCACTTCATTTGCTGGGGTGGTTGTCTTGCTCGAGTTCTGCCATCGATTCTAGTGAGTTTGAAGGTATCATTGGTCAGCTCATTCGGTGTCCTAGGCTTACATGCCCTTTTCTCCTTCGATGGTTGTTCTTGTGACTTAGTTTCTTGTGCGGTAACTTCTTCAGTTTCAAAATCAGAAGGTGAATCAGAATCATCAGCTGAAGAGTTGTCCCTGTCAGAAGATTCTTCCATTCCTACAAATAGTTTAAAATTATTTCATTGCAGAGATACTTTCCAACTTAAATATTTCATTGCTCATACTCTATACTATCACAGAAAATTAATCTAAAGGTTCATACCTGCAGAATTGGGTGTTTAGATCACCAGTACCTGCACAGAGTTATCACCATTACACAACAAGTTACTATACTGCCTCAACATGATGTGTATCCTCTAAGAGCTCTAAGCTTCCTAGAAACAACAGCCTGTGGTAGCTCGTTGACTTACTGCCTCTCTAGTGGACATATGAGATGGGCTACGCAGCAATTTTTGGCTGGCCCATACAAATAGAAGCTTCGCATGCTGCCTTTTCCAATCCACTGCGCCTCTTCACCGCTAATCTCCTCCACGCAAGTGAAAAAAACCACCTACATCACGTCGGGGCAGCGACGAGGTCCCCAGGCCTATCCGACGGAACTGGCAGCGAGGCAGCGACTTCTCTGCTGCCATTACCGCTCCTTCGAGCTTATCCTCCGCCATTCCCGGCCTGCTGCCGTCATCCTCGCGTCTCTTCCTGGACATCTCGTATGTCTGAACTACTTCTCTACAGCCTGTGCTGCTCTTGCTCCTCCATTGTCCCCATGCCCCCTCCACATACCGCAGCTTGTGCAAATGATGCAGTCCGCCGGCAGCACAACACCAGGTCGCAGGTGTGCTTGCGCGAAGGCAGGGGACGGCTATGATGGCTAGCGCAGAGCAGCAGTATCATCTATAGGGCCACCTCTAGCACCAACACCAATTCGGTGTATTTTCTAACTCCTAAGGCCGCGCTTGGTTCCCTGGTTTTAGCGACGTAAATATTACAGACTCATCTAAGTCCCACTAAAACCGCCGCATACTCCGTAATATACGAATATGATCTGTAAGTGAAACAACAAAACAAGTGGGGCCTAAAAGGAGAGAAAAGAAGAATGGCTAACAATTGATATTCTACCACTGATTTCTTGGTATGTTGCTTCTGTCAACTGTTCATATCATTTTTTTAACTTCAGACTTATAAGAAAGGGCCTCTCCACTGTGTGACTGTCCATGCATTTCATTGACTTATCACCATCTTTAGCTGCCATTTTTTTCATCTGTTTCAGGCGTGCAGCTCCAAGCTCCTTACCTACTCACATTCCAAGCAAAACAATCCCATTGATTTTATGTATACGGCAGGCTTGAGTTTTGCAGATTGCCATGCATAGCTCGGTATGTTTGCATTGATGTACTGAATGGATGATGTTGAGCATATATATCTTTTTTAGTATGAATTTATATATATTGTTTGCATATGTCAGTTCTTTATTACATAATACTATAAGTGATCCCAAAGACGAATGAATGGCAGTACGAAAAAGAATCAATATTGTTCTGAAAGAACTACTCTGCAACTTATTTTGTGATCTTTCCTATTATATGCATAGTTTGATATATTTTAGAGGACTACACTAACATGAAATTGGATGTCCAGTTGCAATATAACTTCTCATGTCCATTATATTTGTATTTGGTTGCTCTTAATGATCCCTGCTCATGATTTAATGGCCATGTATTTAGCAATTGAGCTTCAAAGTTTATGTTTTTATGTGATGGCAGCATCAAAAACAAAGTATAATTTTTTCACGGAAGCCGGCTCAAAAAAATTGATCTAGCTAATGATTGGAAGCAATTTTCCTTTCCTGCCTACTGTTTATATATGGGATTTCCACATTGTCTGCTTATCAATGAGTATTGCTGATTCTTCATGAAACTGATTTCTACTGTACCATTTTATTACTAATTCTTATGTTAAAAGCACCCAAATCTTGTTTATTGAGCATGCAATAAATAGTGAAAACCATTCTTTGTATTGAATAAAAAATGCCAAGTGAAACTAAAAGATTGGTGTGAAGGACGTTCTTTTTCTATTATGGAGCAGATTTACATGTTGTCGCGTAGAAAGAGTCATACATTTTTATCATGATATTTTCCGAGTTCTATATCTTCCAAGATCTCTAAGCTCTCTGACCAATCTACACACATTTTTTTAATCCCACATCGCCCCAGGCAACAAAGACCCGGTCTGCTTAAACAGCCTTTTTTTCTCCTGAAGCTGATGTCCAATTCATGAAGAACCCAGTTGATTTCATAGCTAGCTTGCACAGTTTGCACTAAAAGCCGAAGCAAGCATTAGACCAGCTAGCGCAATACAGAACAGCAATCTAGGGCATCCCTAGATAGGAGAGTCATCTACTGAAAATATCATAGGCAGCTATAATTCAACCAAAAGGCCTACATATATATACATCACATAGAATTTTTTTTTATGACAACAGTAGAGAACGGCGCAGCAAAGCGCGCTAGGTCCTTCTAGTAATTAACTAAACCAGGATAGAATCTTAACATATGGACTTACGCTTTTCATGGGAGAGCAATTGATAATTTAGTGTATGGAGATATTTATGCTGACATGCCATCCTACAAAGAAATACAAAAATAATATACGCAAATCACCACTCTGAACTACGTAATGACAAGTGATTTTCAAGGTATCATTGAAATCAGCAATGCATTACAGCGGAAAGTTGATTCCATATAATATGCATAAATTGTCACTCTGAACTATGT
Organism: Avena insularis; assembly: GCA_023614405.1. Classification (NCBI taxonomy): domain Eukaryota; kingdom Viridiplantae; phylum Streptophyta; class Magnoliopsida; order Poales; family Poaceae; genus Avena; species Avena insularis. The sequence continues at coordinate 26,706,829 of CM042696.1, read as the reverse complement.
CATGGCATTTGATTTCCCAGGTCATTGTTCAAATAAGTCACGCGTTGCAGCATCCTTGGTAAGTTGGTTCCACATGAAACAACACATATTCTGCACAAGAGTTCAGTTGAATACGAACCTGCTGGGACATGTCGCTACCAGGGGCATATGACAATCGACCCTGATGAAGCTCGATATCAAAGAAGACCAATCGGGGTATACCATGGGCATATGCCAATAGACCCTGCTGGAACGCGTCGCTACCAGTGAACAAGAAGGCATATCCCCATCAGTATTCTGCGCCGGTACTAGAGATACCCCTCGACACGCCTTGTCTACATGAACTGATGCAGCGCCGGCAATGGCCTAGTGGGCGGCGCACCTTGTCGGGCGAATCAAGCAGTTAGGGGAAATGAGAGGCTCGAGAATACGAACCTACTGGGACGCGTCGGCGGCAGGAGGCCTGGCGGCGTCGATGGCGAGAGGCCTGGGACGCGTCGGCTGCAGTGGGATTTGTGGTCCTCGGGCGGTGGCGTCCCCACGTCGGGGGTACAAGCAGCGCCGCGGCGGGGAGTTGGGATGCAGGGATGGCGGCGATGCATGGGTGGTGGCGGTGGCGAGAGGCCTGGGACGCATCGGCGGCGATGGGCTTTGTGGTCCTCGGGCGGCGGCATCCTCGCGTCGGGGGGACAGGCGGCGCCGCGGCGGGGAGTTGGGATGCAGGGCTGGCGGCATTAGATGGGTGGCTGCGGTTGGGGACTAGAATTGGGGATATGGGGACGAGGAGCAAGGGGCGGTAGTTGGAAAGGGGTCTCGTAGACACGAATGTGTCTTCGCTTGTTTGTTTCACACGGCTGTGTTTTCGTTACACATAAACAAATCACAGGGAAAAATCACAAAAAATTACACATGAAAAAATCAACAAAAATTACGCAGGAAAAAATCACAAAAAATGATGCAAAGTTCATATAAGATTTATAAAACTTAGAAGAAAAAATTCACTAAAATGTAGGATAGTTCATAATATCTTGCATCGAAACAAACTATGTTTCGGTTCCATCATCATCAACAATCTTCTCAACAGTAGTCTTGATTTTTATTCCGCGTACTCTTTTGACCAGTGAAAGTCGTTTACAATGCCTATCACTAAGATTTTGCCTTGTTAGTGCCGCGCTACACGGAAAAAACTAGAAAAAACTAGCTGTCAGGCATAATTTTAGCCCGTCACTAGTTATGGGGTTTCCAGTCACAGGCATCTACATCCGCCTGTCTAATTAATTTTTTCGTCCGGATGATCTCAACAAAAAGTATCAGTGACAGTCATATTTGTACGTCTGTCACTAGTAACTTGTACTAGTGACAGGCTTCTCCGTACCTATCACTAGGAATGCTTACTAGTGACAGGCATAATTTTGCCTGTCACTAACCACCTGGAGGCTATAAGCCTTTCTGCAATAGTGATCAAGCATGATAATGGTATCGAAACTAGAATCAAAGAGATGCGTGGATCTAGCTAGTAGCACTTACATCTAGTGGTTTAAATGTAAGCTTCTCTTTTTAGACACCCTTAGCCTTGTTGGTGAACCGTTTCCAAGCGCTGCCCGTTAAAGAAAATAAATAAAAGGACTTATTAATTACTTGATATCAGGAAATGAACGAAAGTTGCCGATCCAGTATCATAATAACTGGAATTACCGCTAGAGCAATTCCTGCATGTTCGCTCACTTCTCAAGTGGTTTACGTTTCAAGTTCATGACTTTTACTACTCCATTGTTAGGTTGAATGATTAGCAGAATAAAGTGGAAGTTGCGCACACATAACTCATCAATTATACAGTTAACATCCAGTAAGCGAAATAGAATGTGTACAAGACAATAACACTCACTCGAACTTTTAAGAAAATAATATTTCCTTTTTGGTTTCTTGAAACCTTAACACCATTACAACTTTATCCTATGTTTACTTGGGATTAAATTTCAGAGTAAGTTCGTGAACCCAATATGCGTAAATGAACCCAATGTCATAGATCTATCCTCTTTTGCATTCGAGAATCTTCAGTATGCATAATATAGTGAGTATGATTATATATGCAATAAACGAGGTGAGCTAACTGAAGACTTAACTACAGAAATAATACTTACAGACAATAGGCACTGACGATCGATTTGTCTATGGCGTCTTGATTGTAAACCTGAAATAATTCAGAAAATTCAATCAGTATCTGGGCATCTACATACCCATAATGCTCGTTTCTAACTCCTAACACTATCCAGTTTCCCCCTTCCTTTGTGGCTTTCATGTACCAATTATGCAATCTTCGCATTTTTGTTGGTCGATATTTGACCTCCTCAGGTTTGACGAGAGATTTACCATACTGGTATTTGTATGCTTCTTCAGCTACGGGGAACTCTAACTGAGCTACGTATTCAGCAATAGTCAAACCATGAACAGCGGCCGCTACTCCGTATAGTTCAACAATTTTCGGATCATACTGCTTGTCCGCACCTTTGCTCGACCCCACGCTGATATCGGAAATCACCTTGAGCGGCGGGCATGATTGGTTTTTCTGTAAACCGAGCTGGGGAAATGATTTTCAGCTTGCACTACTACTCTTCGACCGCATCATTGACTGATGTGACTTGAGAATAGAGCGGTCATAGTTTGATGACAGCTTTGGCTCAGGTTGATGAAGGGTCTTAAATATTTTTTGCACTTTGGCTTTTCCTTTTTTGGTGCTAGGGAACTCTGGCTCTTTCAGCCGCTTTAGGTTATCAAACCACTTACGTTTGCGCCTTTATGATCACCATATCACTACTAGGAGTATAGTTGGTGCACTACAATATCTAACCTTGACAAGAAGTGATATTGCTGTCCCGGTTAACAAATTGTGTCAATACTTGCACTCACCCACTACTTCACATTGTAAATATGTGAAACACATCCTCCGATGTTTGAAGGAGCGGCTGCTGTAGTCCTCTAGCCGAGCCACTACTAGCGTGTGTGTAATTCATGGCAGTTCACTATTTTGTTTGTTATGGAGCTATTCTCTTGCTTTTTTTTATAGAGCGGTAAGTTATTCTAAGGAAGTTCCAGTAAACAAAGAAGGAAGATTTGTGTAACCCGAGCTCTTTGATCAAGACGGTGTGGCCAAAGTCAATCCTTTGAGAGAAAAGTCATTGTTTTTTGTTGGCTATAGTGATCAGCACAAGGGGTACTGCTGTTATGATCCCGCACGCAGAAAAAATACACTTGGAGTTGGGTTAAAATTAAGCAAATGTCCACCCATCTTGTTAGTGCCTTTTCTGATATAGAATTGGCAGGCTATCCCGATGATAGAAAATCAACACAAGGGCTTACAGTGTTTCTTGGCTCCAATCTCATATCATGAATTGCACGCTAGCTACCTAGCTACAGTGTCAAGATTCATCAATGAAGCAGAATATAAAGCAATGGCCAATGTTGTAGCAAAAGTAATATGCTTGCAAACTATGTTTCCGTGCGGGATCGGCCGACCGGCCGAGTGACATGCGCCACTTTGTAAACTGCCGCAAAAGATCTATTTTTGCTGGCATTTTCTGAAAGTTTCTCAATTAATCATATTATTACAGGCAGTTTTATGAAGTTTCTCAGATAATAGTATCTTTGCAGACATTTTCTAAAAACGCCTTTAAAAATTGATTTTTTTTCAAGCATCATTTGAGAAGTGCCTCAAAATATATATTTTCTAGGCACTTCTTAAAAATGCCTTAACAAAAGTGTCCCTAAAAATCAGCTGTGACATAGTGACGCCGCAGAGACATCTGCAGAGTCAGCCATGGCAGCTTCAATCAGATCTGACCGCAAGTCTGCAACCTTGGGAGCGTCCAAACTAGAGAGCATAGATGGAAGGGTACCAAGGGCACCTCGCGGCCGCCAACGGCAGCGGCGATTGGAGATGATCCGGAGGAGGCGGTGGTTGGGGTTTGGCTGCCTCCAAACTTTTTCCTAAATTAACAAGAACGTGACGTGAGTGTGCTAACTATTTGTTTGCTGGAATGCTTTCAATGAAAGAACCTCAGCAATTTCCTTAATTTGTTGACCGAAAGAGGCATAGCTAGCTTGACAACTACTCAACTCATCAAGACCTGACCCCGCCTTCTAGACCCTCCGTCCTCCGAAGAGGACATGGACGGCCACTGACGCAGGGGTGTGTTGTGATGGTTCCTACGCCGCCTCAGACGCTGCCAATCAGCCATGTGAAGCTAGTGAAGTTGGCGGCGCCGTTGTTTCCGCAGCCCCAGCCATAGCTTTTGCTAACCCACGGGAGGCCTGGTCGGTCCTGCAAGCCTCCCATGCGCACAAAGAGAGACCTCCACCGTCGCCGCGGTGCCAGTTGCTACATGCACGATTCTAGCCACCGCCGTGCAATGAGCTGCTACTGCGAGGCAGAGCAGAAGCAGGAGGTGACAGTAGGAGAGCACTTCCTGGGCAAGGGGCTCTAGATTCTACTCGCTCTGTGAGACAGATTCTACTGGTGTGGAGTTTGTTGTTTAAGTAGGCCAGCCTGAGCACATGGCACTAGGCCACCGTAAAGCTTTTAGGGCACTTTGCTAGGGGCACTTCTCCAAAGTTCCCAAAAAGCTCTAATTAGGGACAGCTTTAGAAAAATGCCCTCAATTCACTTACAATTTAGGGCAATTTTTGAAAGTGCCACAAAAGGTATGGATTTAGAGGCACTTTTTCTGAAGTGCCCCTAGAAGGTCCTACTTTCGAGGCATTTTTGAAAATGCCTAAAAATCATTAATTTTCGAGGCATGTTGGAAAAATGCCTGCTCAGTTCAAATCTATCAGGGCACTTCCTAAAGTGCCTCTAAATTTTAAATGACACAAAAGAGCATTTTATACATTACGACAATACAATATATCACAGATTACTTCCCGACTTACTTTAGATACTACCCATAACAAATTTTCATACAAGTCGGCCGAAAGTCGCTTATACTTTAGATACTACCCTTAACAGTTTGGACGTTGGGCTTGGCCCATTAGAAATGCAAGAGCTTCACTTTTTCATCCGAGCAGAACATGTATGTGTGCACTATGTTCTAAAAAAATGTATGTGTGCACTAAGGGATGGCAGCCTATAAACTTGTACTGCACCGGCAGAGATCAATACTTTTAGGAAAATGATACTGTTCTCCTGGGGGATCGAACAAATCCATCCCCCGGGTTGGACGCCTCGCTCCCGCACGTCTCTTTCCAACCTTATCTCTCGGGTTGGCCCAGCAGCTCGATGCTTGAGCGAAAGGAAAATACGGTAGTGCGCAGGCGACAGGGAGGAGCCCCCGACAGCGCGCAGGAAAAGATTCGGTAGCGCCCGAGCGTTTACATGTGTTAGTTTCGCCAAAGAAAATTCCTGGTAGGCTCGACCTGTTTAATGCTGTCCTAGAGTTAGTTCTGTTGCCACAAGCGCTTTGCACCCAAGCGGAACGGATTGATAGATTCTGGTCTGTATATAAGTGTTCTTTCCGATACACGTTAGGATTTATTTGGTTAGTTTCCTTTTTATTTTTATTTTTCTTTCGTATGTTTCTTTTGTTCCTTTTTCTTTATCTTTTTCCTTATTTTAAGTATTTCATTACTTTAGGTTCTCGGTGATTCACCTTTTGTTCCTGGATGAATAATAATCAGTTTCTTTATTTAGAAATATTATTCCTAATTTTAGAAATTAGTTTATATATATTTTTAGATGTATTTTTTGTTCCTGTGATGTTAAATTTGTTCCCGGTGTAAAATTATTTTCGTTCCTCCCATCGTCATGATTTGTTCTTTGAATGCCAAACACATATATCCCACTTAATCATGTTTTCTTTTGCAGTCATGTTTTGTTCCGCGGTCTCTATGTTTTTGTTCTTTTTCTACAATTTTTCCCGTGTATAGATTGATTTGCTCCTTCGCGTTTTAAATTTTTCCTCACTCTAGTGTGATTTTGTGACTTGTAGCCTATTTTTTTGTTCCCATTGAAGTGAATTTTTCTTCCTCGGACACTACAATTTTGTTCCACAAGTCGATTCAATTTGTTCCATCCCGTTATAAGTTCGGCCAGAACTATGATTGTGTTCCTTGTATTCTAATATTTTGTTCCTATGAAGATTATTGTTCCTCAGAAGTTAGTCTTGTTTCATGTGTAGATTGGATTTGTCCCATCACGCTATATAACTCTTGACCCCTATGGAGACTGCTTTTGTTCCTCGGCTGCTAAAATTTTGTTCTGTGTGTACTTTCATTTTGTTCCTTCGCGTTATAAGTTTTGACCCATTGGTAGTGTGATTTTATTCCTTGTAGTCTAATGTTTTGTTTCCTATATATGGAAGCCAAATTTCGTTCTTCGACTGCCAGATTTGTTTCTCTTTTATAATCTTGATTTGTCCCATGAGCATTTCTCTTAGTAAAAATTGTGTTCTTTTAGTAATGTGATTTGTTCCACGACTCTAAATTAACCGTTTATATTTATGTTTTGCTTTGTCTAAAATTCTTTGTTCCACGTGTAGTCATGGTTTGATGCTTGATTGTTAAATGCTTGTTTCTCGACTGCTAAATTTCTATTCCATTAATAGTGACGTGTAATTTTCTTATTCCATTTGTAATTAGTAGCGACCATTTTTTTGTTCCAATAGTAATTAGTAGTAAGTATTTTTCTTGTTCCACTAGTAATTACTAGTTATAGGTATTTTGCCATTAGTAGTGATGAGCACTTTTTAGTTTCATTCATGAATAGTACTCTCTCCGCCCCAAAATAAATGTCGCAAATTTGTTTAAATTTGGATGTATAGACACTATTTAGTATATAGATATATCTAAATTTAGAAAAATGCCTCACATCTATTTTGAGGGAAATTAGTAAATAGTAGATAAAATAATTATGTTTTGTTCCATTAGTAACTACATGTACGAACTCATAAGGCCGACACACACGAAAGTTATAGCTTTAGCTTTTACAGCATGCCTTGTACAATGCCATCTCAACCACTAGGGCGTAGGTTATAAGATGAAAATACGAATTCAACACATTAGATATCTAAATATGCACAAGTCTGATCGTAATTATATGAAGATGAGCGAAGCGAGGGTTTGAAAATCGAACAAAGATAATTTCAAAATATATATATCCATTTATCTAATTTTATTAGATTAAGCATGTAGCCATATAGTTGCACCCTTTCCACATTAATTTGCCTTATTCTTATGAAATATGTTTAATATTATCTATGTGAATCTATCAAGCATAGTTTATAAATATTTGATCTATACACTGGTAGAAAAAGGGTCTTTGGTCCAGCGTCCAAATTCTATTGGTCCCGGTTTGTTTTCTTAGTCGGGACCAATGCCAAGCACCGGTCCCGGTTCATGCCGCCTGGGCATTGGTCCCGGTTCATCTCTAAGCATTGGTCCTGGTTCGTGGCATGAACCGAGACCAATGCCACCGTGACGCACACGTGGCGCTCTGCGGAGCATTGGTCCCGGTTCATGCCACGAACCAGGACCAAAAACCCCTCGACGATCCGCAATATGGGACATAGATCTAAATTAATTCGAGGCAGAAATTGAATTGATCAGTATTTTTGAAAAAATCTTCCACAAATTAATCGAGACAAAGATCTAAATCGAGACATTTTATTAATTCGACCACAAATTCTTTCTAAACAAAGGTGCGATTTTACAAATTCTTCCTAGTCGACAATTTCACTTCCGTTGCCGCTGTCCTTCGAGCCGCCGGCTTCCTCGTCGTCGTCGGACGAAACCTCCACGATTTCCGCATTGTTCGGGAGACGGAGCTCCTCTGCGCGGCGAGCAGCGTCGATGGCGGTGTAGATGATCCGTCCAGGGACGGATCAGAACCTCTCCCACCCTTCTCGGTTGCGGAGATCCGGGTGCACCACGCGCCCGTAAACGATGCGGTTTCCAAGCTTGGCCTTCCGCTCCTTCTTTAACAGCCGGGGCCAGTACGGGCTGGCCGCCGCGTACCGGGGCAACGCCCTCTTCCACGCGGGCATCTGGCGGCGAAGCTCCGCGATTAAGCTCTCCATCTCGTATCCGTCGGGGACGAGGAGCGGAGCCACCGGCACACCCGCATAGCTGATGCGCCATCCGGCGGGAACCGTCGCACGCGGCGGCGCGAGGATGTCGTAGTACGCGAACATCGCCGCCTCGTAGAAGTTGAACGTGGGCACCTCCATGGCGGCGCGGTGGAGATTGGAGAGGAAGGGGAGGCAAGACGATGGCACATTGGAGAGGTGCAGAGGGCGAGGTGATGGTGCGGTGGAGATTGCAGAGAGGTCGAGGCGATGGAGAAAGCGACGCGTTGTGGCCTCCTATTTGTACACGAGGACAACGAAGCGACGGTGGGCATTGGTGCCGGTTCATGCCACGAACCGGGACCAAAGCCCCTCCCCTTGACACGTGGTGGCCCAGCAACGCCCCCCACCCAGGTCATTGGTCCCGGGTCATGCCATCAACCGGGACCAAAAACCCTCCCCTAGCTATAAATAAGCCCAACCCATCCACTTAATTTTTTCTGGAATTTTGTGTGGGAGGTGGATGCTAGGTTTTTTTTCTTCACACTGCACACAAGGTGTTCGATGAAATGTCCGAGTCATGCTTAAGTTCGCACAACACAGTATCCTCGGCCGAGGTTAGCAACCTTATCTTTTTTATCTGTAATTGATAAAAAAATATTGCATGTGTCCATGTAGGATGGTCATTTTACTATTCACGATGTCATTGTCATGGTTAATTATTATGACGTAGATCAATGCGCGGATGCGACGGATGTACGACGACCGACGTGATTCCGATTTTATTGCAGGCCTGCATAAATTTATTGATTTGGCCAAGGCAAACAAAGTGGATAATTTTATGCCTTGTCCCTCCGTCGACTGTCGGAATGTGGCGGAGCACTCTGCCCCGAGAATCCTTCAAAGCCATCTGCTTCGGATAGGTTTCATGCCCGGATATTATTGTTGGGCCATGCACAAAGAAAGAGGTGTTGGGATGGAAGAAAATGAAGAAGAGGAGGATGCTGACAGCTATCCTATGTCCCCTGAAGAATACGGTGATACTGCAATGGAAGACAATGAAGAAAAGTGAGGCGGCAATGAAAAAGAACAACGGGCATCGGATGAGCCCGCTGATGGTCTTGGTTGGGTCATTTCTGATGCAAAGCAACAATGCGATACAGAAAGGGAGAAGCTTAAGTTGGAGGCCATCCAAAAGGATCACAAAAAGTTGTTGTACCCAAATTGCGAAGATGGCAGCACAAAGCTCGGTACCACACTTGAACTGCTGAAATGGAAGGCAGAGACTGGCTTATCTGACAAGGGATTTGAGAAGTTACTGAAAATAATGAAGCCAAAGCTTCCAAAGGATAACGAGCTGCCCGAGACAACGTACGAAGCAAAGAAGACTATCTGCCCTCTAGGATTAGATATGGAGAAGATACATGCATGCATTAATGACTGCATCATGTACCACGGTGAGAAGTACGAGAATATGGATAAATGCCCAGTATGCACTGCATGTCGATACAAGATTAGACAAGATTACCCTGGTGATGTTGAGGGCGATGACAAGCCCCCCAGGAAGAGGGTTCCTGCTAAGGTTATGTGGTATGCTCCTATAATACCACGGTTGAAATGTCTGTTTAGAAACAAAGAGCATGCCAGGTTGTTGCGATGGCACAAAGAAGAGCATAAGAAAGACAGGACACTGAGACACCCCGCTGATGGGTCGCAGTGGAGAAACATCGAGAGAAAGTACTCGAACTTTGCAGGTGACGCGAGGAACTTATGGTTTGGTCTAAGTACAGACGACATGAATCCTTTTGGGGAAGCGAGCTGCGTAACCTGGCCAGTGACTCTATGTATCTACAACCTCCCTCCTTGGTTGTGCATGAAGCGGAAGTTCATTATGATTCCAGTGCTCATCCAAGGACCGAAGCAACCCGACAACGACATTGATGTTTACCTAAGGCCATTAGTCGATGAACTTTTGCAGTTGTGGGAAGAACCAGGTGTAAAGGTGTGGGATGAGCACAAACAGGAGCCATTTGACCTACGAGCATTGTTGTTCATAACCATCAATGATTGGCCTGCTCTTAGTAACATTTCAGGACAGTCAAACAAGGGATACAATGCATGCACGCACTGTTTAGCTAAGACTAAAGGTACATATTTGGATAAATGTAAGAAGGTTGTGTACCTGGGATGTCGTAAATTTCTTCTGACCAATTATCAAGTAAGAAAAAAAGGCAAGCATTTCAACGGTGAGGCAGATTAACGGAAGAAGCCTAAGCTCCCTAAAGGTGCTGATGTATTTGGTATGGTGAAGGACCTAGAAATAATCTTTGGAAAGGGTGCTGACGGTCAATCTGTTTCGAAAGACCCCATTACCGGACACACGGCCATGTGGAAAAAGAAATCTATATTTTGGGAGCTTGAGTATTGGAAAGACCTAGAGGTCCCTTCTTCAATCGACGTGATGCACGTGACAAAGAATGTTTGCGTGAACCTGCTAGGATTCCTGGGCGTGTATGGGAAGACAAAAGATACACCATAAGCACGGGAGGACCAGCAATGTATCAAAGACCCATACAACAAGCATACTGATAAAGGATGTGAATACTTAAGCAGCTACGCTCTTACCAAAGCAGAGAAAGAAATCTTGTTTGAAGTCCTTTACAGTATCAAGGTCCCGGCTGGCTTCTCGTCAAATATAAAGGGAATAATAGATATGGCAGAGAAAAAATTTCAAAATATGAAGTCTCATGATTGCCACGTGATTATGACATAGTTGCTTCCGGTTGCATTGAGGGGGCTTCTACCAGAAAATGTTCGATTAGCCATTGTGAAGCTATGTGCATTCCTCAATGCAATTTCTCAGAAGTAATTGATCGAGAAAGTCTGGAAAGGCTACAGAAGGATGTGGTCCAATGTCTTGTCAGTTTTGAGTTGGTGTTCCCCCCGTCCTTCTTCAATATTATGGCGCATCTCTTAGTTCACCTAGTCGAAGAGATTTACATTCTCGGTCCTGTATTTCTGCACAATATGTTCCCATTCGAGAGGTTCATGGGAGTCTTAAAGAAATATGTTCGTAACCGTGCTAGGCCAGAAGGAAGCATCTCCAAGGGCTATGGAACAGAGGAGGTCATTGGGTACTGTGTAGACTTTCTTCCTGACCTTAAGTCGATTGGTGTTCCTGAATCACAATATGAGGGGAGACTGAGTGGAAAAGGCACGCTAGGAAAGAAAGCAATGATATTTAGGAACGGGCATTCTTTGAATCAAGCACACTACACAGTTCTACAAAGTTCTACCTTCGTGGCTCCGTATATCGAGGAACACATGAATGTTGTATGCTCCAAGTTCCCGGGGAAGGATGAATACTGGATTAAAGAAAATCACATGGAGACTTTTGGCACTTGGTTGCAATTACATCTCATGAATGACACCACTATTGGAGATTAGCTCTACTTGTTTTCCATGACACCATCTGTGACTGTATTGACTTTCCAAGGGTACGAGATAAATGGGAATACATTTTACATGATTGCCCAAGATAAAAAGAGCACCAACCAAAATAGTGGTGTCCGCTTTGATGCAACATGCGAGAATGGGAAAAAGGACACATACTATGGTTACATAGAGGAGATATGGGAACTTGACTATATGGACCTACTTTTAAGGTCCCTTTGTTTCGGTGCAGTTGGGTCAACATGAATGGAGAAGGGGTAAAGGTAGACCAGTTGTACGGAATAACAACAGTGGATCTCAAGAATATTGGTTACAGAGACGAACCATTCGTCCTAGACAATGATGTGGCTTAGGTTTTTTATGTGAAGGACATGTCCTCTAGACCGAAAAAGCAAAAAAAAAGGAAACAAATACATCATACGATGAGGCCAGGCGTCACATAGTTCTTTCAGGGAAAAGAAACACCGCGGGAGTCGAGGACAAGACAGACATGTCAACAGATTATGATAAGTTTGATGAAATTCCGCCCTTCACCATGAAAACTGACCCAACCATCCCGTTAAGCAAAGAAAATGCTCCATGGTTACGGCCTAAGAAGCAATCATAGGCAAGGGATAGACATACGCGACGAAGGATTCATAGCCTAAACCCTAAACCCTAAACCCTATGTAAATCTATGTAATGTATGAAAACTCTATGTGATGTATGAAAACTTTATATGATAATTGGCTTCACAGAACACCCCGATTTGATGGTACCAATGCCAAACTTTAATTTGGTGGTTGCTTCACAGAACACCCCGATTTCGGCAGCTCAAAAATGGAAATTGGCTTAGTGCTACCACCCACCCAAAATAGTGCTGCCACCCAAGCAGCACAACTTAGTGTCGGGCACTAATGACATAATGTAGACACACTCACCCCTGGCATAGTGCTGCCACCCATCCAAAATAGTGTCGTCATTTACTGGCTTAGTGCTGCCCACTGAGGACATAGTGTCGACATGTTGTCCCCGCATCCACATTTAGTCCCGGTTTGTGCCTACAACCGGGACTAAAGGTTCATCATATCCCGGTTGTTGGATTTAATTTTGTTTTTTAGATTAGTACTAATTAATTGACTAACGGCGGGCATGAAGCTTCTTAGCCCGGGGCTGAGCATCGCTAAGCTTGAAATGGATCTCTGATGAAATAGCATGTTATGAACCTATAAATGATTTTTAAAAAAATTCACAAGCATTATATCATGTACATATCCCCGTAGAGCAACAAAATATTCTTCTTCTTCTATCTGCCGTCACACAATCCATTGCAACAAAAATAAGAACCAAAACTATGAAGGCATACATATATATAGTGGCGCCCTAGCATTTTAATCACCGATCGTTTAAGCAAACCAGAAACATGAACACGCCGAGGAGCTACCAAATTAAATAGGGAGTGCCTCTATGGCGAGCTCCTCGAAGATGTTTGAGGACAGGATCCTAAGACATCTTCGAGAAGCTCTGCCGTAGTGGTGTCCAAGCTCTCGCACACCATCTTTTAGTTTATATCTTCTCTAGCTAGATCAATATGCTAGTGGAGCTAACTAATTTCACATGTTAAAGAGTGCCTCTACGGCGAGCTCCTCGAAGATGTCTGAGGACGGGATCCTAAGACATCTTCGAGAAGCTCCGCCGTAGTGGTGTCACTGGTCTCGCACACCATCTTGCAGTTGTTCACAAGAATGCATACCTATTTATAGATTAACCAGCACAACATAGTGTCGGGCACTGATGACGTAATGTCAACACACTCACCCCTGGCATAGTGCTGCCACCCACCCAAAATAGTGTCGTCATTTACTGGCTTAGTGCTGCCCACTGAGGACATAGTGTCGACATGTTGTCGCCACATCCACATTTAGTATCGGTTGGTGCCTCCAACCGGGACTAAAGGTTCATCATATCTTTAGTCCCGGTTGTTGGCTTTAATTTTGTTTTTTAGATTAGTACAAATTAATTGACTAACGGCGGGCATGAAGCTTCTTAGCCCGGGGCTGAGCCTCGCTAAACTTGAAGTGGATCTCTGATGAAATAACATGTTGTGAACCTATAAATGATTTTTAAAAAATTCACAAGCATTATATCATGTACATATCCCCGTCGAGCAACAAAATATTCTTCTTATTTTATCTGCCGTCACAAAATCCATTGCGACAAAAATAAGAACCAAAACTATGAAGGCATACATATATATAGTGGCGCCCTAGCATTTTAATCACCGACCGTTTAAGCAAACCAGAAACATGAACACGCCGGGGAGCTACCAAATTAAATTAGGGAGTGCCTCTATGATGAAGCTCCTCAAGATGTCTGAGGACGGGATCCTAAGACATCTTCGAGAAGCTCTGCCGTAGTGGTGTCCCTGCTCTCGCACACCATCTTTCAGTTTATATCTTCTCTTGCTAGATCAGTATGCTGGTGGAGCTAACTAATTTCACATATTAGAGAGTGCCTCTACGGTGAGCTCCTCGAAGATGTCTGAGGACGGGATCCTAAGACATCTTCGAGAAGCTCCGCCGTAGTGGTGTCCCTGGTCTCGCACACCATCTTGCAGTTCTTCACAAGAATGCATACCTATTTATAGATTAAGCAGCACAACATAGTGTCAGGAACTGATGACATAATGTCGACACACTCACCCCTGGCATAGTGCTGCCATCCACCCAAAATAGTGTCATCATTTAGTCGCTTAGTGCTGCCCACTGAGGACATATTGTCGACATGTTGTCGCCACATCCACATATCTTTAGTCCCGGTTGTTGGCTTTAATTTTATTTTTTAGATTAGTACTAATTAATTGACTAACGGCAGGCATGAAGCTGCTTAGCCCGGGGTGAGCCTCGCTAAACTTGAAGTGGATCTTTGATGAAATAGCATGTTGTGAACCTATAAATGATTTTTAAAAAATTCACAAGCATTATATCATGTACATATCCCCGTCGAGCAACAAAATATTCTTCTTCTATCTACCATCACAAAATCCATTGCAACAAAAATAAGAACCAAAACTATGAAGGCATACATATATATAGTGGCACCCTAGCATTTTAATCACCGACCGTTTAAGCAAACAAGAAAAATGAACACGCCGGGTGATACATTGCAAATGTATCTATAGTTTTTGATGTTCCATGCTTGGTTTTATCTACTTTCTTGTGTTTTGTCCACACTTTGGAGTACTTTTCATATGATTTCTTGGACTAACCTATTAACAAGAGCCGAAGTGCCAGCTGCCTGTTTTCTGTTGTTTTTGGTTCCAGGAAGTCAGAAAATGAATATTCTTGGAATTGGACGGGAAAAAAGCCAAAGTTCATATTTTCCCGGAAGACTCACGAAGCCAGAAGGAGAGTCGGAGAGGGGCCACAAGGTGGCCACACCCCCCAGGCACGGGTACCCCCAGGCCGTACCAGGGTATGGTGTGGGCCCCCTGGCTGGCCATCGACCTTGCCTCCTTCGCCTATAAGAGCCTCCCGATACCAAAACCCTAAATCGTCAATCAGAAATCCACGAAAAGTTCCGCTGCACCGCCGCCACCGAAGGGGAGATTCGGGGGACAGAAAGTCTCTATTTCGGCACCTTGCCGGGATGGGGAAGTGCCCTCGGAGCCATCTCCATCGATCTCCACCGCCATCTCCATCACCATTGTTGATTCCCATGATGAGGAAGGAGTAGTTCTCTCTCGAGGCTAAGGGTTCTACCGGTAGCTATGTGTTCATCTCTCTCTATGCATGATCTTATTGAGATCATGAGCTTGTAATCTATAGATCTACCTTGCTACTCAAGTGCTTTAATAGATCTTTGCTCTCCCCATGTGTGTGAAGTTGATAGTGTGCACACCATGGTGGCACTTAGGCTAGAGATTACGAATACTTGTTATGAGTTATATTTGGAGTTGGATGTTTCTATGAAATTGTGGTATTTGTTGGAACCATCTAGTGCTCAAGGTGACAGTGTGGGGTTTTCTAGATGGGAAAGTCTTACTTTGAGGTGTGCTGTTATTGCCCTACCGTTGATTAGAGTGTCCAACCGGAGAGTAGTTAAGAGTAGTATCATAAAGAGAAGATATTTATATGAGAGTGTTCACTAGTGAAAGTATGATCCCTAGGCCTTGTTTCTAAGCATTGAAACACCGTTTGCTACTAGATCTGTTACATGTTTGCTTGCTTCCATCTTTATTTCAGTTTGCCTTTAGTCTTTTCCACGCCATCAAGCTATTTGCTATCACCGTTACCACTTATAATTATCCATACCACTTGTATTTCACTATGTCTTCGCTGAACTAGTGCACCTATACACCTGACAAGTGTATTGGGTGTGTTGGGGACACAAGAGACTTCTTGTATCTTGATGGATTGCTTGAGAGGGAATACCTTTGACCACTTCCTCCCTGAGTTCGATAAACCTTGGGTGATCCACTTAAGGGAAAACTTGCTGCTGTTCTACAAACCTCTGCACTTGGAGGCCCAACAACTGTCTAAAAGAATAGAAGTGCGTAGACATCAAGCTATTTTCTGGCGCCGTTGCTGGGGAGGTAAGGTAAAAGGTATTCACACCGGAGGATTAAAGAAGAAGAACCTCCCACAGCAAACGCCTATTTTCTAGCGCCGTTGATGGGGAGGTAAGGTAAAAGGTACTCACATCCTCCAGTGTGAGTGCTCGAAGTTATTTCCTTTAGATTTTGCAATTTTGTCTTTTTGTTTCTTGTTTTCACTAGTTAGGCTTAATGGAAAACAACATAAAAATTCAAGAGCTTTATAGTATTTATCTTGAGTTAGGACATGAAGTGTTTGAAGAGAAAATTAAAAAACCTATGGAACTTTATTTGCATGCTAATAGCAATGTTGTTAGTATGAATTCTTTGGACACCATTATTGCTAATGCTATTGAAAAGTCTAAGCTTAGGGAAGCTAGTTTTTATGAAAATGATCTTTTTAGCTCCCCAGCTTTGGAACATAGCTATTCTATTGCTTATGATGATACCAAACCTCCAATATATGATGATTATAATGATGAATATGATATTCTCAGTCCACCTACTATTGAGGAGAAAATTAATTATGATTACAATATGCCTCCTATATTTGATGATTATGGTGATGAGAATAATAATGATAGCTATTTTGTTGAATTTGCTCCCACTATGATTAATAAGAATGACTATTCTTATAGGGAGAGTAATAATTGTTTTATGCATGTAGCTCATGATAAGAATGTTTTATGTGATAGTTATATTTTTAATTTTATTCATGATGCTACTGAAAGTTATTATGAGAGAGGGAAACATGGTTTTATGCACCTCAATAATATTAAGTTTCCCCTCTTTATGTTAAAAGTCTTGAAGTTGCACTTGTTTTGCTTTCCTATGCTTGTTGCTTTGTGCTTTCATGACTTGTTTATTTACAAGATTCCTATGCATAGGAAGTGGATTATACTTAAATGTGTTTTGAATTTGCTTCTTGATGCTCTCTTTTACTTCAATTCATATTTCTTATGTGAGCATCTTCTCAAACTATCATGCCTAACTTAAAGGCGTTAAAGAAAAGTACTTATTGGGAGATAACCCAAAAGTTTTAGATGAGTCTTGGAAGTTATTACCTCTGTAATAACCGCTCCTTATCCTTTTTATTTGCTTTTTGTGCCAAGAGTAACCTCTAATGAGAGAGAAGTAATGATTGGGGAAGTTGCTGTCCCGAAACAGATTTATGTGCTTCACCGTAAAAATTCGTGTAAAATCTTTGTACGTCCTTTTGAGGCGTGATTTTTTGTGCTTCTGCCCCAGGTTGTTATATAACTTTCGTTAGTTCAACACTTTTTGATTTGAGCAACAGAAGGTGTTCGACAAAATTCGTCTTTACCTGCTGGTCTGTTTTAACAGATTTCTGGCATTTTCTGCATTTGCTTCTTGTTGGTTCCTTTTTTAGTTCTTTTGGGAAATTGAGCCTTTTGAGGGAAGTGCTACTGTAGCTAGTGTTCTAATGGAAGTTTATTTGGTGTTAGAACTGAACCTTAAGACTTATTTATCTTGAGTATACTAATGTGTCTAATAAAGATTGTGTGAAGTTTTGTATGAAGGAAAAATTTCAGGTGTATGGAAGGAATGAGTAATGAGATGAAGGTTGGACTAAAGATCAAGCTTGGGGATGCCACGCGTGTCACCCCAAGAAATATACAAGAAGTACAAGCGTCAAAGCTTAGGGATGCACAAGGCATCCCCTTCTTCATCAATAAAAATCCCAGGTTTCTTCCAAACACTTCATTTTTATTGTTTCATGCACAGTTGTGTTGTTCTTGGAGCGTCTTTATTTTTGTTTTTGGTTTTCGTTTGCTTAGTTTGCTGAATAAATTGGTTGGACCCCCTCTTTCATGCATTGGTTTTCAAGTAGTTTGGTTTGGATTGGAAAAGAGTAGGAAAAGTTCATGCTTAAGTGCTAAAGAGAGCTTGTTTTTGACTGTGGCCTATGCTTTGTCATGCCATGCTCGATATTGTTTTAGCTTTATGCTTAGTATTCTTTGCTGTAGCATGACTTTTTATAAACAATTGAGATTGTTTAATGTGCCTTGGATGAATCATGCGTTGTTTTAGCATATTAAAGCATAGTATAGTGGTATTCTCCTTTGATGCTTTATTTGGGTTGACTTGGCGCATGCTCACACCATGTTATGACTATCCAAAGTCACCATAGCCTTCATGATACTTTAGTTTTCAACTTGTAGTATCACTTTATGCTTTGATCAATGATGTTTTGTCGCTCTACATAGTTATGTCCATTATTGCTCTCTTAGTTTGTCGCTCACAGTCTTTTGCTAGCCTCCACAACCAAGTATGAGTTCCACTCATGCATCCAACTCCCTAAACCAAGTTATTACAAAGAGTCCACCATACCTACCTACTAGCTTATGCTATTTAAGTATATTCATGCTTTTGTTTATCTTCCAAATTAAACTTGTTATGAGAAAACTAGTGATTAAATCTCTCACGAACTTGATGGCACACTTTACTTTTCTTGCCCTTAATAAACTTGAACCATTGTGTTGTCTATGTTGTATATGCTTGCACTTATTTAATTTGTTGGGAATTAGCAGAACCATGCTATCATGGGGAACGCTTTCAACATTGCACTTGGTACTTGTACCTAGTTGATATCATGCTCTTTTGTATATGGATGTCGTCGGTGTGAAATGAAAGGGGAACTTGTAAGTCCATGAAGTTATGTATATGTGTTAGAGAAACGCCTGGGCCGCTGGACTAATCCATGCTGACATGGTGGAAACCTGCAGCGTAACCATAATGAGCTGTCTATGAAGCATTCTTCTTATAAAAAAAGAGTCCTATATTGAGAAAAAAGAGGAAAAAAAGAGATACTATGAAAAGAGGAAAGAGAGAAAAAAGCACCATATTCCCATGGTAAATAAGAAGAATGCTGAGATGCTCGTTGTCTGCTTGCCTTGTCATTTTGATATGGGGATTCTTCCGTATCATCGGGCAAGGGTACCGTTGGCGGTTCTCTATGATACACATATACTTACAATGACAAGAACTTACCGGTGACTAAACTTGAGTAGCATGAGGAGCGTCCCTCGTATACAAGGGACATGAGATTTCTGACTTATACTTCGTCAAGCATGTACACCATAGTTTATTCACTTTAACCTTAATCACTTCAAGATGCTTATGATAGGGGCAATGAGAGCTGAAAGCTATAAGTACCATAATTTTTGGAAGCTCTTTATGAGACTTGAATCCCTACTTCCTTTTACAAAAGGCCTTTCTTCCACCATTATATTGAGTCTCCACCTTCTATCTTTATGCACCTTCTTTGAGAGCATAGTGGCCATTCTTAGTTCTATGTGCATTGTCCCAAGACTAGTTGATTGATGCATACTTTGATATTGCTTGTTTTAAACTATTGTATCTAGTCACTCTTATGAACTTTGAAGGTGTCCTATGCATTTATATTTGCTACTCTATTGAGGTACAAGCTGAATACTATTATGCTATGTTTTCTTTATGTGAAACAAACAAACGTCTTGCAAAACATTGTTATTCACGAATCTTTTGTCTGTGCCTTTTGTTGTTGCATCATAGTTTCTTGGCTTATTGCTAGAACTTTGTCTTTCATGCTATGATTGAAGTACTATGATCCCAGCTTTGAATGTTTTACAAATACTTTGATCAAGTCTTTGATGGTGCATGTCACCTCAAAAATTATTCTTTCTTTTTATCACTTACCTACTCGAGGATGAGCAGGAGTTAAGCTTGGGGATGTTGATACATTGCAAATGCATCTATAATTTTTGATGTTCCATGCTTGGTTTTATCCACTTTTCTTGTGTTTTGTTCCAACTTTGGAGTACTTTTCATATGATTTCTTGGACTAACCTATTAACAAGAGCCGCAGTGTCAGCTGCCTGTTTTCTGCTGTTTTTGGTTCCTGGAAAGTCAGAAAATGAATATTCTCGGAATTGGACGGGACAAAAGCCAAAGTGCCTATTTTTCCGGAAGTGATCAAGTGCCAGAATATGAGACGGAGAGGGGCCAGAGGGCGGCCACACCACCTGGCCGCGCGGCTAGGCCTGGCCCACGCCAGGGGGTGGTGTGGCCAACCCAGGCACCCCCTCGGCCTCCCCTTCCGACTATAAGATGCCCTCGGGCTGAAAACCCTAAGTACCCGATCAAAAATCCACGAAAGAGTCTGTAACCGCCGTCATCTCCATCCCTAGATCGGGAGGGATCTGAAGCTCTTCTTGGCACCCTGTCGGAGAGGGGAATTCACCCTGGAGGCCTTCTTCATCACCATGCAAGCCTCCGGTGTGACTTGTGAGTAGTTCATCCTTGGACTACGAATCCATGTAGTAGCTAGATGGCTGGTTCTGCCCCTTTGTGCTTTCATGTCTAGATCTTGTGAGCTCCGTTCATGATCAAGATCATCTATTTGTAATTCTGCATGTTGTGTTTGCGGGGATCCGATGGATATTGAGATGCTATTTCAGATTGATTATTGATTCTATCATGTCTTTGTTATTTGCGATCTTGCATGCTTTCCGTTGTTAGTAGCTATCTTGGCCAAGTAGATGCTAGCAACTCCAAGAGTTAGTATTTATGCTCGATAGTGGGTTCATGCCTCTGGTAATCTGGGGAAGTGATAGATATCTCTAAGGTACTAGATGTGCTGTTGCTACTAGGGAGAAAACAACAATCCTTTGTTCATAGAACAATCGTATTGTTTACTTTACATGCAGTTCGTAAAGCAATAACATGTTGCTTGCAACTTAATACTGGAGGGGGTTCGGATGATAACCTGAAGGTGGATTATTAGTCATAGATGCAGTTGGATGGCGGTCTATGTATAATGTTGTAATGCCTAATCAAGTCTCAAAGGAGTCAAGATGATTAGTATATGCATGTATTGCTTTCTCGGTGTTTGTCAATTGCCCCACTGTAATTTGTTCACCCAGCATGTTATTTATCTTAAGGAGAGCCACCTCTAGTGAACTATGGATCCCGGTCCTCTTTCTTTACATACAATCTATAAATTGTTTACTGCTTTGTATTTACTTTCTGCAAACTTTTACTTCTTTCCATTCGATATGTTTAATCCTTTGTTTTCCGCAAAACACGGTGAGATTGACAACCTCATCGCAAGTTGGGGACAAAGTTATGTGGTTGTGTTGTGCAGGTCTCCACGTTGCTACTAGCACCGTGATGCATCGCCAAAGCTCAGCTAGTAACACCTTTGAGGTGTTTCCTTGCTCCTACTGGTTCGATTAAACCTTGGTTTTATAACTGAGGGAAACTTGCTGCTGTGCTCATCATACCTTCCTTTTGGGGTTCCCAACGAGCTCTACATCAACCACGCACCAAGAACTTTTCTGGGCGTCATGCATTGAGCCATCAGCGCCTTACATTTTGGGATGGAGGGAGTACAAATATCCATGCAAGTATTAATAATGATGCTGTCGCATTTGCGAGGGCCACCGCGCTAGTTGTTATGTAAAACAAAGATATGCCGTTTTCCACCTTCAAGTACAAATTTGAGCAAAATCATAATATAATGGCTTCCAAAAAAGATGTGTAAGTCCCGAATGTATAAAGAAAAAATAAGTTTGATTAATCATTTGTAACTTAACAACTGCAAAGAATGTTTGTAATGGGTACACTAGTAGAAACCAGGCAATTAGCCCCGGTTCGTAAGGGCCTTTAGTCCCGGATTGCGAACCGGGACTGCCAAAGCGGGACTAAAGGTCCAAGCTTTAGCCCCGGTTCTGTTACGAACCGGGGCTAGAGGTCCAACCACGTGGTCCTACGAGGCGCGCTGGGCGGCAGGACATTTAGAACAGGCTCCCTGCCGCGACGGCATTTTGGGTTATTTGGCTGCCACGGCAGGGGATGGGGTTTTAAGGTTTTGTGTTTTTCTTTTCATTTTGTGTTTTGTGTTCAATTATTTTTCATTATGTGTTTTCATTAGAAACAAGTTTTCGTATACATACAGAACGCTACTACACAGTACTTGTACACATTGATGCATATATAATATAATTTCTCTTACAAGCATACATGGAGTCCCAACTGGGTCTAGAGCATGTCTATTTGATTACATGGAGATCATTATATGGATGCTTTAGGGTCTATGTATAGAGTATTCTCCGCGTGGGTCTATGACCTCGTCGACAAAAAATCCAGCAAATTCTTCTTGAATTGCTATTAGGCGGTCCTCTGGTAGGAGCTTGTCCCGCATCGCGTCCAACTATATAAAAAGGAGATCGTATGAATTAGACTCAACACAACTTTTTGTAATAAAAATAAAGAGTGAATATATTGTTTACTTACTCAAACATTTTCCGAGGGCTTCTCAATACTGATGCGAATGAACTCGCAAACGTAGAATCCACATAGATTAGTCCCCTGTGGCTGCCTCGCGCACTTTAAAAGAATATAATTCAATCAAATAATAACTCTAGCATGATAAATGCACATAAACTAGAATTAAATAGATGCGCGGACTTAGCTCGTACTACTTACCGAGAGTGATTTAAAAAATAGGTCCTCACGCCATTAACCGCGGACATGGTTCTTGAACTGTGTCCAAGCCCTACCCGGCAAAGAAAATTAATGTATAAGTTAATAACTACTTGATATCCTAGAAAATGAACGAAAGAAACTGATATAGTGCGATAATGGTTGAAATTACCTCTGGAGCGCATCGATAATGCTGCGGTAGTTTTCAATGTCTTTGTTTAGTGAGTCCATAATGTGAACTCTTCCCAAGTTAAGTGAAATGCTTAGAAGAATCCAGTGATACCTACGCAAGGTTTACATACGTCAGTAACTCATCATTTACACTGAACATCGAGTAAGCAAAATTTAATGTGTACAAAAACTCACTTGCTGTCGTGGTAAGGAAATAGTATTTTATTCCAGAAATGTTGTTTCGTGAGAAACCGCAACAAGTTGTGCTTGGTCTCCAGTGGTTTATCCTTTAGTATAGCTCCATGCCCTCGATGTGGGTCAATGAACCTAAATCCATTGATAGCCTTTCTTTTACAATCGAGCATCTTCATTCTGCATCATTATATATAGCGTACAAAAGAATATAGTGAGTATACTTACCGGCAATGAATTGAACAAGCTGAGATAGAGACCTAATTACATAAATAAAGTAATCACTTACAGACAATACGAACTGATGATAGTTTTGTCGAGTTCTTTTAGATTGAATAACTGAAATAATTCTGTAAATTCAATAGGAACCTCGTCTTCAGTGAAGTAATGCGATTTTCGAACTTTCAGTAAGAGTCAATATTGCTGTTCTTTTGATGCTTTCATGTACCATTCATGGAATCGTCGCATTTGTGTTGGCATATCCCGAAGCCTCTCAGAACTGACCAGAGGCTCCCCGTGAATATCGCCGTGAATAATGTCGCCGTGAATAATGTCATGAATAGACAGATTACATTGCTCGGCCAATATCTTAGCCGTTTCTAGATCCATAGGCTTAACCTCATATAGTTAAGGTTCGGGTATGTTCACCTAGAGTGGGTGGATCGATTGATTTGCTTGTTTCCCCAGCTGGGGAACATCTCTTTTGGTTCTTCGGCTACCACTCGATTATTTTGCTTGTTTCCCCAGCTGGGGGACGTCCGTTCTGATGCTTCCGCTACCACTCGATTGTTTTGCTTGTTCCCCGTGCTGGGGAACCTCTTTTGTGATGCTTCCCCTATCGCTTGATCTCTTCTGTTTCAGTGTCTTCTGAAGACATCGTGTATAGTCATCTGGCGCATTTAACTGAGCTTGGGATGGCTGCGTCAGTAATTTCCTAAAGTGCTCCTTGGTTTCCGGTTTTATTTGGACCTCTGGCTCAGGTTTTTTCTTTTTAAAATAAGCATCCACTTTGGCCCGTACGACCGCACCGGTCTCCTCATCGGTCAGGTCGTAAGCCCTCTTGGGAGGAACCGGCGGTACTCTTGGGAGGGGCGACAACTGTCGCTTTGGGCGTCGGTTATCGCTCGACGGAGCAGTGATATTCTTCCGATTTTGGCCCTTAGTGGGTGGAGGCGGCTGTGTAGATTGAGATGGACTCGTGTTGGGGTCATGGATTGGACTTGGAGGTGGTGGACTTTTACTGGGAGGAGACGGTGCACTTGGAGGTGGACTTTTACTGGGAGGAGACGGTTGCCGTGGAGGTGATGGATTGTTTCTCGGTGGAGAAGGTGGCCTTGGTGTCGAGCCTGGAAACTTGATGTATTCTTTTTGCCAAAGAATGAAGCCACTCGTGACTTCTCCCAGTGTCGTCTCCCCTTCACCTCCAGGGATGTCAAGCTATAGTGACTGACACATAGGTTGAATTTCATCCAGACCGACACGAGCATAGCTAGCTGGAATCGGATTGCAATGGTAGGTCGCTCCTGGTGCAGAAGGTAAAGCAAAGCCGACCGCCACCTTCATGGATATATTCTTCAGTTCAACATGCAGCTCACAACTAGTCTTCTCCTTAATTGCATCCACGGGGTACACATCCATCGTTGCATCATCACTGTGGCCCTCTGTGGAAGCCACGCTGCTTTTCCGTTGCGATGGGCTAACCGTACAGTCCGGTGCAGGATCTTGCTGTCGGAGTCCTTTAAGTTCATTAAGCTCCTGGCGATGCTCCTGCAGCATGGCTTCAAACCTCGCGAACCGCTCTGTATCCTCCTCTTTTTGCCGCTTTGTTTTCTCGATGGCTTACATGCGTGTCAAGGTGCTCGGGAAACCCGATAACCCATGGATAAGAAGGTCCGAACCCTCTTGTTCGTCCAGCCTTTTCAGGATTCCCGAGAGCCTTTGTCAGCTCATCGTTCTCTCTGCCTGGAACAAATGTCCCCTCTTCAACCTCTTTTATCACTTTAATAAGTTCATTCTTGGGTGAAGAAATTTCTTCGGCTGCAACAATCTCGCCTGTTTCTGGGTCTAACGATGCCCCATGCCCGAGTACCCAATTTATTGACCTCCTGGGCCAACAAGACGTAGCTGGAGTGACCCCTTTAGCCTCCAGGTCAGCCTCAGCTTTATCCCACTTAGGCATGGCACTCCTGTAGCCACCTGTGCCCATATGATGGTGATATTTCTTTTTGGCTGCATTTAACTTATTCTTTGCTGACATTGCCTTAGCTGGTGCCGAGGTCTTGTATTCCACAAATGCGGCACAGTTATCCTGCTGCAACTCTAGTGGGGCAGTGAATGGAGGAGTTTTTTTTTCTTCAAGACATACTTGTGATACAATCTTTTTTTCCATTCCTTGAATAGTTCGGTCATCTTCTTAAGAGCAAAGTGCTTGACTTTCCTCGTCATTTGCTATGTGAGCTCATCAGTCTCCAAGACTGGTAGGGTGAAATATGTCATGAGAGAATTCCACATCGTATCTCTCGCTCTGTCATCTACAAAACTAGCCCCAGTTGGATCCTTTTTCTTTCCTGGCTTGTTCCAATTCCGCGTGGTGATCGGGACGGTGTCTCTAACAATCACTCCGCATTGACTTGTAAATGCATTTGAAAATTCTTTGGGCTCCAGCGGTTGACCCTGCGGAGAGACTAAGTCAATGCTGAAACGGACATCAGCGGGCAACTTGTGTGTCGGGCCTCTTGTCCTTGTAGAAGATTGTACGGAAGCGGAGGTCTAAGAGAAGAAACATTCGTCAGTACATATATACGAATCAATTAGTGCATCTATACTAGTGAACGATCGATAGAGGCTTTATATACCTCGACGGAGTTTGTGATTATTATGGTGTCTTCACCATGGTCTCCACCATGGTCAGCACCATCGTCTCCACTATCTTCTCCACCATCGTCTCCTCCAGACAAATTAAGATATTCGGAGCCATCGTAATAAGACCCCCCAGTACCCTCATCTATCATGTTGAGAAGCTCCTCTTCATTCTGTCTACCGTCCATATC
Organism: Avena insularis; assembly: GCA_023614405.1. NCBI lineage: Eukaryota > Viridiplantae > Streptophyta > Magnoliopsida > Poales > Poaceae > Avena > Avena insularis. Next base: position 26,680,871 of record CM042696.1, on the reverse strand, counting down.
TTAACTAATATAGAAAAAGAATATTGCATTAAGTAAAAGAATATTACAATTGCGACAACTCGGATACAGTACTTAGAGATTAAGATAAAGTATAATAATATAAGATAAAGTACATTATTAATACATCTCGCTCATAATATAAAGTACATTATTAATACATCTCACTCATATCAAACTAGCGAACGCGGCTGCCGCGTTCTGTGCTATGGGAGCTCTGCAGCCACAGAAGAGGAACCATCACCGGAGAATAGCTCGGGTGAGATCCGTGAACCTGCCAGATATTGAAGAACCTAGTCTCCAAAAGATACATGTATCGTCGTACATGCTCGTCCTCCTCCCTGATACGACGACGTACCACCTCCTCGGGGGCTGGCTCCCTCTACACCGCTCCTGGACCTTATGGACGCCACCAAAGAAGCTCCGGGTCGACGATGATACCCGGATTCCTCACCAAGGTACGAGTCCCGACAGGTAGCACCTCCCAGTGCCAACCCGGCGGAGCCCAGACTCAGAAATGCTCGATGGAGTCCAGTAGGCTCGGACGAGGTGGACGCGGCATAACTAGATAATAGCAATAAACAATCATAAAACATAAACAGTAACTAAATCACTAAGTATTGCCCTAATAACACTAACTCTAAACCTAACACTAACCAAACTAAACCTAATTAACTAAGTATTCTAGCTAACGCTAACTAACCCTAGATAAATGCTAACCTATACAATTAACCTAATACTAATACTAACTAATACTAATACTAAATACTAACCTAATACTAATACTAACTAAATACTCACCTAATACTAATACTAACTAATATTAATACTAAATACTAATACTAACTACTAAATACTAATACTAATAATAATAGTAAATACTAACTAATACTAATATAGTAACTAATACTAATATACTAACTAATACTCCCTCCGTCCTAAAATGTAAGGCGCCTAAGTTTTAGTCAAAAGTCAACATATTTTAAGTTTGACCAAATTTATACATAAAAATATAAACATTCACAATACCAAATCAATATTAATAGATTCACCAGAAAGTATAGTTTCTCAAAATGTCCATTTTGTATTGTAGATATTCATAATTTTTTATATAAACTTGGTCAAACTTAGAAGATGTTGACTTTTGGCTAAAGCTTAGGCGCCTTACATTTTAGGACGGAGGGAGTACTAAATTCTAATACTAACCTAATACTAATACTAGCTACTAAATACTAATACTAAATACTAACCTAATACTAATACTTACTAATACTAATACTAATACTAAATACAAACCTAATACTAAATACTAAATATTAACCTATAATACTAATTAACCAAAATTAACAACATAATAACCAAAATTGACGGATCAGGCAGCGATGGAGACAGATGTCATGGCAGACGGTAGTGGCCAGCGGCGGCACGAACGGAGCAAGCGTGGCGAGCTCCTCTGGGAATAAGGTGTGATCTGGCTCTCCGGGTCGTGGCACGACCCGGGGTAGGGGTGGGGTATTTATACCACCCCCCCTTTAGCTCCGGGTTGTAATACAAACCGGGGCTAAAGGTCCCCCTTTAGCCCCGGTTCGTATTACAACCCGAGGCTAAAGGTGTTTTCGGCCACCGCTCTTCCCACGCGCCACACCCCTTTAGCCAAATCGGGGCTAAAGGTTATTTTTGGCGCCAAAACCAAAAATGGTTTATAGTTTTGAGAAAATTATGTATTATATATCAAAATTTTCAGAAAAAGAAGATCTATAATTTAAATCTATTATCATACTTTATTATACAACTTAAATGAAATTATCTATTGTTTAACAAGTATTATATTTAGTACAAATGTTGGAAAAATATAGTTTATTATTTAAAAATAGAAAAATACATATAATATACCAAAATATTCACAAAAAATAATAGACTCATTAGAAATATAATATTTATTACTAAAACTAGTAACTAGGACTAAAACATATTTTCCCCCCATTTCCCCTGCTTCTCGCCAGGTTTTCCCGCCATTTCCCCTGCTTCCCACCATTTCCCCCGCTTCCCGCCATGTTTTCCCGCCATTTCTCCCGCTTCCCGCCATGTTCTCCCGCCATGTCCCTCTATATCTAGGCCGACAGCCATGTCCATCCACACATCCATACCTTCTCTCTCACAACAATGGACACCGCTTACTGGGCTTTCTGATGCTCGAGGAAACCGAGGCGCTGTGCGCCTCAAGCTACCCATGCCCGCCGGGGTATCGGTTGCCCGCTGGCTGGATGCTGAGCGCTGGAGGGGTTCCTGTTCCTCCTGTGCCTCAAGGTTCGGCCCGCTAGGCGGCCATCACGAACGACTTCTACCTCGAGCTCACGCCAGAGCAGCGGATGGATCCCCATTGGGATCCCGACAACCTCGACACCTGGAATGCCTTCTTCGCAAACCGACAGGAAAGGGAGCTCGCCAGGTACGAGGGTGACGACCCGCCCGCAGTGAACCACAACGAGGCTGGTCGCCGCCTGTGGTGGGCGAACCGGACTATCGCCGGTGTGATGCGCTACATCGCCATGGGAGACCATCCTCGCCTGAGGTACCCGCACTTTCACCAGCCGCATAGCCACAAGAATGGTGGTGGTGGTGAAGGCCTAGGGCGTACTAGGGTCGTCATCCGGGAGCCCCCTCCCCCGCGCGTCGTGAATCCGATGCTAGAGGATCCATCCGTGTGCTACGAGGAAGGGCTGAGGATCCATCCGCGTGCTACGAGCGATGACGATGACGATTCCGAAGACGGCCCTGAAGTTGTGTACTACAGGGCTAGATATGATTATGACTAATTTTTACGTTTTAATATTAACAACACAACAAGTTGCAATACTACCTATTGAGATCAAGATAGTTCATATATCCATATACATATAAGAAGATCATTAAAAATAAAGGTTTAATAATATTGTACATCACCATCATCCACACATGTTAGGGTTTTCTTCTAATCCGTAACCATGGAGCATCTTCCTTACTTAACGGGATGCTTGGGTCATCCTTCACAGCGAAGGGCGGAATTTCATGAAACTTATCATAATCTTCTGGCATGTCTGTCTTATCCTCTACCCCCATGATGTTTCTTTTTCCTGACATGTCGGATGCTGTATTCTTTTGCTTATCTTTCCTTTTTCTCGGTTTGGTAGACATGTCCTTCACATAAAAAACCTGAGCCACATCATTGGCTAGGACAAATAGTTCATCTCTATACGCAAGGTTGTTGAGATCCACTGTTGTCATTCTGTATTTCTTGTCTACCTCAACCCCGCCTCCTGTCAGCTTGACCCATTTGCACCGAAACAAAGGAACCTTAAAAAAGGTCCATAGTCAAGTTCCCATATCTCCTCTATGTAACCATAATATGTATCCTTTTGCCCATTCTCGTCGGTTGCATCAAATCGAACACCACTGTTTTGATTGGTGCTCTTTTTATCTTGGGCGATCGTGTAAAATGTATTCCTATTTATCTCGTGCCCTTGGAAAATCAATATAGTCGAAGATGGTGACCTGGCCAACAAGTACAACTGCTCTCCAACATTTATGTCATTCATGAGATGTGTCTACAACCAACCGCCGAAAGTCCTCATATGTTCATCTCTAATCCAGGAGCCAGGCTTCCCGGGGTTATTGGAGTGTACAATATTCTTGTGTTCCTCGATATATGGAGCCACCAAGGTGGAACTTTGCAGAACTGTGTAGTGTGCTTTAGTGAGAGAATGTGCGTCCATACATATCCTTGCTTTCTTTCCTAGCGTGCCCTTTCCACTAAGTCTAACCTCATGCCGTGATTCAGGAACACCGATGGGCTTAAGGTCAGGAATAAAGTCAACACAAAACTCAATGACCTCCTCTGTTCCATATCCCTTTGAGATGCTTCCTTCTGGCCTAGCACGGTTATGAACATATTTCTTTCACACTCCCATGAATCTCTCAAAGGGGAACATATTGTGTAGAAATACAGGACCAAGAATGTTAATCTCGTCGACTAGGTGAACTAGAGGTGAGTCATAATATTGAAGAAGGATGGTGGGAACACCAACTCGAAGCTGACAAGACATTGGACCACATCTTTCTGTAACCTTAGTAGACTATCTAGACTGATTATCTTCTGAGAAATTGCATTGAGAAACGCACATAGCTTCACAATGGGTACTCGAACATTTTCCGGCAGGAGTCCCCTCAATGCAATCGGAAGCAGCTGGGTCATAAGCACGTGGTAGTCATGAGACTTTAGGTTTTGAAATTTTTTCTCTGCCATATTTATTATTCCCTTTATGTTCGACGAGAAACCAGACGGAACCTTGATACTATAAAGGACTTCAAAAAAGATTTCCTTCTCTTCTTTGGTAAGAGCGTAGCTAGCAGTACCTTCAAACAGCTCTGGATGCATGCCGTCTCGGTCTTTTATACGTTGTTGGTCCTGCCGTGCTTCAGGTGTATCTTTGCTCTTCCCATACATGCCCAAGAAGCCTAGCAGCGTCACGGAAAGATTCTTCGTCAGGTGCATCACGTCAATTGCAGAGCGGACCTCTAGGACTTTCCAATAGGGTAGCTCCCAAAATATAGATTTCTTTTTCCATATGGGTGCGTGTCCGACATCGTCCTTCGGAACAGAGTGTCTACCGGGACCCTTTCCAAAGATTACTTTTAAATCCTTCACCATATCAAATACATCATCACCAGTACGCGGATAGGCTTACACCGGCTGTCTGCCTCACCATTGAAATGCTTACCTTTCTTTCTTAGGATGTGCATGGGCGGAATAAAACGATGATTCCCCGGGTACACATTCTTCTTACATTTATCCAAATATATACTTTCAGTCTCGTTTAAATAGTGTGTGCATGCATTGTATCCCTTGTTTGTCTGTCCTGAAATATTACTAAGAGCAGGTCAATCATTGATTGTTATGAACAACAACGCTCGTAGGTCAAATTCCTCCTGCTTCTGCTCATCCCACACACGTACACCTTGTCCGTGCCACAACTGTAAGAGTTCTTCAACTAATGGTCTTAGGTACACATCAATGTCGTTGCCGGGTTGCTTCGGGCCTTGGATGAGCACTAGCATCATAATGAACTTCCGCTTCATGCACAACCAAGGAGGAAGGTTATAGATACACAGAGTCACAGGCCAGGTGCTATGACTGCAGCTCTGCTCCCCAAAAGGATTCATGCCATCTGTACTTAGACTAAACCATAAGTTCCTCGCATCACCTGCAAAGTCCGGAAACTCTCTCTCGATTTTTGTCCACTGCGACCCATCAGCGGGGTGTCTCAACATCTCGTCTTTCTTACGGTCTTTCATGTGCCATCGCAACAACTTGGCATGCTCTTTGTTCCTGAATAAACGTTTCAACCGTGGTATTATAGGAGCATACCACATCACTTTGGCAGGACCCCTCTTCATGCGGCGCTCGCCCTCAACATCACCAGGGTCATCTTGTCTTATCTTATACCGCAATGCAGTGCATACTGGGCATGCATCCAACTTCTTGTACTCCTCGCCGCGATAGAGGATGCAGTCATTAATGCATGCATGTATCTTCTGCACCTCTAATCCTAGAGGGCATACAACCTTCTTTGCTTCGTAGGTACTGGTGGGCAGTTTGTTATCCTTTGGAAACAACTTCTTCATTATTTTCAGCAACTTTTCAAATCCTTTGCCAGTCACACCGTTCTCTGCCTTCCATTGCAGCAATTCCAGTGTGCTACCCAGTTTTTTGTGCCCATCTTCACAATTTGGGTACAACAATTTGTTGTGATCCTCTAACATCTTCTTGAACTTCAACCTCTCCCTTTCAGTTACACATTCTTCCTGAGCATCAGCAATGGCCCGACTAAGATCATCATTAGGCAGATCTGATGCCTGTTCTTCATCTTTTTCTCCATCAATGTCTTCCATTGTAGTACCATCGTATTCAGGGTAGTCGTTGTCATTCTCTTCTTCTTCATTGTCTTCCATCATAACCCCTCTTTCTCCGTGCTTGGTCCAACAATTATAGCCGGTCATGAAACCGACCAAACAGTGGTCGTGAAGGACTCTTGAGGAAGAGTATTCCTTATGATTCCGACAGACACCACATGGACAAGACATAAGACCATTCCGCTTGTTTGCCTCGGCCACAAGAAGAAAAGAATGCACGCCTTTAATGGACTCATTAGAGAGTCGATCAGCGTATATCCATTGTCGGCTCATCTACATTATATAATTAATTAAGTACATCAAACATAATCATAATTAATTAGTACTAATGTAAAAAACAAAATTAAAGCCAGCAACCAGGACTAAAGATATGATGAACCTTTACTCTCGGTTGGAGGCACCAACCGGGACTAAATGTGGATGTGGAGACAACATGTCGACACTATGTCCTTAGTGGGCAGCACTAAGCCAGTAAATTAAATGACAACACTATTTTGGGTGGGTGGAAGCATAATCATAATTAATTAGTACTAATCTAAAAAACAAAATTAAAACCAGCAACCGTGACTAAAGATATGATGAACCTTTAGTCCCGGGTTGAGGCATGTGGATGTGGAGACAACATGTCGACACTATGTCCTCAGTGGCCAGCACTAAGCCAGTAAATTAAATGACGACACTATTTTGGGTGGATGGCAGCACTATGCCAGGGTGAGTGTGTCGACATTATGTCATCAGTGCCCGACACTATGTTGTGCTGCTTAATCTATAAATAGGTATGCATTCTTGTGAAGAACTGCAAGATGGTGTGCGAGACTGGGGACACCACTACGGCGGAGCTTCTCGAAGATGTCTTAGGACCTCGTCCTTAGACATCTTCGAGGAGCTCGCCATAGAGGCACTCTCTAATATGTGAAATTAGTTAGCTTCACCAGCATACTGATCTAGCTAGAGAAGATATAAACTGAAAGATGGTGTGCGAGAGCAGGGGCACCACTATGGCAGAGCTTCTCGAAGATGTCTTAGGATCCCATCCTCATACATCTTCGAGGAGCTCGCCATAGAGGCCCTCCCTAATATATGAATTGTTTTAGTTACCCGGCGTATTAATCTATAGCTAGAGAAGTTATTAACTCCAAGATGGTGCCAGAGGGACACCACTACGGCGGAGCTTCTCTCGAAGATGTCTTAGGATCCTATCCTCAGACATCGACATCTTCGAGGAGCTCGCCATAGAGGAGCTTCTCGAAGATGTACTGTGATGTCTTCTTATCAAGCTTTTATGAATTAACCCTATCTTTGTTACAATTTTTTCAGTTTGGTTAACGCAGGTAGACGAAGAAGGATATTTTGCCCAGCTAGCTAGTTAGAATGATGAACTCACGCATGTGTGTGCTTCTAAAATCAAATTTCGAGACTATGTGCCAAAATAAGATATATATAGATAGAATCCACATATTGTGATATTTACTTCCTTACATTAATACAAGATAGATAGAATCTAAACATCGATCTCATGCTATCATTGCAAAAATTATTACCAAACTAAATCCACAAATCCATCTATAAGATAGAGCATGAAATGAGCTAATATAGCAATGAGAGTTCAAAGAATGAAGTTGCTCACCTTTTAGAACCTTTGGATAGATGGGGCACCACAAAATATAGACAAATCTTGAGCAAAAAAAGGGCATGAACTCGAGCTTGAAGCAAGAAAGAGAGAGAGGAGAGCCACCCGCTTGACTGGTGGCTCGGGCAGGGAAAGAAGATATAGCCAGATCTTTAGCCCCGGTTCGTGTCTAAAACCAGGGCTAAAGGTCCACCTTTAGCCCCGGGTCGTATAACAAACCGGGACTAAAGGGTCTGGCGCCCGACCTGGCCTGCCTGAAACCCTTTAGTCCTAGTTTGTTACACGACCCGGGGCTAAAGGTCCCGTTCGAACCGGGGCTAGTGCCTGCCACCCCCTGGGGCCAGTTCTAGCCGTTGGACCAGGGCATTAGTCCCGGTTTGTAGCAAAACCGGAGCTAATATCCCTGGACCAAAGGTCTGTTTTCTACTGGTGGTAGATAAAAAAGATTGAGGTTTCCGAGAAATAAATAATTCCACAAATCAATCTGTAGCTTTCTTGTACTTCTACCTTCTCATCAGATTGGTGTCGGTCTCTCCTTTTCCTGCACGTCTTCGTTGTTACATTTGTAATAGTTCTTGTCGCATTGCTTGAACCGTACCATACCCGATTACCAAAAATTGCATCATAGCACATCAGGTAGATGATGAAAATTTCACAGTGAAGGGAAGGATCTAACCTAGGGAAGCATTTCCCGCCCGGCATTGGGAAGCATTCCTGGAAAAATTATTATCATTATATTTGTCTATCAGGGAATATATTTTTATCAAATAGGCTATTTTTTTCATAAATATTTTTATATCGTCTCCGATCCCATGTTTTTCTGCTCAGCTTGCCTGGGATATATATTCTGAATTTTATTCAACAAGTGAATGTTTGGAACCGTGATCAGATGTGCTTGGTCTAATTTGTATTTTTTGATATTTTTACTACAAGTGAATGTTTGGAACCGTGATCAGATGTGCTTGGTCTAATTTGTATTTTTTGATATTTTTACTGAATGTTCATAATTTTATTGATTGCTTTAGAGTTTCTTTATCAGCACACTTCAGTTTTACTTCTTGATGTCAAGCGCCTGGGAGCCTGTCTAACAAGCGCCCTGTCTTTCATCGTCATCCATGCTGGTCTTCCTTATTGTGCCAAATTGATCATCTGTATAGGTACGAAGCACTAAGCTCTCAATGATGTGATATTTAACAGTATTTTACTTAGAGAATATGCCATGTCAATTAGTACTAATGTTGATCAAGGACTGCTTGCTTATTTAAAAGATCATTGCAAAGCAGACATCAAATAAATATTGTAGTGATCGATTGCCTCAACAACATGTCGATCAGACTTCGGGGCAAGTCAAAGGTTAGACGTCGATCCACTTTGATGCAAATTATAGGTGATGCAATAATTTCCGGTTAAAAGTGTTTTACCCAAACATGCGATTCCATTTTTCCTTTTTACACAGGTTTTCTTAATAGCTAGCTTGCAGCGGTGCGTGAGGACGTCACTAAAGTTAAAAAATAATACTCTCTCCGTTCGAAAATAAGTGACTTTTGTTTATCTAGATTCGCATGAATCTAGACTCGTTTTAATGTATAGATACATCTGAATCTAGAAAAATGCAAGTCACTTATTTTCGGACGGAGTGAGTACCAAAGAAGAAAGATGTTATATTAGAGAAAGAATTGGTCTTTATCTATGTATGAACAGAGACCACATCCCATTTCCAAAAAAATGAATAGAGACCACATGATACGTGTCACACCTTTTTCCAATTAGGACAACTATTTACATAACTCAGGACAGCTATTTTAGTTTTCTATACATGTAAATTTTTTGTTATCTTCGTAGCAACGCACGGGCATTTAGCTAGTTTCTATGCAAACTTGGTCACAGGATAGAATAGTTTTTCTTTCCAAAAAAGCTTGAACAAACACAACGACCACACCGCTCACTAGCTCATGCCAACGTACGCTGGTACAAAGTCATGCACTCGATCGGATTCACAGAAGTACCGTGCACGAGCAGTCGAGCACAGTCCAGCCACGTACGTAGGGATGGATAGGGAGATCCAACGTACTCCATGTATGCATGATGGTGAGCTCCACGAAGTGCAGCTTCTCGCGAACCCTCTCCATCGGACACCGCCAGCGCCGACACAGGAGATGCCGCCCAGTGGGACCATGACACCAGTGAGAACGCGGGTGCCGTTGTTTCAGAATAACACATGGTAGAGGGTCCACCACGTCTCGCGAGAGTTACGCTAGGGCGATCGAGGAGGCGATCGTATTGGGCTAGGGTTTCTCCGGCGTGGGTGGTTTTTTTGCATCTCGGCGGCGGGCTAGATCACGACGGCGTGACTCGAGCCTGCTGGTCTCACGTGAGCTGTCGTCTTGGCACTGTTCTCTAGTGCTGGGGGCGAACGCAAGATGGCCTCTCCGGTGAGCTTGGCGAAAGGAGCGGGTTCCTCAAGGAGGAAGTCACCACGTACCCCTGGATGTGGGGGCTCGGAGGAGGCGGCGGCGGGCCTCTCGGCTCGTCTGGGAGGACTGGTTCTGACGGAGGAGGCGGCGGGGCTGGTCATCGAGAATTCTGATCCCATCCTTCCACAAAACCCTAGATGGGTTGCTATTGGTAAAGTCTGTTCCCACAGGAAACTGAATATCTCGGCACTGGATCGTGCCATGCATAGGGCGTGGGGATTGCATGGAACAGCACGATTTCGTGACCTTGGAGACAACAGATTTGTGGTTAAATTCAGTTCTGAAGGAGATTGGAAGCACGCAATGGTTGACGGCCCATGGCAATTTGATCTACATGCTGTCCTATTGTGTGAGTACGATGGTAAGATGAGCCCTGCTGAGATGAGGTTTGATACGATGGCAGTTTGGGTTCGAGTTCTGAAACCAACTTTGGACATGATGAATGAAGCTTATGGGAAGAATATTGGAAAATGGCTGGGGTTGAAGGTTGTAAAGGTTGATGTGGATAAAGATGGGATGGCGTGGGGGGAATACCTTCGCATTAGGGTGGAAATCCCCACTGCTGACTCTCTGTTAAGGGGTATTCTAATTAGGCCCTCGGCTGATGCTACTGAAGGGCGGTGGTTTGATCTAAAATATGAAAGAGTTCCTCATTTTTGCTTTGATTGTGGCAAATTTGAACATGAGGATGGTCAGTGTGAGGGTGATAGCAGAGCTGAAGTGAAACAATGGGGTGAGTGGCTTCGTGCTTCGCCAGGCAGAACCAGAAGACCGGAGCGCTCCACGGTACCTCCTCCTCGTCCATCCATCTCAAGTAGCAGTTTTGGGAGCCAGTCCATGGACTCTGGGTCGAGGACAAGGGGCAAGGCGGTGATCAGGGATTTGCCAACAAAGAGGAACTTGTTCAGAGAACAAAATGATTCTGGGGATTCCAGCACTGGCAGGGATCCACGGAAAACTGATCAGGGGGCTTCAAGTCCAAACCGCCCACCATAGGGTGCTTGCGGAAAATAGGTCTGTTCATAACCAAGGACAGGCAAACAAGCAGAAGCCTCAACGTACGTATGTGAGGAGGGCCAGAACGGGAATAAACACGCAGGCTGATACCCCTAGGAAGCCTCAAAGCCCAAGAGAACGCAAGAGAAGAAACAACAATACTCAACAAATGGTCTGGAGAGTGAGAGGGGAGGCCTCTGCTGCAGATGGAGATGACTTAGGTGCTAGCGATAAAAGGCAGAAGACAGCTTCTGTGTTTGATCGAATCACCGAACCAGGTAATGCATCATTGGCGACCCCTGCGGGACAGGGGCGCCGGGCACAATGAATCTCGGAGGATGGAACTGTCGAGGATTGGGGTTGGACTCGACCATAGGTGAGATTAGAGATTTTGTAAGATCTTACAACCCAGAGGTGGTTTTCCTTTGTGAAACAAAGAAGAGAGACAACGCGATAGAGAGGCTGAGGTGGAGTCTTGGTTTTAATCACAGCATCGCTGTTAGCTGTCAAGGTCGCAGTGGGGGTTTAGCTCTATGGTGGAAAGAGGGCGTGGATGTGTCAGTTAGACCATGGAGCCAGTACCATATTGACGTTAATATTAATCGTGAGGGAAAGACCTGGAGGCTCACTGGAGTCTACGGGGAACCACGGTCTGAGCTGCGGGGAAAAACATGGGATGTGCTGAGGTATCTACGAGCGCAAGACAATCTGCCTTGGATATGTTTCGGAGATTTCAACGAGATAACACGGCAAGATGAACAGTTAGGCAGAAATGACCGCTCAGAATCACAGATGGCCGCTTTCAGGGAGTGATTGCAGGATTGCCAACTTGGCGATCTTGGGTTCGCAGGATACCCATTTACCTGGGACAACAAGAGGGACGGAGGGGACAATGTCCAAGTTCGACTAGATCGAGCAACAACTACAGAGTCTTTTCTTAACTTGTTTCCAGCTACCACTGTCCAACACATAGCTATGGAGGAGTCTGATCACATGGCTCTTTTAATCAGAGTCCAAGAGGACGAGGGCGTGGGTGCAAGGCATGGCCCTAGAAGTTTCAGATTTGAGGAGATGTGGACAAGACATAACGAGTATGATGCTATGGTGCAATCTGCGTGGCAGATGCATGACTATGAACCGAATGATGTCAATGGCCTTTGCAGCCGGCTGAAGCATGTCTCTTCGGACATTTCGCGCTGGAGTAAGGATGTTTTTGGCTCAGTGCAGAAAGAGATCAAGCGGTTAAAACACAGTCTAGACGATGCGAAAGCGACTGCGCTTTCGACAGGATCCGCTGCTAGCATTAAAGATATTGAGAGGCAGCTGCACGAGCTCTATGAGCGTGAGGAGGTGATGTATCGCCAACACTCACGTGTTGATTGGCTCAGAGCTGGAGATCGAAACACCAGATTTTTTCAGAACAGAGCGTCTCACCGGAGACGAAAAAATACAGTTCGAGCGTTGAGAGATGAAGAAGGAGGCTGGTGCACAACTGATGATTCAATGCGGCAGTTAGCGCTGGCTTTTTACCGCAAGTTGTACTCTTCAGAGGGATCTGATGAAATGACTTCAAACTTTGTTTTGGATACGATCCCTCCATCGGTTACAGATGATATGAACGAGAAACTGACTGCAGCATTCTCAGACAATGAAATTGAAAAGCCTCTATTCCTCATGGGCCCAACAAAGGCGCCGGGGCCTGATGGGTTACCAGCCCTATTTTTTCAGAGACACTGGTCTCTTTTAAAAGCCCATGTATGTTCGGCTGTTCGGGTTTTTTTGAATGGTGGAGATTTCCCGCCCGACTTTAATGACACTATCCTAGTACTAATACCGAAGGTGAACTCCCCGGATTCTCTTACTCAGTTTCGCCCGATCAGCTTATGTAATGTGCTGTATAAGATTGCCTCGAAGGTATTAACAAACAGGCTCAAGAAGATTCTTCCCATCCTGATTTTAGAGGAGCAGAGCGCGTTTGTCCCGGGACGTCTGATATCGGACAATGTTGTGATTTCCTATGAGTGCACGCATTCTATTCGCACTCGCAAGCGCAAAACTCCGTTATGTGCAGTCAAATTGGACATGATGAAAGCTTATGATAGGGTGGAGTGGATTTTCCTTGAGAAGATGATGAAGAGGATGGGTTTTGCTGATAGATGGATTCAACTTATCATGAGGTGTGTTAAGTCGGTCAGATTCTCTATGAAATTAAATGGGGGAGTCTCAGATAATTTCAGACCACAGAGGGGTTTACGACAGGGTGACCCTTTATCCCCTTATCTTTTTCTATTTTGTGTTGAAGGTTTTTCCTCTCTCCTGCGACAAGCTCAGGTTGACAATCAGATCAGAGGTGTCCGTTTTGGAGGTTCTAGACCACACATCACACACCTTTTATTCGCTGATGACAGCATTGTGTTCCTTGAAGCCTCCCTAGAAAGTATGGCAGCCCTCAAGACTGTTCTGCAGCCATACGAGGCTAGCTCAGGACAAAAAGTCAATCTACAAAAATCATCAATTTACTTTGGCCGGGGATGTCAGGAGGAGCGCAAGGTGCAGCTGAAACAGATTTTGGGAGCTGATCAAGAAGCTCTGTCTGAACGCTATCTCGGATTACCTACGGTGGTAGGCAGATCAAAGGATAATTGTTTCAAACATTTAAGAGAAAGAGCGTGGGGTAAAGTTGGTGGATGGAAGGGCCAAGGTCTCTCGAAGGCGGCACGGGAAGTTCTAATTAAATCAGTTTTGCAAGCGGTACCTGCACATTCTATGACATGTTTCCAATTGTCAAAAAAGATGTGTGGGCAACTAGGCTCTATTGCGTCGCGTTTCTTTTGGGGAGAGGCAGATGGAAAAAAGAAAGGTTCATTGGATTGGCTAGGACAAGATGTGTGTGAGCAAAATGGAGGGAGGAATGGGCTTTCGAGACTAAGAAGTTTTTAATCAAGTTATTCTTGCGAAACAAGGATGGAGATTACTGATTTATCCAAACTCCCTGTTTGCTAGTGTTCTGAAGGCCAGGTACTTCAAGAATTCTGACTTTCTCCAAGCTTCATGTCCTAGCCGGGCGTCGGCCACTTGGCGGGCTATTCTTCATGGGAGAGAATTGCTGCGCGAGGGGCTAATATGGAGAATAGGTGATGGGTCTAAAGTTTCAGTTATGAAAGATAAGTGGATTCCAAGGTCAGGAGCACAACAACCACTAGGCCAGAAGGTTGAGGGCAAGGCAGTGGTGGTGGCTGATCTCCTGCGAAACAATGGTAAGGAATGGAATGATGAGCTTCTCCAGAAAAATTTCTATGATGGTGATGTTGCTGACATAAAACAAGTGCCCTTAGGCGGAGCCGGAACTGAGGATTATCTTGCTTGGAACTACACAAAAAAGGGACAGTTTTCTGTTAGATCAGCTTACCATCTGAAGATTGGCCTGAAGAAAATAGCTACGGGTAGAGCAGAGACCTCCAATTCTTGTCTAGCTCACAAGGCGTGGCTGAATGTTTGGGACACTGACGTACCAAACAAGGTGAGAATTCACTTTTGGAGACTTGCTAAAAACGGCCTTGCTGTTGGAAATGAGCTACAACGACGAAATATAAAAACAGGGGTGATTTGTTGTGCCTGTGGTCGATTGGAGACGATACTGCATCGTTTCTGGAAATGTCCACACTCTGTTTTTTCTTGGGAGAAGATGATGGAGATAACGGGTGCTTCCTTTGCACTGCCACCTGATGAGTTCATCAACCACCGTGACTTTCAGGAGTGGCTGATGGACTGGTTCAGCAACTTGAAGACAGACGAACGGGCACTGGCCTGTACGCTCCTGTATCAACTGTGGCTTGCGCGAAATGATTCGAGGGATGGTAGGATCATCGAGGACCCTCAGTCTATTGCCCGACGTGCAGTTGCACTGGTTAATGAATGGATGGAGGTTCATTCCAAACCAGCCCCGATGAAACCCCAACTGAAGGAGCAATGGTCTCCCCCTGCAAATACGTGGCTCAAGTTCAACACGGATGGAGCTTTCCTGGCGTCGGAGGGCTGTGGCGGTGGTGGGGTCGTCGTGCGCGACCATACTGGACGCTTCCTAGCTGGAGCATGCCACTTTTTCCCTGCTGCTATTGACCCGGAAGGTGCTGAAGCTCTGGCGTGCAAACGAGCGCTGCAACTAGCAAAGGAGATGGGCTGCGACAAGTTTATCCTGGAGACAGACAGTACAAACGTTGCAGCTAAGCTAAAGGAAGAGGCAAAGGACCTCTCAACTTTGGGGCCGATCATTGAAGAAGTGAAGAGAATGATGTGGGATTTCTTGTTCTGCGAAGTGATTGCTGTGCGTCGCACATGCAATTTTGCAGCTCATAAGCTAGCTAGGAAGGTTGTAAGAATAAAATTTGTAAAACTTGGTTCACTGAGGTGCCGGACTGCATTCAGTCGGCGTTGTCTGCTGACTTGGGGATTGAATAAATGAAACAACCTTTACCGCTCAAAAAAAATAAAAAAAATAACACATGGTAGCCGCTGCCAACCTCCAGGACGCCGGGAGGTCCCGCATGCCTCCCATGCCCATAGACAGGTTCTGCTTGTCCGTCTCTCCGTGCCGCCGCACGGTTATCTGCTGCGGCTTCCTGAAGCGCCGCGGTGCTGCTAGTGCAACAGAGAGGTGAATTCGAAGTAGAAGCGCCGCGGTGCTGCTAGTGCAACAGAGAGGTGGATTCGAAGTAGAAGCGCCGCCGTTGCACTAGGTGAATTCGAAGTAGGAGGAGGACTAGAGACGACAGAGACCGGGGTCAAAACAGCTCCTAGTAGCCGCCTCCCATAACTGGTGGTAAGTCAGGCAGGTTTTCTTCTCGTCCACCACTCCTGTCCAACGGCTCTAGCGTACGTCTAGCTAGATTCTACTATTGCTCTCTCGTCTGAGTGGTTTTCGATGGTGACGTTGCTGGTGGATTGTGTGGTTAATTAGGCGCTTGGAGCGAGGAAGTGTGCTGGACGAGAGATGGGGCAGCTGGAGGGTTTAAGTCGGACCATTAAATTAAATTTTGTGACAGCTCCTATATATATATATATGGTCTGAACAACGTGTTTGCTGTTTTATGAAAAAAATCTTGAAGCTAGAAGCTTCTGTTGTGCTTGATATGGGTTAATTAAGGTTGTTGAATAGAGACCAGTTTCCTTTTGAACAAACTAGCAAGGTGGCCCTCGTAAATGCGAGGGCATTATCTTTAGCATATTGAACATGTCAATGAAATTAATTTATGGTTTGAGAGATATTAAAAATATGGAATCCTAAATTATATAGTTTTATGACCACTAAACTTGTTATATTAAGTAAAATAATACCTAATTGAATTTTTTACAACAATTTTAATTTGTTGCCTCATATTAATTCCGATATTTGCAAAACCGTCATGTCACCATTTTGTAAGGTAGAGCGGTGGTTCTTTGATTTATTTATACCCTTCAATCCAGGTGATCTATAACCTTACTTCCATGTGTATCTTGTGTGCAATCATATGACTACGCCAATTCAGATTGCTCATAGTTAAAAATATATTTTCTCAGCAATTTACTATACTGGCATGTCCGCCACCATCTTCTCCTTGGAACCATTGATTCTCTTGGATCATGTTTTTGTGATTCTTTTTGTGTCATCTCAAAGATCTTATGGTCCCTTTTTCAGGTGGGTGTCTCCAAAGGCTTCGAAGACTCGCAAGATTACTCTAAATCTTGGAGATTTGATTTTGTTGTATTCTTCACCGGTGAAATGGAAGAATATAGGATGCAGAGAAATAATAGTTGATTTAAGGGGACCATTATAGAGCTTTAATATTTATAGGGGATTTTTTTACTTTATTTTTGGTATTTTATCTATAAAATAAGATTTACCCTACCATGGACATTCCGCGCTCAAAGATCTTATTGTTCTCTTTGTACGTGGGTGTCTCCCACAGATTTGAAAACTCACAAGGATAGTCTAATCTTAATTTGGAGATTTGATTTCGTATGTTTTCGTCAGTGATGAAATGAAAAAATATCGGATGTGAGGAAAGAATCATTAATTTTGAGGGACTATGACGGAACTTTAATCTTTACTCGGAATTTTTTTGTTCGTCTTCATTTTGTTTTTTATCTATCAAATATGTTTAATGGATTAACAATTTAGATTATTGTTAATAAAATAAGATGTGCATGCACACTTGAAGAAAGCAATTTAGAAATAAAAAAAATCTAGAAATTATTTATCTGAGTCACTGCTTGTAGTCTAGAAAATAATATAGTTTATCCTTGATTTATTTTCTATACAGTCATATTCTCTGTACGCCATTTTGAGTTTGTAATTAGCATGGCATGTGCTTCCCCAACCATGCGTGCCTCTTTTCGAAAATCCAAGTGTAATTCTTTTTTAAAAAGTCAAGTATAACAAACCTGCTAGAAAGAATTAACGCATAGTCTCCTGTACCGGTAATAATTTCAAGATGTTTTCAGGGGAACAAACGTATATGGCTAGGAGTCCTTTGTTAACATGAGTTTAGCACATGACGTGTGGAAACAAATCTCTTAGAACGCGTGACGTACAGCTAATTTGTGGCTTGTTTTCTCTGCCTAAATTACAGCCCAATAGATTAATTGAGCCCATTCATTTAAAAGAAAAAAACAACCACGACCGAGAGGAGCTATATGATCGCTTAATTACCGAGTCAAGTTTGAGACTCAACATAAATAGTATCGGACTGGTTACGTTACATAGTTTTGTTTTTATAAATCCAAGCCGTTCATTATAGATCTAACTATCATGATAATTTAGATGATGTGGATCAACGTGGTGCCTCGAAAAATAACCTTATATTGCTTTTTTAAGTATATAATAGACTAGCACATACATACTCCAACCTTTGCTTGCATGTCATGTCTCGTGCACATGCCCGGATACAGAGGACGAGCTGAAAAGTGCGCACTAACACCGTGTTAGACAGACCGTTGCAGCACCATGCACGCGGAGCTAGCCCGACCAAGCGATCCAACATGTATCACACGTGTAATCCCAACAGCCTCGTCCTAGCTAGGTAGATCGCCACGGCGACTCAAGATGTGTTGCCTCCGGCACATCCTCCACGGTTCTACCCACCGGTTCCACATCCGAGCCGGCCGAACAGGGTTTCGCCGCTGGTAACACCAGTGAACGGAATACCACCAGCGCCACCAACACGACAAATCCCTTTACTCCGCCTGCCTGCAGATACACGAACGCTGCAAAGCATCCAAACGGCGCCGATGATTATGCCAGAGCCATTGTAGACGATGGCAGGGAGACTCGGCAGGTTCCCAATGCATCTCATGCCCACAAAGATGTTCTTCTAGTCTACGAGCGCCATCTAGGCAGTGGAGGAGAGGGGTAACGTTCTGATCCTGCCTCTAGGCTCTATACATGATCTCTCATTTGCCGTGCGTGTGAGATGCTCTAGTAGGCTAATTGCACACTTGTGTTGTGGTAGAATTCACAGTTTAAATAGACGGGCGGAGGGGTACGACGCGGCGGTTGGAGGAATGTAAATGAGCCAAGTCAGAAATAAGGAGGAGGAGGAGCAAATTCTGGTCAAATGGAGGTTGGCGAGGCAAGCAAAATCCGCTGCTCGTGTTTCCTGAAAAGTGGGCTTCTTAGAACATGAAGAACGGCCCTATAAATTCTAGAAAGTGTGGGTGCCCGTTAAGAGCAACCTCATGATACCCTGTTTTTTGTTTGAGGTCATGTTTTTCCTTTTTAATGTGAAGCCTTAATCCTTGTTATTCTTAACAAGTTTTCTGGATACATCTTCGCAAGTTCGAGAAAGTGTGGGTGCATCTTCACAAGTTCGAGAAAGTGGATGTGCCAGTGGGTTCAATGAGAGCACCGCTATGCGTACGACAAATCATGTACGATTTGCGTACAACATTGCATATGGGCCTTTGATTTATCAGCCCAAGCCAATGGACCCCGCTGGATCATGCATCGTACCAGGATCGTGCATGAATCTGTCGTACGCAGATCACTTCGCGTTCAATAACAAGTTGATTCGTGATTCCCAAGAAAAACATCATCCGTTTGAGTTTGACCATGGATAAAATTTTCATACCTTCACGGAAATATTAAACTTGCACCTAAATTAAAATGGAGACAAGTCGGAGTAGTGAAAGAGCTCATCCGTGTCAAGTGTTGTTAGTTACTTAGTGCGCCAGCCCAGAACTCTGTACGGTCTTGACGGGGCGCTGTAAAAAATGGCTCGTATCCCCAATCAATGCCCGCATGCCTGCCATGTCTTATCATCGCCGGCAATGGATGGGTTAATACCATGGCTTCTACGTAACTGTGGTGCACACTGACATAAGTTGTTTGGAGGTCAGAAGGAGCTAGGGAAACCTAGCATAACTAAGCATAGACAGACAAGATTCCGCCTGAATCACCATACAGTGGCGCAAAACAGTGTCATGACTGATATGATTATGTCAAAGCAATGATAAATTTTTCCGGGCTACTGGGTGGCGTCATTCTAGTAGACTCCAAGATGGATACATATTTTTTGCTTATCCTTTTTTGGTGGTTGATTTGTGTCTCAACCTCAGCTGATCCGTGCTCGTAATACTATATACTCTTTTATGAATTTCGCAATAAAAGGCTGTGTGCATCGCTCGATGCAGAGGCCGGAGTTTTCCCCTTTTCGAAAAAAAACTATACTCGTTGTATATATCCAGTGCAACCATCTCAAGTCGGTTGCACCCAATATCCAAAGCTTGATGCATTTCCATTGGCTGCAGGTAAGACCACATACGGGTCCAATAAGTAGTGAGGGAGATGACCCTCATAAAATATGGATATTTTGCATTGTTAAAGGTAATGTCATTCCGTACGGTCCACATAGATAGCCCATAATAAAGCACAAAGTCCTACTCGAATTTGGACTTTATCTATCTTATCGACACCCATAAGCCAATTCCCAAACATAATAGTAATATTTTGAGGTGGAGGTATATTCAATGCCATATGAAACATGCGCCATAGAATCTTAGCAAAAGGAGGTGTAATAAACAAGTGTTGTATTGATTCATCTTGATTATAAAAACAACACTTCTTGCTACCATGCCAATTTCTTTTAGCTAGATTATCTCTAGTGAGAAGAACTTTTCGATATAAGAACCACATAAAATCTTGATCTTTAGTGGTACCTTCATTTTCCAAATATATTCACGGAGGAAAACTATATGATCATTTATGTAATCTAAATACAATAATTTGACCGAATAGGAACCTGAAATTCTGAGCTTCCACACAAAAGCATTGGCTTGCGCCGTTAGCTGGACATCCATGAGTCCACGCACTAAATGCAGCCATGTCCACTTATTCCATATCCTCCTAGAAATGTGTGCTCACATCATTACTAGTTTTGAAAGAACCAATACTAAAAATTCTTACTTCACATTCATAAGTCCCTTACAGAAGGGAGAGTTCATTGGATTTGATTCAACTTGAGTAAGGCTTTTCGAATGCAAGTATTTGTTGTGTGTAAGTTCCTACCATACACCTGTTTCATTTATTAATTTATGAAACCACTTGCACAATAAGCCTTTGTTTTTTTAGTTCTAAAACTTCGATCTCAAGCCCTCCTTGGTCTTTTAGCCTGCAAATTATGTTCCATTTCAACCGTCTATAATTTTTTTATGACCATCACTTTGTCAGAAGAATCTTGAATTCCACAGTCGAGGATCAAACATAACTCAAGTAGATACAGCCTGCTGGCACGATTGATCTTCCATTTCTCTCATTCGATGTCCTAGCAAATCTATTTGGATGATGAATTTTGAATAAAAACTTGGGCATTGACTGGTGCGGAGACCGGGGTTTGCTGCCCTTTTCAAAAAGAAGCTATTTGAAATTAAGGTGTAATAGCAACACCACAACACAAACATACATCTCAAATCTTGTGTACCCTACTTCATAAGCACTTAATCGAAACCATAGATCAATGTATTCATTGTTAGGGCTCGTACTTAGAGAATTTGAGGATACACCAAAACTTGATTTTAGTTTAGAAGCAAGAACTTGAACATAAGCATAACTTCAGCATCAAAAACTTGCACATAGAGCTCAAAAAACAGCACATGCTTAGCACAGATACATAAGATCAACAGGATTAGTGGTTCACTCTTGAAGCAAAATGGCTCTAGTAGAATTGTTGAGATCGACAGGATCATCTAGGTCAAGTTTGAGCCACACCAAAAGAGGATTGGCACGATTAGGTAAGGGTACGCGCCGACCAGGGTCAGTGAACCGACCAACTTAGCACCTGGTACTGTAGCTGGCTGCTATTTTTGACTTGTTGACCTACCATTTAGTTGTAGATCATAAAATATCCAACACCGGCATGTCCCGCCCGCCTCCCACGCCCACGAAAAGGTTCTTTTCTTATGTCGTGCCCGCTACACACCTGCACGGGCGCCGTTCTCTGCACTGGCATCGGCCGCACTCCCATCAGGAGCGCGGTCCTGGATGCCGCAAGGGCGTGCACCACTAGCGCGCGGTCCCATGAGGAGCAGATCTCGGCCATGGAGCCACTCTCGCTAGCTAGCCAGCTCGGTTATACACGGTTTCTAGTTTCTTCTCCTCGCTCACTACACCTCTCTTGTGTTGTACTGTTGTGGCTTTGTGGCTTGTTTATGTGTGTGTGTGTGGATCCTGCTACTGCTTCCCTTGTGGGATACTGGGTAATGGAATGTGGGAATATAGGCGGCATTGAAGTACGACGGGGAGGCCGGGCTAAGTGAAACGTGTAAATGACTCGAGTTGCTGATGGTGTGGATGGTATGTCTAGGCAACAAGAGGAGTAAATTTCAGACGAGTGGAGGTAGGCGAGAGCGTGACGAGAAAGGTTGGGCTTCTGAATTCTAAATTTAGCGCCACTGTGTAGAATTATTTAGAAGGCTTGCCCAATCTTTTTAGGGCCACTGTCTAGGATTCGTCCTTAAATCAAGCAACAGCCTTTGGAGTGATAATCAGAGAGAACACAGAGGTCTAAATTAGTAAATTCAGTTGGGAAATAAGCGAACCTTATTCATGCTCCCAAATATAGTTTTAATGAAAGAAGCAGATGTCGTAGGGGCCATGGCTCGCCTTGGATTCGATCCGGTTTTGGAGTTTAGAGTAAAAATACGAATAAACCCAATGTGTAAATTAGTCAATCTAGCTAGTATTATTTCGAACATTAATCAGTCATCCAACCAACATAATACAATTAGCGAAGTCACACAATTTTACTATAGGGTCACACAATTCACATGAAGCCAGTGAGCAAGCCACCTTCGAAGATCGCCGCCGGTGAACCATCGTCCAACCGTCAGACTCATCACCAGTGTTTAGCGAAGAAAATACAGAAGGTTCCAATGGTGGTCTTCTGAGATTTCGCTTTGAATAAGACAATTGCCTAGCAGAAGCATTTCTGCTACCATCCGCCGAAATCGAACGTACTTGTGCCGTAGGAGAAACCCACATCTCCATCGCTGCCAGCCGCTGCTGTCGCCGGCGTTCAATCCGTCTAACAGCCCTAGAGGAGGACTTAGCGATTCTCAAATCCTCACCCAGCTCAGGTGCCCGCCGCAGATAGCGAGGAGATGGAAGTCCACCCGCCGAGCCGTCCCCTCCACATCGTCGTTGTCGTTGTCCGACGAGGGCGCCCAGAAGCGTCCCTTCGCCGACGAACTCTTGGGAGGAGAGATGAGATCTCTCCCGGAATCGCCTCCGGGATCTCCGGACATTCTCCTCCTCTTGCCAAAAGATGCCTTGCGGATATCCACCCTTGGTCTCATCGTTGTAATAGCCCCGCCGCTGCCTCCTCTCTGATTAATTGGTGTATCTCCTTCGATCCCCCCCTGAGCTCTAGCCCCCCCCCCCCCTTTCCTCCTCTCTCTGCTTTCCTTTTTGTAAGAGAACAATGTTGTTTTTGGCTCACAAGAAAGTGGCAACATTGATAGTAGCAGTGAAATATAGCGGCATTTGCAAAAAAAATCACGAAACTCCTGGAAATATATCAAGATACAAATGGTGTACCGTGCAAGAGGGCATGAAACAAACACGTACGCGTGTCCTAGCTAGCTAGACCACCATGACGGCTCAAGGTGAGATGCCTCCCGTAGCTACTCACGCTCCGTACCCACTGGCGCGACCTCCGAGACGGTAGAACCGGGCGTCGCCAACACTCCCGAAGCTCCCAACGCTACGTCGACCCTGCTAGACGCATGTGAAGACTTGGAGGCCGTTGTTACCGGACACCGCTCCATAGAGGCGAAGCATGGCCCGGAATCAGGGCAGGTTCCCCATGCCTCCCACACCCACGAAAAGGCTCTCGCTCTCATCTACCGAACCTGCACAGACACAGGCACCATTCTCTGCGTCAGCTGCGGTTGGAAGCGAGGACTTAACCAGAGCCTGCGCTAAGGAAAAGCTAGCGTCAACTAGCTTAGCTTTCCTTAGCTAGATTATGTACTCACTCGATCTATTTCTGCTGTGTTGTGTTGCGGGCGTGAGATGGTCTACTAGTGCACTTGTGATGTTCTACTGGGGCAGGGGGAGCCGTGAAGGGATGTAAATGCGGCGAGCGAGAAAATAGGCGAGGTTGGCGACGCGTCGAAAAATGGGGGCTATAGCTCACTCACGAGCTAATGAAGACCGAGCTTATAAAGAACTGACTTGAGCGTCTCAAAAGGGAACACCATAACGTCAAAATATTGGGACTACGTCTATCTGATTCACAACAAGTGTTCTGACTTAGTACAAACTTTTTACTAAATCATCGACACTAATTATTGATCGGAGGGAGTTATGTCTCACAAATTTCTTTCTCTTTTTTTTTTTGGACGTGTAAGCCACTGCTCAACCTCTAGCCGTAAACGGCCCATCAGCAAGGGCGCTTCTAGTTTACGGGTCACGGTCAATTCTAAAAATGTGCCCACGGGCAATTCTGACCAGTTGCCAACGTTTACAATGGGGAAGAAGGGGTGAGATTAGGGGATGGCAGATAACCCTTTAGATATCAAGACGAAGGCGGATTCACCGACACTGCCACAACCTCTACTTGCCCTCTGCCAGCAACGAACTAACCGCCGACCTCCCCACCCTCGACTGGCTTGCTCTGTGTCTCCTCGCCACCCATAGCATCCCCTCTAAAGCCGCCCCTCCCCAAACTCCGCTTTCTTCTCAGCGTCGGGGAACCCCATCCCCGCATCCCCCAAGATTATTTCTCGACGGTGGCTCACACTATTCTAGTTGACGCCTTCTCCACCCCGTCACCCAGGCGATGGAAGAAGATAACCATGCCGTTAGAGATAAAGGTTGGCCCATCAGTGTGACGCGGTTTCATTCTGTCCTGGTAGGTAATCATGGCAAATGATCTACGTCTTCCCAGAGTGACGGTTGCTTTCGATTGCCAGCAGGTTTGGCTCCTCCAGCCCCATGTTGGTTTTTGTATCCCAAACAATATCCACAAGTAATAAAGAGCTATGTTAACCCTAAAAAAAAGGTAATCGTGGCTTTGATCACCCAGCAAGGAGCCGGCTCACATGGGTAATGGTATAGTTAAATCCTTCTTTTTGAATGTTGGATTGGGATAGCTTATCATGTGTATCAGACGATTGATATTTTGCAATCATGCGGATCGTTCGCGAGTCGAACTCGCTCTCTTGCCACGCCTTTGACTCACGAACTCGAGTCGGACTCATTCACTGCTGACTTCTTTGAGGATCGTTCGTTCTTCACTCTCTTGCTATTACCCGCAGGGAGCGTAGCAACCGACGGTGCATACAGGGCCGGTCCTGAGTTTTCGAGGGTCCGGGGCAAAACTAAAACCCGGGGCCCCTTTGTATAAATATCCTAATAGCAATAATATATGTATATACCAATTTTTGCATCACTCAATGCATATAAAATATTAATACCACACAGTTTATGATATTTGTGTTAAAACTTTCTTCTAACATACAAATATACGGTCGAGGGTCGGCGATGGCGTGTTTCTGAAGGAAAGTTCAAACATCGCGTGTGATATGGAGAAGTAGACTCGTACCCACCATCACCTTGCAACATTGTTCCTACTCTTAATTGCCATCTGAATAAAAATTCTGAATGTTTGGTTTGATCAAACCTTGTGGATATTGTCCGATGATGCGTCTACCATAACAGCCTGAAGGTCACTTCTTTTTGTGATGATTCCTCAAGGTCACTCATATGACTATTTGTTTGGCTTGCGTGCAGCCTTGGGCCTCGAAAATCCCGCTCATTTCTCCCTAGTTATATTTATCGCAACAGGGTTGGGTCTTGAGCCTTTTGCGACATTATTTGGTGTGAATTCCTTTTGCAATAATCACATTAATCAAAAAGAAACATTATGAGGGGAAATATAACAGGAAACGCATCAATTATGTGCTCGATCATGGATCTATTTGTGACCATGGTCTATTTCCGTGATCCATTGCTGGATCATCTCGTAGGCTCGTACTAGCTTTTTAGCAGGAAAATCACTTCGTAGATGACACATGGAGGAAAAAGCCCAAGTTAATAAAGAAAAAAGCCCAGGTTTAGGTCCAAATAAGAGATAACGCTTCGGCTCTACCTCCTTTCTCTGATCGTCTCCTACCTGAAACGCATGGCAGAGAAAGCTCCAGCCTGCCTCTAATGGTGCTGCCATATAATTTTATCCCCCACCGCACCAAGATGGGGCCCTCTTGGTTTCGGGGGCCCGGGGCGGCCGCCCCTCCAGCCCCCCCTCAGGGCCGGCCCTGGGTGCATATTATCATATAGAAAGAAGCGAAGCGTAGCGATTCGTACTACCGGAAAAGTGTCGCTAACCGCTAGGCAATAGAGTCAGCTTATGGGGTGGGGCGCAAGCAAGCGTAGCGAATCACAGCATATGGTATGTTAACGGTCAAAATCATGCCCCCCTAGAGATGTTGCCTGTTTGTAGAATCTAGCTTATAGTCTTGTACCACGTGATTGAATCCCTAAAAATGGTTGATAAAAAATGACTAATAAAATAGCGATTGAACTAATAATGATATCTAACAGCGAATAAGGGAGTATCAACTTCAAACAGATTAGAAAAAATTAGTATTTGAAGCATGATCTTGAATAGGTGAGTGGAATCGTACGGCCGATGCCGAGCAATTTTCTAGCGCGTGCGTGTAGCCTACGTGATGGATTTCTTCTGGGAAAACCGGATGCACGGGGCCAATTTAGATGGCAGGAGCACTTTAAATTTTCCTCCGACCTGTATTCTTGGGAATTAGTGTCGGCTCCTTGGGCTCTGCCGAGTTTGTCTTACTTTGAGTATATATTTTGACAGTTCGAATAATATTACTTGAGTATATATATTTAGTTGGCGGTTAGGGTGTGTCGACACATTAATTGTACGACCTTGTCTAGTTGTCTTCCAATATTTTATCCGTACTAGGAAACATTCCGTGTGTTCCACTGGAGATAAAAAATATATGATGTTGAAGGTAGGTTGTCGTAGGCATGTCGTCCCACATGGAGGATGTCCACCACTGTACGATCTGGTGGGCCACCCATTGCTACATTTTCCCGCTGCTTAAGTGAGGCCACTGACATGTTCGCTAGAGCCATACATCGCCATCCCCACCTCATTTGTGAACGCCTTTGATTACATCACCCAGCAAGGAGCCGGTTCACATGGGTAATGGTATACTAGTTAAATCCTTCTTTTTTAATGTTGGATTGGGATAGCTTATCATGTGTACACGCTCGATTGATATTTTCGAATCAACATATGGTCTGTTAACGGTCAAAACCATTGCCCCCAAGAGATGTGCCTTCTTGAAGGATCCACCGGACTTGAGAGCGAGTAGATAATCTAGATGCATGCATTAAAATGCTGTATAGAACATGACTAGTAAAATAGAGATTGAAGTAATCATTAAAATCTAACAGAGAATACGGGGGTAGCAACTCCAAACAGATTACTAAAATTAGTATCTGAAGCATGATCTCAAATAGATTATTGGAATTGTATCGGTCGACCTGATGGATTTCTTCTGGGAAAAACTGATGCAAATAAAGGGCCAATTTAGATGGCAGGGAGTATATATAGCTTGACTCTTTGAATAATATTACTCCTACTTGAATATATTTAGTTGGCGGCTAGGGTGTGTCAACACATTGTACAACCTTGTCTAGTGGTTGTCTCTGTACTCCCTCAGTTTTAAAATATAAGATGTTTTAGCTTTGTGAATGAAGTGTATGTAGACTCCGCTTTTAGGTTATAGATTCATCTGTATTTGGAATGAACCTAGACACTAAAAAGCGTTTAGATACACTCCTTTCACAAAGTTAAAATATCTTATTTTTTGAAACGGAGGGAGTACATTTTATCGGTATTTAGTCAGCACTCATCAAACCACACCGACTTGAGAACATCACTACATGACACACCATTGGCTTCCAGATTATTTTCACGGATATATACAGTGTTAGTGTGTATGAACAGTACTGCGTCATACTCCCTTTGTTTCAAATTACTCCGCGCGCACGCTTACCTAGGTGGACTAGTACTCTCTTATTTTTCATCCAAAAAAAATTCTGGATTTTTGGTATACGTAGTACACATTTCATACTATCTATTTCAAAAATCTCAGGATTTTTTGAATGAAAAATGAGGAAAGAATAAATTTCACCTACATAAGTCGCTGAAAGATTTGAAACAGAGGGTACTAGGAGAATCCACTGGACTAGGAGAATCCACTGGATTATTTTCACATCGGCCGCACGTGCGCCGGCTCTGTTCTCTGAGCACGCGGCTCCAAGAGAAACTTCGCTAACGTGATTACGTGAGGCACAACAGCATGAGGACAGTATTGGTATGAATGACTCTAGCTAGCTTCGTTGCAGCTAGATTCCGTACCCGCTCTCTTTGTCGCGTGTTGTGTTGTGGGCGTGACATGTGCTCTACTAGTGCACTTGTGGTGTAGTTGAGTTTTTAGTATAAATAAATAGGCGGGGGACAGGCAATGAGCGTAAATGAAGTGACTCCGAAACAAGGAAGGTAGGGCAGTGCTTAGATCGCGAGCCAACTAAGGCTGAGATTATAAATTTCACATCTGGGCGCCTCAATCCCTGATTCGATAAAGGCTCTCTGCCGAAACCATTTTGGTTTCTGGTTCTATAGTTAGGACAAGCCTTGAACTCTCTTACTCGAGCTAACACGCTCCGGTTAGAATCAGCATCTAACCAGGTTGGGGAAAGGACAAGCAAAGGCAGTCACCCAGGAGCAAATGGCCTCCTGTGCAGTCACAGAACATGTAATTCGAAAAAAAGAACTGAAAGGACATCGAAATGAGAAGCCGAGAGATGAGGAGAAAGTACCGAGTGGCAGGGGAAGATGGGAGAAATGAAGTGCACGGTATCTACCTTGCATGTTGGCACCGTCCATCAACTTTCAGATTCGGAAATAGCCTAGTCTCTTCTCACTGTGAGGTGATAACGACACTCACGGACAATGACAGCTCCTGACAACTTTTGCATGTTCTAGCATCCTCTGTCCTCTCATTCATCCATGCTTCCTTATTAGATCCCAAAGTTTGTTTATATTTTACCTTTTGAATAAAATGCCTAATTTATATTCTAATTGCATATTTATGTTCTAGACGATAAATACTTTGAAATAAGACCAATTTTGAATATATTCTGACAACTTTTCAGGTTTGAATTTTGAAACATGATGAAACTTTATGTGACTTAGTAATACTTTGTGTATACATGCAACATAAAGTTTTCCGGAAAACCACGGTGAATTCTTCATACACGATAGTGTCAATTATTTTTCTATCTTTGATGAACCAAGATTGAAATACATTGAAATGAATTGTTTCAGAAATATTTTTCACTAGGTTTCATTAAGTTTTTTGAAGTTTCAGTAATCTTCAAAAATCAAATTTCAAATATTATTAAAATATATTCAATATTGGTCTTGTTACGAAACACTGTTCAGGAGGAACCTAAATATTCAAACGATCTTTAAATTAAATTTGAAAATTAGTATGACACAACGTGTAAAAAACTGAAAGAAGAGAGAATAAATTGACATAGACTGTGCAAAAAATTAGAGAGAGAAAGTGGGGTCATGCACGGTAGATACCGCATGCTAGAATCGTCACTTTGGGTGTGTGCAGGCCGGCCCTGAGATTTCGAGGTACCGGGGCAAAACTAAAACTCACACCCCTTAATTCAAGTATTATAAAAAAGTTTGTATATAAAAATACTATAACCATTCTAAAAAATATAACAATCGGTCGTCTCTTTGTATAGTTTTATCGTGGCAGTACACCGCATGTGCAATGAGGTATCATCGACCTCTCACTCATCGCATGTGCAATGATGAGTCATCTGGGAATGATCAAACGATACCAACCACCCAAAATCTTGCACCCGAACTTGTCAATTACCTTGGAATTCTTCTTTTGTCATCAAGCTACTATTTGAACTAAAATATTGATTTTTTAAATTCAAGTAGACCTTGAACAAATGGAAAGGAAATATTTTTTAGACCTAATCAATGCAAGATGGAATAAAAAGAAAAAGTGTTACTTTTTTTAGAACAAGAAAATGCGGTTACATCTCGTGCATAGAGTTTTTTTCTATTTTTAGATGCCTAGATTGTCTTTTAGGGAACATGTGTAGATTGGTTTTTAGGAAACAAGCGTAGGTTATGTGCTCTATTCCCTAGATTAGTGTTGCGATCATTTTGTAGCGCAGTAGCCACTCCACTCAGTTATCTCACTGCTAACCAAATGAAAGGCCTAGCCAAAATATCTTAACAGCCAGCCCTCTCGGACGTAACGATTTGTCCCAACTTCCACCTCTCCCTGAACAATACGAGAGAGACGAGGAAAAACTTGGTACATGTTTCTAATGGGCGCCTCCAGTAAAATGTTTTCTCCCCATCGCATATGTCGTACATAGATGGGGCCCCTTGGTCTCGCGGGCCCGGGAGCAGCCGCCCCTTCACACCCCCCTCAGGGCCGGCACTGGGTGTGTCGGAGGATGTAAATGTTTCAGTGAATTTGTGTTCAAGAAACCAGGATGTGAAGGACATTTCAGAGTGGAGCTAGGAGAGGCGATGAAGTGGGGCGCGTTTGAGGCGGATCTCGTGTTTTGTAATGGCCGGGCTTCTAAATTTTGGATGTTGGCTACTCAAAGCCCAGTTATGAAAGAAAGGCCCAAGTCGAATCTTTTTGGTGCTACTCCTTCTGATCCATAATAAGTACCGTCGCTGATTTAGTGCAAAGTTATACTAAGTCGGCGGCACCTATTATGCATCGGTGGGAGGTAGATTGTTGGACGTGCTAATGAATCAATATTTTTGGATCCAATGAGAGAGTTTGGATTGAATAATTAGAGAACACTAAGGGAATAAATTAGCCAACTCAGATGAATATTAAGAATATTAGTTACTAGTCTACCCCATACAAAACTAACAAAAAATACACCAATATTGTAGTAGGGGGCGATGGACGAAAAAAATTTGAGGTCTGGCAAACTAAAGCATAGAAAACACTAATGGAAAATACCAAATTTGTCTAGACACATTAATACCTTATATATGACTATAAGCATTATCACTTAGTACAATGGTAATAATAACATACTATTTAAAAAGAAGTGAAACCAACCAGCGTGCTACTGATTATGAAGCTTTAATGTCATCTCGAAGTTCCACACAATTGCAATACTCTACCTTGTTTTCTAGTCTCATCTCGAAGCTCCATGTGACACTCATACCGTCGGAAACGTATCTATGTACTTTGCACTTAGTTATGTTTATCCATGAATAATAACTTTTGTTATATTTATTAGGACTAACGTATTAATGGTCATAGAAGTCCTTATTTTCCACATTATTGTGTATAGATTGCATGAGTATTACAAGAATCACGAAGTAACCCCTTGTTGGAAAAAAAAATCAAAGTTTCTTAAAATCTGTCCGATCCCTACATGACCAGTGTTTAGAGATCACTCAGCTGCTTCTAGAAGATGACGTTGAATGGAAAAAATAAAACATGAAAGTCGTGGATTCTTTTTGTATATTCATTTTGCATATTTTAACATCCAAACGAGATCTTGTATGCGACAAGAAAGTCTCTACTGTGACGACAATAGTAGAGATTGTGTACACTAACAGGGTCTTCTCGTCGGCCGCAGCAGCACCGGCTCCATTCTCTGATGTGGCTGCGGCTGTAAGAGAAGACTTCACTAGCGTGATGCAGAGCATCATGAAAACATTATTATTGGTATGCAGGACTCTAGGTAGCTTAGGTGCAGCTAGATTTTGTACTCGTTCTATGGTGTGCTGTGTTATGGGCGTGAGATGCTCTACTAGTACAAATGTGGTGTGGTGGAGTTCGTAGTTTAAATAGGCGGCGGAGAGGCCAGGGTGGGTGGATGAGCATAAAGGAAGCGAATCAGAAACCATGAAGTTAGCGCAGTGCTTAGATCATGAGACAATGAAGGCCACTCGAGCGACTCAAACCCTGGTTCGATAAAGGCTCCCTACCGAAACCATTTTGGTGTCTGGTTCTATAGTTAGGATAAGTCATGAATCTGTTACTCTAGCTAACACGCTATTGTAACAATCAGCATCTAAGCAGGTTGAGGAAAGGACAGGCAGTCGGCCTGGAGAAAATGGCTTCTTGTGTACTTACAAAACATGTACTTCAAAAAAACAACTGAAAAGATCGACATCTAAACCAGAACTAAGCACAGAAACATCTTGCAGCACCGATGACCGATCGGTTGCTCGGTTGGTCGTGCTCTCGTCACAAGCCTCACAAGCTCATGGCAGCAAGTTTCCGAGGTTAATGTGGGGAACACTATTTAAGGCGCAAAAATGCCCCCATCTCAAAGGATTAGGCCCCGTTTGGAATGTCGTTTTTTAGCCAAAACCACCGGATTATACGGACCTCTCCTCCTTAACCTCTTTATAAAATAAAAACGACAGGACTAAAATACAATGATCCAAGCGAGGCCTTAGTGATTCATAGGAGGGAGTCGGACGTCACAGCAAAATTGCTCGTACTGCGCCTCATGGTGAGACGCCGCTAGCGCCGGCTCATAGCTGCAGCCAGCGAACCCTCTGAATGGGATACCACCCACCGAGACGCCACAGACAGCATAATCCTAACCGAAAATCCTGACGTTGCCCCCGGGCCCTGACACCATGGACATGGAGCGGGCCCGTGACATGTTCTTCACGAAGCGCCCGCCATAGCGACCACGACCGGAATGCCCGGCAAATTCCCCATGTCTCCCACACCCACGAATATATATGTTCTTTCTGTCTGCGATACTACGCGTATGATCAATATGCATGAGTACGGTTTTCCTACCACAACGCATCCAACGCTGGTCATGTATGCAGCTGGGAGAATGGATGGTTCGTACAAATACCGGACAGCTTTTGTCATATGTATAGCAGCGTTCTTCCGTCTGCCACTGTCTATCGCGCCCTGGCAGCTGCTGTCCCTGTTCGGGCCGGCACAACCTACGCCGTCTGCACGAGGCACTTAGACAGAGCACGAGTAGGAAGAGGACAGTGCCAGAGCATTTCTTCGGTGTTGCTGAACTATCTCTATTATCTTCTCTGTTGTGATGTGTGTTGTGTTGTGCGAGTCATATGCTTCTGCTGATGCCCCTTGTGTGGTGGAGTCTGCGGTTTAAATAGGTTGCGATGAGGAACAAGTACGATGGGGTGGTCGGGGGAGGTGGGGTGTGTAAATGCTTCAGTGAATTTGAGTTTAAGAGATCAGTACGGGAAGCAAATTGGTAGGCGAGGCGTTGAATTTTGGGAGCGCGCGAGGCGAAGCTCGTGCTTTGTAAAAGGAGGGCTCCTAAATTCTGGACATGAGCTCCTCAAAGCCCAGTTAAGAAGGAAAGGCCCAGGTCCATTCTTTTTGGTCCTACTCTATATAGTAGACTTTTAGATGTGCTAAAAGAATCCATATTGTTGGACCCAGTCAGAGAGTGTTTGAAGTGAAACATTAGGGAAAACATAGGGAATAAATTAGGCAATTCAGATGAGTATTTACATATTCTCAAAAAAAAAGATGAATATTTACATTTTTTAATTACTCGTCTACTCCAGACTTCACTACCCAAAATTACACCAATACGGTAGGGGATGATGGGCGGAAAAAAATTTAGGTCGGGCGAACTAAAGCATAGAAAAAGACTAATGCAAAATATCAAAGTTGGCTAACACATTAATACTTTATATATATGACTAAGCATTATCACTTAGTGGGTGGAATCTAGTCAATATATGTATCTAGGTTGTTGAATCTAGTGACGAAGAACAAAAGGTGTAAATTTGGCAATACACTTGGAATATTTGAACACTATTCACTCATCTCTCGAAATAACAGTATTAATGAAAATACGAAAAAATTACTGGAGACAGGGCTCACCCCCGTGACACTGTATTAAGCTGAAATTAGAAGAAACCAAAGGTGGAATTTAGGCAATCTAATTTGGAATGTTTCAAACATTAGTCACTTAGAAATTTAAAATAACACTAATCTAAAAGTTATGTGGTTTAATTGTAGGCGCTAAGGCACTCATCGATCTAAAATAACAGTACTACAGAAGTCACAACTTTATTGTAGGGGCCTGGGCTAACCTTCAAACCAATTAAAGCTACGCACCTAGCTATGGTTAGAATCAAAGATTGGAAAATTCGGCTTCTAAAAATAGGAAGATAAGTTTCAAACACATGTAGCATTTGGCAAAACTTAGAACCAAAAACATCACAAAATTGGAAATTTAGGTGAATTACAGCAAGTTGTGACCTTAGGGTTTCACCCTTATCATATCCTCTTGGATGCACTTTGTTGAATGGTTCTTGATGGACATGTGAAGTCCATGCATATTTGTGTGCTTCAAAATGAGGTTGATTTCCAAGTTTGTTTGAAATTTCAGTTGTAACACATATTTATATATAGACGATAAATTTTGAAATCATATATGGAGCAACATCCAATTCAAATACACACTGAAGAGACCTTTACACTTGATGGTATAAAGTTGATCTCTTCACTAATAGAACATTACTATTAGCCTCTAGATCCCGTGTTAGAAGATGTACAAGAATCCGCCAAACAAAAACCGCAATATTTGTTGTCTTATCTTGAGGTATTCCATGTGTGGCACAACGATCATGTGCTATATGTAGTAATATTTGCCTCCGGGATACTAAAGATGACACTAGTAAATAGCATGCTCCGAACCTGTACATATGTTCAAAGTAATAGATGATCAAAATTGATATAAATTAAACAAGCAAGTCATGGTGCAGAACTACCCATAATCAAGGCAATAAATGATATGCATCCATATTACTACACAATTTTACCGTTTTCCCCTCCCACAAAAACCCATATTACTGCACAATTGCCATCCTACACGTATGTGTTGGTTCCGTGTTCTTTTTTCGGTCTCATCCCCTCAAGCGATCCCCTCCCCGATGCTCGTTCGGCCGAGCACTTGATCCGCCGCAAAATATGGTCCTCCCTCGCCGCCGCTTCTTGTGCCACGTGGCCTATATATCGCGCTCCGAAGCGGCCTTCCCTGGCGAGGAGGAAGGTGGGATGCCGGACGGTGCACGAGAGGGCAATGTTCGTCCGCGGCGAGCTGCGTCTAGAAGGTGCGCGTGGGTGGTGCCGCTAAATGAAGACGCAACATGGACGCAAACCTATCGCTATCCACCGGAGAGAGCGCAGGACCGCATGACCCAATACGAGCGTCCTAGCTAACTAGACCACCAGGACGGCTCAGCTACCCCGGCGCCGTCCCCGCTGGCTACCTGGAAGGCTGCCCGGACGCGGCGCGTACGGGATATGGCCAGCGCCACCACATCTTCAGACACTCCCGACACTACACCTGACCCCGCTCACGATGCTGGCGACGCGAGTGAGGACACGTACTGGCGCCATTGTCGCCAATTCACCTGCGGTAGCCGCCACCCACGGTTGGGAGTGCCGGCAGGTTCCCCATGCCTCTCACACCCACGAACAGGATCTTCTCGTCAGCCGCACCTGCACCAGCTCCATTTTCTGAGGTAGCTGCGTGTGGAAGAGAAGACTTCCCTAGCGCGGTGCAGAGCAGCGTGCCAACAGTATTAGCATATTGCGGTTTTTCATCAATTAGTTGGTCATCAAATCGTGAGCCTTGATCCTCCCCAAATCGCTGGTCAACCTCCCTCCAAACTCTAATTGGATTAGGTTTTTCATCAATTCAGTGCGAGGAATCCAATTCTACATTGATCTAGTGATGGTAAAGTAGTTGCTCTGTCTGCCGAAACAACTTTGCTTGTGCCTTGCCGGCCGTAATTTTAGTTTATATTCTATCCCATAGGATTCCATGGAGATAGATCTTGTGCCCAACCCAGGTTTTTTTTTGGGCCTGCTTAACAGTGTACAGAATCCTTGGAATCCAGATATTAATCTTCTTTTTGCGGGGATCCAGATATTAATCTGTAAGTAATCAACTATCTGGCACTGATCCGAAATTAGCATATTGCAGACTCTGTAATAAGGTTTTGTTAGTCCGATGTGTACTGAAATACAAGTTTAATACGTCTCCAAATCATTGCTTAAAATTGTTCTTTACAATTACATAAAGCATCTTTGCAATCACCATTTATTAAGATATTTACTGTTTGTTTCTTAATTTTATCAACTAGAGAGATATGGACTAGTCCACTGGATGGGGAATGTCCAAGCCCAGATGGTAATAAAAGTTGTGATCTAAATGAGGTTCAGTACCTAAATTTTGTTATTTGTAAGGGAATCCACTAAACATCGGGCAACATAATTTGCTTTTGTAGCAGGGCAATTATGATCTCCACCAAGGGGTGATGTTGCGTTGCCGAGCATACAACAAATCTTGATTTATCTCCATGTGATGCTCTGTTGCTCTTGTATATAAGTATATCTAACTAATCCGGCGCATTAATATAGATCTCATGTTATGAATACGAACCTTAACCTGAAAACCAAAGCCATTATATGTGTACTACATGTTCACAACCGTGCCAACCACATCTGACTGGTGTTCACAACCGTGCCAAACCACTACATGTAGGTCAATGATAACCAAAAAAGAACATTTGATATTTCTTTTGGACTTTATCTTAAGAAACATTTTATCCTTAAGGAAATCAAATGTGAAATATTATCATAGATGTACCTCAAATGAACATTTCATAGTAGGTAGATCTCATAAAAGAACCAAAATTTACGATGATCAATAGATTTAGATATTTTATAAAAAATATAATCAGCAGTCCAAATCTGATCCACTCAAGAGGTACATGAATTAACCAATGCAACATATATCATAAACTTATGATGTGTAGATGATATGTGACACCTAGGAGGAGCAAGAAAGTAGCTTCGCTCTACGGTGCAAAGAGGAAGCTACTAAAGATTATTGACCCCTTGAGACATAATCTGTCAGCGTGATGGGTTGGAAAATATATTACATGCTTTAAGAAACGCAGCAATACTAACAATGATGTGCAAGCTATACCACTCAAGCTAGTGTATTGCATTATACAACAAATACATATGAAAATACATGTATAAGCAAGGAGGATGTGATATAGATAGTCAATATTTTCTAGCTTTGATTCAAATTATAAGATAATTTGTATATATTATAGTTAACCTCTATAAATTTATTGGACATAAATTGATTGATAAATGAGAAAATTGATTAACATATATTCACATAGTATCTTATATTTCTAACCATGATTTTACACTTTGAAAAATATCGTCCATGTATAATCGTACAACACAATGTGTACTACTTACTAACAAATCTAACAATGGTAGAAAGTCTTAAAATGATGTAAGCCAGAACGGGACTACATAAATTTGTTTATTTGCATTTATCCTTTTGAGCATAGTATTTGATGAACTAGAGAGGCATATCTTGATTACTACACATAAAGTACATACGTCACAACTGATCTACCTTATTTTATTATAGTAGACATATAGTTGTGCCTTGCAGGGATAATGGACCATAGTTGATTCGTTCTCTTAACTATTCATAAACAACCCTTCACATTATTTGACTGAACCCTTATTATTAGTTGTATTAAAATATACACATCTTTTTTGACAAGTTAAAAAATATATACATTTTCTTTAGTGTACATATAATGAGTAACAATTTAAGTTCCAACTTAGAATACTGTGAAGGAGATATACCCTAGAGGCAAATAATAAATAGATTTTTATTGTCATATCTCAATTAGTTTATAATAGTTTCAAATTATGCTATAACTCTACCAAGTAGAAACATTGGTATATGTGTGGTATGAAACAACCAAGTCCCTAGTAGCCTCTATTCATACTAGTTCGTTGGTCATGAGGATGATCTGGATTTCAAGATCATGGACATTTATGTCAATTGACAACGAGGTCATATCATTGGAGAATGATGTGATTGGACATTCCTCGAAGGATTGCGACACGATCAAGTCATATAGTTCATTGTTGCAACAACTATAGACTTCTTTTCCTTAGACCGTGAGCTCATATTACTCACTGTTTCCCAATGCTGCTTTGACTGCATTAGACGTCATCTGGTAATACGGTGACAATAATGGTATATGTTGGGTATTCCAAAGAACAATAGATGCATGTAACTCAAGACCAGGATTTATTCACCCACATGACGGGTAAAGATACATACGGCCGGCTTGGTGAGATTATATCCATAAATGTTGTAACATGTGACTTGGTCACGGGGATGATATATCACGGTAACAAGTAAACAAGAACTTGTTGTTAACGGGATTAAACAAGGTATGTGATACCTATGATCGGATCTCGGACAAGTCGTATCAAGAAACAAAAAGAAATTGGATGCTACATTTACCGGTTCAAACGACATTGTCATCAGGAATGCATAGGGGTCACATGGGCATCCCTGGTCCCTGGTTGATCATTGATATAGATCATGTCTAGAGCATTGCCGAGCCATGAGAGGATACACTTAAGGGTACGATGAGAGCCATCATTCGTCAGATGGAATCACATTATAGAAAGAGAAAGCCGGAATTGTTCCGTAGAGAGATCCGAAGTTGTTCGGAGAAAGAGTAAAGGAAAAAACCAGAAAAGTGTTTTCGAATAAATGGGAATTTAAATATAAATTTATTATATATTAATTATGAATTAATATATTCTAAATAATATTTAAATTAAGATTTATAAAAGCAACTTTCATATTAGGCCAAATCCCAGAGGGAAAAGGCCTAGAAGTAAAGCTGCCTTATTTGCCGCTGTGGGCCAGGCGGCCCACTTAGGGCGAGCGCTGACGGACAGCTGGCCACGCGGGCGGCGGATAACTGCGCGCCGCGCGGGGCCGCGGCGCTATGCCCACCCGGGCAGCACACAGCGAGGTGGGCCGACGCGCCGAGGCCGGCCCAGGCAGGGCAGCCGCGCCAAGGAGGCCGTTGGAGCGCGCGTGGGCCGCGAGGTGGGCAGCCGGCCCACCCGGGCTGCTCGCTGCTGGCTGCCTCCAGGCGGGTGACTGGCAGGCGTGGGGTGGGCCACGCCAAGGCCCACCCGGCCGGCCCCTCCCAGGCTGCTGTCTGCTGCTGCTCCTCTTGGCTTGTTGGGATGATTTGAAAAGGCACAACCGGCCAGGACGAAATTCCTGCTGATTTTTCCTTTACTAATAGTCCCACATGGCTAACCTAATGGGGAGGACACACCCCCTTCGCCTATATAAAGGGGTGCCCATGGGTGAGACGAGACACACCAATATTTGGAGAAGTCCTTTGGTTGACTTTCTTCTTCCCTCTCTCTCTATACCTTATGACCATGGCTCCAAGTCTGGCAGGTCAACGAGGCACACCTGCAGACGCTGCTTGTGCAGGATTCCTAACGGATATCAACTTCCACACTCTCGGCGGGATCGGGGAGACAGAGGTCTCATCTTACACCGGATGTGTACGAAGACACGAGGCGCAACACTTGGGGCGCTTAAATGTTGTGAGCCGGAGCTGTTGCACGATGAAGAAGGAGCAAGGGGTGACCTGTGAGGAGCTTTGCGACCTTGAGGTCGGCTACGAGTATGACTACATCAACCACGTTTCCCTCGGAACTTTAACCGCGTACGGTCTACAAGGGTATGTATTCTATATGCTCGGCCGTTACCGCATTACTACATAGATAGATCCTAGGCAGTTTAGGGCGTTCCAACGTAGAATTTTTTTGTTTTCTGCTGCGGATCCCCTTCATACTGATATATAGAAAATATAGGTTAGATCATCATGTGATCTTTAATTTTAGGTTCTAAGATAATATCATGTAAAAGGGACCCATATATCCATTTCCAAAAAAAAGGGACCCATATATCCAGTAGTCTTCTCTTAGAAACACCTAGAAAACTTAGACACCCGGACACCACTTCCATATCCACACATCACCTACTGGAGATGGGAGTTGCAGAACTTAAAGATTGATGAATCACTACAATTGCCTCATTATTGAGTATTGACTAGAACCTTGCCCACACCTAAACAATATTCTGCCTTAGTGAGAAACATAGATTTGCATAGATCCCTGGTGGTTTGAGAGTATAAATCCTAACACAACCACATATAGGTTCTCATCGGCAGTGGTGTGGTGTTTTAGAAATTCTTCAAAAGTTTATAGGCCACATTAAAAAATTATCACTTGATATTTTATTCAGAATAATATTATGATGACTCCAATTTATTTACTTCAGTTTATTCATTATTATGCTTGAAGTTATAAATATATTTCTACAATTCTTTTTACGGATTAAAGATGCTTCCCTCGCATTTGCTAGGGGCACTGTGCTAGTTATATACTAAAAGAAATATATGGTTTTCTCGAACAACTAAAGGTAATGCCCTCACATTTACCAACGACACTGTATGTTCTTTCGACTTGTATTCTAGGAGGTCGTGTTTACTTTTTCATCATAAACGTTATGGTATGTATGGCTCTGTTTCGTCGAGCAATGTTTGTTTTTGATATTGTTGGTATCCACATTTGATCTAGTCATTTGTGGCGCCTCTCACATATGTTGATTCAGGACACACATTCTTAAGGCATGCATGCATGAATTTTTAGCTCTCTCTCTCTTAAGCATAATGAGTTACGCAAATCGATGTGGTCCTATTATGAAAGCACGCAAAGGAGACAAACTTCTATTAGATAATGTTTTATTATGAAATGGTATTTGTATTCATGTGGGCCATACATGATCTCATTTTGATGACTAAATAAATGTATTATCATTTCGAGATATTATGTATCACATTGCTCCATTTTTGTGATCAAACTATCCGATCCATGTTAGTACATGTATTCGATTTACACTGTACTTGTGATCAATATTTTTTGTTTGCACGAGCATCCAATATGGATTCCTGAAGGGGTTCCGTAGCAGAAAACAAAAAAAATTCTCACAACGATATCACCATAGCCAAGATCTAGTTTATGCAGATGTAAGAGCATCTCTAGTGGCTTGTCTATATTTGATAGTCTACACCTTCACATAGTTAATGGTGTAAAAAGATTCATTTTTACACGACTTTAGTTTTCTAGTGGATAGTCTAAATTTGATAGTCTATATGTCCATCTGCACACAAATAGTCAATATATATAGCAAATCAGTACAACAAATGCTCTAATTTGGCGCGGGAGCGAGCTCGCGAGCGACCAACTTTGCTTTAGACAACGAGTAGCTAGTTTGGAGGATGTCTAAATTTTAGACCACCGGATACACAAGCCACTGGAGGCATTTTTTGGTCCATGATGGTCTATATTTAGCTTAGACTACCGGATACACTAGCCACTATAGATGCTCTAAGGTAACAGAGATTCGGTGTTCATACCCTTGAAGACCGACAACCATTGATGTTCTCACGAACACCTATGATTAGTCATACGGTGACGCTAACCTCAAGGTCGTGCATACGTACAAGCAACAAATGACACAACTGGGAGGACCTACGCAGTTCTAGATGTGTCCGATATAGACGACATCCCCCTAGATTTTGTCCAGCCAAGCAGCGGAACAATAATTTAAACCATGTAGGCTTGTTCCAATATTATAGAACCACATGTAAGGGACAGAGAGGGGGAGAGAGGGAGATATGAAAAGCCAATTCGGATGAATGAGGAGAGGGCATAGAGCTCACATGGTACATGATTATTGCAATATTTAAAATTTTAGATGATACTATCTGCAAAGAATAGCAATTTAAGGCATAATCACTCAGGATAATAAGACACCTCGGAAGAAACGTTTAGTATGTAGGTCCTGAAGACATGTTGCATGTGCCATACACTACGGGAAAATTTGGCGCTGCCGTGCACTAGACCTTTGCCGTGTGCCAATGCACGGCAAAGACATCTTTGCCGTGTAATCAAATAGCACGACGCATGGCAAAGAAGTGTCACACGGCGGCACGGTACAGGATACACGGCAGAGAAACCCCTCACGGCAAAGCCCAGAAATAACACACGGCAAAGAAACTGTCCACGGCAAAGGCCAAAAAAGACCCATGGCAAAGAAATCGCACGGCACACCATCTCGTGGGGCCTACCATTTCGGCGCAGTTCACGGGTCGTGCTAACGGCAGGG
Source organism: Avena insularis (assembly GCA_023614405.1). Lineage (NCBI taxonomy): Eukaryota > Viridiplantae > Streptophyta > Magnoliopsida > Poales > Poaceae > Avena > Avena insularis. Next base: position 26,639,110 of record CM042696.1, on the reverse strand, counting down.
CTTTGCCGTGTGCCTCACCGTCACACACGACAAAGTTTTAAATTATAAATTGTTTTTTCCGGGCAAAAATTTCTCGCCATTTATTTTATTGGACTTGCGTAATATTCCCGCTTGGTTAATTCAATGAGGAACGTAATATTCCCGCTTTGCCGTGTGTCTCACCGTTCTTTGCCGTGCACCCTACACGGCAAAGGCTTCTTTGTCGTGCATAGTGCACGGCAAAGTCCTGTTTTCCCCCATTTCCCCCCTTTTTTGTCTCCATTTTCTTTTAGCACATATTTTTTATCAAATATCATCCATATTGTATCTATGGACACTTTAATTATATGGTTTGGTCATCCCACATTAATTATGTGGTTTTTTGAGATTCCGACGCTCCAGCGACAGTCTCCCATCGAAACCCTAGTCTGCGAGGCATCCGGAGATATACCCCATAGTTTTCTCGGCACGAGGTTCCACCAATATACTTTTTTGTTTGTTAAGGTATGTTTAGGCCATATATACAAGGAAAACCAATATTGTGGCTTTGTGGCACATCCTAGCCACCGGTATACCAGTAGCGGGATATTTTCATCTAGAGTTCCAGGAATCTGCTAAGTGTTATCGTTCGAATGTGAAAAAGGTCATACCGGGGAGCTATGTATTCTATCTATGGGACTTCCACAATACTTTCACATGTATCCTAGGTAAAATGCAAGTTTTATAGGTTCACGTGCAAGGTTTCACATTGTTTGCATCGTTTTTTGAATTTTTTTATGCCCGTTTCAAACCATCGTCAAACTTTCTCGAACGACGGGCATGAAGATTCTTAGCTCGGGGCTGAGCCTCGCTAAAATTGCATCAGATCACTGAATAAATATCATATTATGAGTCTAAAAATTATTTTTGCAAAAAATCATGAGCATTAGATCATGTACCAGTAGTCAAACCGGACCCAGTTCTTGACGATTCGGCAAGTGTCTTTTTCACCAGGGGTGAATGGAAAGGTTTGAGATCTCCCGGTTGGGACATTTTCCATGTAAGGTGGTCTAGTATTTTTAAAAAATGGGGTGGTAGCATTTGGAATTAGCCATTTGGTGGTTGCTTTACAAAATCCCCTTTTTGTGCTCGGAAAATGGAAAAGGACTTTTTCGTGCAAAGAAAAGGAAAGATTTCTCCTGCAACATTATTTTCCATCCCATGATGCACATGCATGCATAATATGGGCACATTATCACAAACTATGCCTTGAATCTAACCATAACATTGGTCATTTGACCCGAAAGTCAGGAAACCTCAAATGAGATAGGTCATTTTGTGAAGGTTTTTTTGAGACATAATCAATATATCAAGTTTGACATTTTTCTTCTAACTATGTCACATAATATAACACCACGCGAATGTTTTTCATTGTTTGGATCGTTTTTGAATTTTTTTATACCATTTCAAACCATTGTCAAACTTTCTCGAATGACTTGCATGAAGATTCTTAGTTCGAGGCCGAGCCTCGCTAAACTTGCATTAGATCTCTGAAGAAACATCATATTGTGAGTCTAAAAAGGATTTTTGCAAAAAAACATGAGCATTAGATTATGTACTTGTAGTTCAAACCGGGCCCAATTTCTACCGATTTGGCAGGAATTTGTCTTTTTCACCAGGGGTGAATGGAAAGGTTTGAGATCTCCAGGTTGGGACATTTTTCATGTAAGGTGGTATATTATTTTAAAAAATAGGGTGGTAGCATTTAGAATTAGCCATTTTGGTGGTTGCTTCACAAAATCCTCCCTTTTTTGCGCTCGGAAAATGGAAAAGGACTTTTCCGTGCGAAAAAAAGGAAAACTTTATCCTGCAACATTGTTTGCCATCCCATGATGCACATGCATGCACAATATGGGCACATTATTACAAACTATGCCTTTATTATAGCCATAACATTGGTCATTTGACGTGAAAGTTAGGAAACCTCGAATGAGATAGGTCATTTTGTGAAGGTTTTTTTGAGAGATAATCAATATACCAAGTTTAACATTTTTTCTTCTAACTATGTCACATAATATGACACCACGCGAATGTTTCGCATTGTTTGGATCATTTTTGAATTTTTTATGCCCATATCAAACCATCGTCAAACTTTCTCGAACGACGGGCATGAAGATTCTTAGCTTGGGGATGAGCCTCGCAAAACTTGCATTAGATCTCTGAAGAAATATCATATTGTGAGTCTAAAAATGATTTTTGCAAAAAATCATGAGCATTAGATCATGTACTTGTAGTTCAAACCGGACCCAATTCCTACCGATTTGGTGAGAATTTATCTTTTTTATCAGGGGTAAATGGAAAGGTTTGAGATCTCCCGGTTGGTACATTGTCCATGTAAGGTGGTCTAGTATTTTTTAAAAATAGGGTGGTAGTATTTGTAATTATCCATTTGGTGGCTGCTTCCCAAAATCCCCTTTTTGGGCTGAAAAATGGAAAAAGGCTTTTCCGTGCGAAGAGAAGGAAACTTTCTTCTGAAACATTGTTCGCCATCTCATGATGCACATGCATGCACAGATGGGCATATTATCACAAACTATGCTTTGATTCTAGCCATAACATTGGTCATTTGATCCGAAAGCCAGGAAACCTCGAATGAGATAGGTCATTTTGTGAAGGTTTTTTTGAGACATAATCAATATACCAAGTTTAACATTTTTTCTTCTAACTATGTCACATAATATGAGACCACGTGAAGGTTTCACATTGTTTGGATCGTTTTTGAATTTTTTTATGCTCGTTTCAAACCATTGTCAAACTTTCTCGAACAACGGGCATGAAGATTCTTAGCTCAGGACTGATCATCGCTAAACTTCTATTGAATCCCTAAATAAACAGCATATTCTGAGTCTAAAAATGATTTTTGTAAAAAATCATGAGCATTAGGTCATGTGCCTGTAGTTCAAACCGGACCCACTTTCTACCGATTCTGCGAGCGTTTATCTTTTTATCAGGGGTGGATGAAAAGATTGGGACATTGTCCATGTAAGGTGGTCTACTATTTTTAGAAAATGGGATGATAGCATTTTGAATTAGACATTTAATGGTTGCTACACTACGGGTTTAGGGTTTAGAGCACGGCCAGAGGCGACCATAGAAAGTCAAATTTTTGTGCGGCGAAATAGAAAAATTTCTTCAACAACAATTCTTGCCATCCAAATACACACACGTGTGTGCAAGTTTTCCATTTTTTGATTTATTTTGAATTTTTTACGGCTAGTCAAACTATGGCCAAATCTGCACCAAAGAAACACACATCAAGCCAATCAGAGAAGAGAAAACAGCATCACACGGATCACCCCACCGAAATTAATCTTGTCCCTCCATTCTAGCATGATCCAACCGTCCACACCTCCTTTCTCTCTCCTTATCCATCCTCTCTCTCCTTACTCCACCCACGTACACCCATCTCCTGCACCCATCGCTTGGCCCCTCTGCACGCAGCGCAGAGCTCCTGCATTGGGCGAGCGCCAGCGGCTCATCGCAGAAGGCGAGCAGCGGCCAAGCGGCAGCGGCTCAACGGCGCACGAGGCCACCGCGGAAGGCGCACGGCCCCTCCGCACGTAGCGCAGCCCTCCTGTATTGGGCGAGCGGCAGCGGCTCATAGCAGCAGGTCAGCGGCATCGGGCGAGCAGCGGGCGAGCGGCAGCGGCTCGAGGGTGCACGGGGCCATGGCGGACGGCGCACGGGGCCACGACGGCTCGACGGCGGACGACATACTCAACGACGCACGGCAGCAGCTCGACGGGGCCATGGCGACTCGACGACGCACATCATACGACGACCGGGGCCACGACGACTCGATGACGCGTGGTGGCGGCTCGCCCTGCCTCCTCCCCACCACCGGCCGGCTCGCCCCAGTGACGAGCTCCGCTCCCTCCTCCAACGCATGATACCCAGCACCTCCTGTCCATTCCCCTCCCTCGGCAGCGCCACATCCCCCTAGCCCGTCGTTTGCCAGCCTGACGCCCCCAGACAACAGCCGTGTGTGTCTCCGCCCCTGACCATGTGCGTCGATGGTCCCTGGCCGCATCGACCTAGTACATGGCATCGATGGTGGCATTTTACGCCGTTGTTTTTTTATTTCGAAAGAATTTCTTTGCTGTGTATTTGTATAAAGCGCACGGCAAAGATTTGGCATAAAAGCGCACGGCAAAGGCTCGGTCGAAAAACGCACGGCAAAGAGGAGTAGCACGGCAAAGAATACCTGGGACCCACTGTCACGGCGCCGTCAGGGAGAGAGGGCGTCGTCAAGTATCTTTTGTGTGCCGTGTGTGCTTGGCGGCACACGGCAAAGGCTTTGCCGTGTATGGTACACGGCAAAGGACTCTTTGCCGGCCTGATCTTTGCCGTGCAGTCTTTGCCGTGTAGTGTCGCACGGCAAAGACTTTGCCGTGTCTTTTCGAGGCTTTGCCGTGTATTATCTGCTACACGGCAAAGAACAAAATTCCTGTAGTGATACTCCTTATTTACAACCACTACCACCAAACATAATCTAGCAGGGTACTAATAACAGACAAAGTGCAGTAAGAAAATGAAGTTGTTTAGAACAAGGTTCTAGAGCGTTGAAAGTGCAGCTCTGCTCGTCATCCTCACACAGTTAAGTTTCGTCTGGCTCCATGGTGCATGTCCTGTGGAATCTACAGATACCGATGCAACTGGTCAATCTCAGGAAGATTATTGACTAAAGGCTTTAAGGAAAGTCTTGATCTCAAATGGATAAAACAAAAGCACAACTGAATTCAATACGAAAAAATATGGAAGTAACAAATATATATAGACCGGAAACATGAAAATGATAACCACGGTATGCATAAAAACCACGGTATGCATAAAACTGGTAAATGAGTTTGTTGTTACATATCCTATGCCCTGCATATGGCTCGGCAGAGAAAAACAATTCAGTGGTTGCATTAAATACCTAGACTTGGACGGACACAGTCAATGTTGCAGCATGCCAAACAAGACAAACACTTAAATAAGACAAACAAATAACTAGTTTCTCCCTCCAGATCTATTAAGGCTTTAACCACAACTAGATTCTCCAAGAGCATGGGTAACTACTATTCACCTACCAGCAGACTGTTTTATCCAACAACAATGGAACCGATAGAAAATTATGCAGATATCACTAAAGTACATTCACAGATCAGTGGATCACACACAAGTACTGGAAAAATGCAATAGCTAAATTGTGTTTAGTTAGTTTAGCATAATGTATATCCTATGCAACAAATATAACTGTTCAGTTGTACATAGAATTATTATTGCAACAAATATAACTGTGAATATTGAAATATGTCACATATCTACTTAATCAATTCGGAATCATTAGAATGTCTTGTGCTGCCATAGTACAATCAGTATTAGTAATCAAACTTTTTTGTGAAAAATACCCGAATCCTTGTACTACTACTCTACCAATCAGAATTTTCATTTCCATTCTACCTCTAGTTTTGGAATTAGAACCACATGATCAATATTCACAACTATTTGTAGAACAATTTACATATATGATGATTCAATCTCTAGGGAAAGGATATTATCTGCAGGCTCCGGGCCTCTAGGTACACCTTTCTCCATTCATTCCATAGCTCCATGGAACTGTGGTACCATTACCCAGTAAGTATAAATTCAAGTTACCGAATAACATGACAAGGTTGTGCAACTATGAGCTATCTAGATTTATTGAGCTACTGCTATTACTAGTGCTCCAAAGGCTAAAGGGCATCACTTCGTGGGAACTTTGTTTTGGGTATTATACCTAATTTGGCATACTCATATAATAATTCAGAAGACAATAAACCACCAAAATATAAACCGTGTTAATTTTAGAAGATTTTTTCAAAAGATAATGAAGACGCATCCACATATAAAATTTAATATTTAGCACTTCCGACATAATAAAGACGACACCCTTGCATTTGCGAGGGCCACCGCGCTAGTTATTTTAAAAAGACAACATGATTGGAATTCATATCTAATGATGAATTATAGCTAGTTCATAACAAGATTTGTTATAAATTTCAGCATGACCATTTTTTATTTTCATATTTGGGAATTCAGATTTGAACAACACAATAAGATGAGTTTCTAACTCATGTACACTCATATATCACAATCACAACTTTAACGGAAAGAGCATATATATGTGTATTTTACTTTAACAACTCGTGTTGTGCGGCTTGGTGAAGGATCTCACCGCTCTAATACCATGTAGAGGTGTAAGAGAGGGAGGATTGACGGTAATGTGGTGGATTTACTATTGAGCCTCTCGGACAAGTATATATAGACGAATACAAGGATCAATTTGAAGTAGAAGATAAGAAACAAATCCTATCTCTAACTAATTTTACATTGACTAAATATATACTCTAACACGCGGTAAGATCCTAGGTATTTTAAGCAGTCGTGTTGTTGGCCTTGTAGACATAGCATGCATGTACGTCGAGTGGTTAGTACAAGCAACCTATAAATTTGTTTGATATTGCCTACAGTTAACGGATATTAGCTAGCACACCGACACACATAATATGAACAGGAGTCGGGAACAATTAGCACACCACGGGAAAAACATGATCGGCTTACCATTAGCTGCTAGCTAGTCTAATAGAGTAGGTAGTTCAGACGACCAGACATACCCGCATACAAGGCCATTCGGGTTCGGTGTAGGGCCTCTGCTAGCCAACCCTTGCAATGAGACTCGGCCAGCATAGAAGTCTGTTCTAACGGTCCCTACTGGGCTGCCCTACACAGCGCCGAAGTCACCGGAGCCATAGTTTCCGAAGCCCTCACCGTAAGCGGTGCCAACCACCGGGGAGCCTGGCAACTCCTGCACGCCTCCCATCCCTCTCGAAATAGGCTTTCGCCCCGCTTTATAAATAAAGCAACCGTCCATCACAAATATCACAGTACAAAGACACACACACCACAAGCTGGGGCCACAGCACAAGACGGCCCAACTCGGACACCACCCAACGAAGAAAAGGAAGAGCGCCTCGCCAAGGGAGAGGACGCCGAGGACACTAAGGCGAGCTACGCGGGAGCCACTGAGCCGCCCCCAAGAGACGGTGAAGGGTCGCGTCCAACCTCGCCTTGTCCCGCTGTCTACACAACGGGTACCAGAGCTGCAGAGAAGCCAGAAAGTGAAACACCGAGTCAGACGAACGCCTAGGGAGAATCTTCTCAATAACCATCTTATTCCTGATGTTCCAGAGGGACCACGACATGGCCGCGAACACAAGCCAGAAGAGTCGACGACCCTTCCCAGCTCGGTTTGCTTGGGTTTCTAGGAATTCACCGAGATCTTGGGCCAGCCAATCCGGGCCCAACGCCTCTCTGGTGAAACTCCACAGAAACCGGGCCGCGGGACAGGTGAACAATATGTGGGTGCCCGTTTCAGGGACCCCACATAATGGACATAATCCGTCCCCCGGCCCATGTCGCTTGGCCACCTCCACTCCCGAGGGGAGCCTATCGCGTAAAAGTTGCCAAACAAAGATTTTTGTCTTCAGCAGGAGCGGTGCTTTCCAGAGGTGCTTGGTCCAGGGGAGAGAGTCCTGGCCAAAGAGGGCCCTATAAGCTGAGCCAACCGAGAAAGATCCAGACGGAGAGAGAGTCCATGAGACGCTATCGGGACCACTAGCCAAGGAGGCCGGGAGCTCCGCCCTGAGTTCCCTCCATGCTACCGTTTCCTCCGGGCCGAAGGTACGACGGAACGAGATGTTCCATGTACCTCCCAAAGCCGCGTTGGATACCCGTAGCGCTGGGTCGGAACAGATGGCGAAGAGACTCGGGAAGGCCTCCTGCAGCGGGCCCTCACGGAGCCAGGGGTCGAGCCAGAACATGGTCCCCTCTCCATTCCCAATGGAGAAGGAGATACCATGCCTGATCTCACGCTTGATCTCCTGAATGGAATGCCAGAATTGGGACCCCTCGCTACGATCACAGTCCAGAAGGGGCCGACCGCAGGTATTTGGCCTTGATGAGCTTGAGCCACAGACCGCCATCATCACGCAAGATGCGCCAAACCCATCTAAGCATAAGGGCCTTGTTGAACTGGCGGGATGCAAGGATTCCTATGCCCCCAACCTCCTTGGGGGCGCAGATGTCCGCCCACTTGACCATGTGGTATTTTTGGCGGCCCAAAGAGTCTTGCCAGAAGAACCTCGACAACTCCTTGTCAAATGTCCCATGTACTCCTTCGGGGAGGAGGTACATGCCCATCATATACATGGGCAGGCTAGACAGGCAAGAGTCGATCAGGACAGTCTTGCTCCCCTTAGAGGTAAATCTGCCACGCCAAGGTTCGGATCTCGAGCGCACCCTATCCGCGAGCGGGTCCAGGTCCCTGATAAGGATCCTGGTGTCGCGGATCGGCATCCCCAGGTAGGTAATGGGGAAGGAGGCGAGCCGATAGTTGAAACTGTCCGCTATCCTCCGTTGCTCGTCCTGAGAGAACCCAAGTGCGATGATCTCGCTCTTATCAAAATTGATACGGAGGCCAGACATTTCCTGGAAGCAAAGGAGTAGGAATTTGAGGTTTGCAATGTCCAGCGCCGAGCCTTCAATCATGATCATCGTGTCGTCTGCGTACTGGAGCTGGGTGATGCCGCCCCCTGGGATAAGGTGGCCTACCACCCCCGAGATGTGGCCGGCCGCCTTCGCTCTCTCAAGCATTTCCGCGAGGGCATCAACGACAGCGTTGAAGAGAAGGGGGGACATGGGGTCCCCCTGGCGAACACCACAGGAGGGCCGGAAGTAAGGCCCTATCTCGCCATTAACATTAATTGTGTTGCTCCTGGTCATGACGAACTGCATTATCCAGGTGATCAGGCGGTCGTCAAATCCTCGCCTAATGAGGACCTGACGTAGGAACCGCCAGTCCAGACGATCGTAGGCCTTCTGGAAGTCCAACTTCAAGAAGATGCCCTTCATTCGTTTGGACTTGATCTCGTGGATAATCTCATGGAGAGCCAGGATCCCATCATGTATAAATCTGCCCTTGAGAAAGGCAAATTGATACTGGTGGGTGAGGCGCTCCATGACCGGGGCGAGGCGAGAGGCGCAAACTTTTGCGAATATCCGTTGTATGACATTGAGGACCGTGATGGGCCTGAATTGGCGAATATCCGAGGCCCCCACAACCTTAGGGATCAGCGTGATAACTCCCAGATTCAAGCGCCCCATCACGAGGGTTCCTGTGTAGAGCTCCTGGAACAAGGGCATGACGACTGGTTGGAGTTCCTCCCAGAACTCCTGGAAGAAAGAAACCGGGAGGCCATCAGGGCCTGGGGAGGAGTTGGCCTTCATGGCCTTCACCGCCCGCGCAACTTCCTCTGGCAGGAATGGGAGGGTTAGCTCCGCATTCTCGTCAGCTGTGACTCTGGCCCCACTAGGCCAAAAGTCGTCGGCCAACGCGACCCCCGTACGGGGTCCTGCCAAGAAGAGCTCCTTATAAAAGGAGTAAATATGGGCGGAGATCGCCCCCGGCTCCTCAAGGAGCAGCGTCCCGTCCCAAAGGCAGGGAATAGAGCATCTTCTACGGCGGCCATTGGCCACCGCATGGAAGTATGCCGTGTTCGCATCTCCTTGGAGAAGCCAGTTCTGGTGGCTACGTTGTCGCCAGAACAGCTCCTCCCCCTTGTAGATCTCGACGAGTGAAGTCTCTAAGGCATAACGGTGGGACCACTCATCAGCGGAGAGGCCCACCGAGTCTGCCGCCAGGTCCAGAGTACGAATCTCCTCCAGCAACGAAGCCTTCTGGAGACGCGTCGCTGCACCCAAGTTGGCCCCCCACCCCTTCATGAATTGGCGGGCCAGCTTGGCGCAGTTATGCCAGACGTCCACCGCGTTAAAGCGTCTGGGAGGAGCAGCCGCCGCTGCCACCCACTTGGCTTTCACCGCTTCCATGAAACCTGGCTGTTGGAGCCAGAAGTTCTCGAAGTGGAAGCGATTCAGCCGTGGTGGTGAACTCCCCCCAGTCGAAAGCAGCAGTGGGACATGGTCCGAGCCTACCCTGGTAATGGCGCGGAGGGAGCAGAGAGGGAAGGCGACCTCCCAGTCCACCGAGACCAGAACACGGTCCAAGACACTCCTGACCGGGTCCACCCTGTTGTTCTTCCACGTGAAGCGGGCACCCACTCTCGTGATCTCTCTAAGAGCGAGATCGGCGATACAATCGTTGAACATCCGCATGCGCGGGATGTCTACGTTGTGGGAGCTCTTATCCTCATGGGACCGAATCAGGTTGAAGTCTCCCGCCACCACCACCGGCGTGGAGCAGCGGTCGACCTTCGCCTTCAGTTCCTCGAGGAAGGCTTGGGAGCGGCTATGGTCCGCGGGGCCATAGACAATGATGACCTCCCACCGGAGATGGGAGCGTCTGTGGGTGAGTACCATGCTCACAAAAAATTCCCCGCGGTCCATATCGTCCACCTCGAAGGTATCCTCCTTGGCACCAAGAAGGATGCCCCCAAAGTGTCCCACTGCTGGAAGCCAGTTCCAAGCGAACTTGTGCCGCGACAAACCCTGGAGCTCAGAAATCTGGAAGTCTTGCCTGATTGTCTCCTGGAATCCAACGATGTCCACGTTCTCCTGGCGCATGTAGTCTCTAATCTGGCGTCTGCGACCGTCATTTCCAAACCCCCGGATGTTCCAGATGAGCGATATGACAGCCGGCCAACTCATTGGAAAACCTACTTGGATTTGGTCCCCTTATGGGGGACAGATCTTGTCTTCCGGGACGACGAGGGCGTAGAACTCGGTCTAGGCGGCCTCCCTAGAGATCCCCCCTCTAGGGGGGACTCCTGGGTGGCTGCCGAAGGGCGCTGCTGAGGAGAACCCACCATCCCGGATCCGGGATCAGGTGTCCCAGTTCCAGGCGGTGTCGAGGTTTCCCCCTGCTGGCGCGCAACACATGCACGCGCAGCGGCGAGGGACCCCTCGTAAATCTCCCTAGCTCTAATCGCCTCAATCTGCTCGAGCCTCGGGCCGCGTTCTCCCCGGAAGACCACGCCACAGTCAGCCGCCACATGTGCAAGATGCTCGAGAGGGAAGTCATCCAAGACCGAGAACCTGGAACTTGATGGGGCGGGAATGGAGAAGCGTAGAAGAGGCGGGGCTTTCATGGGGTACTGAGTCAAGGTTGAGCCATAGTCTCTAGGACGCCATTGGAGACACTTGGGAAAACCCCCAGACTCTCCACCGACCACTCATGCGCGAGCACTGGCCTTGGGAGGGCGAGGCAGACGAGTCTTGGGGCCAGCCGCGGGAGTGGTGGGGAAGACCGTCGCTGGCTCGTCCGGGCACGGCGCCGGGGTCGCTGGGACCAGCGACGGAGATCCCCGGGGCGAAGCTGGCGTAGAGCCCGGGGATAGCGAGTAGGAGAGGACTCCTGGAGAGCGAGGTGACGAGGGGCCGGTGACCACCATCCCCACACTCCCGGAATCCCTGTCGGACTCCACCTGAGGCCCCTCAGGCGCCTCGTCGGGGATCACCGCGGAGAGCGGGTCCAGGGCCATGTGGCCAGTGAATCCCTCAGACTGCCGGAAGTTGGAGCCGTACTGAGCGATCTGGAGGTCGGGAGGGCCCTGCGAGGGGGGCATCAGGGGCAGCTGGTGGGAGGCCAACGTAGCAGCAGCAGACGGGCCCGTAGCAGGAGGGGCCGGGGGGGAGGGAACCGGAGTCTGAGACTCCCCTCCCAAGTCGTCGTCGTCAGAGTCCTCTCCAGATGAGCTCCCCCCTCCCGTAGAGTGATCACCAGAGGGGGGGACCGAGAGGGGAGGGGGAGGGAGACCGTCATCCGCCTGGTCCTCGTCCAGCTCCACTGTCAGGATCCTCCCCTCCGTACCGAAGTAGAAGGGAGGGAGGGGCCCTGGGAGTAGAGCTGGGTCCGGGCAAAGCACCTGCATGCGGATCGGTCTCGTCCCCAAGCGAGAGGTCTCATCCACCATGACAAGCTTACCCACTGCCTGGGAGACTAGCTCCAGGATGGGCAGCGTCCGAACCCGCGCCTCCTCCGGGAAGCCGAGGATCCGCACCCACACCGCCGAGAGAGTCGAGGTCATCGCAGGATGGGCGGTCGATGGCGTGATGGAGATCTGGACCCTCCTGGTCGGGAGAGTGAGGGCGGTGCTGCAAGCACTGATGGAGAGTATCTCGGCAGACGGGAAGGACACCGCGAACTGGGTCGGGGAGATCTCCCGGGCACTCCAGGTATGTCCCGGCATCATCTGCCGGAGCTCCTCCTGGATGAACGCCGCGGAGATCATCACCGAGGCCGGGATCTCCTGTCCCTCCACCACGGTTACCACCGCCAAGTTCCTGGGAACCGACATCGCCACCCCCCCCGATGTCGATGTAGTAGAACCCCCCGGCAATGGAGTGTGCGAGGTACTCCAACTGCTGGGAGGCCCGGCGCGCGGGGCGACACCACGGAGCGAGGTGTTGGAACCAGGGGCCGTCGCCACCTTCTTCTTCTTCTTCTTCTTCTTATTCTTCTTCTTTTTCTTCTTCGCCGGTTCATGGGGGCCCGGGGGAGAGGCGCGATGGGGGGAGCGAGGCCGGTGAACCTCCCTGTCCCGGCGCCATTCTGGGACATTCCTGCCCGCCACCGCAGATGCCCTCTCCCTGTGGAGCAGGTCCTGCCGGAGCCGCTGCTCCACGCGACGACCCTCCGGAGACGGGTCACGGGGTGGCCCGGCCCAGCCAGCGCGTCCCTGGGGACCCTGCCCCCGCTGCCCCTCGCGGTGAGGCGACCGCCCACGTCCCTGGGCGCGGGCGACACGGCCAAGGCGGAGAGGCGGCGGCGAACGTCGGGCAGGGGATCTGCGGCGAGGCGACGGCGGGCTCCTGCGCGGGGGCGAAGGGCTGCGCGGCCTCTTGCGGGTTGCCTCGGCGTAAGTCATGGCTCCGGTGGCGGGGAGAGGGGGAGAAGCGGCCGGCGGCGGGCAGGTGGGGAAGCTGAGCCTGGCGCGTGGGAGAGGCGCACAGGTAGGGGCTGGGACGGCGCGGTGGAGCTAGGAAAAAACCCTAAGGGGTCGGCTCCCCGTTACGGCCCCGTCACGACCCAAACTACCTCCACGTCGGCCCACCACGGCCCCATCACAGCCCCACCCACAGCCACGGCCAGCGCACCGGCGACACCGCCTCCAGGGGGCATGGCGCCGCCGGGGAGGAGGTCGCCGGCGCCGGCGCCAACGATGGTGGGGTCACCAGGGGGGGCCCCGATGAACCCTCCGTCGCCGCGCTAGCAGCCGCGTCCCCCTGCCTCAGGGTTGACCCGCGGGAAGACGGTGAGTGGTGGCCGGCGGAGCAGCCACGGGGGGGGGGGGGATGGGGGGGCGAGCGGGGCGCAGGAGGGTGGGGAGGAGGCCGTCGAGCATGCGACGGCGTCCTGGGGGACCGGATGCGGCGCGCCGCCGCCAGGAATTCCGCCAACGTGGGGGAGGGAGGGGGAAGCATCGCCGGGCAACCTCCGCCGCCACCGCCTCTGCCTCCTCTTCCTCGTCGGCGACATCGGCCCAACACCGCCCGCTGAGGTCCTCCGCGTCCTGCGCCGGGGCGCGCGACGGCGACTGGGACGGGGCCATCGCCCACAGGCCGGCCACCTGCAAAAAGCGGCGGCTTTCGCCGGGAGGGGAGGGAGGTCGCCTGCGGGAAGACGACGGCGAGCAGTAGCCCCCGCCGGGAGGGCCGCGGCAGCGGCTAGGGCGGCGAGCAGAGCCCCCTTACCAGCCAGTGGCGCGGCGCGTCATCGAGCCCTGCTTCATTCCCCAACCCCCGAGATTCTCCTCACATCATGAATTGACCCACGCCTCCCATCCCCACGACCACGAACACGTTATCCTTGTCTGCCGCTCCTGTCCCGTAATGTTCTCTTGTCGCTGCCTCAAGTGCGAGGCAGAGCATATACGTAGGAGGTGACAGGGCGAGAGCACTTCCTAGCAGCCATGGGGCTCTAGATTCTATTCGCTCTCTCGTGTGCATGGTGAAACGGGTTTTAGCACCGGTGATGCGCTGGCTTGGTGGAGTTTTTGGTTTAAGTAGGCCTCTGTGACCACGTAGTACGACCGAGAGACAGGGCACGTGGATGTGTCCATGAGCATGAGTTAACAAGGTCAGTGCCAGTGCAACCGTGTAAATGTAGTGTATGTTTGTTTTTTACTAGTGAACGTTTTTGTTCAGAAGGAGGAGATATTTCCCGAGAATTTTAATTAGCCGACTCGACGAAGAGGTCGCAAAGAGGGCGATTCTTTTAGTTGCGAGGGTCTAGTTGATTGCACTTAGTAATAAGGCTTCTGGGTACTGAAATTAAGCGTCCCAAAGCACAGTTTAAAAACGCTCAGCCGCTCAGGCTCATTCTGTTTGTGCTACAATATGGATTTTAGACCCAGAGTTAGGAGTGAAAACAGGACCGATCAAAACACCAGAGGAATCCTGAAACGTATATGTTAGCCAATTCAGTTGAGAACATTTTTAAGCTTAATCACTCATCAAACAACACTACTGGTCAACTCGGTCAAGGATAGAATAGTTGGTCCTTTTCAAAACAGCTGGAAGTATTTAGGCATAATTTATCGACGCTGGAAGTTTGTCTTCTTTGTTTGTAAAGTATTTGATCACACGAATCTTTTCTACGAAAGAAATTCCAAAAAAATCCTTTTTAAAATGAGAGAGAAATCCCTTCTATACAAAAAATAAATAAATAGCAGTGCCAGTGACCACGTAGTACGACCGAGTGGCAGGGCACGTCTCGTGGACTGAACGTCGAGCGCTCGGTACAGCTAATGACTTTGTTTGATATTGCCTAGACAAGGGATATTAGCTAGCGAAAGGGTTCACAGAACTATTGCGCACCATCACGTCACCTAGGTCAAGCCTTGCCTTGTACTACGTGTACACAGAGGGACATGTATAGAGATCTAAGTAAGGTACTCCTTTCGTCATGAAATAACTGACTTGGGTTTATCTAGATTTAAATTTATTTAGAAGTATTTTAGTGTATAGATATATTCGAATCTAGACAAACATAAGTCAATTATTTATGGCTCCTTAGGGGTAACCATAAAGTCCTGAACAAATCAAACAATTTACGGTTAAGGTGGGTTTCTGACCTTGTAAACCCGGCCACAAGAATTTGGAATGAATCAACAGTTAGATCTCTGCTATACCCTGCAAATGCTGATGAAGTAATGAAAATCCCTATTCCTTCAAACCCAAGAGATGACTTCATCGCAAGGGCCCATGAAAGAACAGGTATTTTTTCAGTTAGAAGTGCATATAGATTGGGTATGCAACTACAGCAGAAAGAAAGACAAACATCAACTAGTACAAATCCAGAGAGAGAAAGATCTCTATGGAGTATGATCTGTAAAGCAAATGTACCACCGAAAATAAAAATATTTGGTTGGAAACTTGCATCTAATACGCTTGGTGTCCAAGTACATCGCTGACGGAGGAACATGAAAGTGTTGCCCACATGCACACTGTGCAGCATGGAACCTGAGTCAGCTCACCACACAATGGTAACCTGTACTAAAGGACGGGCTCTAAGGTAGTGCATGAGAGATGTCTGGTCTTTACCTTCAGAATACCAATTTAGATACACATGAAAGGACTGGGTGCTTGTTCTCCTCAACCTCATGACATGAAAGCAAAGCTTCTTTTTCTTTGGTGGCGAGCTTGGCATATGAGAAATAACTCAATCTTTGGAGATGGGAAGTGCAGCGTGGAGCAATCAGCTAGTTATATTCAGTCATACTTGTCTTTGTTTATGCAGATCAAAGAACCAGAGCTTGCATGGGATTATAAAGGGAAGAAGCCTCTATTTCCTATGGGTAATGGTTTGCAAAAACTCCAAAAGGAACCATCTGGGGATTGGACAAGACCTGTAGATGGTTGGCATAAACTAAACGTGGATGCAAGCTACTTACCGGACGAAAATAATGGATCGTGGGGAGAGGTCTTAAGAGATAATGAAGGGAAAGTAATTCTGTCGGCTTGGGGAATAATACCCTGGTGTCAATCTGCTGAAATTGCTAAAGCTTTAGCGGTCCAGGAAGGTATAAAAACTATTATCCCCATTGGAACTAACGCTGCGATTGTTGAGTGTGATAATATTGAAGTGGTGAACGAACTGAAGACGACCGATTGTAGCAGATCGTAGATTTCTTTCATTTTGTCAGAATGTAGGGATTTGCTTGCTCATCTTCCTGACTATAATGTCCAGAAAGTAAATCGAGCATGTAATTCAGTAGCTCGTGATTTAGCTAGTTTTGGTCGTAGTGTGTGGAGTGGCGGTGTATTATTGGGCACGACTCATCCCTGTGTGTTGGCCTCGGCTCAAAGAGATTGTGACCACAGTTGTACTCATAACTCTGATGCTTATGTAATACACATCAAAATTTAAAAAAAAATTATGTGTGGACAGAGGGAGTACGTGATGTATTCTTGACCGTGAGCGCCCGAGCTATATTGACAGCCACGAGCTACACAGCGCAAGGAGTTTCCTCCGGAGTACCTCCCTCCGAGACCAATGGATAGAGCGCTGCTGCTAGCCAATCTTTCCAATGAGACACCAGCAGCACCACCTTCGCAGAAGTATGCTCTGATGCTCCCTATGCTGCCAACCACCGGGAGGCTCGGCAGGTCCCACATGCCTCCGATCCCTTGCCTATGAACATGTTATCCTTGTTCACCGCTCCTGCCCCGGTGGAGCCATTCTCTTGTGCTGCCAGAAGCGAGGCCTCCACCGTCGCCTCCATGCTCGCTACTGCAAGCATGGTTCTAGACACGGCCATGGAGTGCGCTGCTAGTGCTAAGGAAAGCACAAGTAGGGAGGTGATCGTGCGAGATCACTTCTTGGCCGTGGTGCTCTACATGCTACTCGCTCTCTCATGTGTTGCGCTGTGTGCGTGTGGTCAGATCAACTCTACTGGTGATGCGCTTGTGGCATGCGAGAGTTTGCTGTTTAAATAGGCCGCTGCAAGCTCGTTTTATCATGAGAGAGTGGCCGGTGGAGCGGTCAGTCAGTTAACGAGGTGAGTTCTAACGAGAGTGACGTCCCTCAAGTGTCCCATAGTAGATCGGCGTGCTTGTCGTGCGACGGGTGCTCAGGAGAATAGGGTGGGGCCTCTTATGGTGCTGGTGGTCTTAGTACTGCCCACTCCTCCAATGAGACGTACTCCCTTGTAAAGAGAAACTCTATAGAACATCGTCGTCTCCGCATGCCTTGGTTATCTTTATACTCAAGCCCTTTACTTAGGCATTTTACATTGTGATAGCCTTCTTGCTTGAAGTAATCTATCTTGCTATCACCTTGTTGCTTTTCTTGCTTAAAATAAATTGTTGGTGCACATAGGTGAACCATAGTATATATAGGTTTTGTGTTTGGCAAAGTAAACATTAGATTTGTTCCGCTTTTATTAAGTCCATCCCGAAAATATTTTAACCGCATATTCACTCCCCTCTAGGCGACATCTGTGCACTTTCAAGTGGAGAATCATTTCTCGTGTTAGTTGAGAACTTACCTAGATACATAACTTATGTTGGGCTAGAAGACTTTTTTGGATGAAGAGTGTTCTATGAGGAGCAAAAAAACTTGCTCTAGAGAGATCGGTGTAGTTGGCTGGCAAGTTACCAACATCACCAACCCCCTTTTAATATAATATATATTTACAAAACAATAAAGAGTATGGTTATGTTGAGCAAGGTATATTTCAGTTGCCTACTCAGTAAATGTCCATAGTTAAATTACCAAAAAAATCTAGCAATGTAACCCCTTATTGAATTGCATACACGAAATTAGTTTGCTCAAAATCCTAAGGTTCTACAGAAAGGAGGGAATACTATAAACTTCAGCCATTTTGTAGCATCCCAATTGTCTAACAATTGCAATGCTACTAGCCTAGTCTATATATATGCTACTTCATACATATAATTGTTGCATCATAAGTATATCATGCTCATGTCATCATGCCACCTTGCATTTGAGCATCATATAAAACCTTTTTCATTTGGTTCTTATCTCATATGCACTATTAATTGTATTTGCCTCTTGATATTGTATTTGGTTATTGATATATTGTTTAATGCCCAAGTTGAGTTGGGGGCATATCTTTTATTCAACTCCACCACCCTTTCTTTCACCACCTTAAAATTCCCCCACCCTAGTCATATATGAGCCATTGCTTTTCTTTTGCTATTTAAAGCTAGCTCATATGTGATGGTGTGGATCCATTCTATGTCTACATGTTCCATATATGAAATATGTTGTTTTCACAATATTAATTATGTGGAGCCTCATGGCCACCTTTAAATGTCATGTGAGTAGAATCTTCCTTTTACCTTCCATATGGTTGTTTTGGCTAATTGAGCTTGTTTGAATATAATTATGGCCAAATAATCTTTTAGTGGAATATACACACTAGCATGGCCTATATATTCAATTATGGTTGATCCTACCATTCCCATATATTCATCAAGCTTGTATCTAGTGGGTTGGTTTTTGTTCAAATAGTGATGTGCATGCATGTAATAAGTTCACACATGTACTATAGTTGTTTTTACAACTAATAGAAGTGGCTATTCACATTCATGCATGTCCCATGCAACATCACCATCCCCTTCTCCCTTACCCCTTCATGTGAGTTTATTTGAGCATATTTCATTTGTTTTTGTGTGGATTTAATCTCATGGGCATCTCCATGCTAACAAGTGGTTTTTCCCCTTTCTCTTCTTCTAACTCTAAACCCTACCACCTTGACCTACCCCCTAACCCTAAACAAAACCCTAAACCCCCTCTCTCTTCTCCATCTAACCCTAACCTCTCTCTATAACCCCTATCTCTCCAAACCAAACCCTAACCACTCTTGCCGAGGCACCCCTCCCTCTACCTGCCAAGGCTACCCCACCTAGCCACCCTTCCCCTGGTCGAGCTACCCTCCCCCTGCCTAGCTACCAACCCCCAAGCCCCAACCCGAGGCCACCCTACCTAGCCCGAGCCTCCCCTCTCCTCCTTTCTCTTCTCTCTGCTAGCGTGTCCCACCCAGCACAGCCTCCTTGGCCTCACCACGACCCACACAGGAAGCCCCACGCCTGTAGTCGGCCGAGCACGTGCTCGAGGGGTAAAAAGGTGGCACCGAGCCACCCTCCTCTACCCCTACCCTGCCACAGCTGCTCCTCCTCCCTCCCTCCTTTCCTCTCCCACACGGCTCTCCTCTGCTCGCCCAGATCTGTCCTGAGCCAGCCCTCCCCTCCTCCTTCCTCCTCTCCGACCACAGCCGATCACCGCCAGCACCGCGTCGCCCCCGTCGATCCAGCCGTTCAGCACGTCGTGGTGGTGATCGAGGAGGCCGTGGACCTGCCCCTGCGTCGCCCCGTACCCGCCAGCGAGGAGGAGAAGCGCTGGAACCGCCACAGTACCGCAACGCTCCTCCAAACCCTAACGCCGGGTGGCGTCGCATCCTCGCCCGCGCGCTCCCAGGCCGATCCAACGCCATCGTCTACCTCTCGGTGAGCCCCTCTCTCTCGTGGACATCTCCGTTTCCCCCGTCGATGTTTGTGCTCGCCGGACAAGTCGTCGAACGGCCTCGGTGCGCGGCGGCCGACGTAGTTCTCTCGTCGATGCGCCTCGCAAACGGCATACCTAGGGCCTGGCCACCTCCCTGTCATCACCCGTTAGCCCACCGCGCTGGCTAGCCCCGCAGCGCACGCTCCCGTGACCCAGGTTCGAGTACCCTGCGCCGCGCTCTGACGCGTTCGGCATCGATCTGTCGTCAGTAACGCGTAGAAGAACAACAGTGTCGCGGTCCCCCTTTTTGCAGAAAACCCCCTTGTTGTTTTCTCGATCAACCCGCGGTCCAGCCACCCCGCATGTCAGCCGCCCTAGCGTTTTGCAGAAAAGTCCCTCTGTTTCCTCGAGCCGTAACCCGCACTCCCTCACCGAGCCGCGTGGCCGACCCTCCCATCTCGCTGTCATGTGGGCCCGGCCCCACCGACGGACCCACCGGTTAGCGACTTGAGCTAGGTAAAGGTGCGGTGAGAAAAACAATTCCCAGACGCGCGTGGCCCACTCCGTTTGGTCCCACTCGTCAGCGACTGGGTCTGTAACGGGCTGAGTAACAAAAGTCTCTGTGCTTTTCTGTTTTAATTTAAACTTTTCAAATTGGATTTAAATTCAAATTCAACTGTTTTTCAATAACTTTTGAATTACAATTCCAAATTAAACATATAATATATGTTTTGGAATCAGAAAAATATGAGGAATTCAAATATGCCCTTCAAAATATATTTTGGACACTTTAATTTACAAGTTGATTAAAATTACAAATAAAATGCCCTTTTCCCTTAATTAATTAATAACTTTTGTTTTATAACTCCGAATTTAACAAATGA
Source organism: Avena insularis (assembly GCA_023614405.1). Lineage (NCBI taxonomy): Eukaryota > Viridiplantae > Streptophyta > Magnoliopsida > Poales > Poaceae > Avena > Avena insularis. The sequence goes on along the minus strand of CM042696.1, from coordinate 26,618,698 downwards.
TATGTCTAAAATGATTAGCTCGACGAGACCTTTCTGTTTATGCATTCCTTGTTCTGAATTGCAGCATGCTTCATATAAATATAAAGCATACAGCAACTTAATTGAGTATAAAATAAGATTAAAACCCCATAAAATGCTTACTTCTTGTATTTCACACCTCAACCATGCCATGCTACATTATTGCCATGCAAATTGTGCATCATTCATCATGGCATGATTGTTTGCTTGTCGCATTTTATTCATATGCTTGTGCACTTTATTTATGTTGGCCCTTGTTTGTTTGGTTTTTCTTCAAATAGACGCTGAGCAGGGGATATATCAAGAAACCCAGGAGCACTACCCAGATCCTTCTCTCGCTTCAACTGAGCTGCTAGACAAGCACTACCACATGCTTGCATACATATAGTACCTATTGCCTCTATCTTATTCTTGCATCATTGAGTCACGATTGCATTAAACTGAATCCCAAGTACTGCATAGTCTTTACTTTTAAACCCCACCGAAACTTGTTCCTCCATCCCATGAGCCATTACTACAGGAGTTGTTTGAGCCATGCGAGTCGTAGAACAGCATGTGTAGGGTATGTGAGTGTCTGATGGATAACGAGGTACCTAAACAACTTAACCTGAGTAGTAATGGGATAACTAATGAAAGTGGCACCGGTGAGCAATATCTGCTATTTGGTTTTTCCTGCTCACTTGTGTCCGTGGGACCCGAGTACTTGATTCCTGTTCCTTGAATATTCGCGCTATCCACATCCGGGAGGCTTATGAACCCCCCTGAGCCAGAGCTTGATTCATTCTTATTTCTTGGGGCCACAATTAGTTTGGGGCTTTAATACTATCCTGTACTTATGCCATGATGTACTGCTTTATTTAAGATTGTGCGTGGAGCACCAGACTCTTTGTTAGATGCGTGACACGTTTTATTTGTATCGACAAGCCAGTCCACACTTTCGGGTTCCCGATCGTTACCGTCCACACAAACCTTGAGTCCGTCTGAGTCATTAGCGTCGTCATGGGTAGCTTAATGGGGTGGCCCCTGAAATATTTCTGAATCCTGTGATCGCTTTGTCGGATCGCCTCGTTGGGTTTTGATTTGGTTTTTCCGAGGTTGATCGAGTGTGTGTTGCTATTTGTGCACCCCTGCAGGGTAAAACTTTCTGAAAGCCGTGTCCGCGGTTATGGATGACTTGGAGCACAGTTTCTCGATCATAGACAAGTATAACTAAAGTACCGCTTTTAATTTGACTAAGTACCTGACTAGTAAATAGAGCAACACTCATGGAATGGATAATAAAACTGCCAACGGATGGGGGGTTGTTCGTCGGCTTCCTCGTCGGTAAGCGAGGAGGAGGATGGATCTGTTAATATTACCGTTCTAACTGTTGTTTTCAATTCACGGACATCCGTCTATCTTTGGTTAGGCGGATGATTAGCGATTATCTATAGCATTATTAGGGTTTATCTTTTGCTGCAATTGCGTCACCCAGGTTGTGTCCCCTTTAGAGTCATAAAGACTTGCTGAGTACCCCTAGGGTCTCACACGATAAATTGTTTGATTCAGATGAACAGGTAAACTCGCAAGAAGGATATTAGGTGGAGGAGACGGACGATGTGGGCAACGATCATTCGGTGTAGAGATCCCGGGAACGGGGATCCGTGAGATCTGTGGGCGGGATGTGTTTATTATGGGGCATCTTATGCCGATTTGCTTCTTATCCGTACTCGGATCTTGTTTTCCGCTTCCGCCTGATACTCTGATGTTTGATGTATGAGGAGATATCCTAAACTATTATATCTATCTAGGATATTTGGATCTTGCCGTATGGCGTTGCAATATTTCTATTTCTTTTAGATGGAATGGCTCTGAGAACTATTGTATGGTGGCTTGCATACATACTCATTTGTGTATGTAGTTGATCCCTTCGCCTGCCGATTACGCCACCCGTTCTTGTCCCGATGTTTGGAAATGGTTAGGACGGCCGAAAGGTCTACCTGTGAGTGGCATTTGGGCCCCACCGTACTATTTTAACCATTTCCGCCAGTGCAGCTTCTTCAACACGAACCCGTGCTCTTAATATTGATCTTTCTAAGAGCGTTGAGCTCAGAAAGTGTTTCGAGCATTTGTTTGTTTCTCCCGCCTCTTGAACTTGATATTCTGGGAATATCTTGTTAATCCATGGTGGTATATGTTGATAATATGCTTGCCTATTCGATATCAATGGAAGGACATGGAAGATCATCTGTGTCTCTTTCTATCAAGCTTTGTTAACACTGCCTGTGTGCAAAGTTCTCAAAGTGTGAATTCTGACTTTTTGAAGTCACCTATCTCGGCCACGTCCTTCTGCTAAATAAATCGCTTTAGCTCTGGAATCAGCAAGTCCATTGTTAATTCCATCCTCCATCTTCAACCAATCTGGAGTTATTCCTTGTTGGCAAGTTATCATCGTCGTTCCGCTAAAGATTTTCCTCAAAACTGCTAAATCTCTCTCAATCTTTTCAAGAACAACATGGAGTTCTTTTCACCTCAGTCTCGTCAAGTAATCTCTTGAAACCCTCTAGCTCTATCGTCTATGCTCAATCCACCGGAGGCCATGAAGACCTTCCAGATCTTGTATTCCTTCTGTTCAAGTGGCGCTATCTTTTTCTTTGTCTGTGGAATCTTGCAGTTGTCTCCGTAATCTTCCTTCATACCTTTCCGGTGGCTTGGTACTTCCGACATGACGACAACATCATCACCCTTATCTATCTTGGATCCGGTGAATTGTTTGCATCAATCTTTGTTTTCTTACGGAGTTCCATAAGCTCTTCTTATCAATACCTTCAGTCTGTTTCGGTAGTTGGGTTGCATGGTTTTCTTATTCATGTGCGGAGTAATGCTTTGAGTGCGGGATGGAGTAGCTACCATACCACTACTCTTATCATTCACTCTTGTACATTGAATTGGTGAATTAATGTGATTTCACTCATTCCACGGAAGTTAGAAGTGGCCTTTATCCCGCGATACTTTTACTTCCGTCCTTGTTTTTCCGGAGTGCTCCCTCGAAGAAAGTAATCAATAATCTCTTGTTGGTGGTCTGTCTATTCTAGATGGAGCAAAATCCTCAATTATCTGGTGGAAACAAACGCAAACTCTTTTTCGTTCCTCGTCTTTCTACCGATGCTCGACATCCCCAAACAAGATGAAAGGAAACTATCTCTCTCTTTGTTTCATCAATTCTTTTCTGTGGTAAAGCCAAGTATGGTTGATACCATCAGCCGCAAATCTATTGCGTTAACCTCAAGGTTAAAGAAAGCAATAAGTATCTCTACAATAAACTCCAGATCCTCCATATTCTTTGCTTCTCGGGATTCCACCATGATCTAGCTTCACATCCGTCTCTGGAAGTTATATCCGCGCACCTCAATTGCGTGATCCTTTGGTTCTTACCGGCGCAACAAGAATCTAATCCGACGATGTCTAACTAAATCTTTCTGTTCATATCAAGGGACTCTATTGTTTGAAGGCAATATTGTTTCCGTACTTCATTTCTCAAATCCGAGAGAAGATACGATGCTATTGCCATAGTGGTTCAAACCTCTCCAATCTAGCTCTTTCCTTCCGGCGAGACAAAGATTTCATCATCTCTAGTATCGGTAAATCTTTAATCTTAATGGTGTGTCTTTCTTTATCCATGATACATCATCTTTTCCTTTTTCTTTCACAAGTGATCCTATTCTTTTATCATGTTTCTTGAGAGAACCGGAGCTATGTCCATCCTATCCTTCTTGCCTCACGACAATCCTTCAATTCTTCTAATCCGTGTTCTTCTAGCAAAACGCAAGACTCGCAACAAGTCTAGCAAGTTTGCAAGGTGTAGTGGTCGCACCACTCCGTTGTTCATCATCTTGGGAACGCAAGGATCACCCTCGTTCCGAACACCTGCCTCTCCTTGTGTTGTTTTCTTTTTCCTAGGAATCTCGGGGCGAGATTCTTGTTTAGTGGGGGAGAGTTGTAGCATCCCAATTGTCTAACAATTGCAATGCTACTATCCTAGTCTATATATATGCTACTTCATACATATAATTGTTGCATCATAAGTATATCATGCTCATGTCATCATGCCACCTTGCATTTGAGCATCATATAAAACCTTTTTCATTTTGGTTCTTATCTCATATGCACTATTAATTGTATTTGCCTCTTGATATTGTATTTGGTTATTGATATATTGTTTAATGCCCAAGTTGAGTTGGGGGCATATCTTTTATTCAACTCCACCACCCTTTCTTTCACCACCTTAAAATTCCCCCACCCTAGTCATATATGAGCCATTGCTTTTCTTTTGCTATTTAAAGCTAGCTCATATGTGATGCTGTGGATCCATTCTATGTCTACATGTTCCATATATGAAGTATGTTGTTTTCACAATATTAATTATGTGGAGCCTCATGGCCACCTTTGAATGTCATGTGAGTAGAATCTTCCTTTTACCTTCCATATGGTTATTTTGGCTAATTGAGCTTTCTTGAATATAATTGTGGCCAAATAATCTTTTAGTGGAATATACACACTAGCATGGCCTATATATTCAATTATGGTTGATCCTACCATTCCCATATATTCATCAAGCTTGTATCTAGTGGGTTGGTTTTTGTTCAAATAGTGATGTGCATGCATGTAATAAGTTCACACATGTACTATAGTTGTTTTTACAACTAATAGAAGTGGCTATTCACATTCATGCATGTCCCATGCAACATCACCATCCCCTTCTCCCTTACCCCTTCATGTGAGTTTATTTGAGCATATTTCATTTGTTTTTGTGTGGATTTAATCTCATGGGCATCTCCATGCTAACAAGTGGTTTTTCCCCTTTCTCTTCTTCTAACTCTGAACCCTACCACCTTGACCTACCCCTAACCCTAAACAAAACCCTAAACCCCCTCTCTCTTCTCCATCTAACCCTAACCTCTCTCTATAACCCCTATCTCTCCAAACCAAACCCTAACCACTCTTGCCGAGGCACCCCTCCCTCTACCTGCCAAGGCTACCCCACCTAGCCACCCTTCCCCTGGTCGAGCTACCCTCCCCCTGCCTAGCTACCATCCCCAAGCCCCAACCCGAGGCCACCCTACCTAGCCCGAGCCTCCCCTCTCCTCCTTTCTTCTCTTCTCTCTGCCTAGCGTGTCCCACACCGAGCCTGGCCTCCTTGGCCTCACCCTGACCCCACCTGGAAGCCCCTGCCCTGCCGTCCAGCCGAGCACGTGCTCGAGGGGTAAAAAGGTGGCACCGAGCCACCCTCCTCTACCCCTACCCTGCCACAGCTGCTCCTCCTTACTCCCTCCTTTTCCTCTCCCACACGGCTCTCCTCTGCTCGCCCAGATCTGTCCTGAGCCAGCCCTCCCCTCCTCCTTCCTCCTCTTCGACCACCAGCAGCCGACGCCGATCACCGCTTGACTGCCGCGTCGCCCGTCGATCCAGCCGTTCAGCACGTCGTGGTGGTGATCGAGGAGGCCGTGGACCTGCCCCTGCGTCGCCCCGTACCCGCCAGCGAGGAGGAGAAGCGCTGGAACCGCTGCAGTACTGCAACGCTCCTCCAAACCCTAACGCCGGTGGCCGTCTGCATCCTCGCCGCTGCGACGTTCCCCAGGCCGATCCAACGCCATCGTCTACCTCTCGGTGAGCCCCTCTCTCTCGTGGACATCTCCGTTTCCCCCGTCGACGTTTGTGCTCGCCGGACAAGTCGTCGAACGGCCTCGGCTCGCGCCGGCGTAGTTCTCTCGATGCGCCTCGCCATACGGCATACCTGCCACCTCCTGTCATCACCGTTAGCCCAGCTGGCTAGCCCGCAAGACGCGCCTCCGTGACCTGGTTCGAGTACCTGCGCTCACGGCGGCTCGGCATCGATCCGTCAAGAATGCCAGAAGAACAACAGTGTCGCGGTCCCCCTTTTTGCAGAAAACCCCCTTGTTGTTTTCTCGATCAACCCGCAGTCCAGCCACCCCGCATGTCAGCCGCCCTAGCGGTTTGCAGAAAAGTCCCTCTGTTTCCTCGAGCCATAACCCGCACTCCCTCACCGAGCCGCGTGGCCGACCCTCCCCTCTCGCTGTCATGTGGGCCCGGCCCCACCGACGGACCCACCGGTTAGCGACTTGAGCTAGGTAAAGGTGCGGTGAGAAAAACAATTCCCAGACGCGCGTGGCCCAGTCCGTTTGGTCCCACTCGTCAGCGACTGGGTCTGTAACGGGCTGAGTAACAAAAGTCTCTGTGCTTTTCTGTTTTAATTTAAACTTTTCAAATTGGATTTAAATTCAAATTCAACCTGTTTTTCAATAACTTTTGAATTACAATTCCAAATTAAACATATAATATATGTTTTGGAATCAGAAGAATATGAGGAATTCAAATATGCCCTTCAAAATATATTTTGGACACTTTAATTTACAAGTTGATTAAAATTACAAATAAAATGCCCTTTTCCCTTAATTAATTAATAACTTTTGTTTTATAACTCCGAATTTAACAAATGATATGTCTAAAATGATTAGCTCGACGAGACCTTTCTGTTTATGCATTCCTTGTTTTGAATTGCAGCATGCTTCATATAAATATAAAGCATACAGCAACTTAATTGAGTATAAAATAAGATTAAAACCCCATAAAATGCTTACTTCTTGTATTCCACACCTCAACCATGCCATGCTACATTATTGCCATGCAAATTGTGCATCATTCATCATGGCATGATTATTTGCTTGTCGCATTTTATTCATATGCTTGTGCACTTTATTTATGTTGGCCCTTGTTTGTTTGGTTCTTCTTCAAATAGACGCTGAGCAGGGGATATATCAAGAAACCTAGGAGCACTACCCAGATCCTTCTCTCACTTCAACTGAGCTGCCAGGCAAGCACTACCACATGCTTGCATACATATAGTACCTATTGCCTCTATCTTATTCTTGCATCATTGAGTCGCGATTGCATTAAACTGAATCCCAAGTACTGCATAGCCTTTACTTTTAAACCCCACCGAAGCTTGTTTCTCCATCCCATGAGCCATTACTACAGGAGTTGTTTGAGCCATGCGAGTCGTAGAACAGCATGTGTAGGGTATGTGAGTGTCTGATGGATAACGAGGTACCTAAACAACTTAACCTGAGTAGTAATGGGATAACTAATGAAAGTGGCACCGGTGAGCAATATCTGCTATTTGGTTTTTCCTGCTCACTTGTGTCCCGTAGGACCCCGAGTACTTGATTCCTGTTCCTTGAATATTCGCGCTATCCACATCCGGGAGGCTTATGAACCCCCCCTGAGCCAGAGCTTGATTCATTCTTATTTCTTGGGGCCACAATTAGTTTGGGGCTTTAATACTATCCTGTACTTATGCCATGCTGTACTGGTTTATTTAAGATTGTGCGTGGAGCACATGTACTGTTTAGGTCTGTGACACGTTTTCGCTGTATCGACAAGCCCAGTCACACTTTCGGGTTCCCAGTCGTTTACAGCCGTCCACACAAACCTTGAGTCCGTCTCGGAGTCGGCCAACTTCGTCGTGGGTAGCTTAATGGGGTGGCCCCCTGAAATATTTCTGAATCCTGTGATCGCTTTGTCGTGACTGCCTCGTTGGGTTTTGATTTGGTTTTTCCGAGGTTGATCGAGTGTGTGTTGCTATTTGTGCACCCCTGCAGGGTAAAACTTTCTGAAAGCCGTGTCCGCGGTTATGGACGACTTGGAGCACAGTTTCTCGATCATAGACAAGTATAACTAAAGTACCGTTTTTAATTTGACTAAGTACCTGACTAGTAAATAGAGCAACACTCATGGAATGGATAATAAAACTGCCAACGGATGGGGGGGTTGTTCGTCCGCTTCCTCGTCGGTAAGCGAGGAGGAGGATGGATCTGTTAATATTACCGTTCTAACTGTTGTTTTCAATTCACGGACATCCGTCTATCTTTGGTTAGGCGGATGATTAGCGATTATCTATAGCATTGTTAGGGTTTATCTTTTGCTGCAATTGCGTCACCCAGGTTATGTCCCCTTTAGAGGCATAAAGACTTGCTGAGTACCCCTAGGGTCTCACACGATAAATTGTTTGATTCAGATGAACAGGTAAACTCGCAAGAAGGATACTGGGTGGAGGAGACGGACGATGTGGGCAACGATCATTCGGTGTAGAGATTCCGGGAACGGGGATCCGTGAGATCTGTGGGCGGGATGTGTTTATTTATGGGGCATCTTATGCCGATTTGCTTCTTATCCGTACTCGGATCTTGTTTTCCGCTTCCGCCTGATACTCTGATGTTTGATGTATGAGGAGATATCCTAAACTATTATATCTATCTAGGATATTTGGATCTTGCCGTATGGCGTTGCAATATTTCTATTTCTTTTAGATGGAATGGCTCTGAGAACTATTGTATGGTGGCTTGCATACATACTCATTTGTGTATGTAGTTGATCCCTTCGCCTGCCGATTACGCCGCCCGTTCTTGTCCCGATGTTTGGAAATGGTTAGGACGGCCGAAAGGTCTACTTGTGAGTGGCATTTGGGCCCCACCGTACTATTTTAACCATTTCCGCTCGTCCAGGCTTGTAACTAGGAGCGTAATTCACCGAGGTAGTTACACATTTTTATCACATCTGGACTCCTCAACTTTATATGTGGGACCGATGTATGTCATAAATATATATGTTTTAAATACATTGGTCTGGTCTTAAACTCAACAACTATTTTCCCTGATACCATATTTGAATTGCATTGACCAAATAAATTTACCATTTACTTCAAGGATTTTCCATGTGCGGCTTCACCAACCATCATTCATGAAGCTATGATGTGTGTTTCTCTCCATGTACTTCGATATAACAATTATTTCCATGTTTGACTGCAAAACATAAATGAGTATATAGAAGAAAAACAATTTTAATAAAATTGTAAAGGAGCATCCACACCACATACCCAATAATACACTTGGTGGTTTGAACTTTATGTTGACTTAAGTGGTATGCGACTCACTAGACTAATACAATACTTATGTGAGTTTCTTAACCTCATGCCATTGCAATATTTAGATTAGATTCCATGTGTGGGGTAAGGTTGATCTTCATACGTACTCGTGTCATTTGTGTGGGCAAAGGTTGATCTTCATATGTACCGTGGCAAGGGTCCACTAAAATATGCCACATAAGAACTTGCGCACAATCTCCAAGTAATAGAAGATCAAGATTGATGTGACTTGAGTAAACTAGTCATGGCTCTGAGCCACTCAGAAATATGACAATAAAAGAACTAGATTCATCGAACAAGATACATCCTTGATAGTTGTCCATGAATAATTATGATGAACAACCGGTCATCAAATGCCCTGGGAACTACCTAATTAAGGAGGAGATTGTGAGGCAAATGAGTGTTCACATTGGCAAGCATACGTGGTAAATATATATGGGGTTGCCGCGTCAATAAAATGAACCATTAAGCACTCGGACTTCTTAGCACGATTTAATTAGATCCTCTAGCGAACATGGATTTATCCCCGGCCAATTTATATGACACGAAAGTCAGATTCGCATAGGAACCAAGTGATGAGTTTGGCCTATACCATAGAAGCATACGAAATGAAGGTGAATTGCATAGGTTGCACTATAGTGTGAGCATGCCATGAGACTAGTCATAGTCGTGAATAGCTTAGACAGCTAACATGCATAAGTTACTAGTATATATTACTATGCACATGGTGGTTAATGTTATATATGTGATAGCATAAATATCTTCAATTTTAGTTTGTAGAGTCATTTTTGTAGCTAAGCGCTATGCAATAGTAACATTCTGATTTTTGTGACAATTCTTCTAGTCTACCAAAACATAAGGCTTGCTAATTAGCCACTGAACTCACACTTGCAATGCTTTAGGATTGAAAATAATACTCCCTCCGACCCATAATAAATGTCGCCTATTTTGTACTAAGCTAACACTGTACAAACTTTATACTAAATGAGCGACACTTATTATGGATCGGGGGTAGTAGTATATATGACCCATGTTGGAAAGGGTATACAAGACACTCAAGAATAAGACTTTTAATTTGTCTTTCACTGGATCAACAACATAACAATAGTATGATAGTTGACAAATGGAAAATTTCCAACTCATTAATAAGCTTAGCAAGACAACAATTAACCAACCACATTTGCACTATAATTGATCAAATGATAGCTTTTATATATTTCTGCCAAGTGCCAACAATGAGTCCTGGAGATTTGAATAATGCATTATCAGGGCCGACTTTGGGGCATGGCAACCTTGTGCAATGGCCAAGGGCCCATACCAGTAGGGGGCCCATTACTACTTAGTTCTTTGTACTATGTCCTACATATACGTGAAAAAAATAGAAGGCCCAAGGAAGCCTTCCGCAACCGGAAAGGAATCTCGTACTCCCTCCGATCCAAATTAGTTGATTTAGATTTGTCTAGATTCGATTGTATCTAGACATGATTTAGTACTAGACATATCTGTATCTTGACAAATTTGAATCTACTAATTTGGGTTGGAGGGAGTAGAATTTTTTTCAATGCACTGTTTGGAACATAGGATTTGGGCGTAGGAAAACTACATGCAAGTTTCCTACAGTAATGATTTCACAGGAAAGTTTCCATTCAGTCTGGCCTTCATTTTCTTTTCCTTTGAGTTTGGCGAGGCAAATCAACCATCAAGACTGCTATTAGAATAGCCATTAGACAAGACATTTATGCTCCATTCTGTACCCCAAGTTTGGTTTTTTTTCAAAGGAACGACCGATATAAGAGATTAGTAGGATAACATGTAGACATACAGTTCGAGATATTAGATCAACGGTTCACTAGGCCCGCCAATTTGTAAGTGTTGGGTGGACATCATTGTTAATTTGGTGTGGATATATTGGAACAAACTCTTGTTTTTAATTAAGATAGTTAACCCCTTATATTAAGCTGCTACTTAACTAGAGTAAAATATTTTCGTATGGAGTTTCCTATGTTATTTCCGTTCCTGTAATCCAAACAACATGTTAGAAAACTTTCTTGTGTTTTCCAATCTTTACTTTTCCACGTGGATTCCTACCCTATTCCTTTGTGTTTCTTATTCCTGTAATTTTCATGTCCCGCCTTCCAAACGGAGGTTTATTTGAGATAATTAAACTAGCAATAATACTAATTGTCTATTTCTTATACTTTGATACTAAAAATGTGTGATAATTAAAAGTAGATACATATTTGTCTATATTTCTAGATTACCATATATACATTAACCTTAGGGGCCCATGCCCTAACTTCGCACAAGGGCCCGTAAAACATAAAGCTGGCCCTGTGCATTATGTTACCGAATTAGTCCAAAATTATCCATTTAATTAACATGGCTAGACATATTGGATTTGTGCAGCTGATGTGTGTTTTAAGTACTCCCTCCATTAAAAAATAAGTCGAATCTATACAAATCGAAGTCACTTACTTTGGGACGGAAAGAGTAGTTTACACCCCACTGACTATTCTAGTTTGTTCCATTGAACACACCTACTATGTCTATGAGATGTTTTTGAAAAGGTGGATGAACCCCTGGATTCTATGTTCATGCCCATCGACGTCATTTATTGATTTTTTTCTTGCTTGTAAGAAAGTGTCTTCTTACGCAACCAACTGACCACTTATTTCCTGATGGGGGGAGCCTTGAATTTGAAAGATCCGAAAGTGATATTCATAAGTTTCAAAAAATTCTGGGTTTAAATCCGTCGATACGTACACACTATTTGATCCATAATGGAGACACAACTGCTCAATTCCTTGTCACGTCCAACGTACACGCACCTAGATACGGGATACACACGGGTACTGGTACCCATGGATGAACCAAGTCGGTTCAACAACACGTTCGAGCTAGGAAGACAACTCAAGTCATGGCCGTCTCCAACGCTGTATCTGCCCCTGAGCTCGCTGAACGGAGCGCTGTCGACTGGCTTCAGTGAAGGGGATACCGCCGGTGCCGCCTACGAGGTCCTCTAGTAGGACCGATGACCAGGACGCCAAACAGGTTCACAATGCCTCCCACGCCCACAAACTGGGTTTTCTCATGCTCTGCTTCTGCGCTAGCGGGAAGCCTGGCCTCTGCCACGCCGCCAAGTACCGTAGGCATGGTCCTGCTAGCAATTCTGGCCATGTAACTGCTCTAGCTAGCGAACTATTGATTGATTTTACTCGCCCCCTCAGTCCCTCGTGTGTGGCGTGCGCATGCGATTGTTACTACTGGAATTGGGGTGTGACACAATTAAGCAAGAGTACCAGATGTTTAAACTTGGTTAAACACCAAGCCTGGTCCTTAATATAAATTGCGTGAGTACCAGGATAGCCTGATCATCAAGTATAAATAGGAACCTAAATTCGCATCCATGAGGATTTGAACCGGTGTTAGGCTCCCCCAACTAGTTGAGCTAGACTCACTTCCTTACAGTAGAGGCTATGGATGTGACATACTAAGCGCCTCCAAGCTCAGATTCAGGCTCAGGGCCGATTCTCTTGGGTGCCACTATCTGGATTGTTTGAGTGAGTGACAAATTTAGAAAACCCAAGGCAGAGAATAGACAATTCATTTGAGATTGTTCTGAACCGTAATCACCATATGTTCCACATAACAATATAAGAATATTGGACAAATATTTTGAGGGTCAATGTGAGAGCTCCACACCTAGCTAGTTGGATCAGAGTTTGAACCATTCAACTTCGTTTCAGCAACAAGAATCAATAGCCTTTGAGAAATCAACCAAGACTATCACCCACCGTGAAATTCCAAAAAATCAAGCCGAGTCCCAACTCATGATTAGCGTGACCCAGTCGTTCGAACTTATAATAAACCAACGAAGGTGTCTGGTATGGCATGTCTCTGATCTCCCGAGTGTGGACATTGACGAAATCGTGAAGCTCGACCCATCCGTGTGGCCGGAAGATGTTATGTATGTTGTCATGGTCACCGGAGAAGTCGGGAGATTTCTCTTTCGTGGAGTACCTACTGGCTAGCATGGAAAAAACCTAAATTCTGGTGACTTGTTTTGTGCAATTGGTCCATGACGGAACCAGGACGGGAGTACACCTTAATGTCGACGCCTCGACGGGGCATTCACAAACCCGACAGGCCTGACACATACATACACCAACCTCTGCCTATATGCCCTGCCTCTTATACACACCCGGATAGAGAGGACGAACGGGAAAGAGCTCGCACGAACACCGCGTCAGACGATTTGCAACATATACATCCGACTAAAAAATATAATTAAGTAGTTCAAGAAAGACTTATATTTTGGAACCGGAACGCGGCGATTCCACAGAGCCTTACGGGTGTCTGTCTTATCGTGTGGCCTCTATAAGATTCGTGCCATCGTCTTTTGCAGTATCAACCTTCACATGTCCACCTTCTCACCCATATAGTAGCCAAACTGTACATGTACACTTTCAGATTCATCTCAGCCAAGAGCCCGAGACACCCCACTCCGCCGCCCCAATTCCTATCCTCCGCCTCATCTCCAGCCACCGGTGATGACCCAGACGTCCACGGAAGCAGTACAAGCAGTAGGCGGCTACGACATCCTACGCGGAACACTGGCTTCCTAAGCGCCTGACCCTCAGACCGCAACTCCGTGCTCAACAACCACAACCGTGCGTTGCCGCCGGTGCCCCCGCGGTCGCCCTCGCCTTTCAGGATGGGAAAGGGGATGGAGAGTGGTCCTGATCTGATCTTGTATGGGATTTTTTTTCATGGATGGTCATGGATTTCTCTCCTGTATGAAACCTCCTTGATTTGTTCATGCTCCAGATTCGTCTCAGCCTGGGCATCGATACCTCATGTGCTTCCATTTGTTCATGCTCCAGATTCGTTCGTATACTTTTCTTTCGATTGGTTCCTTCTCCAGATCTAAAATGAGAAAAATATGCATCGATGACCCATATTCAACGAATTTGAGGTGTTTATCTTTAATTTATAAACATAGTTCCACTAATTTAAGTTGACTATATGGAATATGTTGATCTGCTGCAGAATGAGATATAGAGGGAAAACGGTCTATGATCTGCAAAAAACAAAGGACCATCAGTTTACAAATGTACATAAAACAGGGTGTTTTCTGCAATGTTCAAAAGTGGTTGCACGAATCTTGAAGTCGGATTGGACGACCCATGATAAGCCATAGACGTCTAACACTATGTGGAGTTTGTTCCCGCATGCCTCCCACGCCCACAAACAGGTTCCTTGCTTACGCCATAGCAAATAGTGCCATAGTGCCATAGTGCCATAGCAGATCTCGGCCATGGAGCCACTCTAGCTAGCTAGCAATCTCGGTTATACACAGTTTCTAGTTGCTTATCCTCGCTCACTGCCTCTCTCGTGTGTTGTACTGTTCTGGCCTTGTGGCTTGTGGGTGTGAGATGTTGTTACCGCTGCCCTTGTGGGAAACTGGATAATGGAATGTGGGGTTTAAATACGAGTACGATGTGGAGGCCGGGCCACGGTGGAAGGTGTAATTGACGAGAGTGGCTGATGCCGTGAAGGTGTAATAAGAGACAGCAAAACTCAAAACCAATTAAGAAAACAAATACAGGACAAGGCACCGGAGAGAGGAGGAAGAAGATGGTTAGGAGGGAGAGGAGGGGGCCATACCTTCTGGTGGTGGAGTCTATCTTTGGCCGGTCGTCAGTCGGCATTGTTCTTGTGGCGTGTCAGACCAAGCTATTCAGTCGGCGGCTAGGTGCTGGCGCGGTGGACCATTTGTGGTGACAGCTGCGCGCGATAAGTAGGGGAATAGGATACGCTGGCTGCCGGGGCTCTATTCCTAGCCAGAGAGCTTCTGGAGACCGGCAACAAGGCTGCCGGAATAGGCCGACGACGGGGAAACCTAGATGACCTCCCCTCGTGGTACGATTCATGGGGAAAACAGTTCAGAAGAAAAGGGAGAGCAGGGTTGGAGGAGAAAAAAGAAAAGGAACCGGTTGGTTCCACTTACCAATGGCATTGCAGGTAATTTTCATCTTTTTTGTGTTGGATGCAATGCAGAGAAATATGAGGGTACACCCGATTCTGTTTTACACTGCCAAAATCTGCTAGTTGTCAAGGCTATTCTACCCCTTTGATTCAGATTACAGCTTCTTGGTAGTGAATCTAGCCCAAAATTCGCAACCAAACGCAGCCTTAGTGTGTGCTTCACAGCTGCCACGATTGTGGAGTTTGAACTAATACCATGGTAGATTACTAAGGATTGGTGGATTACATTTGTGGTTACTTGTCTATGTTACACCTCCATAGTGTGTAGTATCATATTTGTGATAACATAATGATCTTTATTAATACTATGTAGTGTCATTTACATGGGGGAGCACTATGTAATGATAATTAACATTCACGATACCTGGATTTTATTTTTGTGACAATTCTTATGGTCTGACCAAAATACAAGGTCTAGTAGTTATCCACACAGCACAAACTCACAGTGCTTCATGGTTGAAAATAAGTGTATATATGACCCGTGGTGGAAAATCTTCACCCTTCATAGTGAAATCTAAGTGTATGGTCCTCCATTGCATCTAGGACTCATGTTTTGGTAGAAATTATCTTTTCTGTTTTCCTATTTTGGTCATCGAATGGAGAGTTGGTGCATTAAATCTTAGTTGAAAGAGCCACAAAGGCTCCAGGCTCTGACAACAATCAAAGCTAAAATGGAAAATTTAGCGCACATGCTACTATTTAAGAAAAACACCCGCAGTGGTTGATCGATATATGAAATGTTGTGAAATGTCTTCACATGAACAGTGCCCATATACACATAGGTATAGTCCTCCCAAAGCCTCAATTAGTTCTTTGTAGGTTCTCTTGTCATGACGAAAGAAATATCACCCATAAATATTTAAACTTAAAGATCATGTTGTACAACGATTTTAGTGAGACTTGGAAAGCATGCACCGTTAATGCATCTAAGTACGCATGATGATATTCTACAATTAGTTTGGCCCTTACAGTTTGAGGACTCTCCATGGTGCAATTTATGGTTTCTTTTCTTTGTACTCCCTCCGATCCATAATAAGTGTCCCTCATTTTGTACGAAGCAAGTATAGACTTTGTACTAGACGAGCGACACTTATTATGGATCGGAGGGAGTAGTAAACATGTTTGCAATTGTTTACCTTTAATATGTGTATATTATGCTACGTTTTCTCTTATACTGTAATTAATTTGATCCATTATTCAGTCTCAAAGAGCATGCCAGGTGGTTGCGTGATTGTCTTAGAAATTGCATTCATAGAGTAATAGATGGCAGCATGCCAGCCAATCAAGAATAAGACTTTCAATCTATTTTTCACTACATGAACAAATCACAATGGTATCATAGTTGATGTAGTAAGTTTTCCAACACACCAAGCATAACAAACATTTAAGCCATTGCAAGACAGCTATTAACCAATCACCTTTGCACATGTAATGATGAAATGATAACTTTTGAGGTACAAAAGTAATGCATCTTGCTTTATTTTTTTAATCCAACAAATTTTATTGACCTATTATGGAAACACATCATGCTGCCAATAATGAATCATGGAGATTTGAGTAATCCATTATGTTATTGATTTTTTCCAAAACAACCCATTTAGTTAACATGGCTAGAGATATTAGATTTGTACTGCTCATGGGTGTTTTAAGTAGTTCCGATCTCAATGAATATTATAGTTTATTCCTTCGAACAAAACTACCATGTGCTTTCTTTAAAGGAGGATGAACCCCTGGTCTCCAAATTGATGTTCATGGACATCATTATTGATTAAACTTTGGCTATAAAAGTGTGTACTCATACGCTAACAGCTGGCCACCACAATAGTGTGATTGACTAATTATATGTACTTTGTTGAATTGCCATCGATATTTGATGAGAGGGCGGCATTTTTGTTCCCAAGAAGCGGTCATCCTGTTATTTCAAAAATCCGAAAGTTTCAGAAATACCGATTTTTCGGTGGATATATATTCTTCGATATATAGTAGGTTAGATTTTCCATGAAACAAAAGCCTCAAGAAAGGCAAAAGAAGCACCATTTGCTCCACACGTGTTTGTGTGTAAATCAAAGACGAAACATACTACAATAACAATTAATATGTACTCCATCTGTTCCAAAATATAAGATGTTTTAGCTTTGTGAAGCAAATGTATCTAGACTTATTTTAGTATATAGGTTCACTTAGGTTTGGAGGAATGCAAAGGAGCCAAGAAATCAGGAGGAGTAAATTCCGGTGAAATAGAGGTTGGCAAGGCCAGCCAAATCTGCTGCTCCTGTTTCGTGAAGTGTGGGCTTCTTAGCACATGCCATGAAGAACGGCCCTATAAATTCTATATACTAGAGAGGGTCAAAGCGCTGCTTTGAGAAAGGGTCGGTGCCCAAAACCATTTTTGTGCCCTGTTTCAGGGTTAAGAGCAACCTCGCATGATACCCTGTTTTTTCTTTGAGATCCTGTTTTTCCTTTTTAACGTGAAGCCTTGGTCTTTGTTACCCTTAACAAGTTTTCCGGTTACAACCTGCATGTTGGCAAGTTAGGGAAAGATGTGCAGGTAGCACCGTTCTGTGCTCTAAAACTTGATGTCCGTCACATCTAGAAGAGCTAGTTGTTCAATAACAAGTGGATTCGTGATGCCGAGGAAAAAACATTATCTGTTTGAGTATGACAATGGATAAAAAATTGAGCAAAATGCACACAAGTAAAATCTTTGTAAGGCATTTAGTTTTAGATAATATCAAACTTTGTAAAGTTTAACCAAGTATGTATAAAATCGTACTCCGGCTGTGGAGTTCGCGGCTTAAATAGGCCGGGACGGGGATGATGCCTATCCGCGGTAACTTTCAGAACTTATTTTCCCACGATAACTTTGACGGTGATTTCTGGACTTTCTCTACGGTAATTTATTGACGCAAATCTCACTGTGATCATTTGATAGCATCCCTTCGTCGACACGTCTTGACGGTAATTATTCAACGCAAATCCTCAGCCTCAGCCATTATTTTCTGACGATAATTATTTTTGTTGATAATGTTTCATAATGTACTCGGGCAGTAATGTTCAACACGTCAATTAACGCCACGGGTGCGGCATGTCGCCGCCCCATGTTGCCTAGTATTGGGCTAGGTTTAGTAGAACTAGTAGAACATGAAGATGGACCTTGTCTATCCTTGGGCCACCGCAAACAGGACAAATCAAATACTTTTGATGTCCGAAATGGGAGGCGCCGTTACAGTTGCCGTAAGGTGAAAGTTTTAGCTTTGTCAAATGAATATATCTAGACACTTTTTAATGTATATGTTTACTCCGAATCTCTACGAACCTATACACTAAAAGATGTCTAGATCAAGGTTTTGGTTCCCGGTACCAAAAAAATCCCGAGGGTGGTCGGGATTTCCGGTTACCGCGGTTACCGAGAAATCCCGACCGGTTACCGGACGAATTTAAATTTTAAAATTCAAATTCAAAGTCCTCGGTATGACTATTTACATCGGTTTTTTGTTAAAATTCATAAATTTCATACAATTCAAATAAATTCGGGATTTTTTGTCCGGTAAACCGATTTCCCGAGGGTGGTCGGGATATCCGGTTACCGACCGGTAACCGGATTTCCCGACCGGTAACCAAAACCTTGGTCTAGATACATTCGATTCACAAAGGTAAAACGTCTTATATTTCTGAACGGAGGGAGTACGTACATAGGTGTGCGAAAACCTGGCCCAGAAACTCATAGTTTTTTTCCCAAAGCTGGATCAGTTTGTCGGTTCTGGTTCTGGACAGCAAACGTGCCCAACCAAGAACATGATGAAAAATCGCATGATATTCAACCATTAGATACTCCGATACACGATTATTAAGTACGAACCGCACGCAACTGCACAAACCCCAGATCCTACTACTGACATAGCAGTCCACCGGCCTCTTTGACTCCCCATTATCGTCCACGCACCCACTCCGGATGCACACAGCTAATCATACTGTTAGTCTAACTGTATGAGGACGCTCGCCAGCAACTGGGACTGATTCCAAATGCTAAGCACTCAAATGCAAGGCCATGACCCAAAGTTAGACAACGCGTCAAGGCTGCAAGTACCACACCTCAGGGCACGGCGCTGCCGGCGTAGGCTGTGTATACCCCAACCTCTGTATGTATGCCTTGCCTGGTACCACATGCCGAGATACAAAGTGCGCACGTACACCATGTCACAGCATTAAAAAATGTTAGTTCCTACTTCCTCCGTTTCAAAATATTAGATTTTTAGCTTTGTGAATAAAGTGTATCTAATCTCTTTTGATGTCTAGGTTCATCTAGATTTGAAGTGAACTTACACAATAAATATGGTTTAGATACACTCTTTTTACAAAGTTAAAACATCTTATATTTTGAAAACTTAGTTTCTAAGTCAAAACAACCGTGCGACCCAACATGCACCACCCGTGGTGGAGCAGCCGAACAACAAGGTGAGTTGGCTCTGGCACCTCCTCCGCGCTTGTACCCACAGGTTCCACATTCGAGCCCACCGAACGGGGTGTTGCCGCTGATTAGGGTAGTGAACCCAATACCGCCAGCGCCACTGACACCGCACATCCGGGTGCTGCTGCCAAGCGTCCCCGCGACGCCGGTGAAGATGCCAGAGCCGTTGTTTCCGAAGCCCATGTCGTAACCACTACCGATGGTAGGGCGACTCGACAGGTTCCCCATGCGTCCCATGCCCACAAAGAGGTTCTTCTGGTCTCTTGCGCCAGCTGAATCGCTAGGAGTGGAGGAGACCGGAAATGTTAGTTCCTGCCCTGCCTCTAGGCTCTAGCTAGCTGCTCAGAGATTCTCTACTTGATCTGTCTTTTGTTGTTCGTGTGAGATGCTCTAGTACAATATGCTAATAGCACACTTGTGTTCTAGTAGAGTCTGAGGTTTAAATAGGTGGGCGGAGGGGTACGACGGCGACTCGAGAAGTCCCGCACGGGTAAAGGAATTTAAATGAGCCAAGTCAGAAATAACCAGTAAATTCGGGTGAATTGTAGTTGGCGAGACGAGCAAAATGTTGTGGTTGAGTTAGCACATGAAGAACGTCCCTATAAATTCGACTAGAGCAGCTCAAAACTCTGCTTTGAGAAAGGGAAGGTGCCCAAAACCATTTTGGTGCCCTGTTTCATAGTTAAGAGCAACCTCATGATACCCTGTTTTTTCATTGGGATCCTGCTTTTTCCTTTTTAACGTGTAGCCTTGATCTGTGTTACTCTTAACAAGTTTTCCGGTTACAACCTGCTTCTTCTCAAGTTTGGCAAAGATGTGCAGGTTAGCCTCCTTTTGTGCTCGCAAAACTTGCTAATCCTCTCATCTAGAGGAGCTACCGTTTCAATAACAAGTTGATTTTAGATGGTAAATAACAAGTTGATTCGTGATTCCCAAGAAAAATATCATCCGTTTGAGTTTGACCATGGATAATTTTTTTAGAACTTCCTGGTATTGTTAAACTAACAACACCTGTCAGAGTAGTGCAAGAGCTAATCCGCATCACGTGATGTTAGTTACTTAGTGCGGCGGTTCGGAACTCTGTGTGTCCTTGATGCGGCGCCATGAATGAGGTTGGAATGTTGGATGGAGGTTTCCTCCGTGGCAACACACATAAGGATTTGATTTCAGCCCCAATGAGTGCCGGCATGCCGTGTCTTATCAGCACCGGCCATGGATGGGTTAATGGCATGGATTCTACTATTCGTAGTGCACACTAACCTTAATAGTTGGTTGGAGGTCAGAAGCAGCTAGGGCAGCGTAGCATGATTAAGCATAGATAGACAAGATTCCACCTGAATCACCACCTGGTGGTGCGAAACCCTGAAGTGACCGACATGATTATGTTGAAGCGATGATTAATTTGTACTGCGCCGGGTCAGGGCACAAAGGAGTTCAAATCCAACGTATCTGCATCTGCTGAATGGCAGATCAGTCGAGGATTGAACCGAACTCAACTATCTGCAGTCTGCTGGCATGAGTATTCTTCCATTTCTCTCATTCGATGTCCTAGTGCTCACACCAAAGCTATTGGAAATTATGGGCGATGTCCTAGTGCTCACACCAAAGCTATTTGAAATTATGGGGTAACAGCAACACCGCAACACGTGCATACATCTCAAATCTCGTGTCTGCCTCTTTGCTAAAATGTTGTGCATATTAGTTTTAGATATTATGTGACTTTGCAAAGTTTAACCAAGTATGTATAAAATGGTACTTCCTCCATCAGCAACTACACTATGCTTGTGATTGGGCAAGGTTTAACCTTTTCCATTTAATTTTGGGAAATAATAGGTGGGATATATATATGCTCTAGCAATTATACCATTGAATTCTAATTCAAATAAAGCCTTATCATAGTATAATGATATGCTATTGTTTTCATGGATTTTCTAATTCAAATAAACTAATGGTTAAAACTAAAAGATGCAAAACTAGAATATCATGTATTTATAGATGAAGGGGGCATAATACGGCACGTACAACATGGGCGTTAGGCGTGGGCGCTAGGATCATCTTCCTTGCCGTTGCGCTCGATTCCTTGCCGATGCCGGGAATCCATCAAGCATCGACATCTCAAAAGTTGCCCGATGCTCCACTTTTTTCGCATGTAGCAAATGATTATTCCTAACGGTGCCTGCTATCCATGCGGCAGAAAAATAAATTCGATTTGGCGCATATGTTAGAGCCTTGTGTTGCAGGATGGAGCGCATAACTGGTTTTTATTTTTGTTCGATTTTCTTTAAGCAAGTCAACTCGCGGGTGAACGTTCCAATTATAGCATGTGGTCGCGACGAGATCTGTGCCCCTTATCCGACAACGACAACCGGTATTTTTTCCGGGGCTCACAGGAAAATTCCACAGTCAACTTGTTTCCATCGCTCCAAGTTTATACCGCAGGCACATTTTTTCTTTGAATTTCCATTTTTAGTTACTTGGGCGCCTAACTAAGAGGCCATCATTGTACATGACTTTAGTACTAGAGCTCATTAGTACCTTCTCCGTGCTCACATTAAATTGAAATGCTAAATCCAATTTATGTATGATTTCATTGTACGGAGTGCCAGGTCGTGTTCTCTTTCTAGTATAACTTCTCCAAGTACATCTCGAAGTTTGAGATAATTTCATGAAATATAAACAGTGTATTTGTACTACCTCTGTTGCAAAATGTGTGTTTCAACTCTGTCTTTTTTTTTGAAATAGGGGTGTACCCCGGCCTCTGCATCCGAAGGATGCACACAGCTCTCTTTATTAAAGATTCAAAGTTCAAAATATCACCATTACAAATCACGGCTCAGCAACGGTTGATACATAACCCAATCATCTGAAAACACACACATACAGGCTATATATTTGTGAATCGACTAGAATAACGTCACGAAGCCTGGCTGAAAAAATCTGTAGTAACCGTCACAAGACGGGTGCACCCAGAAACTATGGGTTGTCTCATATGCTCCGGTAGTAGAATAGCCCATAGTTGAATCCAATACGCCGTCATATAGATAACCTGCAAAAAAGATGGAACTCTGGTTTGCGACATTTTCAACTCTATCTAGATACGCGTGTTAAACCTGGCCGAGAAAACTTATATCGGTTTTCCCCAAAGCTGGATCCGTTTGTCGGTCCGGGAGAGCAAAAGTGCCCAGCCAAGGAGATGATGAAAAATCGCATGATATTCAACCGATAGATACTCTGATACCTACTGACGAACCGCACAAACCCCAGACTGTACTGACGTAGCTGTCCAAGTCTACAACCACTGGCATCTTTGACACTCTCCAGTCGTCCGCACTCCTGGATGCACAAAGCTACTCACATACTGCCACTTTTAGTCCAACTGTGTAGGTACGCATGCAAGTTGGATTCAAGCCAGATGCTAAGTACACAAACTACGGTTTTAGAAGGCAAGGCCATGACTCGAAGTCACACATGACCAGAAGGACCGACAGCTTCCTCATGTCTCCCACGTCCACAAATGTGTTCTGGCAGCTGCTTCCATGGTTCTAGCCGCCAGGACGGCTTACGCAGACTGTGAGAAGGAGTGGAGGAGACAGCGCGAGTGGACTTCTTGGGCATGAGCGTAGATCGATCCTACTAGCTCTCTTGTATTATGTGTGGTGGCAGCGATATGCCCCTATCGATGCCCTTGTGGTGTGCTGTGGTGCGGTTGAGTTTGTGGTTTAAATAGGCCGCGACGAGGATCACGTACACGGAGTGGCCATGGCAGGTAAGGAGGGTCTGAGGGTGTACATAAGGGATGCCAGTCCTAGTGAGGTGTGGCTGCTGATGCTGCAGTGAGAATAAGACAGAACCCATGGTATAAATTAGGCAATTCATTTGGTGCTACTTTGAACCTTCATCACTCATCTATAGGAATAGCACTACTAAAACTTACACAAAATGTCATAGGCGTTAATCTTAGAGCTCCGTACTTAGAGGGATTAGAGGTTGAATCATCCAAGTTTCTTTAGAGGCTAGAATCAAAACGTTTTGTAAATTGGCCCAAACATTCCTTATCGAGGACTTCATGCGAATCATGGCTAGTTTCTAGCTTACGAGTTTCCACTCTTATCACACGGATGCCCAACAGCTTTGCCCAATTGCACATCTTCTAACGGTTGATTGATGGAGATTTGAAGTGCATGTTTTGTGCGCTGCGGAAGTACAATGATTTCCAACTTTGTGTACTTTTTTGTTGTAACATAGATGTTGATTTAATTACAAGAGCAATATAGATATCATAATATGGAGTTACATCCACTCCACATTGACATACTCTTTACACTTGGTGGTCTCAAGTTCGGCCAAGTTAACTGATGTGATTTCTAGACTAATACATGTTAGACGAGTACACAATAATTTACCTAAATGAGAACAACAATATGCTTGTTATAAGTGTGATGTGCATATGCAATGAGATGTGCCTATGGTACACAAAAATTTGACACAATTAAAGTTGATCGATGTTCATCATTCATACATAAACACTAGTGGAAACGAGGCCTTTGGTTGAGCCTGGAAATGGGCTTTAACACCGGTTCTTCTAGAACCGGTGTTAAAGGGGGGGCCTATACCAGCGTGGCCCGTGCAGCAAAAAAGGAGTCCCCCTTTAACACCGATTTGTGGCACAAACCGGTGTTAAAGGCCCCTGCACCAGTGACCCGTGCAGCCCCCCCCCCTTTAACACCTGTTCGTGGCTTGAACCGGTGTTAAAGGGGGGGGCTATATAAGACACCGCAGCCCACACCCTACTCTTCCATTTTTTCACTATCTCATTTTGGAGCCTAGCAAGAGGGTGTGAAGTGTGCAAGTTTGTGTTTTTTTCGTATGCACAAGAGGTGTTCGGTGAAATGCCCGAGAGCTCAAAATAAGTTTTCTCGTTGCTCTTTCCTTCTCGGTCGAGGTCGGCAACTATCCTTTCATGTGTCATTGATGTACTATATATATAAATGGTCATCTCCCTATTATTTTTTGATATATACTATATATTAATGCAGATGAACCGGCAATGGATGTAGGGTGACCGCCGCACTTCCGAGTACATTACGGGCCTCCAAAATTTCATCGTTGTGGCTAATGCAAACCGTGGTCACAATGGTTTTATGTGTTGTCTGTGTGTTCACTGTCCGAACAAGAAAGACTACTCAAATACCAGAACCATTCACGCCCACCTGCTTCGATCCGGTTTCATGCCCAGCTATAATTGTTGGACCAAGCACGGAGAAAAAGGGGTTGTGATAGAAGATAACGAAGAAGAAGAGGATGATGACAACTATCATAATATGTATCCTGAATATGATGATACTGCAACGGGGGTAGATAATGAAGATCAAGAGGCAGCAGATGGACCCGCTGATGACGATCTTGTTCAGGCCATTACTGATGCAAAGGAAGAATGTAAAACTGAAAAGGAGAAGGAGAAGCTGGAGCAGATGTTAAAGGATCACAAAACATTGTTGTACCCAACTTGCG
The DNA here is from genome assembly GCA_023614405.1 of Avena insularis. Classification (NCBI taxonomy): domain Eukaryota; kingdom Viridiplantae; phylum Streptophyta; class Magnoliopsida; order Poales; family Poaceae; genus Avena; species Avena insularis. The sequence continues at coordinate 26,593,673 of CM042696.1, read as the reverse complement.
AAGATGGCCACAAAAAGCTAGGTACCACACTGGATTTGCTGCAATGGAAGGCAGAGAACGGTGTGACTGACAGCGCATTTTCAAAGTTGTTGGTAAAAATGAAGAATCTTCTTCCAAGAAATAATGAGTTGCCCGACATTACATACCAAGCAAAGAAAGTTGTCTGCCCTCTAGGATTAGACGTGCAGAAGATACATGCCTGCATTAATGACTGCATCCTCTACCGCGGTGAGAAGTACGAGAATTTGGATGCATGCCCGGTATGCACTGCACTGCGGTATAAGATCAGGCGAGACGATCCAGGCGATGTTGAGGGCGAGGCCCCTAGGAAGAAGGTTCCTGCCAAGGTTATGTGGTATGCTCCTATAATACCACGGTTAAAACGTCTCTTCAGAAATAAAGAGCATGCCAAGTTGTTGCGATCGCACATGAAAGACCGTAAGAAAGACGCGATGTTGAGACACCCCGCTGATGGGTCAGAGTGGAGAAAAGTCGAGCGAGAGTACCCGGACTTCGCACGTGACGCAAGGAACTTAAGGTTTGGTCTAAGTACAGATGGCATGAATCCTTTTGGTGAGCAGAGCTGCAGTCACAGCACCTGGCCTGTGACTCTATGTATCTATAACCTTCCTCCTTGGTTGTGTATGAAGAGGAAGTTCATTATGATGCCAGTGCTCATCCAAGGCCCGAGGCAACCCGGCAACGACATTGATGTGTACCTAAGGCCATTAGTTGAAGAACTTTTACAGCTGTGGGCCAAACCAGGTGTACGTATGTGGGATGAGCACAAAGGGGAGCCATTTGACCTACGAGCATTGCTTTTCATAACCATCAATGATTGGCCTGCTCTTAGTAACATTTCAGGGCAGACAAACAAGGGATACAATGCATGCACACACTGTTTAGATGAGACTGAAAGTATATATTTGGATAAATGTAAGAAGATTGTCAAGACAGACATGTCAGAAGATTATAATAAGTTTGATGAAATTCCGCCCTTCAGAGTGAAGACTGACCCAACCATCCTGTTAAACGGTGTTGATACTCCATGGTTACGGCCGACGCGATCATAAGATTGACTATATGTATTAATTGAGCCATTTTTGGCACACATATGTATCTCAACATGGAAATCAATGTCATATTTCTTCTGTTAACAGTATATGTATTAAATGAGCCATTTTTCTTCCTTCTATTTCTTCCCTCCATTTTTCTTCCCGCCATTTTTTCCTGCCATTTTTCTTCCCGCCATTTTTTCCCGCCATTTTTCCCGCCATTTTTCTTCCCGCCATTTTTTCCCGCCAGTTCTTCCCGCCAGTTCTTCCCTCCAGTTCGTCCCGCCAGTTCTTCACTATATATATATGTAGGGTTGGCCTCCATTGTCATTGCACATCTCTAGACTCATATCTGCAACCTCATCACTCTTTCCCATGGCTTCCACCGTAGCACTAACCCCCAGGGAGGCGGAGGCGCTTTGCGCCTCGAACTACCCCTGCCCGCCGGGCTACTGTGTCCCCGTCGGCTGGATGCTGAGCGCCGGAGGCATGCCGGTTCCTCCTGTCCCTCTAGGTGTGGCGCGCCGGATGGCCATCACGAACCACTACTACTTCGAGCTTACGCCGGAGCAGCGGAGGAATCCCAGATGGCATCCCGACTATTTCCCTACTTGGGAAGCCTTCTTCGTGGATCGGCGTGAGAGGGCGCTCGCCAGGCACGAGGAGGACGACCCACGTCCTCCAAACTTCAACGAGGCCGGCATTCGGCTATGGTGGCGCGGTCGGACTCTCCAGAGCGTCATGGCCTATGACACTGCCGCCGACTCTAACCCCCGTCTGCGCTACCCTTAAGTCCAGCCCACGCGTACTCAGCCTTCAAGGTTCAATTCAATTCTGGCGACCCATCGGCGACGGCGATAGTACGGCGAAATTTACGACTACAGTGGCGAGTATTACAGGTGTAGGCAGGAGCATGACTGAATCACTCCAACATTCCGAAACAAGTTCGGTCGATTGTTACTTAATCTGGCCATGTATCTTAATTTTCAGTTATTTTATGTATCTTAATTTTTAGTCGTGCTTTATGTAACTTACTATTAGTTGCATTCTGTATTTTAATTCCAGTTCTATCTCCTTCACAAAATGACCTTTCTCATTCGAGGTTTCTTGGCTTTCAGGTCAAATGACCAATGTTATGGCTAGAATCAAGGCATAGTTTGTGATAATATGTCTATATTGTGCATACATGTGCATCATGGCATGGCAAACAATGTTGCAAGAGGAAGTTTTCCTTTTTATCGCACCAAAAAGGTATTTTCCATTTTCCGAGCATAAAAACAGACGGTTTTGTGAAGCAACCACCAAATGGCTAATTCAAAAAACCACCACCACATTTTACAAAAATACTAGACCACCTTATATGGACAATGTACCAACGGGGGGATCTGAAACCTTTCCGTCCACCTCTGGTGAAAAAGACAAATTCCTGCCGAATCGGCAGGAAGTGGGTCAGATATGAACTACAGGTACATGATATGATGCTCATGATTTTTTACAAAAATCATTTTTAGGTTCACAATATGCTATTTTATCAAAAATCCAATGCAAGTTGAGCGAGGCTTTGTCAGATTCAAGTGTATACAAAAGATGCGGCATTTAAATATCCAATCAATTCAAAAATGGTAATACAAAATAAAATAATTTGCTCTAATAAAATAGGGTTAGATTCCTTTTTAGATGCTTAATATTTCTTATGTTCAAAGTTTTAGGATTTGACAATTTATTTTTGTTTGAATTGAATAATCAAAATTTATATGTAAGTGTTTTAATCATTTTGAAAATTTTCATCTAAAGTAAATATAAAATGTTTTTATATGAATGGATAGATATTATTTTTCTGAAAATTATGATATATTATTCATATTTTTCTGAGTTGAAATGAATAAGATATGAATTTTCTAAATTCATATCCTACTTTTTGAATTATAAATGCCCCCACCCCTTTAATGCATGAAATAAATGCCCCCCGTTTAACACCGGTTCCAGCCACGACACCCCCTTTAACACCGGTTCGTGGCTGGTAGGGTTAGGGTGGTAGTGCTCGCGGGCCCCCGCACTTAGGGTTAGGGTGGTAGTGCTCGCGGGCCCCCCGCACTTAGGGTTAGGGTGGTGGTGCTCGCGGGCCCCCGGGCTTAGGGTTAGGGTGGTGGTGCTCGCGGGCCCCAGGACATAGGGTTAAGATGGATGTGCTCGCAGGCCCCCAGACATAGGGTTAGGGTGGTAGTGCTTGCGGGCCCCCGCACTTAGGGTTAGGGTGGTAGTGCTCGCGGGCCCCCGCACTTAGGGTTAGGGTGGTAGTGCTCGCGACCCAGCACTTAGGGTTAGAGTGGTGGTGCTCGCGGGCCCCCGGACTTAGGGTTAGGATGGTGGTGCTCGCGGGCCCCCGGACTTAGGGTTAGGGTGGTAGTGCTCATGGGCCCCGCATTTAGGGTTAGGTGGTAGTGCTCATGGGCCTTCCCTTCCTTCTTCCCCCTAGCCACAAACCGGTGTTAAAGGGGGGGGTTATAACGCGCGCCTTCCCCTTCCTTCTTCCCCACCAGATCGAAGCGTCAGAGAAAAGCCTTCAAATCCGTCGCATATGCATCCGGGATTTCTCCGAATTAGGGTTTGGACCCCTCGGAACTCGTTTAAAATGATCAAGCATCCTTAGGGTTTTAATTTCATTTGTGTATTTATTTGTGTATTTTTGTATGAATAATATGTATATTTGTGTATGAATCCAAGTCCACTTAAATGTTTACTCTCTTACTCTAGATAATATTATTGTTTTAGAAACTATGGATCCACTTAGTAGAAACCTTGAAGAAGAAGAAATAATGGAGAACATTATCGATGAGGACACCTCACAATATCTGAACTTGGAGGGACATGATGGCAACTCAAGTAGTCATGGAGAAGATGAACCGGTGAACGCAATTTAGTGATTACAAAGTCCGGCGAGGTATATGCATTGATTAAGCCTCTGCTGACTTCCACCAACAATCTTCTTCTACATGTATTAATTAACGCTTCTTTCTTCTTTTAGCCCTCTGGATCGACCAGCCAGCAACCGTCTTCTTCTACGAAAAGAGCAAGCGAGGCGCGAGCCATCGTTGAAAGATCGTGCAAAGTTCACGATCAAGCGATCCGTGTTGATGGCAGGCCGATGGAGCCCAAGAAGGCCCGCAGACAAATTTGTACGTCAGCTGGAGTTCTTGTTAGGGACCAAATCCAATCATAATTGAATATTGGAATAAGCCAAAGAAGGGCGTACCTTTGTCGATGAAAGATCCAAAGAAACGCTTTGGAATTGTTGGTAAATTTCACCTTCCGCCAGAGGAGGATGAAAACAAACCGATTATAAAGGAAAAGGTCAAAGAGTGGACTCTAAAGAAGATGGTCGACGCTTTCCGCTCTTTGGAAGACAAAATTGAACAAATTTGTCAAAGCTCGCGAGACTCAGATTTCAAGACGCATATTATGCGAAGATAAGACCTCACTGGCGCGAATTTGTGGCATACAAGGAAGGTGCTATAGCTACAAAGAGGTCAGAAACCAATACGCTAAATGCCCAGAAGAAGGAATATCACCAGAGGCCTAAGTGGGAGGAAGCTGAGAAGGCCTCATGCTGACGAGGGATCACACCCTGCACACATGGGTGGGACCTACGTGCAAAGACTTGGTTCTACGGAATCGGGGCAAGGTTGGACCCAGAAACATGATTGTGTATCTTCCCAACCCTCTTTGCCAAACCCGTCACTGAACTCATCACGGCATACGAGGAAACAGCCGCCAGGACCTTCCATCCCGACAGAGAGAATGACCAGCTCACACGCGCCATCGGTAAAAAAGAACACCCTGGACATGCACGAGGCACAGGGGGTATGACGTGGAAGGATGGGTTTGCCGAGTGGAGCGACTCTTACAGATGGCGCGGCAGAAAAGAAAAAGAGCGTACAGAGCGGATGACACAGATAGAACATGCACTTGTGGCGCTGCAGGCGCAAGTGAATGCACAACAGAGCCATCAAGCTACCGGCCCATCTCAGCGGCACGAAGAGCCTGCATTAGAAGCTGCCGCGCCCGGATCAGCGGAAAAGCAGCGTGGCTTCCACGAAGAACGTGCAGCCCACGCTTGAAATGGCGGGTCCTCGATACCCCGTGGATGAGATCACGGAGAGCAAACACGCTGAGCTGCATGTGAGATTAATGGGCTTATCCATTAAGGTGGCTGTCGGCTATGCCTTACCTCCTGTAGCTGGTGGAACTTACCACTGCCGACCGATTCCAGATGGCTATGCTATTGTCGGGGTGGATGAGGTTGTGAAGGAATATGAGGAAGCACAGCTTGACCAAGCTACAGGTGAAGGGGAAACTCAACTCAAATTTGCAGTGAAAACAACCATTCTTTGGAAGAAGGAACACATCGTGCTTCCAAATTGAGCCGCTTCAGCCATCTCCTGCGCGGCAGCCATCTCCGGCGCTTCAGCCATCTCCGGCGCGCCAGCCATCTCCGGCGCGCCAGCCATCTCCTACCCGTCAGCCATCTCCGGCGCTTCAGCCATCTCCTCAGCGTAAGCGGAAGAGCACTGCCATGAAGAGCATCACTAGCACTGCCACAAAGAGTTCAAAAAACTACGTCCCGCAGCCTTCCACCAAGCCATTGCCGGTTTTACCGTGGAATCGCAGCGACGAGGAGACCAATAGGATCTCGGAAGAAGAGGTCAAGAAATTCTTTGCACCTAGATGGGCCGAGCCAAAGGAGAAATTAGATCCGGCGGTGGTGGAAAAGTTTTACAAAAATCTTTTGAAACCTGAAACCCCACTTGTGCTGGACTACGAGCGCCAGATTTTGAAGGCGGATGCAAGGCGCCATAGGGAGACTGAAAGTAGCAGTCGTGCGGCACCCCATAAAACAGTTCCCATGCTCGGAGAGCAGGAAAACCAATCATGCGCCCCGCTCCAAGTGTTCGACACACGGGATGCTCCTCCCGTAAATGATTACGAGGCAGAGCTACAAAGAAAGGCCAATGAGATGGGAATGACTTACATTGCATACTTGAACATCATGGGAGACAACTTGCCCAAATGCGATGCCAACCCCATACAGCCATGGAAGTATGGGAAGAATCGACCAACAAAGATGCGAATATTGCACAAGTGGTACCTTGATTTCTGCAAGACGAGAAAGGAAGAATGGATCACGGCGCATATAAGAGATCAGATTTTCTTGTGCGGAGACGACGAGATCGACTTCAACATTCAAGACTTGCATTTTCTATTCAATCAGAAGGAACTCGACAAAGCTGCCATCAGCCTTTATTGTGTGAAGTACTATTTCTGTATTTTCTATCTCATCTCATTCACTTCATTAATTGCATGTATATATATATATGCTCACCATATATGTATATACTATTATGCAGAAAAAAGGTTATGGAATGCATGAAAGGAGGACCTTTTGACATTGGGTTCGTTGACCCAAATAGAGTTCAGGAAGAAGTGGTAAGAACCAAACCCGGGAAAACAGAAGATTTATTGCTAAGGTCTTTACTGAGACAACAAACCAAAAGGGAAATACTATTGCCTTACAACTTCTCGTGAGTACTGTTACCCTCTCTTGTACACATTCTGTTTCGGCTTACTCGATGTTAAGTGTAACTGATGATGAGTTATGCGTGTGTAGGTTCTACTTTATTCTGCTAGTCATTCAACCTGACTCAGGAAAAGTCCTTGTCATGGATTCGTTACGAAAAGAAAAAGAGCTATGGGCAGACTTTAGAGAGATGCTCCAGAGGTAATTTCAATCATATTATCGCACTAGATCGGCAACTTTCGTGACAACAAGTAATTAATTACTCCTTTATCCATTTTCTTTGCCGGACAGGGTTTGGAAAAGGTTCACGGGCAGGGCCGTGGGTGAATAGTCAGAAGAACTAAAATTTGTAGACCAAAATGTAACTAATACTAGCTAGCTAGGTCTGCGTATCTCTTTGATTCTGCTTCCAATTCCATTATATCATGCTTTATTGATTATTATTTTGATTGAACTCTCTATTCTCGTAAAGTGCGCGCATCAGGGACACGGCAATAACTTATGTGGGTACTATGTTTGTGAGTTTATTCGCAACACGATATGTGCGACGGGCCAAGCCGCACTAGAACAACTTAGAGTAAGTAAACAAAGTACACAACATTATTTTATTACCATCAATTATGTTGAGTTTTATTCTTATATATATATTGACCCCATTCTTCATATATATTCAGATCGAACGGATGCGGGACCAACTCCTACCATTTGACCGCATACGAGCCATTCAAGAGGAATTGGCGGGGTTCATACTTGATGAGGTCGTCATGCCTGGCGGAGAACTCATTAGATATCCACCAAAATGAACGTTGTATATATGCTTGAACGTGTTTGTCTTGTACTTGATGCTTCAACATTTACGGAGAATACCACACAATGACGATGTTGTGTATAATAGTAGTTGTTTAATTATTCATGTACTCGTATGTACCGATGACGATGTATGTGTATACCGCTCCCGATCGATTCCCCCTCCCTCCCCCTCCCCGTCCCCGCCGCGCCGCAGAAATACGCCCAGAACGGGGCAGGGGCAGAACTCTGCCGCGGCAGAGATTTAGGCCATTTTCCTGCCACGGCAGAACTCTGTCGCGGCAGAGATTTATCTCCTTTTCCTGCAGTGGCACAGAACCTTTAACACCGGTTCGTGTTATGAACCGGTGTTAAAGGGGGGGCCTGAGCCTCGGCAGCCCCGTCGCCACTTTAACCCCGGTTCGTATAAGAACCGGTGTTAAAGGGGGGGCCTCTAACACCGAACCCTCAACAGCGGTTCTACAACCGCTGTTAGAGGGCCCTCCAAACCGGTGTTAGAGGGGGGGGGTGCACTAGTGAAACTATAAGTAATACTCCCTCCATCCCAAGGCTTAAGGCATATAACTTTTTTGAAAAGTCATATTTTAGAAAAAACTATCAAGGACTATTATATTATATAGATACCATGTGAAAATATATTTCATGATATATGAAATGGTATGGATTACTTAATGTAAATATTAATATTTTTCTCTAAAAACTTGGTCAAACTTTAGTTGATTTGACTTTTGAAAAAAGTTATATACCTTATTTCTTGGGATGGAGGTAGTAGGTGACAAAACTGATATGAACTAAACGAGCAAATCATGGCTGGAAACTACCAAGAAGCAAGGTAATGAATGGACATCATCCATATGACCTGAATCTATGTGCCTATTTGGTAATTATTGGGCTCCATCCATGTGAACTCGATGTATGTATGTGCCTATTTGGTAATTATTGGGCTCCATCCATGTGAACTTGATGTATGTTTGCACAAAACGTAGTTGTTCATGAATAGTGATGACGACCAAGCAGTAACCATAAACACTAGTAGAAAAAAAACGACATTGGTGGCATGTGAAAATAAGGCCTAGTAGGGTTTAAACCATACACAACAAATATCATGCCACTGTTACAGGGTACCCTATATAATGATGGCATGTGCCTAGTAGAACACCACCGATAAGAAATACTAGTGGCGCTATGCCCACACGCCACTGCTAGCACATACTTCAGTGACGTACCATGTACATGCCACTACTAGTACGTACTAGTGACCTACCGCGTACATGCCATTACTAGTACGTACTCGTTTCACTGGATGAACACCATTAATCTAATATTTAGGGGGGAAATATGACACATCAGATTATACTCCGTCATTCAAATAGAAGCAACCCTAGAGAAAATTTTAATTTATAAGAACTAATTCATTGATCTCTCCACTACATCTTCACCATACCACCTCTCTTTCCCTCTCCCTGTCGACAGAATGTCGTGTGGCATAGCCATTACATGTACCAAGATTCCCTACATTGTCAATTTGGGATCCAACGCCTCCACCATCGGCTGACATAGATGAGGAGGACATGGATTTGGAAGAGGATGAATATGAAGAGAAAAAGAGGAAGAAGAGGAGGAGGCATGATTGGCACATCCAGTGCAATCCACCCTGCTTGCCTCCTTTGAAACCGCGTCGAAGGAAGAAGATACCAGTGCGTTCACCGACAACCGCTTCAGAAGCCGCTCAAATTACGATTGTTTGGGAGACCACCCGCCAAACAATTTAAGCGGCTACAACACGGAAGCCCAAGAAGGAGGTGGGTGTAGCGCCAGGACCATGCAACCATATCTGATAGGGTAGGGCGGGCATCATCGAACTCAGCGATGATGACGTACCAGCCGCGAAGGAGAGGAAATGCGGAGGAGGAGGAGGCTGCATCGCTTGGTTGAGGCAGGAATCTCGAGTAGGTTAGGCATGCGGCCCGGCAGGCGGTGGCGAGAGTGTCAACAATGCTGGAGTGCTCTCGTTTTAGACCTAGATTATTTTTAGTTCTTGGTTAGATTGAAATTTCGTTCAAATTTGTAACATTTCAGTAAAAATTTGCCTAGTTAATTTCTTTAATCAAGATCTATCACAATTTTTTTGTTCACCGCTAGCTGACATGTGTGCAGCAAACAGAGACCGTGCACGTCGCTATTCGTGAAAATATTAGCAGTGAGGTGCGAAACTATGCACACCGGTGGTGTGGTGCTTGTCACGCTATCGATATGTCTATTACCAGCATCGTGCATGTGGCACGCCGCCGGTTTATCTTACCAGCAGCAACGAGTTGGTAGCGTGGCTGATGGATGCTATTGCCGATTTTTGGCAGAGAGAGGAGTGTAATAAAAAGTCATAGATGAACCGTGATTGGAGTGGGGAAAATTGTAAACAACGTTTGTGTGATTAATGTTGGGACATGTGACTGATTTCTGCTGACTTCATCCCTTCTGTAATCATCCATGGTACTCCAGCGTCCAGTGCCACGCTTATTAACTATAGGATGCTTTTCATATGACAGGTTACGTTGAAGCAGATCGAGACAAAGTAGTTCAGAACCAATGTAACTAGATATGTGGAATTGAATTTTGGACCAGTCAAGGGTCGAACTCAACAAAGTTCATGCACGAATGATCTTCGAATTCTTGGCTTCAGTGTCTTAGTGCTCACACCCAATTAGAAATGAAGGAGCAAGAACAACACCATAACACATACATAGTACCACATATACCATTTATATTACTGTGTAGGGAACGATTAATTGAAGTGCCGAAATGTGATTCGCAAATGATCTAGTGGTAGGTAATGTACTCTAGCTAGTACCTTCTCTGAATTCAACTTCAAATTCGAAATAATTTTACGAAACAGGAACCTTTTGTGTCCGGTTAGCATGTGTGTGGGTTCTTGTTTTGATTTATCGAGTGGTAGAATTTTTCTCCACTCCGGTTGTTTGTCAGTAGGTGCTGCATACATGCCTGTACAGCATTACGCCAATACAATCACACACAAGCTGAGAAGCACATACCGTATCAGTTTATCACTAGTTCTAGAAAGCGAACACACTGACTTGGGAACATCGCCTAGGTAACATCTATAACGTGTTTGGTTTAGGATTCTGTAACGTAACCTGATTACTGTGTTAACTGTTACCATCAAAATTTGTTTGGTTAAGTTTACACGCAAATAATCCCCTGTAAACAAATCCCATCACTTCAGGAAACTGTTACGGGTCATACCCCTCCAGTAAAAGATCATGTTATCGAGCGTCTAGATCCCGACCTCCACTTGTCTCCTCTTGCTTGCCCTCGTCTCCACCGTTTCCAGCCGTCGGCGCCGCCGACTAGAGCTAGGCCCGCAACCCCTCCCTCGACGTCTATTTCACCACTATCGGCACCACGTGAGGGAGCACAAGGAGCGGCAGCCGTACGGGAGGAGCTGAGGCCCTGGATCCCCGCGGCCATGGATCCCCTCGGCCATGGTTCCTCTCAAGCTTGAGGAATTGCTCTGTTCTGGATCCCTTCTTCTCCTCTTTCCTGCCTTCTTGGAGCCTTCCTTCCAGATCTTTGCTTTGATTGGGATCTTTGATTGGTATTTCATGGTGTTCACGATCCAAAGATATGTCAGAGAAAAAAGTTACACCGTATTCTTCTCTCATCCGTTACCATTCTGTTACCAAACAGATTTGAATATTTCTCATTCCATTAGCATTACCGCCAGTGAATCAATTCCATTACCGTTTGCATTTGCAGAGCTGAACCAAGCGCGTTCCTAGTAGCACCGAGTACAAAGCGCACACAAATACAACCACGTTTCCCTCTCCCGTCCAACGAATACAAACTCGGATACACACACGACAGAACTAGTCAGCTTCTCATACTGTTCATGACGCACAAGGTGTGACGCCGCCGTACCCGCATCCTAGCCTACTGAACATCGTGGCAGACCCCCTGGCGCCACCAACGCGGCCGTCTTGCCTGGCACTCCGAATGTGGTCATCGAAGCGGCTGAGGGCTGAGGTGGGAGGCGCGGCGCCCATGTCGCGGAGTCATCCGCAATAACCGCCACCCATGGCTGGGAGGCGCGGCAGGTCCCGAATGCCTCCCACGCCCAAGAACAGGTTTTTGGTGTTCGTTGCTTCTGCTCTGGTCGCACCGTTCTCTGTGACCGAAGTGAGGCATCTTCCCTGTGGGTGTGGCCAGCCGCCAGAAGCAGCTAGCACCCAGCACTCCAGCAGCCAACACGGTCCGGGCGGCCACCACGATGTGCGCCGAAACCGCGAGGCAGAGTAGGAGGGCTATAACAGCTAGCTAGATTCTACTCTTGCTCTGTTGTATGAGTTGTTCGCGTGTGAATTGTGATGCTGCCGAGTCTACAGTCTGCAGTTTAAGTAGTCGTCGGCAGCAGGTGAGGGCGGCCAGGGCACTACGAGGTGCGAAACTGCTGGCCTACACGCCTTCCGTGAGCCAGCCCCAGAGCACTTCTTGGGCACTAGTGTAGATCGATCCTACTAGCTCTCTTCTGTTTGTGTGTTGTGTTGAGTGGTCCAAGCTGATGCCCTTGTGGTTTATATAAGCCGGGATGAGGATTACAAATAGAGACATAGAGTGGACGGGGAAGTTGAGGAGAGTCTATAGTATGGGCTGATGCTGCAACGAGAATAAGATGGAACGCGAGGTATAAATTAGGAAATTCATTTGGTGTTACTTTTAACCTCAATCACTCGTCTATACGGAATAGCACTACCCAAAATTACATAAAATATTGAATATGTTAACCTTAGAGTTCCGTACTTCACCAATTAAATTGGGTAAGAGGTTGAATCATCCAACTTTTGTTTCAGAACATAGAGTAAATAGCGTTTTGTAAATTGGCCCAAACATTTCTTATCAAGAACTTCCGAGGAATTCTGGCGAGTTTCTAGCTTAAGATTTTTCCACTCTCATCACACATGTTCGCAACAGCTTTCCCCAACTGTGCATCTTCTAACGGTTGATTGATGGAGATTTGAAGTGCATGCCTGTTTGTGTTCTCCAAAAGTACAATGATTTCCATGTTTGTGTACATTTTTTCCTTTAACATCTGCTTTATTCACAAGAGAAATATGGATATCTTAATATGGAGAAACATCCACTCCACAAAGACATACTCTTTACACTTGGTGGTCTCAAATTCCTTCCAATTTAAGTTATGTGATTTCTCGACTAATACGTGTTTGACGATATACACAATAATTTACTAAAAAGAGAATATTGATATGTCTGTTGTAAGTACGATGTGCATATGCACTAATGTGTGCCTCTCGGGTACGCTAAAATAGGCCGCTATTAAAGTTGGTGCTCATAATTGGCACATAATGTCAATGTAATAGGCGATCAAATCTCATACGAACTAAAAGGGCAAATCATCATTTGAAGCTACCCAAAAGCAAGGTAATGAAGGGATATCATCCATGTGAACCGATCTATGTGGCTATATATATGTTGTTTTAATATGGGATGCATCCATGTGATCTTGATTTATATTTGCACCAAACATAGTTGTTCATGAATAATGTAACACCCTCGCCTGATAAGGCTGAGTTCCTGTGTATAGTGCCAATCCCTGGATCGGTTCACTGGCACACACAGTACAGATGAATACCAAAGAACATAACAGTGCATCATTATTACATCGAATGATCTAGAATTTGTAATTATTACATAGTGCTTAGCTCAAAGGCTAGCTCAAATAACAAAGTAGCATACGGAAGCATAAATAAATAGTAGGCTCCATCTTCAATTGTGCCACAGGCGAACAACTGTTGAGTGGAGTATCGCGACCTATTCGATCACTCAGAATCGGTATAACCTGCAACATAAAACATAGCAGCCCCGAAGGGTCAATACTCAGAATCGGTATAACCTGCAAGTAGGGCTAAATAAGGAGACAATGCACCTAGCTTCAACATGCTTATTTGGCTGGTGGAGCTTTGGCTAGCTTGCAATTTCAAAAACCTTTGCTCTACTTTCATAAACCAATTTGATTCACAGCAACCCATTAAGTTCACCCATCAAGTTTTAGTAATTAAGAAATAAGGATGAGCGAGAATATGTCATAGTCTCAAGATCAAGCAACTCAATCGTCCGTAACCGGAGACACGGCTAAGTACTTAGTTTTTACACCCTGCAGGGGTTTGTACACTTTACCCATGTGACCTGGCCAACCCAGCTCGTACCACCACACTCATATTGTGTGATGATAGGGAGAAGTCCAAGATGAGACCTTTCGGGAAGTAGATCACCAAACCCCATCAAGACCGTCCCAACCTATCATTCACTACATCTCTGGCTACTGGTTCGATCACCACGACCTACTAAGTCCAACCAGCCACCCATTCTTACTGGCACATGGTTGCACACGTAAGCTACCATAACAAAGAGAACCAATCCTTCTCAGTACCCTGGGCGGCATTCCCCACCATTAACCACACTCCGATGACCATCCAACCATTCCGCCCAGGTAGTTTATTAACATTAAGTTGTTTTAGTTTGAAGCCAACACAACTCCACCATAGTGTGATCCCCTTTTCCCCGTCTTCACAGCAGGTCTAAGCACATCTACTGAGCGAGGCTCAACTACAAGGAAACCCTACCACAAATATATAGGATATAGCATAGCATAGTAATTCCTACACAATAACTATAGAAATACACTACACATGCATAAGGGAAAATAGTAGGACAAGGTATGAACAAAATAGCATCTACTTGCCTTTGTTGTAGATGTAGTCGATTAGATAATCCTCACAGATATAATGGTTGCACTCGTCGCACTCAAAAGACTTGCAATCACAATGCTCGCAACCATAGCTGTTGCGATCATAGTAGTTACACTCCTCGCAATCTATCGTTCAAAAGCAAAAGCACAACAACATATCATTCAAACATTGCAATCATGCAACAATGCAACAATACAATAAAACAATGATGATCAAATGCATGCATGGTGATTTAATATGTCACAATGGTTGTAATTAGTTATCTAAGCAATACTAGATCACATGATGTATGTAGAAGTGTTTTAATGCAATATTGTATTTGTTATCCAATTTTAATTACCAATAAAGGGGTTTTAACATAACTGTTGTAGCTTTTGTACTAGATGCCGAATTAAATTTATATCTGAACTGTAATGGATAGAGGGCTTTAATATGAACCAGTAGCAATTGGATTCACCCTAATCGGAGTTATAGATCTTTTTCTAGGATTTATTTAGTGTTTAATGGAGTTTAATAAATCTGAACAGATCGTACTGACAACAAACAAATCTAAGTACAGATCTGAAAACTACGCAAGATTATGAACTCAGGGACATATTACTCATATTTTTCGGATGTGTAGATTATTTACTATGAATTTAATGATTTAAAAGGACAATAATACTAATTAATTATTCGCCAGTAATCTATACAGTAAACTTGTAATTTTATTTCAGAATCATGTTATATACAATTTTGTGAATCCAAGGGTATATCATTTGTATTTTTCTGAGATGTATTTTATTTTCCGTGAATTAATTGCTCCAAAAATTGTATTAAACCATTTAAATAATCACGACAAATACTTACAGTAAATGTCTGATACAATTATATATTAATACTCTACACAATTTTTTGATTCCAACGGTATATTATTTGCAATGTTTGGACATAGTATGAATTTTCTATGGATTTTACAAGTTAAATCTATAATCTGCAATTTTAAATTCGAACGGAATATTCCAGGGAATATTCCGCTGACTGGACAGGTTGACCGTGCAGGCTGACTGGGACTAGACGCTGACCTGGCGACGACGTGGCGGTGACGAGGCGGCTGACCGGGACGATTGAATCTGGACCGTCGAGATAAGATCCGGTGGCTAGGAGAGAAGTTGGCTCCAAAACGGCTCGATTTTGTCTCGGAAAAGATTAAAAACAGATCTGTGTTAGAGAGAAAAATCTGTAGATCAAATCCAAAAACTTTGAACATGAAAGGTGGGGAGGATGATTAGATCTACCTTTTCACCAAAGGAATTTGGATTTCAAGAAACGAGCGCGAGGAGATCTTGGAATTACGCCATCAGATCTGAAATATTGCGTTGCGAAATTCTCCGGCTGTGGTGGATGAAAAGAGGTGAGGTTTGTCGGAATTGAAATATTTCGATGTGATCTACAGCTTTCGTGTTGAAGCCGAAGTCATCCGACGAAGTTTAGATGGGTTTAGAAGCGAAATACGATTGAGTAGGGTGTAGATTTAGGATTTCGGGAAGGAAAAGTGTTATAGTTGTGGCTTCGAGGGATTATTTAGGCTTTTAGGATGATGGGAAGATAGATCTTGAAATAGAAAATAAGTAGAAACAAACGGAAGTCAATTCGGAGTTATAGATAAAAAGTTATAAGAGTTTTAGTAGAGATATGTTTGAGAAAAACGATTCCGCACGAATTTTAAAGCGTAGGTGGGATCGATGCCCACGGTGGCTGGTTCGTTCGGCTGAGTGGGCCGGCCGGTGGCCCATTTCATTTTTTTTCTTTTTCTTTTTCTTTTTTTATTTTGGTATTTTCTTTATATCTTTTGCATACGAACTCCAAATGACATGATTTTTGTTTCTAAATTTTTCTAAAATTTAGTAGATCATTACAGGATTATATTTGTAACATTTTCACTATTTTTAAGATGGTGGATTCACAAATTTCTATATATTCCTTATAGGAACATTTCGGCAAATCAACTATTAGATTTAGATATTAGGATTTCGATTCAATTTTTGGTAACTTTGCATGAATGCAAAGCAATGCTTATGAATGCTTCATGATCTTCATTTTTGCAAACATTCACACAAATCCTAAAACTAAAACTCAATTCACATCTTTTTGCCTATATGGCTACTTAGGTATTATCAAAAGGATACAGGGTTTTATGCATTTGGCCTTATATGGCTACTGTGCAATATTTGTAAATAGCTTCTTAGGGTTTTATTTTAACCACTCAACCAAAACACACAATGCCACAAATGCCCAAAACAACAAGTTCAATCATGTAACATGAAGGAACACATTCTTAACATCCAATGAAAATAAAGATGTCATATTATCTTCTCTCTTTTCAAGCAAGTGGTGAAAAGCATCTAGAATGGTTTCATAAATCGAAGTAGAGACTTAAAGGGTCAAATAGGGAAATTAGAATATCACTCCACCATAATTGGGAAAGTCATTTAATTCCCTCTCTGTAATCATCTAAGCATGGTTGGATATTTAAAGAATCAAATGGTTGAAAAGAAAATGAAAACAAGTTGGATAGTCATGTTAATCCAATCTCATACAAGTTTCTGAATTCAAGGAAGGAAAATCATAACAGAAAGTTTCTTTTCTTTGAGAAATTTCAACAAAGTCAAACAATTCAACCAAGTTATTTTATTAACTTTACATTTCAAAATTAGGAGAATTTTGGGATGTGACAAATAATGATGATGACCAATCATAGAAGAAATAAAATAGAACTAGCTAAGAGGTGATTGGTGAGACATCCTTACATGGCAGATATATATAGGCTAGTCCCAAGTGTGATTAACCAAATACCAGTATTAGATCACCTAGAGATCACTATCACATGACATTTTGTATGGTTAGACATACTTAATTTGGACCTCTAAGGAGTGAGGATCCATCACATACTAGTATTAGATCACTGTATATCAAAAAAATTGGGAAGTAATTAAGGTTGACTTAATGGCACTATTTGATCAATTATATAGAGGGAATTTGCCTCTCTTTAAATTGAATTTTGGTGTCATCACCCTACTTCCTAAAAAGGAAAATATGGTACAAATACAACAATACAGACCCATATGCCTAGTGAATGTTAGTTTCAATTTTTTACTAAGGTGGGTACTAATCACATCACGGGGATTGCCCCAAAAGTAATTAGACCCACTCAATCAGCGTTCATGCCAGCAAGACACGTCCTAGAAGGGGTTGTCGTCCTTCATGAAACTATCCATGAGCTTCATCGGAAGAAAATGGATGGTGTTTTGCTTAAAATCGATTTTGAAGGCATATGACAAAGTAAAATGGTCCTTTCTACAACAAACTATGCGTATGAAGCCATTTGCACGAGAATGGTGCAAATTAATTGAACAATTCGTGCAAGGAGGGATTGTTGAGATTCATGTCAATGATGATATCGAGCATTATTTTCAAAGTAGGAAGGGTCTAAGACAAGGTGATCCGTTATCCCCTATGCTTTTCAATATTGTTGTAGATATGATTGCCATCCTAATTGCCTAGGAAAAGGAGGACGGACATGTTGGGGGACTTATTTGACATCTTATTGATGGAGGGGTCTCTATTATACAATATGCTAATGATACGATATTATTTATGGAACATGACTTACAAAAAGCCGTGAACATGAAACTAATATTATTTATTTTTGAGCAGCTTTCGGGGTTAAAAATTAATTTTCATAAAAGCGAGATTTTTTGTTTTGAAAAAGCGAAAGATAACGAGTTCCTATCTATTATAGAAAATTAAAAAATTCAGATTGGTATCCAGTGGAAACTCGATGTAGAGGGAAATTGGTTGCTGGAAGGGCATACTTTTATCTTATGGTGATCGTTTAGTCCTAAACAACTCTGTTCTGACTAGTTTACCTAATTTTATGTTATTGTTTCTAGAAATACCTAAGGGGGTTAGGAAATGACTGGATTTTTATAGGTCTCGCTTTTTTGGCAAAGTGATGAGACTAAACGAAAATACGGATTAACTAAATGGAATATTGTATGTAGACCGAAAAATCGGGGTGGTCTTGGTATTGAAGTTTTGGAACTTAAAAAATGATGTCTATTGGGAAAATGGATATTCAAAATGCTTAGCAAAGAAGGGGTGTGGCAAGAATTATTGAATAATAAGTATTTAAGTCAGAAAATATTGACTGAAGTCCAAGCAAAATAGATGGATTCCCCGTTTTGCAAAGGACTTATGAAGATAAAGGAGGAGTTCTTTGCGAGAGGTCATTTCAAGGTAGGGAATGGTTCTAATACTAGGTTTTGGGAAGATACATGGTTGGAAGATACACCTTTGTCACAACAATATTCATCCTTATATAATATTGTGCAACGCAAAAATGTGACTGTTGCGCATGTCTTAAATCAAGTACCTCTAAACATTAGTTTTAGGAGGACACTTAGTGGTAATAAATGGAATCTCTGGATACATTTATGCCAAAGATTGATGAGGGTTCAGTTGTCTAATGATCATGACAAGTTTGTGTGGAACTTGACATTATCTGGGGTGTTTTCAGTCAAATTCATGTATAAAGACCTTATGAATGACCAGATGGTTTTTCTTTGGAAAATAAAAATCCCACTCAGGATAAAGATTTTTATGTAGTTTCTCAATAATAAGGTGTTGTTTACTAAGGATAATCTTGCTGCACCACCTAACCCTAGCCAGATATACCGACAGCGGTGGAGGCCTCCTCCCGCACGCGGTCGAGGTTCCCGTTTGTTCCCGAACGAGGAAGCGCTACTCGATCCGTTTCGACCTTCCACCTTTGTCGCCGGCCGAGCTCCTGTCGTCAACACGGATCGACGGAGTGCGCGCCAGAGAGCACCACCATGTCCTCGGCGTCCAGCCCCTTGACGGCGAAGTTGTCCACAAGCTGGGTGAGGTTTGCGGACGTCGACGAGAGAGAGGGGACTGTGTCGGAGCCGTTGGAGCGCTGGCCGTCGAGGCGGCCCGCCGGCATGACAAAGTCGACGCGATAGCCGCTGAGGAGGTAGGAGGCGTCGTGGGCCGCGAAGGCAATGACGTCGGCACAGGAGTGACCTCCGGGTAGGCGTCCTCAAGCGCGAACTTGGCCTCGTCGATTGCCTCGAAGCCCCGCAGGCGCGGATGAGGCCAGCGTCCTCGGCGACGACGTCGCTCATGGCGGCCCTCACGATGATCAGATCTATACCGATCGCTGAAAACCCTGGTTGTTCCACTATCGCGTGCATCCGTCTGTCGCACCAGGAAAATCGGTCCAGAATAGAAAACAACAGCCCGCGTGCTTCACCAAGAGCTCTTTTTTAGGTCAAGAGCTCCGGTCATTGGAACCGATCTTCCACCGGCATGCTGTCAGGGCGACAGGAAGGTTTGCTAGCAGCGACGCGTTGTGGAGCGGAACGGGGAGCAGATAGAGGTGGCGATGCTGCCCGAGGGACAGGGCAGGGCCAGCGCGACCGTCTTCTCCATTCGTCGACCGATGGACACCGCTTCAACTGGTCCAGGCAGGCCGTCTGCAAGCCACGACCAACATGCTC
The DNA here is from genome assembly GCA_023614405.1 of Avena insularis. Taxonomy (NCBI): domain Eukaryota; kingdom Viridiplantae; phylum Streptophyta; class Magnoliopsida; order Poales; family Poaceae; genus Avena; species Avena insularis. The sequence continues at coordinate 26,573,893 of CM042696.1, read as the reverse complement.
ACCACAGCTCCAGCCGCGGTGGCAGCCATGGCAGAGCTCCGGCATTGGGGAGACCTACTGCAGGTTCCGATAGTAGAGGACGGCAATCCGCTCCTGGTGTTGCTGCCATATATATGTACCTTCAACGACCCTCCTCCGGCCGTGGTAGCACTGAAGCTAACCGAAGCCGTGCTGGTAAGACCACATCCAGACCCAGGCTCCTTTAACATTCCGTCAAGTTCGTTTATCTATGCTTTCATTTTTATAGTTCAGTTCGTTTTACATCCTTAATTTCATCAATATAATAATGCATTTATACCTCTGAGTTAATTAACGACATCAACCATTAGGTCCACTAAAACTTCAACAAACCGTGGACATGCAATTATTGCTAATTAACCAAGCTGGTAGCAATGCATCCAAGGTAGCATCTCAAAATCATAGGTTTTGTCTAAGTTTCAGAAATTATTTATTTATTTCCTTCTTTAGGGTACTGCCTTCTATGAACAATCCTTTATTATAGTGAGGTATTGTGCAGCAAGTTTAGTTTCTGACTACTCTCATGGAATTACTGAACTGACTTTTGACAAGATCCTCAATGCATAAGATTGACTTCTTCCACCCCTTTTTTTTGCTTTATCTTCATTTGTCAGACATGATACTCTGCCTTCTACCTCTACCAGAACCCAAGTGACAACTCAGGAGAACGACTTCAGATGCTTTCTAACTGTGCCTGAAGTTATTTATAATGAAGTGTCATTTGTAAGGCTTGCCTCTTTGCTTTAGAATCTGCTGGCCTGTCCCCGATTCCTCTCCTCCCTGGTTCCAGCGTCGCTGCCTCCAATTCCATGACACTGGCATCGCGACGCTGCACGCTGGGGCGCTCCAGGTCGGCTCGTACCGCGGTGGCGGCGACCAGGACAAATGTCCCGCTGCAGAAGCAAGCGCGGAGGCGACGTGCTGCAGGCCACCACCATCATTTCAGCGGCGGCGAAGGTCAGGGGTATGCTGGCGAGCAGGCCGTCAAGAACCGTCGATGTAGTCGAGCGCCACCGGTGGTTGCCGTAGTCGAGCTCCGCCGGAGCGCGCCGAGGATGGAGGGATGGAACGCAAGGTCGCCGCTGCTAAAAAAAATGAACCACCAGGAGCGGCCCTGGCCCGATCCTCCTCGCTCCTCCACCCCAGCTCTGATTCCATCCATTGTACCCACCCCTCACTCATATGCCTCCAACGAAAGAGAGGCAAAGGGACAAGCGCGACCAACTACAGAGTACTACGGTGGCGAGCTCGACTCGGCTGAATCGCGAGCAAAATATGACCTTGTGCATAGACGAGCTAGTTCTCCAAGACGAATTTGGGCCAAAATCCAACAAAGGGAATGCGGCCCAGATCGATTTTTATGGCCCTTCCTCTTGGTCCTCCTTATGGGCGTGTCTATTGTTTTTGGCCTATAAACTCTCCGTGAGTAGTTTGTCGTACAACTTTAGAAAACATCGATGGAATCAATCCAAAAAGCCCAATCTCGATGCCCTTCGCTGGTGCATATTGAATTAATAGTCCCACATTGGCCCCTTAAACCAAAATCCACCAGTTTATATACTTTCACAAATTGTATGTCAACAAGTCAAACAACATAAGCTCCATGAGATAGAACGGAATGGAAATGTCTACATCACCCATCAAGGGTCGAGGCTGTGGGGGCGTCGGAGCTAAAAGAGAGGAAAAAGAGGAGGACCCGAACAACAGAGCGAGGGACTCTTGACAAGAGAGAAGGAGAGAGCTGCGGCATGAAAGTGAGCACTGTGGTGCTAGCCGTGCTAGCGGGGAGAGGAGAAAGCGATCGGCGATGGATTGGGGATCGCGGGACTCGCATGTCGCGGAGAGAGAGCTTGACGGGCGGCATCATGAAAGTGAGCACCAGGGTGCCGGCCGCGCTAGCGGGGGAGGACGGAGCAGTCGAGCGATGGATTGTGGATCGCGGGACTCGCATGTCGCGGAGAGAGAGCTTGACGGGCGGCATCATGAAAGTGAGCACCAGGGTGCCGGCCGCGCTAGCGGGGGAGGACGGAGCAGTCGAGCGATGGATTGTGGATCGCGGGACTCGCGTGTCGTCCGCGTACAGGGTTAGGTAAAGTTGGGTCTGTGCCCTGGGACCGGTGGGGGAACTGGGCCCAACTGGTGCCACGTCCGGGTTGCTCTAGCGTACCCACTCAAAACGGAAAAAAACTAGCGTGCTTAAACGATGGACAAGTTATGATCGGATGTGTGAATGCATACTCGTGGGATACTTATTTTTCTTAAGTTCATTTAGGCTAAATATATGATTGGCTATCCTCGACTCATCCTCTAAAGATTTATCTGTCCTTCTCTGCATCCTTTACTCCCCAGTCTAGAGTGAGGCGAAGGCCTTCGAGGAGTGCATTAACAACACGCTTAAAAACAGAGTAGTCACGACATCCGCATCTCGACTCATCCTCTAAAGATTTATCTGTCATTGTCTGCATCCTTTACTCCCCGGTCTAGAGTGAGGCGAAGGCCTTCGAGGAGTGCATTAACAACACGCTTAAAAATGGAGCAGTCACGACAATCGCATCTCGACTCATCCTCTAAAGATTTATCTGTCATTCTATACATCCTTTACTCCCCGGTCTAGAGTGAGGCGGAGGCCTTCGAGGAGTGCATTAACAACACGCTTAAAAATGGAGCCGTCACGACATCCGCATCTCGACTCATCCTCTAAAGATTTATCTGTCATTCTATGCATCCGTTACTCCCCGGTCCCGAGTGAGGCGGAGGATTTCGAGGAGTGCATTAACAACACAAAAATGGAGCTCATGGAAGCTGACCGATTTGTGTGACACGCCACTACTACATCAACGAAGTTACTTTCTACGCTTACACGATGTACATTTTTCTCTCCGCCCGTTGCAACGCACGAACATACTTTGTATATATATATATATATATATATATATATATATATATATATATATATAACATATTCATAGTATTCCCGGATGTAACTACACTCACGTGTGTTTCACACCATGTAGGTAATATCTATCATATCGAAGAGTATGTACGTGTAATATAAAGTATTATAAGACTATTTAGTAGTATATATACTACTTTTGAGGTAGTATGTGTAAGTTTTTCACATACTCTAATTTTACATACAAATATGAAGGGTATTTCGGAAATATAATGCAAATTATGGCTCCACTTGCATTTTTTTCACGTCACTTGATTTGAAGTATCTTAGATATAGTATATGAACATACTCAAACTGATAAAGTATCACGTATACTTTAGGTGAAAAAATTGCAAATGCACCCATAGTTTTTAGTATATATGTAAAATACCGTCATATTTGTATGTACAAAAGGAGTATGTGAATAAAAATTACATACTACCCAAAAAATAGTATATATACTATCCAAATATTCTTATATACTTCATACTACCTATATATAGTCTCCAGTATGATAGATACTGTCTAAATTACGTGAAACACACGTGGGTGTAACTACACCGGGTGTAGTATGAATATATCATATATATATATATATAGATAATAATAAATGACGGATTGTTTCTTCCGGTCCAACACTTTTTTTGACCAATTTGCCCTCCCACCAAACTCCATATTACCCACTATGCCACCCACCATAAGTAAAATACCTTTTTTTTTGGTCGAGAGAGACCCAAGTCCCTATCCAGGACGATGCTGGGCTTTTTCATCATCGATCAAATGGGCCACCCCCTCAGAACCGTGCGACTCTGCATCGATCAGAGTATTCAAATAGTCCCACATCGGTCCTTTATGCCAAATTTCACCAGTTTATATTGGTTCACAATGTGCCTTGAATCAGCAAGCAAATCGGTGGCGACAGAGAACAAGGAGAGGGAAGACCGAGGCGGGGTACCAAGGAAGGAAGGTCAGGGAGGGCTCGATGCCCATCTGGGAAGAGAGGAGGCAGCGGCGGGCCACTGAGAGGCGAGCAGGGGCGAGACTCGCGGACAGCGCAACGAGTGAGATTGATGCTCCAGGGCGGCGGCCACCGTCCTTGGTCGGAGCTGCGGGCCGGGACAAGCTTCTCCAGATGAAGGAGGGCCTGTAGGGAGAGGCGTCCAGCGGCAGCGATGCAGGTCGGCCAGGCAAGCGGCCGAGCGGGGAGCGGGGCCACCGATGGTGCTCCTCAAGGAGGGAGAGAGGCGAGGCCCTTGGTCGGAGCTGCAGGGGCCGGGACGAGCTGCTCCAGATGAAGGAGGGCCTGCAGGGAGAGGCGTCCGGCGGCAGCGCCGCAGGTCGTCGGCCAGGCGAGCGGCCGAGCGGGGAGCGGGGCCACCGGCGGCATTCCTCGAGGATGGAGAGAGACGAGAGAGAGAGGGGCCTGGGCGTGAGATCGAGAGGAGGCGGCCCCGCTCCTCAAGGAGGGAGAGAGAGCGAGGCATGTTCGTGAGATCGAACGAGAGAGGACTGCGGGTTCCTGTGTTCGTGCGTGCGTGACCAGCGCGGCTAGGTGCGTGCGAGTACAACAAGCTAGCTGCGTACGGGGTGTACCTGGTGTTCCGGCTGGTGTGTTTGCGCGTCGTGTTGAATAGGACTAGGTTGGGTACCGGGTGAGGTTAGGTCGTTACTGCCTGCCCCCCCCCCCCCCACCCACCCACCCACACACACAAATATTTTATTATTTTTATATTATATTTTTAAATGATTTATAAATAGCGTTTTTGACAAATAAAAGATCCAGAAAAGTCTGGGTTTTAGCTTCGAATTAAAAGAGGAAAATAATATGAAGAGAGCATTGCGCGTGGTGTGGTGGCAGGTCCCCCGATCCGTTTTTGCCTTCTGGTTGTGCTTCTTTTGTTACCAAATGTTCAGTTAACCCAGAAATGTAGAGGCAGCTCTCCTATCCTCCTCCTCACGCCTAACATGGTGACCCTCTCATCCCTTCATTATTTTTTCCTGATCCGATTTGCATCTTCGGTATCTCGCTTTGGATGGTCATCGGCGACAACAACAAATTGTAGGGAGACCAGTAGATACGCCGAGTACGAGCATGATCTCTTGCACATTTTCAGGTCCCTTTGTCCCACGACGGATATGTGTTTGATTAGAGAAAAGGTATATAAGCATATTGTTTTCCTTTCGCTGTAACGCGCGGGCATTTTGCTAGTATTAATAAAGCTTGTATGTATTTCTTGGATGCAGAGGCCGGGTCTCAACCACCTTTCGAGAAAACGCTTTTGTCGTATTAAAAAAGGAGTCATCCTTCGGTAGACCCCTCCAAAAACACCAAAGAGTAAAATGGTCTTTTACTATAAATTAGTTGCTAATCCAATCCCAACGACGTAATCACTGCAGCATTTCCGCACCTCCCTGCCGAGCGCTCGACGCATGGACATGACATGGTACAACATCACAGAGATGCCAATGACTACGGCTTCCACTAACCCGAGTACCGCAAGCAGTACCACCAGCTGCACTGACGACAACATGTTGTGTCCGTTATCATGTGGACGCGTTAGCCCATCGCCGTCGTCGTGTAGTAGTGCATCGACTGTCAGCTCCCAGCTGTGAATCCTAACAATGAAGTCCCGGACCATGGTGAATAAGAACCCTAGTAGCATGACCTAGATGATCAGTTGAGCGACGGCGTTGAGCAGCGCGACAAGAAGGGTGGAAAAGTTGACGCTCCGGTCACCAGCAGCCGTATCATCGATGTAGACAGACAGGTGGTGCGCGAGGATGGCGTACTCGATCCGCACGGTGAGCTCACTAGCACCGATAGTGGGAAAATAATGGTAGGGCATGATGATTATGTTCAGACCAACTGCCAACAACCGCGGGCCGTACAAGCTCACAATGCTGACTATTACGGAGTCGAGGTTGTTGGCCGCTCCAACTGACATGTCTCAGTGGTCAACGGCACTTGGAAGCTACATTTGGAGGACAACGACCCAATGAGGATGGCAGAGAGTAGAAGTAGTAGGAGTGCGTTGATATGCATTCTTCGATTAAAAATGAATCATGGGGCTCAAGAAAGGCCAAACATATACTCTTTCCTCCAAAAACAATTGAGCGTGTAAATCACAGCCAAAAGATACTGCAATAAAATAAAGTATGTACAAATTAAACATCTTTATAGTGTTATAATTGTTTCTCAAACAATGCATAATTTTTTCAAACTTTTTTTAAATTGTTTGACTCATTAATCTCACTACCATATTTTTTAAAATTGTTTGACTTGTTATTCTCATAAACGTCTTTTTTAACTCTAAGTATAATTAATCTCCGGTTAAATTACACACATGGTCAAACTTCCCGATCGGTCACCCATCCTCACACTACTCCAGCCCCAACACGCTTAACTTCTCTGTACCTTCCAGATGAGCTTCCAATAAGGAAATTAGACCATATCGATAATACTACCACACTAATCCTATTAACCCTTGGACCATGGTGTCACACACCTTTATTTTTAAAATTTGATTCATATCTTTAAATCCATAAATCGGAATTCAATAAATAATATGTCTAAATCTATCAGAAAATTCACAAGAATCCAAACATGACACTATCATCTTTTTAATCATGCATCATGTCTTTTTAAATAAAATTTATTTAATAGTGTCAAATGGACACATTATTCATGGTTTTTATCTATCCCGTGATGCACATGTTTGCACAGCATGGACACATTATCACAAACTATGCCGCGATTCTAGCCAGAATATTGGTTGTTTGGCCAAAAACCATGAAACCTCGAACATGATATCTCAATCACTATACCAAGTTGGATATTTTTCCTTGCAACTATGTCACATAATATGACACTACGCGAAGTTTTTGCATTGTTTTGATAATTTTTGAATTTTTTGTGCCTGTTTTAAACTATCGTCAAACTTTATAAAACGGCGGGCATGAAGATTCTTAGCTCGGAGTTGAGCCTCGCTAAACTTGCATTGGATTTCAGATGAAATAGCATATTTTGAACCTAAAAATATCAAATCATGTACCTATAGTTAAAATCTGACCCACTTCCTACAGATTTGGCAGGAATTTATCTTTTTCACGAGGGGTGAACGAAAAGGTTTACGATACCCCGGTTGAGATATAGTTCATGCAAGGTGGCCTAGTATTTTCAAAAAATAGGTGATACCATTTTGAAACTTTAATTTCGTGGTTGCTTCACAAAACACACCTTTTTGGCACTCGGAAAATAGAAAATGGTTTTTTGTTGTGATGAAAAGAAAAACTTCCTCCTGCAACATTGTTAGCCATCCCATGATGCACATGTGTGTACAATATGGACACATTATCATAAACTATGCCGCAATTCTTGCCATAACGTTGGTTGTTTGGCTAAAAACCATGAAACCTTGAACATGAAAGGTCATTTCTGAGAAGGCTTTTTTGAGATACAATCAATATACCAAGTTTGATATTTTTTCTTTCAACTATGTAACATAATATGACACCACACGAAGGGTTTGCATTGTTTTGATCGTTTTTGAATTTTGTATGCCTGTTTCAAACTATCGTCAAACTTTCTAAAATGGCGGGCATGAAAATTCTTAGCTCGGGACTGAACCTCGCTGAACTTGCATTGGGTATCTGATGAAATAGTATATTGTGAACCGAAAAATGATTTTTCCAAAAAAATATGAGCACTAGATCATGTACCTGTAGTTCAAACATGACCCACTTTCTACCGATTCGGTGGAAATTTGTCTTTTTCATGAGGGGTGGACGGAAAGGTTTAAGATACCCCGGTTGGGACATTTTCCATGCAAGGTTTCCTAGTATTTTTGGAAAATAGGATGGTACCATCTTGAAACTTTAATTTAGTGGTTTCTTCACAAAACAGCATGATTTTAACACTCGGAAAATAGAAAATATATTATACGAAAGTATATGTAATTTTTTTATATTTTATTCATAAAAAATATGTAATATTTGAGTTTCAATAGATGGATCTTATTTTTCTGCAAATTTTGATATATTATATGTATTTTTCTGAAGTAGAATGATTGAGTTATGATTTTTCTAAGATTAATATGGCAAAATGAAAAATAGCTTTACCGTCGGCGTAGGTGTGATATACATCATGAAATATATTTTCATAAGATACGTCGCTACAAGAAGTGTGATATGCGATCAATGATCCTACAGGTACAATGCAGCTTGGCTGTACCTGGATGACCAAAGCTTGTTCAACACGTTCGAAGTTGGAGAACATCTTACGTCGTGGCCAGTTCAGCTGTCGTACTCAGCCCCAAGGCCGCCAAACGCAGCACTGCCGGCTAGCTTCAGTGAAGGGGATACCGTTAGCCCCACCTACATCAATCTCGTGTCTGACTCCCCACGTGGTCACAAACCCCACCGATTGGGTGCCTCACTCTGAAGTAGACGACGTCAATGTAGGTACTGAAGCCCCCATAGCATCCGCCTCAGATGACCAGAAGGCCCGACATGTCCACAATGCCTCCCATGCCCACTGACAGGTTTTCCTTCTCATCAGCTCCTGTGTCGGTGGTAAGCGAGGCCTCCACGATGCTGCCCGCAGTTCTTGCCATGGAGCTGCTCTAGCGAGACAACTACTGATCGGTTTTACTCGATCCCTCATATGTGATGCACGCGTGAGATCTTTACTGTACTAGTGCATGTGTGGAGTTGGGTTGTGACCGGAGTTTACTATCCTAGGACTTTAAATAGGCAACGGCGGAGCACGACCATTAATTGGTGTATGGTGTTTCCTAGTGTTTTGTTGTACTTTTTTTAGTGCAGGCTATGGGCACGACTTACTAAGGGCCTCAGGCTAGTCACAGTGAGGGTATCATAGCTAGTAGCATGCATGTCACGTTGGCAAAAATTTGATGTGACACACCAATTAATGAAGAAAGAGATGGCTAAAGTATCATAGGTAGATACTGTATCGTAACACGTAAAACTAGAAATCCTAATGCAAGTAAAATCTTGTACACAAATTTTTAAGATTCTACAAATCATTAAATATAGTACTATTATGATACTACCAATGATCCTATGCACTATAGTGATAGTATCATATGCATGATACTAGTAGTATGATACTCCCACAATGACTAGCCTCAAAGCTAAGATTTGGGCTCAGGGCCGATTCTCTTGGGTATCACTATCCAAATTGCTTGATTGAGTGATTAAATTTAGACAATCCAAGGCACGGAATTGGCAATTGAATTCAGAATGTTTTGAACCATAATCATCGTATACTCCACATAACGGTATAAGAGCATTGGAAAAATATTGTCAGGGCCAAGGTGACAGCTCCGCACTAGCTAGTTTCATAAAAGTTTGAACCATTCAACATCAGTCTGGCTAAAAGAATGAATATCCTTTGATAAGTCAACCAAAAACATCACTCACCACGCAACAAATCAAGGAGAGTTTCTAACTCAATTCACTCCTATCATTAGCATGCACAACATATTCACCATATTGTGCTTATTTTTGCTTGATGGAGATGTTTTTTTTCGAAAAGGGGAAAAACCCCCGGCCTCTGCATCGGTTGATGCACACAGCCTTTATTAATAATTTATCCAAAGGACAACATCTAACAAGAATTACATCTCAAGGATCAGCTAAAGTTGATACATAAATCAACCAGCAGAAAAAAATTAGCATGCAAAATTTAAGCATCCTGAAGTCGACTACGCAGCTGCCAGTACGACTGGTCGAATAAGTGGTGCGCGACCATCAGCAAATGGCTGCACCCAGTAGCCATAATATCCCGTTGGTCTTGGGGCAATAGGCAAGCCCAAAGTTGCACCCAGTGCGCCACCATATGAATAACCTGCAAAAAATTAAAAGTTTTTGATTTGTTAAAGATAATGTCATTTCTGCATCTCCAGATAGACCAACATAAGGCAGAAACACCAATGCGAATTCTTCCCTTTGAAGATTTATCAACTCCGTTCAACCAATTTCCAAAGATATTTGTCACACTAGTTGGGGGAGGTATATCGTAAGCAAAATTGACAGTACGCCATAACAAACGAGCAAAAGGACAAGATATAAATAAATGTTCAATGGTTTCCGGCGCCCCACAAAAAGAACATTTAGTACAACCTATCCAATTCCTTTTGACAAGATTATCCTTAGTAAGTAGCACTTTGTTGTGAAGGACCACATAAAATTTTTAATCTTTAGCGGGATTTTTAATTTCCACAGATATTTTCGAAGGAAGACCGTATGATCATTCATAAGATCCTCGTACATGGATTTTACAGAGAACACCCCAGATGCAGTTAAATTCCAAACAAACTTATCTGGTTCATCTGACAGCTGTACCATTATAAGCCTTTGGCATAAATCTAGCCAATCAGACCACTTATTACCACTAAGTACCCTCCTAAAACCAATGTTTAAGGTACCTGGAATAATACTTGTGCCACAGTAACATTATATCGCTGCACAATATTATATAAGGATGGATATTGCTGTGCTAGAGGTGTATCACCTGACCATATATCCTCCCAAAACCTTGTAGTAATACCATTCCCGATGTTGAAATGACCTCTAGCAAAGAACTTGTTCTTTACCCGCATAAGCCCTTTCCAAAACGGAGAATCAGTCGGTTTTGCTTGGACTTCAGACAAAGTTTTCTGACTAAGATATTTGTTTTGTAGCAGTTCCTGCCACACACCCTCCTCATTCATTAACTTGAACAACCATTTGCTCAATAGACATTTATTCTTAATTTCCAACACCTCAATGCCTAATCCCCCTTGATCTTTAGGTCTACAAATGATATTCCATTTCGTGAGTCTATATTTTCTTTTGTTCTCATCACTTTGCCAAAAAAAACGGGATCGATAGAAATCTAAACGTTTTCTCACACCCTTGGGTATTTCAAGAAAAGATAGCATAAACATAGATAAACTTGTTAATACAGAATTGATTAGAACCAATCTATCACCATACGATAATAGTTTGCCCTTCCAGCAACTCAGTTTTCCTTCACAACGAGTTTCTACTGGGTACCAATCTAAATTTTTAAGTTTTCTATAATGAATAGGCACACCAAGATATCTAAACGGCAGAGATCCAGCCTCACACCCAAATATTTGCCTATACTGTAACTCTTCTTCCTTTGCTTTACCAAAACAAAAAATTCACTTTTATAAAAGTTAATCTTAAGCCCCGACATTTGTTCAAAGATACATAATATTAATTTCATGTTCAAGGCCTTATGTAGGTCATGTTCCATAAGAAGAATAGTATCATCCGCATATTGCAGAATTGAAACCCCTCCATCAACTAGATGTGGAATGAGGCCTACAACTTGTCCATCCTCCTTTGCCCGTGCAATGAGAATGGCAAGCATATCTACAACAATATTAAACAACATCGGGGATAGTGGATCACCCTGTCGTAAACCCTTTCTAGTTTGGAAATAATGACCAATATCATCATTAACTCTTATGCCGACACTCCCTCCTTGAACAAATTGTTCAATCAATTTACACCACTCTGGCGCGAAACCCTTCATGCGTAGAGTTTGTTGGAGGAAAGACCATTTAACCTTGTCATATGCCTTTTCAAAATCAATTTTAAACAGGACCCCATCCATTTTCTTCCGATGAAGCTCATGAATAGTCTCATGGAGAACAACTACTCCCTCGAGAATATGTCGTCCTGGCATAAATGCAGATTGAGTAGGTCTAATTACCTTTGGAGCAATCCCCGTAATACGATTAGTCCCTACTTTAGTGAAAATTTTAAAACTAACATTCAAAAGGCATATGGGTCTATATTATTGTATCTGTACCGCATTTTCTTTTTTGGGTAGTAAAGTGATGACACCAAAATTCAACTTAAACAAAGGCAAATTCCCTGAATAAAGTTGGCTAAAGAGTGCCATAAGATCACTTTTGATCACATCCCAAATTTTTTGATAAAACTCCGCTGGAAAACCGTCCGGTCCGGGTGCTTTATTATGCTTCATTTTAAACATGGCTTCGTACACTTCCTTTTCAGTAAAAGGATTTGTAAGAATGCTATTCTCCAACTCTGAGAGCTGCGGTATGTCGTGGTTATGTTCCTCCATCATTGAAATATTTGATGGTACTGGTTGTCCAAACAGCTTTTTGTAGTATTCCGTAATATATACTCTTAAGTTATCCTCTCCTACAATGGTTCCTTCGTCTTGTTCAAGTTGAAATATTTTTTTCTTCCTATGTTTGCCATTTGCAATCAAATGGAAATATTTTGTGTTGTTTCCCCCTTCTTGTACATGTTTCACTTTTGCTCATTAAGCCCATTTGGTCTCCTCATCCCTCCGTAGGTTAGTAATTCGGTCATTAGCAACCCTAAGAGTCCCATGCTCACCAACACTCAGCAGGCCTTTTTCCGCCTTCAAATCAAGGTCATCAATGATAGATAATAATTGTTCTTTTTCTTGTTTGTATTTTCCACTTAAATTTTTAGCCCAACCTCTTAAGAAACGCCGCAGATGACGAATTTTATTTAGCCAACATTCCATAGGATCTTTCCCATCATTTACGGCTACCCACTCTTTTTTAACCACGTCAGAAAAACTGTCGTGTCGTAACCAATGCAACTCAAACGAGAACCGTGGTTTATTTCCTAAGTGTGCTTTTACCCCAGAATCAATTAGAAGCGGTGTGTGATCGGATCCAGAACGAGTCAGAGCGCGCACAGAGACAAGGGAATTTTTTTGTTCCTATTCAACACTAGCCAAAATACGGTCTAGCTTCTCAAAAGTCGGCGTATCTCTACGATTAGCCCAAGTAAACTGCCTGCCTGAGAGAACAATTTCTCTAAGATCTAAGCTTTCAATAATAGCATTAAAAACAAAGGGCCAATGAGCGTTAAACTTATCATTATTCTTTTCCTCTCTAGAATGAATGATATTAAAATCCCCACCCACCAACATCGGTAAGGGTTCCGACTCACACATGCGTACCATTTCGGCAAGAAAATCCGCTTTATATACCTCCTGGGCAGCCCCATAAACAGGCACAAAAACCCATTGAAAACCATCTCTCTTGCATTTAATTTGTAATTTAACACAGTAGTCTCCAGTACTCACCTTGAGAACTTGGAGAGTATCATTGTTAATGCCCACCAAAATACCACCGGATCTACCATGAGGCGGTAGACAAAACCACATAAAGTCTAACCCAGTTGAAAGTTGATTAAGAAACGGTACTGAAAAGTTGGATCTTCCTGTCTCTAGTAAGGCAATGAAATCTAATCGATGCTCTCGTATGGATTCCTTTACAAACAGGTGTTTTGCTGGATCTTTAAAACCCTCACTGTTCCAAGTCATACCTTTCAAATTCTGCATTATGAAAATGTTTTTTTTTTGTTCTTTTTCTAGTGCTTCTACGAACATTTGAAACATCGTAGACTGTTCTTTGGCGAGTTTTTTTAGGGTGCATGTCTAGAATTAAATGATCCAATTTATCATCTAAAACAACATTTTCATCCTCATCAAAGAGTAAGTCTTCGCAAAGGTTTGATACTTTTGAGACCATAAGGTTTGAAGGGCCAATATCCCCATCTATGGACTCGGCGATGTTCTTTTGTAAGAAAATGAGATTTCTTTCCTCCTCCAAATCCTTAATATTTTTAACAGAAACAAGGGACTGTTGCCATGAACATCCCATCGAAACCCCAATCCTATTCGCTTTGTTCACTATTTCAGTATTATCTATTGATAATATGGAATGAGTCGATGGTGTTCGAATACCTGTGGAGCCAACAGTATGATGAAGCTGTGTATTCCTCATAGCCTTGTCCATCTGCGTAGCATCAACATTAGGCTGACCTTGGATACATGGGCTTGAACGTACTGTCCCAGCCTTCAATGGTATACCCCCAAAAGCAATAACCTCCTCCATAGTCGGTGTACGCTTCTGTGGATTTACTACGCCTGTATTAAGTTCCCCTATATTAGGAGTCTGAAAAAACGAGTCAAAAGAATTCATCTCCTTTAGTGTAACACAATGTTCGGAAAACATACCAGTTGACTCCCCCATGTTACGTATCATATTTTCAGTACTTAACTCATCCCCGCACGCATTTTCTCCTTCGTATTTGACATATCAGTAAAATCTGCTCCTGAAACAATAAAACTGTCAGTTACGAGGACCTTATTAAAATCTGAAAAATAATCATTCCCCGTACCGTTATTTGCCATGTTTATATCCAGTTCATGACTAGCATGCACACCAAGACCAGTACATATGGTATGAGTCCCGCTCATATGATCTCCGGTGGCCACGACATCATCCACTCGTTCAATAGTGGTATCCGCAATCTTACCATCAGGGTCCGCCACGTCACTAGCACCGGCCTTCCTGACCGAGCCTTCGGGGAGCAAATCAATGGTGCTACCTGAGACATCAGCGGCCAATACCTGAGCAGTAGACGCGCGCGCAACAGTTACACTCTTTACCTCCGGCGTCGAGTTGAGACCCTGTACATGGCGCTCGGCGAGTGTCACAGGTACCTTCGGCAGCTCCTGGGAGCACATCTCGTCAGCTCCTGGGAGCACTTTGGCTCCTGCCTGTACAATATGAGACCCAGCTTCCGACCAAAGTTTATTCCCCGGGCCTTTCGTTGGTGAGCACTCAAAAGCTCCAAATTTAATTGTTGATGAAGAAGCTAGCTGGTTACCCACGTTCCTGCTACCCCCATTTTGAGTAGAAGAAGCCTTTGTACCAAGATCAAGTTGTTTAGCTTTATTTGCAACGTCCTCCACCTCCATATCCCTTTCTTTTTCTTTATTTGCACCATCTCCCTCATCACCACCTCCCTGCTGCACATCTGCCATGTTCTCATCTTGCATGACCACCACCTCCTCTACTTCAATGTCGAGCTGAAAAAAGCCCCTCTTAATATACACTTCCAGTGAATTGGGTATTCGAGCCGGGTTTACACATCCAATCAGAAAACGCAGAACTTTGTTTTCCCGAGTATATACCATATCCACCTTCTTTGTTTTCCCAAAAAGAGTTCCAAGTCCCCAAAGTGCCAGGTAGTCGCCTATAACATCAGAAGGTATCCCTGAGACCTTCACCCAAACCTCCGGAAGCATATACAAGGGCTCTTCCGCTGCCGACCAAACATCAAAAGTGAGATCAGTAGCGCGTCTCGGAACCTGATATACTCCGAAAGCAGTAGCTCTGTCCACCTCATTCTTATTAGGGAACTTGACCCTAAACACATTGGTTTTGAGTTGGAAAACTTCCCATTGGAAATTCGGTATTGGTACAATCCGTTTTAAATGTTCAATAATATCTGGAATGGGCATTGCATCCCCCTCAACAGTCAACTTCACTAGCTTGGCATTTTCCACCTTTGGACGGAAGGTCACCGTTGTTGGCATCTCGAAGAACATAAGTCCTTCGCTTGTTTGTGTACTCAAAAAGTACAATTGTTCGCAAATTTGACATTTTTTTATAGGGGGTTGTGTATTACTCAGGTGAAAACATTCATATTACGATCATTGAAGGTCGATATCAGCGTGCAGGCCGGAACAGAACCTTGTAACACCCCACACACAACTCCCTACGACTGAACTGACAAATATTGTGAGCAACCGTATTACATCTCCTGTCAATCTTTGATAGTATAACTTGGTAGTGTTGTTGTGCTGATACCCAAAACTCCATAGCAATAAGACCCCAACATCAGATCTATCCAAGGTTAGGTTATTAAATGACTGAACTACCGATGCACAGTCAGATTCTACAATTAGATTATGTGAGCAATTCCCTTTCACCATCTTGAAACCCTCAAGGAATGCAAGAGCTTCGGCCATTGTAGCAGTTTTACAGTGCGGAATTAGGTCTCATGCAGAGCGAATGATTTCCGCCGGTTAGACTTAAAGACTCACATCATGAAATTATCAGGAAAAATGCTAACAGGAATTTTACGGTTCATCGCGAGGTCCGCAACTAGTGCTGTTAGAAACTGTTAGTTGTTGAATAATTACTGGATGAAAAATACTTATTATTGGGGTTATTGTGTTGGCCAAAGGTTTACGCCAAACAAGCCGAGTAATGTTTGAAAAGTACCGTCGAAAAAGTACGCACCATTGTAGAATTAGTGTTGGGTAAGTACCGTCAGGTAATTATTGTTGGGGTTATAGATTTGCGTCAGAATAGTTTTGGCAAAAAATACAAAAGGACAATTACGGTTCATCGCGAGATACAACTTTTGATGAGAAATTACTGCCGGTAAATTATACAGAGTTGGAATATTACTGTTGGAAAATTACCAGCGGGAAATTACCATTTATTTGAGTCGGAATAATTTAGGCAAAAAAATACAAACAAAGAATTACGGTTTATCGTGAGGTATAGTTGTTGATGAGAAATTTCCACCGGAGAATTATGCGATGTTGAAAAATTATTGTTGGATAATTACCAGCACGAAATAACTGTAGAGGCCAAATGTTGCGTCAAAAAATTATCACCGTAGTGTGACGAGTACTTCTTGGAAGCTATCGATGCGGGATTACTGTTGAGGCTGAAGGTTTGCATGAAAGAATTACCGTCAAACTGTGCCGAGTAATGTTAGGAAATTACCGTAAAAAAATTACGCACCATTGTGGATTACTTACTTGGATAATTACCGTGTGTAATTATTGTTCGAGTTAAAAAATTGCATAGGAACATTTTAGGCAATTTTTTATTAGTCATCTTAGTTACTATAGCAAGCTTCCTGCGTGTCATGAGCTTATTGGAGAAAAAAGAATCTACGGTACCACATGAGGTGGAGCTCTAATAGTCCTCTATCTTCAACCCTTAATATATCTTATTATTATCTATACTAGCATAGTGGCCCTCGCAAAAGTGAGAGCATAATCTTTACTATCTTGAAAGTTCCTGAATTGAATTTATGGATTCATATATTTTCATCCTACTGGATTTGACACATTAACAATTTGATTATATAGTTGTTGTCTATGGTACATTTAATGTAGTATCATAAGCAAGAAACATTAATTTCTGGACTTGTGATCATTATGTCATTTAAAAACTCAATATATATTTTTTCATCAGTTACATTATGGTCATTAGTGTTTAAGTATGATCCAAATTTATTAAGGAGGCTAACTTCTGATTAGCGAAGCGAGGCCCGTCGCCGGAGGCTTGGCCGAAGTACGGATCGTTGAAATCCTAGGTTTCCACGGCTATATATACCACTTGTAAGCTGCCAGCTGAGATACGTTGCATCTGTGAAATATCCCCGACATTGTGTAAACACACCCCTTATAGTGAAGTTTCGCTGGCTGGCGCTTGTGGTTTTTCCTCTTTTTGTTGGAGAAGTTTTTCCACATTAAAGATGTGTCCCATTACTCTGATTTTCTTTCCGATCTTCGTTATCTTCTTGTTACACTTATAACAATTAGCACATGGTATTAATAACTAAAGATAACTATAAGGCTTCAGATCTCACGAGTTAGCTAGTCTATACGAGTCATTATATCTATATATATACAGAGGTAGAGTACAAATTTGAGTCCGATAGAGTATCTACATGGTGTAGTGAAATAAAATGACCACGGCTGCAATTACTAGACGTATTTATGTACAACTATGAAGATCGAACAGCCATGGTCAAGAAAAGATAACGGTTGCTAGGTATAGCAGATTAATGTGGAGTATATGATTTTCTTTATATACTTTCGTATACTCATTTTCCCTTCTTTGTTTTAATGTACCATGCACACATCGTGTACTATGAACATACATGAGGATCAAACTTCTCATGAAATTTGCATGAAACCTTGCAAATATGAGTCAGGTGTCGCCTAGCTCACTTTGTTGCGTGCATTAATAACGTGGCCACTTCCAAGTTTTGTGTTTTCTATTTTTGGTTAAATCTATATTTTTAAAGCAGAAAATGGTGTTCATAGAAATTTTAGAATGTCTTGAATTTTTTTGTTGATCCTACATGTTTGATTTTACTCTAAAACCACTTTGTAATCTATGCATGCTCTATTTTGGCACAAATATACTGTGTCAAGTGATAGGACTACACCCGCTTCCTTATCACAATCTCATTTCCTAATTATTAAACAACTTTTTTTAAAATAATCTTCCAATATTTATCATCCACCCACACAACACTGTCGCTAGTATCACGCAATATACAATGCTTGGAAGCTTATCTTCCAAATGCTAATAAACCTTGAAAGGAAAACATATTATCTTGATCCCATCATTAATTATCGATGCTTAATTCTCTTGGGTTCCTAGCAATTCTTTTCGCACAGACAAATTGCCTTTTGATCGAGAACATGATTGATGGCCGACTTGCTAGCTAGGAAGCAAAAGATGATTACGTTAGGAGAAGCAAGCCATTTTTAGGGAACCATTTTTAATATATTTGAATACACGAAAAAGTAAATATATATATGTCTATAATGATATCATATTGTTTTCAAGCTTTTTTTTGTCAAACCGAAGGTTAAAATTAAAACGCATAAAACCCGGTTATCATGTAATCGTAGATGGAGTGGGTATATTAGGGCACACACAATGCAGGCGCTTCCTGGCCGATGTCGAGAATCCATGAAGCTCAACATCTAGAGAGTTGCCCCACACTCCTCTTGTTTGCATGTAGCAAAGGATTATTCCTAACATCGCCCTGATATCCATATGCGACAGAATATAAATTAGATTTAACGCCTATGTTAGCGTCCAATATGTTGGAGGACGGAGCGCTTCGTACGATTTTGACTAAGCAAGTCAACTCGCGCGCGAACGTTCAAATTCTTCAAATTCTAGCGTTCGTACGACGAGATCTAGGCCCCTCTCATCCAGACAACGACGACGCGTATTTTTCTAGGGCTCATACGAAAATTCCAATGGCAACTTGTTTTTCCCAACACTCCAAGTTGCTAGCGCGGGCACATTTCTTCTTAGAATTTCCGATTTTTATTACTTAGGTCGCCTAAGTAAACGGCACAAACCACTGGGCTCTTTAACACTCCAATTGTCCACACACCTGGATGCACACACAGCTACTCACGTACTCGATCCTAGTGTTAATGCAACAGTGTAGGTACTATACGCACGCAAGTGGGACTCATGCCAAATGCTAGGAGTAGCAGAACGCAAACACGTGAAGGTGGAGCCATGGCAGCCAGTGGTAAGTCTGGTGGCTTGGTGAGCCGCAAGGTCACACAACACACCCCTTATATGGGTTTTCACCGGCCTTAATATGGCTTACTGATACATTGAGGCCTCAGTAGTCTAATTCAGGATAACAAATAGGGAGATTAGGTGGATTCAAATTTAAGAAATTCCCAGTCAATTCAACGTGAGCAAATAATTCAGTATACGCATGACTAGTAACGTTGCTTTTGACAAAGACTCGTAGCTAACTCCCAGCGAGGTGACTGAGTCTCTGTAGATTGCCTCTCCAACCAGAATTACATTGTTGTCACTATCAGAGTTCGAAGTTGATTTCCTCTTGATTGCTGTAGTGGATTATATGACCACATGGCCACACCGTGTCGTTCAAGGCATGTCGAAATTTCCACAAGTCATGGAAAATAATAATACATCTCTGTCAAAATACATAGCATATTCCCATGAAACTAGAAAATAATTATGAATCAGTTGGTCCCCCCAACATCATCATGTAGCAAAAACTGTATCAAGTGTTCGTGTGCCCCAGTGTAGGAAACAACACACACAGAAGCAGAAAGGATCAGCGCGCAGTAGCAAAGGTGAGTCCAATTCATCCTCTATTTTTTAAACAGGGCAGTAGTTCTGATTTTTTGTTGATATATAGTAGGAGAAACATTCGGAGGCCTATGCCCAAATTGAAAAAAAACTGAAAACCACCATGCAGGTCAAACTATGATATACGGTTCTGTATACTGTTTAATTTGCCTGGCAGCCAATTTGGCACCATATCACTATACTGAGCTGATGCATGTTTCAAAATTCACTTAGCTATTACAACAGAAATCCACTTAGCTATTGACTATCTCTAGTCTCTGCATGTCACTATTGATTATCATTTGAGTAGAATTAGCAAAGTTAGCAGTAGAAGATTCAATATATTAGATTATTGGGTTACGGTTATCTGTCTGTTTCCTTGATAGCTCAAGCAGAAGAAATTCCAGGTAACCGGAGACCAAATCTGGGGTCGTAGCTGAGGTCTGAATTATCTACGATGACAACTACTCCATGAGTAGCCAGCAACAAGGACGTGTGGACGTGTATCTCAAAACTGAATCAATTGGTCATGTGCTTCACCATAGAGGAAAACAAATCCTCACAGAAGCAGAAAGGATCAACCAGGAGGAAAGGTGACTTCAAACCGTATCCTTTCTTTAAAACTGCAGGACTTCTGCTTTTTTATTGATATACATAGTGAAAGAAAACGTCGTTGGTCTGCTCCTAAAGAATAAATAAAAACAGAATCCGTAAGGTAGGATAAACTAAGGTATAAACTAATTAGCATAGTATCAACAAAGTTTTACAGATATGTGGAACACATTGATATATATCTGTATTTTTTTGGATTTTGTTAAAATTCTAAAATGCCTTTTATATTTTTAGATGTATGATGCTCCAGCTCCGTTGTTTCGAGGAGGAGGCTCCAGCTCCGTGGAGCCTGGGGGAGTCAAGTTGGAGCCTGGGAGCTAAATTAATGCACTCAGTATTATATATAGGTTATTAAGCAATTGCTATCACATATGGAGACATGGATCCCTCGATAACCAAGTCAAACTTTTTTCCTTTGATAGCACCAAGTCCAACTTAGTAGTCTCTACCAGGCCATGTCCTACAATATTTTAGTCAAAGTTAGGCTCTCAACCACATACATGCTAGCCTACTGTGCCCAAAATGGCCAAAACAATTTCACAGTGCCCACCTATGTTGAGGATCCTTGTTGAAAGTAGTCCATATGGAGGGGGCCTCATTCCCAGTGTGGTAGCTGCAACCGAGGCCTAGCTGCTCTCTTCATATATCCACCATTGTCGCTCACCACTCACCAAGGTCACCCCCACTGGCCTGCCATGGCTTCACTTCCATGCGTTCGCCTTCTGATACTCCTGGCCGTATTCGGCGCATGCCGCTCTCGCTCCCTTGTTGATGACATCGCTGTCAGCGACGAGATGAGCTTGCACCTGCGGCCATCTGTGACCTCGTGTTCAATTGATGGCAACTACAGCAACGGAAGCCCGTACCACGTTAGCCTCGATCGGCTCCTGTCAGCCATCCCCATGGCTGCTGCCAATAACGGAGGTTTCTTCAACGGCAAGTTTGGTGTGGCGGGCGATGAGGTCTTCGGCCTCTTCATGTGCTACGCCGGCGACACCGACCCTGAGTGCCAGGACTGCCTCACGCGTGCACCTGAGGGTATCATGAAGCTGTGCCCGCACAGTCGGACGGTTCACGCCGTCTACCGTGCTTGTACCCTCCGGTACTCTGACGAGTCCTTCTTCTCCGTGGCTGACCTCTCCATCGCCGACATCGCTGTGGCGCCCCATGTGGAACTAACCCCTTACCAAAATTGGTACGATCGAGGCACCTACGAATCTTGGCACAACGGAGTCCTACTCGTAGGGTACGTGGTGGACACAGCCGGCATGAACCAAACGAGGTTCGAACTGATTCGTCGACTCACGGTGAAGGCCAGCCAAGCAGCCGAGCGGATAGCCGAGGGCACAGATCGGTTCACCGACACGCAATGGGTACGGGCAGTGGTGCAGTGCACGAGGGACCTTCTGCCGAGCGAGTGCACACGCTGCCTCTCCTACTACACTGATCTGCTGCCACGATTGTTCCCGAACAACAGTGGCGGTGCCATCAAGGGGTACAACTGCTACTTGGGCTATGCCATCCTCGCTGACAGGCCATCATCGGTGCAGCTGGATAGGTACCGGTACAGCGAGAGTTATGCGAGGGAGATGGTGGCCAAGGAGTTGGAGCGCATGAGAAAACGACGAAAGGTGGCTATCATCGTCGGCCTTATTGTCAGTGCTGTAGCAGTGGTGCTCTTCCTGATCGGCCTATTGGTTTGGTTCCTTTTAAACTGGTGGCGAAGGCGGACTGCAGCGGCCAGGGTCATCGCGAGATCAGAGCCTCTGAAAGAGGCAACCTACTTCCGTGGCAGAAGTGTATATGAAGACGAGCTTGATCACGGGTCCGGGCCAAGGCGATTCACGTATCATGAGCTCGTGGCCGCCACTGACGGCTTCTCCAGCAGGAACAAGCTAGGTGAAGGAGGCTTCGGGTCTGTGTACCGGGGTTTCCTCCATGACACGAACCTTCATGTCGCGGTGAAGAAAGTGTGCAAGAGCTCTCGTCAGGGCTGGAAGGAGTTCGTCTCCGAGGTGAGGACCATTAGCCGTCTCCGGCACCGGAACCTTGTGCGGCTTGTCGGATGGTTCTACGGCGGTGATGATGACGATCTCCTGCTTGTCTACGAGTTAATGCCCAATGGCAGCTTGGATGCTCACCTCTACAAGCTGGACCACCTGCTGCCATGGCCGGTCAGGTATGAGATCGTGCTCGGGCTCGGATCAGCGCTGCTGTACCTGCATGAGGAGATGGAGCAGCGGGTCGTGCACAGGGACATCAAGCCGAGCAACATCATGCTGGATGCATCCTTCAATGCCAAGATCGGTGACTTCGGCCTTGCGAGATTCATCTGCGATGGCCGGGGCTCGCTCACAACGGGCGTAGCTGGGACACTCGGGTACATGGACCCAAAGTGCGTGTTCTCGGGCACGGCCAGCGTGGAGTCCGACGTGTACAGCTTTGGTGTCGTGCTGCTGGAGATCGGCTGCTGCCGAAGGCCAGCCGTTGCCCAAGACGAAGATGAGGGAGCCGTCATCCACCTGTTGCAGTGGGTCTGGGAGTCATATGGTGAAGGAAAAGTCCTCGAGGCAGCCGACGCGCGACTGGACGGAAAGTTCGCCGAGCAGGAGATGGAGCGTGTAATGGTGGTCGGGCTCTGGTGTGGGCACCCTGACCCCAGCCTGAGGCCGTCCATCAGGCAGGCCGTCAGCGTTCTGCGGTTGGAGGCGCCACTGCCGAGACTCTCAGCGAAGATGCCGGTCGCAGCCTACATGATGCAGCCACCAGCTGATGATTCTTTTGGTTCTTCGGGGGCCACCGGCGGCGCTGGCAGCAGGGATGCCAGCACGACTCATTCAGCTCGAAACAAACATGATTAGATGACAAATGCATCATCAATCTAGGCCCTTTAGGATTGTTTCAGAAAATATTAGGCCCTTTAGGAGTAATAGAATCACTCTAATAGTTATGAGCTACTAATTGTTTTAAAAACCATTCAGAATTTTGATCAGTACTATCTTGTATGAGTGTGTGACAGGTCTGGAGAGGATATACATATGGTTGAGTAGAATTAACAAGTTAACGGAAGACTATTCAATATATTGGGTTTGGTTATCTGTCTCTTTCCATGACAGCTCAAACAGAAGAAATTCCAGGTAACTGGAGACCGAATCTGGGGTCGTAGCTGAGGTTACAATTATTGACGACGACTATCCTGTGACTAGCCAGTGACAAGGACGTCAGGACTTGTGTGTCACACTTTTTTTTTCTTGGAACAAGGTGTATAAATCAGCGTGGAATTTTTTCATCAGCTTGTAGCAAAGCCAGAATCAATTGATCATGTGCTTCACCCAGGTAAAAAAAAATCCGCTCAGAAGCATAAAGGACCAGCCAGTAGCAAAGGTGAGTCCATATCGTACCTTTTTATTTTTTGAAATAGCGCAGAAGTTCTATTTTTGTATTGAAATGTCAAGTATTATATAGTTTTATGCAATCACTGTCCATATGGAGACATTTTTTTTAGAATATCAATACCGAGACATGAATGATGAAACCATCGGTAACCAAGTCAAGTATTTTCTTCGACAGCACCAAGTGCAACTTAGTAGTGTCATTCTCTACCAGTCCATGTCCTGCAATAATATCTGTAGCAGAAGTTAGGCTGTCAACCACTTGACGCATAAGTAGATGAGCTATAGTCAACAGTGCCCAAAATAACCAAAACAACATACCCACCAAAGTTGACCAATCTTATAGTCAATTTCCGAGAAAATGCAAAATATCACGAGCTGTTGGAATATTGAAAGAAATGCACATGGAGGGTGCTCATTCTCGGTGGCATAGCTGCTCTCTGCATATATACACCGATGTACCTATATCGAAGGAGTGTCTTGTGTGATTGTTGTTGTTCACAACTCACCAAGGTCGTCAACCACCAGTCCACAACTGGCCTGCCATGACTTTACCTCCATGAGACGATGATGAAGGAGCCCGTCATGGTAGTCGGGCTCTGGTGCAGGCACCCCGACCCTTTTTCGCGAAAACGCAAAAGCTTTGCGTTTCGATTCATTGATAGAAAAAGAGAGTTCTGTACAACTGTGCAAAAACGTCCAAAGGGGCGCACACCCTTTACAACTCAACCCACTCGATCAAACGGGGCCACGGGGATCAAGGCGCGAAGGCCTAGTGCACTGGCAGCAGCCCATGATCGAGCCTCTGATCGAATCATAACGAGAAGACTACTACTGTTCGGCGACGCGTTGTCAAAAACCACCGGGCTGCGCTCCTTCCAAATCCACCATGCCGTGAGCATGATAAGGGAGGAAGTCCCCTTGCGAAGAGTATGATAAGGGAGGGCACCCTGACCCTGGCCTGAGGCCATCCATCAGACAGGCCATCAGCGTACTGTGGTTGGAGGCGCTGCTGCCAAGTCCCGGCGAAGATACCGGTCCTGGCCTACATGATGCCCCCTCTGGCTGATGATTCTCATGGTTCTCCGGGAATCACTGCCGGCGGCGGCAGTGTGGACACCAACACGACTCATTCAGCTTGAAACAAAGTTGATTAGATGACAACTGCATCGCAGCTCTGGGGTCTATATTGTACTACTTGTAACTAATACAGTCACTTTATATATATAGAATTCTCGTGTATATATGCTTGAACTGAACCAAGTTTTAACAAAATCTGAGCTAGTTGAAAATGATGTATCCATCTTTGATCATGTAGTATCTTTTTCCAGCAAGCGACGATGATGACACGGCTGCATTTTTGTTGGATTCAGATGAAATTCGATATGTTCTGTGTGCAGCAACTCTTGCATTTTTCTTGGATTCGGATGATTTAAGCTTGTTTTCTTCTAGAGTTGCAGTTGCCATTCTTTTGGAGCTTTCCCGAATCAATTCGATATATGACATCACAATTCTTTTGAGAGATGTCACTAGTGCCATTTTTCGAATGATGAAAGTGGCATTTTTTTTGAAGAATCTTGAAAATTGTAGTGGCATTTTTCGGAAGATGAAAATTGCAGTTGTATTTCTCGAATCTGCATGAATTGCAGTGGCATATATCTTCCTTTTGAGTATTCATCTCGGCCGAGTTCATATCTCTGGCATGCCTAGAATTTTAGGATGCAGCAACTCTTGTCGATCGAGTGGTTCTTCTGCTGCACTGACAGGACCATCTATGGGGCTATCGATGTATGCGTACTCGGTGAATGGCCATCAGGCAGGGCGCCGTCGATGTACTGCGTGTGCTTTAGAGGCAGAGTCTAAATATCTCCGGTCTCCGCAACTTTATTCTTCTCCCTTATATTCGCGGCAGAGTCTAAATATCTCCGGCGCAACAAGTCTTAGTTGATCATATTGTTTTGTCTAGTCTTAGTTGATCTTATTGTTTTGTCTCTGATCTTATCTTCAGCTATTGTGGCGTTATCTGGGTTGTATGAACTATTATATCGTTGTCTGCTTGCAAACAACTGACGATCAATCCAGAATAAGTACACACATTTGGCAATTTATGTTCTTGTTCTTATCCTTGTGATTCTGTAGTGCAACGCATGGTACAATGCTAGTTTCGAAATAAAATTTCAGTGCGCTAGATATGCTGTTTCTACTGTGTGTTTTGTGATGATCATGAAACTACTGAACATTTGTTCTTTTTGTACCCTTCAGCTAAATATATGTACTCACTCCGTTTGTACACTCCTTTCACAAAGCTAAAACATCTTATATTTTGAAACGGAGGGAGTATGAGTGTAGCCAGTGTCTCGTTGGGAGTCAAGTTTTGCTGAATTATTAAGAGAATGGTCTAACCCGTTTATTGGACGTGGTAGAATCTCCATCATAATTGGTGTTATAGCTATTTTCTGGGCTATTTGGAAAACAAGAAATAAGTGTCGCTCTCAAAGAATCAGACCTAGAGACCCTACTAACGTTGTTCTTTCCGCATGTCACTTTATAATACTTGGGTGAAACTTCAGAAAGAGGGGCTTCGAAGGTTTCTGCTATGGGGGCTGGGGGGTAGTGCAACAAATTTTTGATCAGAAACATGGATGGAATCCTGTGAAACAGAGAATCACTACGTGAATGCCCTGCTTTTCCTAATGCTGTCCCTAGTTATGCTTTTGTCAACCTGTAGTGGATCCAAGCTTGTTACGGAACTTCTCTTCCTGTCGTGTTAGTTCACTGTTCTCCTTTCCTTTATGTTTCTGTGAACTTGTGACTTTGTTGAGAGATGTAAATAAAAATTCTTGTAGGGACTAACTTGTAATATGTCCTACATAGGTGTACTGTAGCTAAAGGTGGCACACACTAGAACCATCTAGCTCTCACAGGACAAATCCCCCATTTGCTTAAAACCATGTACAGATGAAACCCCAAAACTCCAATATGATAGTCTTCAAATCCATTCTCTTGCAAGCTAACATGGTATCAGAGCAGACGAATCCTGTATGATTTTCCTTTGATTTTAGGCTGTTCAGTAGATCGCCGATGCTCAGTCGATGAAAGGATGGTGGGTGAAAACAAGAAAGGACAAAACCTGCTGATCTGCAGCGACCAGCGATTGAACAACTCCCTATCTGTGTATGCAATCTGGCACATTTGGAAGGAGTGCTGCAGAAGACTGTTCCAGCATGAATCCAAACCTGCGACTGCTGTTCCGAGCTTGATCAGAACTGATTTGGAGCTCCTTCAGTCTCGGCTAGTATAAGTTGGCTTGTTTGTTCTTGCTACCCTGTAGGTTTTTTTTTTCTGTGTTCCTTGTGTTGTTCGGAGTCCCTGGAGTTCTGTGTGCCAGGATCCTACCCTGTAATTCGACCTTTTCCCTCTTCTTCAATGCAAAAGCAGAGTGCCTGCTGTTCCCGCCAAAAAATTAAGCTCATATCCCATAGTACATGTCATCAGCATCTTTTATCTTTCCTACTGAATTTGTTTTGGTAAATTAGCTTCCTGATCTCTACGTTTCCTCAGGCTCACTATTGTCTGTCAGGATGCGACACAAGTGACTCGTATGGAAAGAAGCTTCTGCTGTTCCTCAAGTGGAAATGTATGGACGCAAAGGTGGGCCAAAGTACAGCTTAATTCCTGAAACTTCCAAAATGCCTCATTTATGGTATTAACACAATGTTGTATCTTGTCATCAGGCAGTGGCATATTGCTACCATGTTGACAAAGGCGGCGAACCGATCAACCATATAAGCGCAGCCTTCTGTCTCTCTGCAGCTTATGACCTCCTTGCAGAGGGCAAGGGAGCTTGTCTGAGCTTTTGCCTGGCAAATCCTATCACAAGACTACTGCAGGATAAAATCATTGGTAATACTCAATTCAATCGATACACATTATGACATGATGCGTTTGTTTTCACTTGAATGTAGTGTACCGCCTCCTTGCGGTATCGTGAAAAAACATGCACAAGAAAATTCCAGATGTCGCGTACAAGAAATTCCAAATTCACGGACATCTTTTTGAACAACACAAGACTTGGTAACTTTGCTCCTCTGTTATCAAGAGGAACTCTACATCTCAATATGATATATTCCAAAGTTGAGAGCTTGTTCATTTGAAATACTTTGGCTCGAGGACATGCATGAACTATCATCTTTGTGCATCTTTCTTTTACTCTAGTTTTCACACCTCTCGTTTCATGGTGCAGTGCACTTCAATCCTTGCTTGACCTTCCAGAGTTTCCAGTGGAGCTGAGACCTGAAGGTTACGAATTTCCATGCACTGATTCAATCTGAAAGAAATGATGAATGCCAATCTCAGATTCAGAGCCTCATGGAGCATCTGAAGGGCGACGACGATGAAGCGGAAACAAAATGATAGTTCAGGCTCTGGAATGCTTCCTTGTACTGTATCCTGAAAATAAACAGAGGTTAGACAACTACTAGTTGAATGAAACATGCATAAGGCAGTATGAAAGAAAATCAAAACATTTACCTGCATAAGTGAAAAGTATTTACCATCTGATTGTAACTTGGATGTTTAATAGAAGGACTGATGATTATTTTCATCTGCTTTCTGGCAATCAGACATAGCATGCATGTCATGATCAGGTAATTTTATTTTGCCAACTGAAGGTTAAAGCATCAAGACATTAGTATACAATCCCCTAAGGTAGATCATTCTGTCCCTACTCCTAAGTCCTAAGTATGATTAATGATCATGTGCATTGAAGTTAGAACTTAGTCTGCACTCTGTAACAATGCAGTACTCCCTCTGACCCATATTAGTTGACTCGAATTTGTCTAGATTCGGATGTATCTAGACATGTTTTAGTACTAGATACATCCGAATCTAGATAAATCCAAGTCAAGTAATATGGGCTGGAGGGAGTACATGGAAATTTGAAGGCCACTCCCCTTCGTGGACTCAATGATACTACCATCTGTTCTGCCTTAAAATATGAGTTAGTACTTAATTTGTTATTGTTTGAAGCTCATAGGCTAGGTACTGTACGGTTGAATAATCTAGTTTATAAAATCAAACGATTTTTTTTTAACTTAAGCATATAAAATTGCTAGCCAGGAAGAAGAAGTGGCCACTCAAATATATATTTCTGACAGCAAGACCTGGTCGCACTCGTAGTTGGAAGCTTGTGTAGAAAACTTTGTGTTGCTTCGAGATCAAGTGGCCGGCAGCATCTTTTACCATACAAGTTAACCTAGGGATAAGCATTGACTAGAAAGAGGATACAAAATAGTCCAGTTTTGTTACGCCAGTGAAAAACAGTGTGAATATTCATTTGTAAAGTATACATATAACGCCTTATTTCCTGTGCTCTCCTCCGAATAGCCACACCACCAGTGGATTGCTGCTGGTACTTAAAATCTAAGAGAGTGTGCGTTTGAATAATTTATAGCACTAACTTTTTTTTTCGAAACAGGGAACACCCCTGCCTCTGCATCAATAGATGCACACAACCTTTTATTACTCAGTTCAGAAAAATTGACTCGTGTAAGGTCCAAAAACTGACCAAATGCACTCAATTCTCCATGATGTGATTGCAAACTTCCATGCTAGCTCCGGTGGTCAAAATTGGTGTCGAGAAAAATCACGTTCAAAGTTGCAGACATGACTCCTGAGGACCTCCTTTGACTATCAGTAGAAGTTTATGATGAGCCATTGGGCGTGCAAGCTGTCTTGCTCAGTGCAACTTTCTTGGGCGGCCTGCATGGCCTGGCCGCATGAACTGGTACCACAACCTTGGTCAGTGCGACGAGTGTATTAACTGAAAAATAGTTAGCTGACTGGAAGAGAAAACAGACCATGACTGCGAAATAAATTGTCTGGATAGGAGGCTTCTAGAATTTCAGCTGGCTTTGCAGGCCAACCAAGACTTGTAGAATTTCAGCTGGCTTTGCAAGGCTGAACTTTCCTTGGTCAAAATAACAAAAACAAAATCCAGGAATTACTTGCACATCTTCAGAAGAGAACAACATCAGGTCAGTAGAGGAGAAAGTTCAAAGCTGTGGGAGAACCATTCTCTGATTTGAATCGCATATAAGGAGCCTTCCCTCCTGTAGCATTTCAGTGTGGCAACCAAATACACCTCAGGGTTTCCAGCAATGGCAGCTCCTCGGTTTGGACCAGCACTCCTCCTCACCGGCCTCCTCGCTCTTGCAACTCTTGCCAGCTGCAACACTGAAGGTGCTAGTACATTCTAACTTGTGATTCCTAGATAACTTTTCTTTTCTCAAAATAGTTTGTGCTGATTTGCGATTTGTTGATGTATGTATATCCGAAGGCGACATCCTTTTCACGCAGAGGCAAGCATGGAAGGACCCTAACGATGTCCTGGAGAGCTGGGACCCAACCCTTGTGAACCCCTGCACTTGGTTTCATGTCACCTGCAACAACAACAACTCCGTCATCCGTGTGTATGTGTCACTTTGGTTTTTCTTTTCGTTCTGAATCAAGTAGTGTTGTCTTGCTGAATCTTTGCATCATACCTGTATTTCTTCCTCACCTTGCAGGGATTTAGGGAATGCAGGCCTCTCTGGCACCCTGGTTCCTGAGCTGGGAGGACTGAAGAACCTGCAGTATCTGTAAGAACTTGCTGCAGCGCCAGAGCTCTCCAATTTTTACACTGGAAATTTCCGCAGACGTACTGATCGTCTTCCCATCTTTGCAGCGAGCTTTACGCGAACAACATCAGCGGACCGATACCGACGACCCTGGGCAACCTGACGAGCCTTGTCAGCCTCGACCTCTACAGCAACATCCTCTCCGGCGAGATACCGACCTCCCTCGGCGTCGGGGCCGTCGGGACGCTGCGTTACCTGTACTGAGTCTCTCTCGTCGCGACGGTTTCAGAACGAACTGCTAAAAACTTACAATACTATTATGCTGGCGTGTCTGCAGGAGGCTGAATGGGAACAACCTGACAGGGTCCATACCGACATCGCTGGGCCGTCTGACGAAGCTTGCGAACTTGGAGCTTCAGGAGAATGCGCTGAGCGGCTCTATCCCGCCTGCCCTGGGCAACATCACCGCGTTGCAGTACTTGTATGTCCTTGCTTATTCCTGAACTTTAAACCACGTAGAAACCCAGTTGTCCGACAATTAAACCACGTACGTAGAAACCATGAAAGAGCGTCGGAAAAAGAAACTGATACTGTCGGTTTCTTTTTGTTGCAGGCGGCTGCACCGCAATATGCTGACCGGCACGGTGCCGCTGGAGATCCTCTCTCTGGTTGTCGTCGGGGACTTGGCTGAACTGTGAGTAGTACCACGTTGCACTTCCTTCCTTCCTTCCCCAGTCAGTGACTTCCACTGACATTTTCTTTTTTTGGTATCTTCACGCAGAAATGTTAGGAGAAACAATCTGGATGGCACTGTCAGCTCACCTACGCAAAGAGGTACGGCGGGTCTGCAGCTCTGATGACTAATCTTTTATTTTATGTAATATAAGTACATCCGTGTATGGTTTTGGTGCTTTGCGCTCACAGCAGTTTCGGCATCCTTTATTTGCAGTGAGCAAGATCATCCAGGACACGGTCAAGAAGGCGAATTGAGCGGTTTTACTAGTGGAGCTGCTAGCAGTAGCGGCAGTCTGAACTTTTGTACGAATCCCAGGGGGTTCCCTCCGTTTTACTACTTTGGTGAATAATGAGTTTTGCTTGTTGCGCAACTTTGACGTGAATGGAGATCCAAGTTGAGATGTAAGTGTGTCTACTATAGTTAAACATTGCCGTTGAACGGAGAGGATCAAGTAAAACGAGAGGAGCACGGCACACATCTTTCCCTTAAAGTTTCTTTTTAAAAAGGAGCATATATTAATATCACAATTACACCCAACCTCTGCAACAACGCATTGCCATAGCGGCCATACGGATGCACACATCCAAAAAAGGAAAGAAGAATTACAAAAAAGAAAAGTCCCGTTACAGTGACCCATTCGTTGAAACAGCGGTACAACCATCACCAAGACAGTACCAGAAGTCCAGCTTCTCCAAAAGCGACGCCTCCAAGAAGGTAACAGTGCACAAACATCGTTATCGCTCGATCATAGATCTTAGGTTTTCACCCTGAAGAAAGTTCACACTATCAAAACAATACATTCAACAAGGCCATAACCGGGCACAACCAATTAAGACCAGACCCTGGGTTTTCACCCTGAAAGGTAGAACTGTGAATCTCTCCTGTGCAGTCCCCCCCCCCCCCCCCCCCCACTTGCATGCCACTGCTCTAAGTCACGAGTCACCAAGTCAATTCTTCATCACCACCCAGACTCGAACCATCATTGTCAGTCCTCAGATCTCGGAGTGCTCCCTCTGAACCCAAACGGTCAGAGTAAAGTATGGGTGTGTACGATCGAATCCCTCCAATCCGGCAATCTCCAGGCATTATTTGCGTATGAGAGTTCGCAGGAGAAATCTTCTGAAACTCGCCACTCCGACCAGATCAATTTGTATTTGATTATTAGGGAGAGATGACGACAAATTGCAACAAAGTAAATAGAGTTAAATAGTTACACGTAAACGTGCTATTTGGATAAATGTAGTGTTTTGTACTAATTTTCATACACGAGCACAATGTAGACGAGCCACCCTTTAATATCCAAATTCCTCCATTTAAGCCTTGTTTGACTTTAATGTCCTCCTCTATGTTACCATATTCCATGGTTGGCTCGGTGATTATTAGGCTAGTTATAGTGGAAATATCGTAGATAGTATCATACATGCCACATGTTAGTAAAAATCTGATAGCATATAAAACAAGATATTTTAATACCAAATAAATCATGTACATATTTACATTGGGATTCTACAAACAAATAAGTATTATGCAATTGTGATACTATTACATGATACTATGCATTAGAGGGATAGTATCATACACTAGTATGTGATACTAGTAGTATGATATCCTACTATGACCAGCCTTATTGGTACTATCAAACCAACACATTATGTCATCCGTCACATGAAGGTCGTGAATTCACTAAATAACATGCTTATATCTAAGTAGGCCAAATATTATTATTGTCTAGGCCCTTAAATGGTGTAATTGGGAAATAAGCAATATACTCACCCATATAAAATAAGTACTAACAACATCCACAGCTTACAAATGGCATACATCTCCCACGTGTTAGTGAACTAGGAGGGGCTACATGTAGGATATACTAGTGCAAAATAAAAATTTCTACCGCGTAAATAAGAAAATACTACGGTAATAGATCATGAAATAATCACTAGGTGTGCAATAGGCAATATAATAAGAGTTGGTATACTACACTGCGGTGGTACTACCGTCTTGTTCTCTTGTTTTCCTCTAATGGTTCCCCAAGCTTCGCTATCGCAACGTCTCCAAGATATATGTTAAGTAGGAACATCACTTGCTAGACTTCTAGAACCGACGGTCAATTTTGTGCCTGGAAGAGGGACTAGTGGATTTTGAGAACTTTAAATTCTCAACCCTAAAATGGTTCCTCTTCTCCTTATATAAATATATCAAAGTGGGCTTGTATTAGGCTCCACTCCTTAAGTGTGCACCCTATATATCCGTGCATACTTAGACATGATGCGAGTAATCATACCCGGTAACTAGTTGGTTGTAACTACTAGAAGGATGTGTGTAAACCCCTCCGGGAATTAGGTTGTAAGGGCATCTCCAACAGGCATGCTATATTTTGGTGTTGTAAAAGCTATTTGCAGCGCGCTATATCTCCTTTTAGTGCGTGATGTTGGCTGGCGCTTCACCGTGCTCTATATTTTGCAGCGCACGACTAGCAGCGATTCACCAGGCACTGAAAAATACAGCGCGCGCACAACACAAACACCAAATCCACATAAATATAGCATCCAACAAGATCAAACATACAAATATAAATTCTCCAACAGATAGTCTAATTATTATTATAACACAAATTGTTCATCACCAATATAACAAATAGTACAACAATTGTGCATCAACAATACAACAAATTGTTCATCAACAATACACCAAACATACAAGACACTAATTGTTTTGTTGGCCATTCCAATTCCACCACTCCTCGATGAGGTCAAATTGAAGATCATCATGCACCTCACCGCACCGAACGAAATGATACGAGGCAATGAAACACGCCACCCTCTCACTACAAGAATCCGGACAATTCTTGACTTTTTTGTGACACTACCCAAAAATGTCGCGGATCAGTGACGTTCTAGTTTTTCGTAGGGAGTGGCTCAGAGGACCTCCGGCCTGGTCATTCATGACATTTATAGATTTCGTCATGGAAAAATCATCGTGGATTTCTCCCCCGATCCCGAAGCCCACTTTTCTATTTCGTCTCAGCATATAATCGTCATGGATTTCGTCATGGTGCATGTTTGGCTCTTTTTTTCAACGTAAGAGCAATCCGTGAACTGATCCCACCTGTCAGCGTGGTTTGCACGGTAGTATTTCACGGAAGGGCTCAATCTGGAAGTGATTTTTGGCCGGTCCCACATGTCAGTCTTTTTGATAGAAGAAATTACATGACACAAACATCTGTTTTGAGAAGTAGCGGCTGGACGGAATCGAACCCGTCACCTTCGCTTCGGTAGCGCACAACTCGAACCACTAGATCACCAAACAACGCTCGTTAGAACTTGGTATTTCAATCTTCTTATACCATATTGTGAATCACAACAAAAACAAGAAAATAAAATCGTCACAAGCATAATCAACACCATTGATCCAAACTTGCAAGTTCCTCCACCGCGCAGTGCATGGAAGTTCACGCGCTAGTTCTAAAAAAACATGCAAACAGTGCACGCGCTAGTTCTGAAAAAAGCATGCAAACAGTTCACGCGATAGTTCTTAAAAAGAACCCGTTGATCTAAACTTGTAGTGGAAGTTCCGCTTCGTCTCCCTCGTCTCCTTGCAGTGGCAGTTCCGCTTCGTCTCATCGTCTTCTCCTCTTCTTATTCTCTTCGTCTCCGTGTTCTTCTTTCTTCCTCCTTGTCTCCCTCCTGGTCTACATGTTCTTCTTTCTTCCTTGATCAAGAGGATTCCCACACGTAAACCATCGCAAGCAACTGGATGAATGTGAACTGGTCCGATCTCCCGGCCGACCCACTTTGCAAGATCATCGACTACTTGCTAGAGAAAAAGGAGTATGTCGACACCTATGATGCTTGTTGGGAAGTTTGCGCCGACTTGCGCCGCACTTTAAAAGATCCTGAATTCCATCTTAACAACTAGATCTTGATAGATCACACACTTCCAGACGTCGGCGACTTCACCTTCCTCAACCTCGCCACAGGTCGTTGCTTCACGACGAATCTAATGGAAATCCATCACATGTTCACATTCATCCGATATATATAACATTCATTTATTTGTATTTTCTATTGTAAACATCTTAGGGATAACTGTCCTCTTCTTCCAAAGATTCTACTTCGTCGGTGTTTCTCGTGGCGTCATCATGCTTGCTTAGAGGGTAGAGCCGTACAAGATTCGGATTCTAAACCTATTCACTCATAAGTCCAATACTGAGTTTCAAGCACACATACCATCTGATATTCTCGCAATCGTCAGAGTGACGGCACCGACGATGGTGTTCAATTGCACAAATTATTCGAAGATTATTGCATGGGCCGATGAGAGCACCCCAATAAGGCAATTCAATGAATCATTTGGAGAAGGAATTTATTCGCCACCACCCGATGTGCTTATGAACTGCATGACGCCAATCCGTAGGAAGTATATGCAATACTTGAGAATGGATACATCCTGTCGACCAACATCTAGTTAGAGCAGCGCACGAGCATTCTCACAATGGCCAAAATATTGCAGCCCCATTCTTTGACCAGATACGCGGAACCTACAATTTTTACCTTGTGGAGTCAGATGGTGATCCGCTTCTTATGTTGACCGGGGATTTCACCAAAGGTCAACCGGTATTTTACCAGGTGGACATGGATAACCGCTCTCTCGAGGCCGCCGATGACATTGGAAGTCGTGCCCTCTTTGTTGATTATCATCAATCTATCTCCATCGACACCAGGCTGCACCCCACAGTCAAACCCAACTGCATATATTACATGAATTATATCAGACTATATAATCATGATGTTCAAGCCTAGGAAGAGGAACCAACAATGGTATTTTATGGCTTAGGTCATCATCAGCTAGAACATATACTGATGCCTTACCCTTTGTACGAGATACTGTGTAACACCCCCAGGATTAGGGTTAAACAAACCTCGGATTATCCTCCGTGATCAAGTAAACTCCAACCTTAGAGACTCACAGTATATTATTCAGTAGCATTATAGAACACGGGGATTCAACAACATAAGTTTAAACTCTTAATAGAGTACGATATGAGATTATTACAAACCAGGGGTCACAGACCCATCATTATACTAAACAGCGAAAGCAAATTATGTTGTTCTACACAACAAACTTAGCAAAGGGCCTAAGAGGCCATAAACATAAGCGAAGTACAACCCATAGTCCTCAGGCTGCTACCTGGGACCCCCAACTACTCGTCGATGTCAACGTAGAAGCCACCTTCAGTTGCGACTAGATCATCTGAAGAAAAACAACAATAGCACAAGGCTGAGTACGAGAATGTACTCCGCAAGACTTAGATAACCTAGTATCTAGATGCTCTGGCTATAAAAGCTTTCTCTGGATTTTCTTTGCGTAAAGCCAACTTTTTCTGTAAACAAGAGAGAGAGAGAAGAGGCTCGTCTACACAGTATACTTTCAAAACGGGGTAAGAGAGCGACAACTTCATCTTGAACATCTAAACTTGTTAACCAAGAACATCTAAACTCCTCATCTAGGATCACCCCCTCGAACCCCCGAGGAAGCATCCTTAAGCACACGTGGAACAACAAGTTTTATATTCACTTATCATTATCTATGATCATCACGTCCGTTCCCAAGTTGTTCATAACCGTGAACACGGCTTTTCGAAAAGATTTATCTCTACAGGGGTGTACAACTTTACCCACACGTACCAACCGACTCTTAGTGCCAAATATTATTAGCCCTCTTCCTTGGAGGGCCGGCAGAGGGTGGTTGACCACGACCTTTACCTTGCTGTCGCCGAGACGATGAGTCACGCCCTAAGGAGGGTTCCGCCGTAACGGGTCAAATCCCGAAGCCGGTCCCTAGAGATGTGGGCGGGGTTGGTTTACCAGGGGCTCCATCGACCCCAAGCAACCCCCGCCACGCTTACCTACCTGTTATGATGCACCTCCTTCACCTCCTCTTTCGAAAACATTTTCAATGCGTATGCCAAATGGAAAGCACGAACTATGTGACTCATGGAATCTACTAGGCAAGTTAGTTAGTCGAGGGGTTTTCTAGGCCCCGTGTGGCTGTACGCTCGTCTTGGTTCAAGAGGCAAGAACTCGGGTCCTAATGGGGCGAGCATGGGACTACAAAAACCACACCCAACGTGGCCTCTTATACAAACCTTAGCATGTTTATCCGTCACCTCCGATCATGTCTCCATCTCCTACCTTTCTGGATTCTTTGGCATCTCTGATTCTTCATCATCGGGATGGATTAGGCTTAATTACTAAGCATGGCTAAGCTTGACCATCGAACAAGCTCTAGCAACGCTCACATGCCAGACCTAGGTATGCTAGGAGTAGTGGATTAGGTGTATAAAGCTACAACAGTGAAACTATGCAGCAGATAGGTAACTCTAGGTACTGACAAAAGACCACATTGGAATCGTGTGCAACATAGAGAGAAAGTTGATACTTTGTAAAACATAGGTTCAGAATGAGAGGCTACGCTTGCCTTGTGCTTCAGTAGACATATATGGATCTTCGGTGTCGTTGACTTCGGTCTCGTGCTCGGATCCTATCGCAAAGAAGCAATACCGGAAAGAAAGGCAACAATCAATATCTCGAACCATGCAATGCGCAAGCACATGAATGATATGGCAGATTAAATTTATCATGGCAACCCTACGATTAACGTTGATTTAAATGGGTTTTGAGTGCCGAGGGTTTGGCATTCCATCGATCCCATATGCAGTTAGGGGGGGTTTCGATGTTCCTCTAACTAGCTAGGGTTTAGGTTGATCAACAATGCATGATTTTATTTTTAAAGTGTAGATCTCATTTTTCTGAACATTTTGACATATTATACACATTTTTCTGATTTAAAATGAATTACTTATGAATTTCCAAAGATTTAACTCAAATTCCCAAATTAAAATCATTTCTGAAAAGAATAAATATCTGACAAGTGGGACCCACCTATCATAAAAGATTTAAATAAAAACAGAAGATAAAAAGGAATTATTGTGTCAGGGTGACGTCACTGTGGCCCTGGCCACGTCAGGGCCACGTGGTGGACACGTAGGCGACACGTCATCCATGGCGGATCCACCAGACGATGGTCGCTGGCAGCGAACCAAGGCGCCTCTGGACACGCGGTTGGGCGCGCTGGAACAGCGTGAAGACGGCGAGCAAGCCAGCACTAGCCCCACCCGGTTTTGGTCACCGGAGCATGGCCGACAGCGAGCTACTACGGCGGCGGGGTCTGGCTTACGCGGGGAGGGTGCTACGGAGGGCGAGGGACGAATCGAAGGGCACCTCAGTGACGAGAAGCTCACCTTGATCGCGTAGGGCTTGACGGCGAGGCGAGGCGAGCTCCGAAACAGCGGGGATCAATGGCGACTGGCGGCGGACGGAAGCTTCGATTCGATCGATCGGGGACGCGCGTGTGGACGTGAGGTGGCTAGGACGAACCAGTCGACCACGGCGGCGCCCGGTGATGGCCTCGAGATGGAGCTGGGTGGCGGGAGCAGGACGATGACCCGAAGCTAGGGTTCGGAGTCCATGGTGAGGAGGAGGAAGGAGAGGGGAAAGTGGCGTGCGAGGGTTTCCTAGCAACATCGGCGCGGTACGTGTAGGCTCCAGGGGCTGGCGGCACGGATCTTGGCCCGACCGCGGCGACAGACGGCATCGCGGGCGACATTGGATCACTGCGTCATCGTCGTCGAAGACGACGGTGACTGAAGCGGTACGGGCCATAGTTGGGCCCCGAGTGGGCTGGCTCGGGCTGCCGTTGGGCTACAGAACGGCCTGGGGAAGGGAAAGAGAAGGCCCAGGCTGGTTTTGCTTATTTTTTCTGTGAAAACTGTTTTCCATTTTCTTTTCCCTAGTTTATCTTTTGAATTTCATTTCAAACTATTTTGTGCCATTTCAAAAATACCAGAGGCTTTTATAAAACTATAAAAATATTTCAGAGCATCTGTAGTCAATCTAGGCTCCATACAGTTTGTGTTTTTTTTCAAAATATAAAAGCCACCCTTTTGAATTCATTTTCAAAGAAAGAGGGGAATAAAAATTAGGGTTTTATTTTGTCTCTAAAACACAACCAGAATGCAAAGGATTGATGCATGCTTATGCTCTTAAGTAATACTTACATATGTTACAAACTTGGTTTGTTACATACTGGCATCACACTTCTGATAGAGAGAGTTCTCTGAACATGTGATGCAGCACTCGGGAGCCGCTGACGAAATATATAGAGGAGAATGAATACTATATTTATCCTAGGTTATTTGCTAACGTGTCCAGGTCTATTCGAAGTATAAATTTGTATTGTGTTTATATTATTTCAGAAGTATGTGTCTTATCTTCCACATAAAATTGTAATGTATTTATTTTTAATACTTTCATAATTCAGTGTGGTAGCTTTCAGAATTCTCTGTGGCAGCTTTTAGAATTGTGTGTAAGTACTATCTTTCAGCTTTTATTCATAGCACTCACGAAAATCTCTCGAAGTCGCGACCAGGGACGCCCTCGCGAGCAACCCAAACGACCGGAATGCATGTGGATAGGAAAGATCTCGGAATTCTTTGTAGTAGCTTCCATAATTCTTTATAGTAGCTTCCAGTTCACATAATCATAACCATACCCGGCAAAATCTTCCAAAAGTAGACTAACAGGCAAATATATATATACATATATACGTAGCATATAGGCCACTAGGTTGACATCAAGTTTCAAACGACTAATTAACTGTTCCAGACTATGTCATACTAGTTAAACTTAACAGTTCCCAACCACAACCACAAAGTTCACGTCCAGCATCTCTTCTGTGGTGTTCCTGCTAGTGATTAGCACGACTTGTTCAACCTTTAGATCATTTTCACTCTGGTGGAATTTCTTTCTGAAGGGTTCCGTAGCAGAAAACAAAAAATTCTATCTACTCGAACACTAATACCAAGATCTATACAATATAGACATAAGTAACGGAGAAGGGATACGGTATCCATACCTTTGAAGACCGAGGCACGCCTTACGCAAGAAGGCATATGATGAAGACGAGCAGCACCCCAAGTGTGGTGCCTCCGAAGTTTGTCACACGTCCGGTGTAGGAGATGTCAACCGGACTACGATCCAGCCGAGCAACGAAAGAAGTAGATGCCGGATCGCAGATCACACGACGGTGGTGTGAAGGTGGAGAACTCACCCACGAGGTCCTCCCCAATATTACAGAGAAGTCCTCAATGGATGTGAGAGAGAATGAGAGGAAATGGGATGATTCCAAAGGGGAGGGGAGACCCCTATATAGTGGGAGGGGGGCGCACCACCCTAGGGCCAGGTGGTGTGGGACTAATCCCCACACCCACCGGCCACCTAGGTGGGCCCCATTGGGGCGGCCCACCAAGCCTAGGCCGGCTGGCCCCTCTCCCTAGGCGCCATGCCCTATTGGGCCTCCCTTCGGGTGAGGCCCATTAGCATTATGATGCCTTTAATAATAAAATAAATATTTAATATTAATTCTCCAATTAATATTCAAATACACATATTGTATTATTACTTCATTCCGGAACACCTTCCGGACCCCTTCGGATCTCCTTCGGATGTTACCCGGAACTATTTCGGTTTCTCTTTCTCTATTTATCCTACGATACCTCATCTACCCTAAGCGTCCCTACCCTTAAGCGTGACATCCTTCGGTTCGGAAACACTCCGGACATGATTGAGACTACTCTCACATCAATGATCAACAGAGGGACCTGGATGGCCATGTGACCCCCGTGCGTTTCACAAATACAATCGCTCGAACCATGAGATAGTCGTTTCCCGTTCCCTTTGTCATATGATACCTAATTCATTCGAGACTTGATCTTCAGTATCCCCGTACCTTAGTTCGATCTCGTTGCCAATGAACTTGTTTACTCGTTCTCATGTCGTTGCATTCCATGACCAAGTCACATGCTTGCAAGCTTCATTAATACAACGTCACCGAGAT